>JAVQMG010000116.1:3427500-4627500 GCA_032878915.1 Castanopsis chinensis | reverse complement strand
GTCTGCCATAGACGCCGCTACCGTAAAACGTAGCGAGGCACAGTTCAGATCGCGACAGCCGGATGCTGCACATCCTTCCACCCGTCCGACCACCTCCAGATCCGCTCGAGCATCTACCTCTTCTTCTACGAGCGAGGTCACACTGGGAGACGTCATGACGCTGTTACAGCGCATGGACGCTCGCCTCGATACACTCACCACTGAGTTGTATCAGGTGAATGTCCGTGTTGGCCGCATCGCTAGGCGACAGGCGACCATGGGCGGCTTTGCATCAGAGGCTTCTCCTCCGCCACCTCATGCGTCGTCTGAGACCGAGGCTGATGATGATGGCGATGATGATGATGCTTCCGACGATGATGATGATGGAGATGCTGACTCATCGGATGAGATGTCTACTTGACACTCTACCCTTTGTCACTCGTGACAAAAAGGGGGAGTAGTTTTGTATGAGAGTAGTCATACTTAGGGGGAGTGTTAGCATAGGACATAGGACATTTTTGTTAGGGGGAGTGTGCTTTGAGGGATGTAGTGAGATGATCAGATG
Source organism: Castanopsis chinensis (assembly GCA_032878915.1). Classification (NCBI taxonomy): domain Eukaryota; kingdom Viridiplantae; phylum Streptophyta; class Magnoliopsida; order Fagales; family Fagaceae; genus Castanopsis; species Castanopsis chinensis. The sequence goes on along the minus strand of JAVQMG010000116.1, from coordinate 4,626,956 downwards.
TATTTCTTTTCTTTCCTTATCTTTTAGAGATACTTTGATCATGTTCTACCATACATTGTACTTATATTCTTCTTATATATGATGATGTATGTTTCTTTCACCTACCTTTCATGTGTTGTTTCTTTTCTGTCTTTATACACATGTTTCTTTACTTGTATGCAATCTATTATTTCTGTTTCACACAAAGATGCCTTGATGTGTTTTGTTTATAAGTGTTTCAGAAATACAGGTTGTCAAAGTCTTCTTGCCATAAACTCTCTTCTTGCAAAGTTTTTCAAGAGTTTGTGTTAGGATAGATTTTACTGTATGTAACAAGTGAATATGAGTTGAGTGATTTATGACTTCTCTCATATCTTCATTTGTATGTTGTGGTTTTGTCACGGATTGCCAAAGGGGGAGATTGTTAGGACATATGTAGTTGTTCAAACTTGTGAACATATGTCGCTATTTTATGTAATTGGCTTATCCTTAGACAAAACGCACTTTACTTGTAATTGGGTAGATCTAGGATGGGTTAAACACTTCAAGAAACAGTGGTTCAAGTTTAAGTGTTGAAGCCGTCAAAGTCTGTCCAAGATACAAGCAAGGAAGTGCAAGATTTTAAAGCTCGATAGATAACCTCGACAGATACATCTATCGAGATTTAAAGAAGCTGTTTAGCCCGAGCCTCGACAGCTGTCTCGACACCTCTCGACACCTCTATCTGTCGAGAATTAAAGAAAACAGAATTCCAAGTCTGTTTCAAGTCCAATCCGTGTGTGTGTCTTTGGGACTTCTTTTCTCCTAACCCTAGACATATAAAAGGATTATTTTAAGGGCCGTAAAAGAGCGGCACAAGTGAATAAGCAGAAATCACAAGATACAAGTTGCATCTTCTCTCTTCATGCAAATTGTGATCTGTGAGAAAAAGTTCGTGCCCTAGTTCATCTCTGATGATTTGAAGAACTTTGCAGCCAACATTCTTTCTTTCTCAAGTTGGTGAGTGAGTCACGTACTGGGATTCGTGCAAAGGAGTAAGACGCGTACTGGGATCCGCGCATCACATTGGTTAGTCACGTACTGGGAGCCGTGCATTGAACTGGAGAAATTGTCACTACAGAACGAGTCCAATTGGGTATTGGGGTAAGAGTTCAACTGTAGGTTGGTGAGGTACTGGGATTCCTTACTTGTAACTGCTCGTTGTGATAATAGTGGAGTTTCGGGAGTGGTGACCTTAAATCACCCGGTGGGGTTTTTGCCTTAGGGTTTTCCCCATTCGTGAACAAATCACCGTGTTATTTATTTTCCGCTGCATAATTTAGTTTCGGTGATTTGTTTGTGCTGCCACGTAAATTTGCATGTTAATTTGATTAATTAATAACTGGGCTAATTTAATTAATCTAAATTATCACAAGGGGTCAACGCGTTTGTGGCCTGTCACTATCTCATCCGTCGGCTGCTTGTCGCAGGGCTCCATCTCCTCCTCCTTCAAAATGGACTCCGCCACTTCTATGGCGTAGTCCTTGTGGGTGAGGAGGTGACGGACAGGGTCAACACTGACGGCACCTGATTCCGTCATCAGGCCTTTGCCAGCCCCATGGAAAGCTTTCGAGGGCGACGGCCTCTTGGAAGACTTAACCCCAAGCGAAGGGACAACCTTCTTCCCAGAACGGTCATCACCCCTGTTAGCTTTTCTTTTGGCCCCCTTGACGGGCTTCGGAGCTGACGACGGCGTCGCCTCCCCTCTGGCCTTTGCTCCCTCCTCTTTCCTCTTGGCAGCGGCGGCAGCACGTATCCTTTGCTTGGCCGATTCCATTTCTGTTAAGAAATAGCAATAGGATCAGAAAAAAACAATGGACAAGAGTTGACGGAATTTTTAGGAGATACTTATGGCGACGGGAGAAGTTGTTGAGTCGTCGAGCTTCTTCCGTCGGCTCTGGGCCCCCACAAAATAGATGTAAAGTGTCGAGGGTGATTAAGTCCCTACACTTTCTCTCCTCCAAAGGGATGGACGTTACCCGATGGATAAAGTCCTCCTGCTCCTTCGTCACACGTGGACGGACGTTTGCTGAAAAAGAAAAGAGACGGATTAGAAATTAGACATAAATGAAATAAAGGAAGTTGACGAGGTCAACCTGAGTCCCGGACGTATGCCCAAGTGTTGTCGAAAAAGCCGTTTGGCATTAATTTCCACTCCTCTGGGTGGCATACCCAATTCGTCCCTTCCACAAAGAAGTATCTGCCCTTCCACTTTCTATTGGAGTCAGGCATATCAGATACCAACTTCAACTTCTTCTTCCTCGCAGAGAAATGATATATCCCTTTTGACGAGGAGATATGTCGGGGCCTATAACACCAGAAAAACTCGTCTAGGGTGAGTTGACAGTGTCCACCACTTAGACGGCCCTACAAGATCTCGGCTCCAATGAAGGTTCTCCAAGCATTAGGAGCAATCTGACTGACAGATATGCCCAAAAAATTTGCCAGCTGACGATGTAAAGCCGTCAGCGGTAACCTTAGTCCCGCTGCGAACATGGCATCATACATGCCCACGTCCGCCGTACGTCCCGAATAACACCTCTCACCTTCCTCAGGGAGATGGATTGGGATATCGACGGGTATTTGGTAACGGGCTCGAAGATTCCTAAACACATTCTCCGTCATCGTTGGTGAAAACTTGTTAGCTGACCACTCTTTGGGGAGAATGAAAGGACGATCGTCATAAGCACCCGAAGTACTCTCTAAGGACGTCTCGTCACTATCATCCTCGACCCCGTCACCAGGATTCTCTCCATCTCCAACCTCACCACCTCTACTTGTTGCTTCCTCTCCGTCAGAAGATTGGGTTGACGTTTCCCTCTCCGACGAACGGGACAAGCCCTCCTTGGGCCCCCGACCTGACGGGAAGACCTCGTCATAACCCGCTCCCTCGCGGATCGACGATTCCTCACTCGACATCTGACTTCCTACAAACGATGGGTATATTCTAAGAACCTAGGTTGACCTAAAGAATAAGAATAAAAGGAGAGAAACTTACGGGTAATAAGTCCTTTGAATGAGGTTGACGGTCTCGAAAGGTTGACGACTTCGGGGCGACGAAGCTAGCAATTGAACGTAATGCTTTGGCTCTCAGAAGATCGCAAATGTTGGAAAGTTCGAAATGAAGGAATAGGAGGTATATATATAGGAAAAAGGGCACGGAAGACGAAGCGACGCGCTCGTCGCAGATCGAGGCGAATCAATGTGAACCACGTGTCCTGGTAATTAATGAAAGCTGCGCGAAGATTTTAAGTATTTACTCCATAGCTCGTCAGGAGAGACTGACGAGGCTATGGAGTAGGGGGCAGCTGATAGGGGTCATTCTGAAGATACAAAGCTAACAAGCCTAAGACTGACGACCCTGGGGCTGACGAACTCAAATCTAGGGAGACCCAAAGTTGACGACCCCAAAGATACGGGAACCTGAAGGCGACGACTTCCACCGACAAGCCAACCTTAAATGCATAAGCCAAGCTGACGGGAACATGCTGACGAGGTTAGTCTGGGCTTCGTCTACAACCTTGCTTGATCAACACGTATACATATGATTCTTGAACGACATGTGTAATTAAGGAGACTCCTAGAAAGGCAAGGATTCTAGGAGATATGTGGGATCCAAGTATTACTGTCCTAAAAGGAAAAGAACTCTTTGGCCAAGGCATGGATTTCGGCCCCACACTACTATAAATACCCCAAGACCCTCTCAAAGCAAGGTACGCACAAATAGCTCAACTCTAGTACTCTAGTGTTGAAGATAAAGGTTTCTAACTTGACCTTCGGAGGGTATTCGGCTGGTACCACACCGGTGCCCTTTCTTAGGTCTCCACTCTTTTTGTTGTGTAGGTACGTCATCAGTAGCACGTGCGGACTGTGTAGCTTACTGACGATTTTAAGCATCATTAACTTTGATCTCTAATTCATCAAAAGAAAAAATTATTTGTCTCACGTTATCGTAATATCCTCCTCCATTACTCTCACATGCACATATCATTTATGTTATATTTTGAAAATCCATTTCTCATATCATGGCTGTTATGCATTATAACAAAATTAAGAGGAATCTTTGTCGCAAGGATAGAGAATTAATTCTTTATTCTTGTGTGCATAATTCATAACTTGGGGCCCACAAACGATGAGCCATATATAAGGCTATAAGCTTGCTCAGTTGATTAGTGAGTTAAATCCTTAAGTCCCAAACAATGACCTTTTTTTTTACAATAAGTAAAAATGTAAAATAAAAAAACTTTTGTTTTTGTGAGCCCCACATGGTTTCGCAAATACTACCATAATTTCCTGAAGAACCTGCTTATAAGTTATAAGTTGGTTCCAAACACGTGTACTTAAAAGAGGACTTGTTTATTAGTATCATTGCCTCACTGCATCAAGCCACCAACTACATGTTGCAACGAGTCAAGGCCGAAATAGATAAACAAGAAGAAAACACCGAAAAGGAGTACAACAATCAAAACAATGGACCATTGCAAGAACATAGCTACCATTAGTATGTAGCCCAAGAGGCAGTACAAACAAATCCAATGTGTGCAAAAATATGAGCAACGTCTGAATTATGATGTTCAAGCAACATGCTAGTCAAGCCACCAACTGATTAACCCAAGCAACGAGGAGCAGGCCTTAGTCGAGTAAGATGGGGTGCTTAGGTGGAAGCTAACGAGAGCACCAGGGGTTTGTGCAGTGACCATATAATAGACATATCTCTGATGTTTTAGAAATTTTGAAACTTCGCCTAAACTAGGGTTTGGTAGATCTTTTTTTTTTTAGAATAAAACCTGGGAATTTTATTAGAAATAGGATCAGCCAGCCTCGGCTAATAATACAGAATAAAGATATGGAAGAATATCCTTCGTCCACACCAAATAACTACTAATATATTTAGCATGTTTAGTTAAGTTACGAGTAATAGAATTTCTAAGTATACGTACGTGAAAACGAAATCCCACTGAAATCTGTCAATGCTTTGGCTGAGGCAAGGATATGACCAAAAGGAGTGAAAGAATCCTCATTGCAGCTAAGAGACTTGATCACACGGTCTGAATCACCTTCAAGGATAAAGGAGGAGCAGCCAGTTTCTAGTGCAAAGGAAATAGCCTGCGCCACTGCCAATGCTTCAACCATATCTGAAGAGAAGGGAAGAGGAATCTGCTCTGATAGTGATGCTACTGCCTGAGCTTGACTGTCATGTATCACGACTCCCAGACCAGCTCTGCCTACATCCTGAAACGTCGCTCCATCGAAGTTAACTTTCAGGCAGCTTGAAGGAGGCAGTGACCATCTGACCTGAGTGGTTGAATGGGCTTGTAGCTGTGAGGAATCAGTGAGAGTTTCTCTTCTGAAATCCTTAAGTGTTTGTTGAGCTGTCGAGTCAATTTGTGAGATCGGGTAGTCAGCGTTTTTCACTCTGATTTGGTTCCTGCGTTACCAAATTCTTCCTTTGAGTAGCTCTGCTATGGAAAAATTTAGAATTTTTATCACCATCTTTTGCCCATAAGACTTTTGCCCTTTGAAACCACATTCTATTCTCCTTATCTATGAGCTCCATGACCTCCCTTTTCAACTCACTCACCCGATGGTTTAAACCACTTCTCATTGCTTCCTTCTCAGCATCCACTAGAAGTCTTCCTTTTTTTTTTTGCTAATTTCTTTCTGACATTGCCAAAATGATCCCGATTCCACCTCTTCAATTTCTTATCACACATCTCTACTTTCCTCGTCACGTTTGTAGAAGGATCATCCATATCATTAGAAGACCATACTGCTTCCACTACCCTTGAAAAATCCCTGATCAGAGAGTCACATTTCCTCAAAGTGAAAAGGCTTAGCTGGTACCACAACATCCAGTCCATCAGGTACAATCCAAAGAGGTCAGTGGTTTGAGGAGTCAGAGGTGAGATGGTATATTTTTGTTCCCGGAAACTTCAACAACTAGTCATTTGTTGCTAGTCCATTATCCAATCTTTCCCATATTGAGTGTCCATCGACAAGATGTCTTTGCCATGTAAAAGGAGAATCCTCAAACCCCAGATCAATAAATCCACATTCGTCTATGGCATCTTTGAATAGCTGCATTTGGGTTTGACTTTTGTTGCTACCCCTAACTTCTCAGTGCTTTGAAAAATTTTATTAAATTCCCCAGCACAAATCCATGGGAGATTGAATCTATTGTTCAATTGACGAAGCATATTCCAGGATTCACTACGGTTGTGAGTATCTGGATCACCATAGAATCTAGTGAATCTCCATAAGTCTTCCTTGCCTTTGTTGATGATGGCATTGATATGGTATTTTGGAAAATTATCAACGCTCAAATCAATGGAGTTTCTCCTATACAGTGCCAATCCACCTCCTCTATTACTTCTTTCTACAAAAAACAAATTGTCAAAATCAATCTGTCGTTGAACATCTTTTAACCTTGCTTCACCTGGTCATGTCTTGGCTATAAACATAGCGGAGGGATCTTTTGCCTGAATCACTACTTCAAGTTCCTTCCTCGTGTTAGGATATGTGCCCTTAAATCCTATTGTATGATGCTATGTATGACATTTTGTATGATGCTATGTATGACATTATGTATGACTTAATATTGTGTTTAATAAAATTGTTTATTTCTTATCTAAAATAATGGTAACATGAATATTTGGACATTATCATATAGTTCATGAGATGCATAGTATGTGATTTATGTGAAAAGTCACAGAAGATATAAATCACAAGTTCTTTGTAAACTCAGAATTTATAGTTCGTAGTCGGTGATGAAATTGGGCATTTCATCTTCGAAGACTATAACGTATCAACTAAGATGATTTGTCTTGATCATGGAAGTGGTGACTTCTAGTTGATATGTTGATATGTTTTAAGAGTTAAGACATATTGAACTGGACCGCTGTGAGATTTATTATTCTCTCAACGACTGTCAAATGAATAATAAATTTCACGACTTTTATTTACATGAACTCTTAATCCTGAGAGAATAATGGACTTGATCATGAGGTGTAGGCTGCTTTGATATATCAGGGGTGAGATCTAACGTAACGGTCAAAACCTCAGTATGTTGGGCAGCCACATTTAGTGTTGATGGAACATATATTTTCAAGATGGAATTCATAGTCTCTTGATGGAGATACAAAATATTCCCTTGAGATAAGTTTAATGGGTTCAGTTATTCAGAGAGTTAGGCCTAACCACTTTGGTAAGAAATTACTAAAGTATATATTTATGAAATTGGATTTTATAAATATATGATGAATAACTTTAAAGGATTAAACCGAGTACTCAAGGATAAGATGTAGTAATTTTCAAAGTGACAGTAATTTTCAAAGTGACAGTCTATATTCATGACTTTGTATTATTACGAATATTTTATGAAGGGGTTGCGTGTAAAATAAAGTCTTGGGATATAATTTATTAATAATACCTAGAGTGCAATTATATTTATATAGTGGTATTAAATATAATTAATGGTAACTCTGGACTTGTCAAGAGTTGACGGAAAAGCCCAAGGCCCATTGGAGCTAGTGTCTTATTGGTTCCTTTTGGTCCCATTCCAAACCACACACTAAAACCCAATTGGAAAGGCCCAATAGGTAGGCCCAATTAGATAATCAGTTAATTATAAAGGGAGAAACATACAGAATTTTTTATTAAGAAAAGAATCGAAAAGAAAAAGAAAGAGTGTGAGACACACTTTCATTCTCCATTTGAAAACTGATTGAGAGACCACACATCTTGGGCGTAAAGTGGAATTAGAGTGAAGATTAAAAGTGTTCCCAAGTGCTTCTAATCTTTGTTTTGAATTTCTCCATACCAAGGTACGCTATCTTGTTCTTAAATTCTGAAATTTATATAGTGCATGTTGTCAATCATGAATGAAATAGATCCTTGTTTGTTGCTTCCGCTGTGTGTTTTGTATGAGATTTAAAACCAGATTTTTATCCAACACCCTGTACGTAGGTTTTCCACGCCCACAACATTTCCATACTATAAAACTCATTTGGATTGGCGGGGCTTCTTAATAGCCTCCACCATTGAATTTTCTTGATCTTCAACCTTCGAAACCTGAATCTTGTTATTGGGTAACTCGGGATGGTTTGTGCTGCCATGGCTTCTAGTTCTTTTAGTCAACATAGTAGCTTGCATTGGGGAATCATTAGAGGAAAGGTCAGGTGCAATTTTTTTCCACTTGGAAAAGGTAGGGGAATCTGTAGGAAACACCTCATGTGAGCTTTCCTTATCTGAAGTATCATTATTTCCTTTATCTCCTAAAAATTCTCTAGTAGGGATCATAGTGGATACCTCCAAAATTTCGGGCTTGGAGTTTTTATCCTCAAGTTTGGTAGAAACTTGATCAAATGATCTTCAAATTACATCCATCACATATTGTTGCAAAATAAAACTTAGGTTCACTCATCTTCACTGCTCTCGTGTAGGTTATCCACATGTTGCTAGAGTTTAAAAAAAGAAAAAAGAAAAGAAAAGTTGTCACTCTTCTTTATCCTTATGTTATGTAGTTAAAAATATAATCACAAAGTCATTCACTTTTTTTATTCCTCAATTTTTCCCCTTTAAATGGCAGCTTAATCGCTAAAACTAACCTATAAATTACTCTAAAACGATCCAATTTCTAAGGAACCACGAAAGTAAAAATTTATGAATTTTAATGTAAAAAATAAAAGAGAGGGCCTTTGAGCACATGAATTGTGTGTGTGAAGTGGCTATATATCTATACTACTGTTTGAAGTGGCTATATATTGTCGACGCCCAGCCTAAAATGGATAACCGTCGGGCCTTCGTCTAATCACCCGTCGTGGCGATGCTTTTGTGTGCGCGGGGCCCGTTGGAGGCCCCTCTTAAATGATCGGTGCGGTTTTGCGCAAAGCTTCAGGTGCTCTCTTTCTCTCTCTCTCGGTGGAGGAAGGTATTTGTCTACCTTTGGAGGTGTGGTAGGAATCTTGGCCAAATTTTAAGTAATTAACAAAGGTAAGTAAAGTCGTCACCAATCATTGGGTTTTTCAAAGGTGTGATTGGTCACCTGTTTCTAGTTGATTTTATTACCAATCCTAGGCTAAGAAAAATGACACTTTTCCTAATCTAAAATGGATGACAAAAAATATTGATTCTTGAGTTTAGAAGTTTGGTTATATGTGGGGAATGTGTTAAGCATCCCACAATGCTTGTCTAAGGATAGTCCTTTGTTTTGATAAAACCTTAATTTTTGGAGATTGGTAGTAAAAAACATGATTTTGGCATTGGTTTTTGAGGCTTTGCATGCATGGGGGCTTTGAGGTTTGGCTTTTGAATGGGTATGGTCCTAATCTGTGCTTTCCTAAAGCATTTGGGCAAAGTACTAGATTTCCACAGTGAAAATTTGGCGACATGTCACCTTACTTTTGTGGTGGAAATTAGGCATCGCTTTGCCTTAGGGGACATGGATTGTGAAAATCACATTGGAAGGGGGGAGCAGGTATATATACACATACATCATTCACAATGCAAACACATAGAGCAGGAAAGTAAATGCCTACATCCCTAGAGTATGATCCAAAATATAGGTGCAGGAAAGTAAACAGGGGTTGCCATACTCTAGAGATAAGGACGAATGGTGCACGACATGATATACCTAATACAACCCATATAAGAGAGAAAGGAGGGAGGAAGGAAGGGGGTTTAAAAGAGTACATAACCAAATGGGAGAGCTAGACCCCTAAATCTACTAAACATAGCCGCTTAGCTCATATTTACATGTTTACCTCTGCATCCTTTTTGCTTGCGCCTGGGAGATCGTGCCCTAGCTCCATGTATGTGTGTACATGCAAAGGCAAACACAAAAAACTAGTAGACGAGCAATGGAAGGAAAAGATGCATGAATAATGCACAATGGGAATAAAGCAAACAAGCATACAAGCGAAGCAAGCATAGCATGTGGCAGGAGACATGACAAGCAATAAGATAAGCAAGCGAACTAAAAGGCAAACAAACAAGGAGCGAGCAAACAAGCAAACAAGAAAGAAAGCAAACAAGCAAGAAAAAAAAACAAAAGGTGGTATTCACGAGGGATAAAAGTAGGTTTGGATTGAGTATCCATAAATTCATTGTATTGAAGAATGGACGACACACTAGTAAGTAAGACTCATGCATGGACATATGAGCAAGCATATAAGGATGCATAGAAAGCCAACGGGTGGCACAAACAAGCATGGTAAGCATAGCATCGCGTGGAGCGGAAAAGGGAAGGGTAGGCAAGGAGCAACCCGGCATCCGGAGATGCCCCCTAAATGATTACATCTGAACAAGGCCTCATGGGCGACGAATGTAACTAAACAAGATCAAACCTGCAGAAGGCGTTAAGCATGACAAAGTCTAGGACAAGAGAGGCTAACACAAGCATAAAGCAAAGAAGCAAGCAAGCATAGACATGCAAATAGGATAATCCAAACCCTTTGATGTGGGCCTTGGTGTATGGACGATGACATAGACCATAGGGTCTAGATCCAGTCTTAACCATTAGGCCAAAATACAAGAAAATGCAATAAAAGGAACAAAAGGGTTACAATAACACATGTAATGACAAACAAGGTCTAGGCGTAAGCACATAAACATAGCGTGAAGCATGCAAACACATAGATGATGATATATAGCATGTAAAGAAAATCGATCTAAGCATGTAAACACACCGATCTACGCATATAAGCATGGAAATACACATGTAAGCATGTGGATATAAGCATAAAAGCATGGAGGAACACAAATCCAAGCATAGAAGCATGTGAAAACATAGATCTAGACATATAGGCATGAAAACATACATGTAAACATGTAGATCTAAGCAAGACATAGCCAAAGACATGATATTAAGCATATGAGAATGTAGATCTAAACAACAATACAAGGAAAAGATAGATCTAAGCATCTAAAGTATGACATAAAGCATAAAACATGTAGAAAAGACAACTTTTTTTTTTTTTTTTGGAAGCAGTAGAAAAGACAACTAGCACATGAACAAATATGGAAGCATATAGAAATAAGCCAAGAACATGCTAAAAGCAAGGTAAACCAAGAAACATGCTAGATAAAGCAATAAATCATGTTATTAAGGCAAAAAGAGTAAGATAAATGCTAGAAAAAGATTTAGAAAGCTAGGGGTGTAGATAGTAGCCAAAGTGTGAAACCAAGGAGAAGAATATTGGGTATAAGAACAATACCTTGTATTTTTGGTGAAGAATGAAGAATTAAGAAACTTTGATGTGTTTTTTGTGTTTGGAAGAGAGGAGAAAAGCTTAGAAATTGCCCAGGCAGAGAGCAAGCAGACAAGGAGTCTTTTCTTTTTTTTTTTGGTCTGGGGGGTTCTTGTGGCCTTTTATAGCCCCGACACGAATTACGGAGCGGCGACCCTTTTAGGGCCGCCGACGCACCTTTAAGGGCCGTCGTCTACAAACCTTCTCGGATCGGGTTGATCTTGACACCTATGAAAATCTCTTGACTTTTTGTTTTAAAAAAGGTATGGAACTTGAAAATCCAACGGTTGTATTGAATGTTATGGCTTTCGAAAGTTAGTGGTGCATTAATCGGTGCGTAGCACGGTTTTCATGATATCTTGGCCGTTCTAACTCTGATTTTGACCCATGAATAGTTGTTAGACTGAGAATTTGATAATCTTTGCAATGACGTTGTTTTCAACCTGTTCTAACACCCGGATCAAAATTAGGGTTTTTAGGCTTATTGGGCTTAATTTCGGGTTAAACCTGGTCAAACTTGGTCAAAGTTGCCAAAATTCTCCGAAAAGCTCGGGTTTAATGTAAAACTTTGAAAAGTGATATTTTAAAGAGATTTTGACTTTGTTTGACTTTCGGTCAACCCAGGGTTGACTAGGGACATTTTGGTCATTTTAGTTAAAAAAGGCACTTTGAGTACTCTGGTGTCTGAACGGGTTGCGCCACATCATTCTGGTTGTCCTCGCAGCTCCATGGAGAGAAAAATAATATTTTTGGATTTTTCGAAGTCCGACACGAAAATCAAGGGTGGACAAAATATGCTATTAACATATATCTATACCACTATTTAAGAGACTTTCTTTGTTTGAGATTCTTAATTTTGATACCTAAAATACCCTCAAACTTACCCGTTTGTAAAGCTTAAATAATAGGGTTAGATATGTATAATTACATATTTAAAAACTCCTAGATTTTAGCTAAATAACTTAAATAATAGGGTTAGATATGTATAATTATAGATTTAAAAACTCCTAAATTTTAGCTAAATAAAAAAAAAAAAAACAGTTTTTTCTAACCACATTTCTCCCACCTCCACATTTCTCTCATATGTTAGTAGTCTAAGTATAATTCAAATTTTTTTAATAAAAATAAAATTGCTTTTTTTCCACTAATGTACTCTTATTCTTTTTATTTTTATTTTTATTTATTTTTCCTAATTTCCAAATGAAATTGCACAAGTCCTATAAAAAGAAAAAAAAAATTGCCACAAGTTTTTCTATGCTACTATCAGGAAAGAAAAAAAAAAACGAAAAAAAAAAAAAATAACTTACCACTAAAAATAAATAAAAAAATAAAAAAACCTCCCACTTCCCACTTACATACTGCCCCTAAAAAATTGCCCAATAAAAGAGTTGTACTCTCTCATCAGTTTACAAATTGAAATTTAAACGTTGAATTAGTTTCTTCAAAGTTCAAATTAAGTTTGTTTTATGACTTTCATCGTAATCTTTACCCTTGTTGTCATCTTCTCTCAATTGGAAATCCTAAGAAAAAAAAAGATATTTTCCACAACAACAAAAGAGTAAATGCAAGTTTTGGGAGTTGGGACACTATTCACAGCCCCTAAGTCTCAATTCTTTCAAAACTTTGATGCCTAATTTCTTTACTTTATTCTCAATCTGCTTTCACTATTACATCTACAATGTAAACCAATGCAATTTATTTATTTCAGTGGGGTAATTGTTGTGTTGCTGTGACCCGCCCCTAAGATACATTTGCGATTTTAAGCTCTATCCTTTGGCCCGCTGATAATTTAATCTATCAAGGGAAGGGTGAATATCGAAGGTTACTTTGAAATTGCGGAGAAGTACAAGTAAAAGTGGATAAATTTTCTTTTTGTAAGAGGTATTGGTTCCGATATATAATTTTCTGAGTAGATTTGTGAATTTCGTCCTATGTTTTCACTTTCATGTTATTATTGATTATTACTACCTATAGTGTTTGATCAAACTCATAAGCTGTTTGATAAATGTCTCATAGGATATTTGAATTAGCAATTGTAATGTCTCTATAGTTTTTGTGAAGTGACATGCTTATACACCTTCTTTATCTATTTTATTTTGTATGATTAAACCGTTTTTTCTCATCATATTTGTAGGTTTTCTTTTAGATCTCACCGAAAACCATTCATTAACCTGAATGCAACCACAAAGAATGCACAAGAAGAGACAAACAGTTTAAGATACAAGTGCCACCATCCAAACTTGACAAAGATTGTATCTACTCCTCATGATTCCTCATATGATTTGATCCATTTTCAATCTCTCAGACTTTTTTTTAGGAATCTCTCTCAGGTTTTTGTATGCATATATTACAAAAATATATGTTTGTGTGGAACTTTTTTTTATTGCTCATATGATTTGGCAGGTGTTGGTTAATTTGAACATTCATGTTTTTTAACTTAGTTGTTGTGTACATATGAAAGAAGGAAAAAAAGAGGACAGAGATGGGTGTCGTTGATAATCTTCTGTGATGAAATTAAAGTAATAGGAAAAGATAAAAGGAAAGTGAACTTATAGTTGTGTTTTTTGATTGGTTGGTGAGGAAGTATGGGAAATAAGGGATTCAATATTTAGTTTGGCACATTAATTTGTACATAGGTGAGCCACAATTCTGCACTCAGTTGGTATTGAAATGAGATAGAGACAAGCAACAATAAATAAATAAATATTTTTGCTGAGAAAATTTGAGAAATAAGATGATGGTTTTATTTTTTATTTATCAACACAACTTAGTGCCCCCTCACCAAAAAAAAAAAAAAAAAAAAAAAAACGCAACTTAGTGATGTTGATTTTAGGTGCAACTCCTGAGAAAATACTGAATAGGTATATTTTAGAGAATTTAATGCAATATTCAATTTTTGATTTCTATTCTTTCAATAGTTTATCATTTGATAACTACAGTAACTATCTTGATATTGAATCCGTGGACACTGAATACCCCTTGCATGACAGTATTTGGGCCCCCAATTAATTTAAATGTGGGCTATATCTTGATCCTACTAATGGGGCTTTCAACTTAACTTGATGTGTCCTCTCTACCCCATACTCTAAGACCCTCTTCCTGACTTCCTTTAGTTCCCAAGTGTTTCTCTCTGTCTTTGCTCTCTCTATCTCTCATTCCCTTGGTTTCTCTTTGTCTTTGCTCTGTATCTCTCCTTCCTTTGGTTTCTTTCTACTTTTTCCAACCAACCCAGCTCTCTGCCTCTTCCACCTTTTATAGCACTTTGTTAATGTGTTGATTTTCATTATTTTCCTATTACACATGTCCTCCCACGTCCATGTAAATCCCCAGGGATCCTCATGATTTTAGAGGATTCCCTCGTAACTTGTTCCAGAAGCCATCTAGTGCTCGGCAACGAACTCCCCAAGGGCATTATCTAGCGTTCGGTTATCGACCTAGACCAACCTTGTTTTCTTGTTAGGCCACCCAGTTGGTACCTACACTAGGCCAAACATGATCCCGGTTAAAGAGGCACAGCCGACCATTGTGTCTTGATCCCAGCATGCCTCCCAATGGCATGGTTCTAGCCTAATGATCCTGGGCTTCAGTCATGTGAGCTATTTTGGGTCATTCAGGCCCAAACCCCTACAGATGGGCCGTTTACCCTGACAAAATCAATGCCCAAAATATGTGTAGTCAGTACAATTTGAAAATTTACCTCTTAGAGACATTTTCGTGGCCTTCATAATATTAATGCTAGCCTTATGAGGCTTTCTTTTTTGTTGGGGTTTAGTGTCATAATTTTATTCATTACAATTTGAGGTTTACATATTTATCCACAAATATTATGCATTTAAAACTACTAATACGATCATAAGTGTAATAAGGCTAGCTTAAAAAATACGAACAAATCTATATACAAATATATGATTTTAATTCTATTTCATTGTTCATTTTTTGGAATTAGCCTTATCAGACTCCTGGTTGTATTAATAGTTCTAAATGCATAATATTAGTGGATAAACATGAAAATCTCATATTGTAATGAATAAAAAATTATGACACTAAATCCAAATAAAAAAAGAAAGCCTTATCGCACTGCAAAATATGTGCTATGAGACTAGTGTGTGTGTCTATATATATATATATATTGTCGTACGTTAATTACTTACAACTTTATCTACCAACTCAATTTATGGGCTCTTCCCTAATCTCCATTTAATGCCCTGTGTCGGACTAGACACATTTCTGTGGAGAGATTTAGGTCTCATTTGGTTTGTAATTTTTCATCATTGAATTTTTATCACTCAATTTTCATTACTCATCACTTATCACTTAAAATGCCCCAATTTCCCAAACCCCACTTGTTTGGCACTCATCACTCAGTTCTGCTATTACTTCGTTTCAAAAAAAAAAAAAAAAAAACCCAAAAGTCAAACATTGTGGCTGAAACTTGGGTTTAATTACAAAAATGCCATTGAAAATTTAGAGTATGTTTGGTAGCTGTTTTTCCTCTAATTTTCTATTTTCAGAAATAATTTTCTATTTTTGAAACTAAAAAACTTGTTTGGCAACTCAAAATGGACAGAAAACAAAACTATTCTTAAAACTTAATGAATCTAACTCATTTAATGAGTTATCATTATAGTTCAAATCTCAATAACAAAATATTTTAGTATTTTCTATTTTTTTTCTTCAAAAAGCTATCTTTTTAATTTCAACTAGCCAAACATATTTTTGATTTCAAAAATACAAGAAAATTGTTTTGTCTTTATATTCTCAAAAATAAGTTTTTCAAAATAGAAAATCAAAACTATTACCAAACATAACCTGAGTTTTGGAAACTGAAAACACCTAAATGTGTTTTCAGTTTCCATAACTCATTACTCAAAAATCAAAGAATTGAGTAATAGAAATAAAGGTTGAAAACCAAGCCAAACAAATTTTTTTTGTGGGACTCACGTGTTTTGAGAACTTAGTTATGGAAACTGAGTGACATGATCCAAAACAGGCTCTTAAAGTGCTAGTAGGCTCGTGGGCCATTTGAAGCCCACATAACTCATTTTCAATTGGACACTGTACCCTAGAATTAAAAGAGAGTTTTAGTGTATGTTTGGATATCATTTATTTTGCTGAAATTAAAAGGTTATTGTTGAAAGTACTATAAATAAAAGTAAAAGTTAGTTGAAATAGTACAGTGGAGCTTATGAATAGTACAAAAAATAAGCTGAATAGTGAAATAATTTTAATTTTTAATCCAAACCCTAACGCACACTTAGGTGGTGTTTGGATTCAAATTATTGTGTCCACGGTTTGCGTTTAATGTGTTTCAACTTTTTTTTTTTCCCTGGACAGCGCCTCTTGCACTGTTCATTATTCATGAACAGTGCAAGAGGCTTATGAACAATGCCAAGCTGGCGTTTTACACCTTTCTTTTTTTTTAGTTGTGATTTTTGACTTTTCAGCATAGTAGTGGGTTCCGGGTATTATTCACGGGACTCACAAACCTCACTTTTTAGTCATTTTTTCCATTAAAAATGGGTCCAATAACACTATTCACACATTTAAAAATTATTTTACTATAGTATTTTCATTTTTCAACTGTATCCAAACGAACGCTTAGTATCCGTTTGGATATTGTGTGAACGTCTGCGTTTTTTTTTTTTTTTTTTTTGGAACCACATTTCAGCACTTTTAGTGGGTCCTATGCACTGTTCACGGGACCCACAAACCTTTTTTTTCAGCAACTTTTTTATTAAAAATGGGTCCTACGACACTATTCACACATTTAAAAATTATTTTACTATAATATTTTTAGTTTTCAGTTTTCAGCAATATAAGCTATATTCAAACACGCCCTTAGTCTATGAATATAAAATGTTTTTAAAAATGTGACAGGTGAGGAAGGCGAAAGGAACCTAATAGATGTCTATGTTTCAAACATTAGAAAATATTAACCATTTAAGTTATAAGATTTGTGGTCTATAGTTCTAAAATCTGTCATCCAAATTTTAAAGAAACAACCTCAAAGACTACATAGTGCAACTATTTGGTTCCTTGATTTTCATACAAATTTCCAAATAGTAATCCCTCTATTTTTCTTGGTTAAAAAGGATTGGGACTGGACCAAACTGGCCATTTTAGTTTATAATGAGTACCAGCAATTGCAATTAGCCTAAGACGAACTAAAGGAAATAAAATAAAATATTGTTTTCTTTGACAAAGCGGTTGTTGGTTCAATAACAATGAAGACATTACCAAATAGAACTTGATTGAGGTGGTGATACCAAAAAAGGGGGGGCATAGTGTTAGTTAAAGCTGTAATAAAGAAGCAAAACCATAGTACTAAAATTAAATAATAATTGTCATATATATATATATATATATATATATACACTTTCATTATGACTTGTAAAAAAGCACATCTTAGTCCACCTTCATGACAATGAAAATGAAACCTCCATCTCCATGTAAGATAACTACCACCACCACCACCACCTCAAAATACTTCCATGCCACGCCAACAATATTCCTTCCCACCAAACTCGATCTAAAAATGTTCAAGTCTAACCGAAACTTATATATATATATATATACATATTTATATTTCTCTCTAACTTAAGCCTCACTCACAAGACCCATTCTTTGAGATTTGAGTCTCTCTCTCTCTCGCTCTGTCACTAATTTTCTGTTGGGGCTTCTGTTCTGTAACGGTTTGGCTCTGGTCTCAGTGGAGGGAGGGAAGCCTGTTCTACTGAGAGATAATCAGGTGTATGTCGCACCAGCACTAAACCAATAGGATAATTCCACGTGTTCGATAAATTAAAATTAGGAAAAATAAATACGGACTCCCTAACCTAATTTATTGTAATTATACAAATTCTTCCCTGCTCTTGCTATTGCAAACACCGTTTCATTCCCTTCCCTTCCCTTCCCGCCCAAGCCCAAGCCCAACTAGTCCTTATAAATTCCTTCTTTAAAAGTTGATTTCCTCGATCTACTGCTCTCTCAGTCTCACGCAGACTTAATTCATTTCTTTCTTCTGAGGCTCATCAGGTCGGTTTCTATTCTCCAATCTTTTGAGAATTCCATTTCTGATTCTGGATTGTTCATTTGCTTCTTTTTATTTTGTGTTTATTTATTTACTTTCACGCTCAAATTTCTCATCATTATATTTTCTTTAATTTTTAATTTGAACCTGCTTCGTTCGTTCTAGAACTTAGAACTTGTTTCTAAGATTTTCTTTTTCCTGTTTGTTTCTCGGGAAAATTTCCAGACACAAATGGAGAACGACGCTTCTCCTCCATCAACCACCAGCACGACCATCGCGACATCAACTCCACCGCGTGAAGAAACTGTCAAAACTACTCTTCACCTCGAAAACCAAAACTTCGGCACCGACTTTGCTTCCCTCTACCACTCGATTTTCCCGCCAAAATCACCATTACCGACCACCACCTCCACCTCGATCTCCCTCATGAGCAGCCCTTCCACGTGTTCCTCCTCCATCGACGAAGCCGTTTCGTCCACTCAGAACCGCCTCAACCAAGCTCGATTGATCCTCCAGTACCAAGAACTCAACGACCACTACGATCTCTGCCGAGCTCGCCTCATCGATCTTCTCTCTGAGGCCGAGTCTCTCCGCCACGAGAATGCTGAGCTCCGCCTCGCTAACGCCGAGCTTCTCAAGCTTCTCTCATCCCAAGCCTCATTCCACAACCTCCTCCTCTCTTCTTCGTATCCAAACCGCTCTTTCCTCCAAGACCTTCGCCGCCTCTCCACCGAAGACGAAGAACACTCCGATAACCGTACCAACCTGTTCGATAACCGGTTCTCGCTCCCCAAGAGCATCTCGGTCAGGTCCACTGGTTTCACCAAGGCGAACCTCCCTCCTCCTCCTCCTCCTCCTCCTCCTGTTGCTAATACTGGTCCGACTCCCAGTCGTTCCTCGACTCGGTCACGTGCCCCGCCGAGTCAACTCGGCTCTGCATCGGTGAGTTCTTCTTCATACTTCAAAAGTTGCTAATTAGTAACTGCTAGAGCTCTTTTTTCCATTATAAAAAGTTAATTTGAAATGCTAGAATTAATTTTGTCCTCTCACGTATATTTTTTAATTTGTCAAATTAGATTCATATCTTCTGTCCAAAAAAAAAAAAAAATTAACAAATTTTTTTTTTTTTTTTTTTTTCATTTCTCACGTGGAGGTTTGATTACAGACTAAATTGACATCTAATATATGGCCTCTCAAAAATCATTTTTATCAATTACTTTCAAGATAGGGACCATTTTTTTCCTTTGTATCTTTAATATTAATCAGCAATTTTATCCATTAAATTGAATTAATTAGTTTTAAAATTGAGTGCTAAAATTGATCTAATTATTGATAGTCCATGACAAATTGATATAATTAGGTATAAAAACGAAAAATTGAAACTATACACCAATGTAGTTTGTTACAATTTTTTAATATATAGGATTAATTAATGTAAGATTATCATTGTTATTATTTTTTGGGTTGTAGCTATTGTACACAAATAGTTTTGTACATATCCTTAATTAAAAACAACTCGATCTGATGATTTATAGTTGGACTTGAAGACAAAAGTATATTTTTCTTTTTCTTAATTTACATGATTAAATTGTATTATTATTATTATTATTTATTGATGAAATTAAATTGGAATTTGGACAAAACTTAGATTCCGAGAGTGTTATAGTTTAGTATTGTGTTTAATTATATTTTGGATAACTTGCGTGTGGGTGGGGGGTGCAGCAGCAGCAAAGGGTGTACGTGGCAGGCGGGAAGGGAGAGGAGGATAAAGAGGCAGTGGAGTTGGAGGTATACAATCAAGGGATGATGAAGACAGAGCTGTGCAACAAGTGGCAGGAGACCGGCGCGTGTCCATACGGTCATCACTGCCAGTTCGCTCACGGCATCACTGAGCTACGTCCTGTCATCAGGCACCCACGCTACAAGACCGAGCTTTGCAGGATGGTCCTTGCCGGCGACACCTGTCCCTACGGCCACAGGTGCCACTTCCGCCACACTCTTACCGACCAAGAGAGGTCCTTCTTGCTCGCCCCACCTCCACCTTGATTGATTAATATAACATTTTCCAACTATGTACTACTATCTACTTATATAACACATCATCATCATCATCATCATTGAAGCTGCACTATGCTGTTTTGGGGTTGTACATATTTTTCATCATCCTTTTTATATTGTAGTAATAAACAAAGGGTCAAAATAAGACCACAGCTGAAAAAATGAGGAAAAAAAAAAAAAAAAAATTGAAGAAGAAGAAGAAGAAGAATATGTATGTTAGTTAGTTAGTTAGTGTCAGCTGGTATGATGGGAATGTTGGTAGCGAGGTTTTATTGTTAAGGAAGAAAAAACAGAAAAAAAAGAAAAAAAGAAAAAAGAAAAGGTTGTGTATAGCTGCTGGTAGAAATCAAATTGAATTTTGGGATGGTGCAATGTGCATATATGCATGTATTATTGTATACGCATATGGTTGCGGTTACATCAACCTATCTAGCCAAACAGCCAAACTCATCTGAGAGTTTGTGATGATGATTTTTGTCAAAGTGGTTGTAGTAGTAGCAGTAGTACGCAACTTTCAATTCAAGTTAGTTACTCACAGCAATTACAATTCATTTCTTTCTCTCTATGTTTTGGATATGGATGTGTGTCTGTGTAGACAACACAAGGACTGTTTTGTTGCTCGTCGTTACATCCTGTGATTGGTAGCTGAACCTTTGGCTTCAAATGTCATTTTCTTTTTCCACATGAATTCTTGAAATCCGACTTTTTAGTACCGAATGGAAATGATTGGAAAAGGAATCATATGCATGCATGATGTTTTATCTGTTTACCGCTCTCTGTTTGATAATACTTCTTTGCTCTCCCATTAAATTGATACTTACTTAAGTACCCTTTTCAAAAACCTATATGGTAGAAGTTGGGTTTGGTGTACTTCTAGTAACTTTTTAATTGGACATATCATTTTTTTTAAATGTACAATAGCAGGTAGTAGTAGATTTTAATTTTCACATTTTATTTAGTTAGTGAATGATGTGACATTTTTCATTAAATCAAAAAAAAAATTCTAGTTAAAAAAATACTGAAAGTAAGTCATTCTTGTAGAAGTTTCAATCACTCACGCTACTTTGAAAATTGTTACTACAATATTTAGACAAAGCAGCCCCCCCCCCCCCCCTAATTTAACTGAGAAGTTGAACTAGATAGGAGATGATGTATTGCCAGTTCGTGCTGAAACTGGACGATTAGAATTTTAGAACCATTTCCAATCATCTCCAAGTTCTCCAACAACCTAGTCAGTTGCCCTCAATGAAACATAAGTATTAAATTATTAATCCCTCCCGAGACCCTTCTAATTTACTACACTTATTTATTAAGAAAGCTAATTTATTGCAATTAATTCCCTATTACAAGTACTTTGGATTCTCCGGAGCTAGTTGTAAAGTCGCAACCACTATGCCAATTTCTTGCCTTCCTATTCAGATTGCCTGTCACCAATGAAGATTATATATTGTTAAGAGCTTGCATTTACCATTGTTTTTTGGTGTCGTTCGGATTATTTAGCAATCTTGCCCGCTCGAAGTTTGCATTTCAAATACTACCATAAATAGTAATATAGTATAATTTCTATTGGAAAATTACTACTGTGCACTTAACTATATATATTCACACATCATACTTACTGTGTACAATGTGAACATTCTTGAAAAAGTGTGGACGTTATTGATGTGCACCGTCATGGTCCTTTTCTAATCGCAAAAAAGCTTCTCTATTTTTCTTCTTTTGTTTGTTTGTTTATTTGTTGTCGTTAATGTTATGCGAGCTTGGGCTTGTGAAGGGAAAAACGGTGAAAGATTGTCTCCCAATTGTTAATAATTTTGAATTGTTTAGTTCATAGTAAAATATTACTATTAAGTACGTACTGGCAAAAAAATAATACTCATACTTTAAGAATTATCAAAGATGGTTGTTATCTGGATCCTTAAAATTACTCATGTAATGGTTTATATAAGTTATTCTTCCTAGAACATAACGCAATCATACACCTATCAAGTGATTCCGCAAGGGTTGTATTTTTGTATATTGGCATATCTGAGATCCAAACGCACATTTTATGTAATATTCTAAATTTAAGTGTATCCAATTTATTGACAAGTGGTATGAATATTGAAGACACATGACTGCTCAAGAAAAAACTAAAATACAAGTCCTCAATACCTCCTTGATACTTGCCAATCTATCGAGAATAAATAATCTTGATACCTAGTTGGACACCTCTCAATTTGTCGAGCTACATGAAAACTAAACGGTAATTTCTATTTCAGCCCATAATAATGTGTCCTATCTTGAAATTTTTACACTAGGATTCTAAAACATATAAAAAGCGATATTTTATGGCTGTTATCATGTACACTGATGATGCTCAAAATCGTCAGTAAGCTACACGGTCCGCACGTGTTCCTGATGACGTATCTGCACAACACAAAAGGTGAAGACCTAAGAAAGGGTACCGGTGTGGTACCGGCCAAACACCCTCCGACGGTCAAGTTAGAGAAATCTTTTGTTCGCAACTCTAAAGTACTAGAGCTGAGGTGAATTGTATGTACCTTGCTTTAGGAGGGCTTGGGGGCATTTATAGTAGTGTTGGGTTGAAATTCACGCCTTGGTCAAGAAGTTCTTTTCCTATTAGGAGAGTGATTCTTGGATCTCACGTATCTCCCAGAATCCTTGCCCTCATAGGAGTCTCCTTAATTAGACGTGTCGTTCAAAAATCGTTTTTGTATGCGTGTTGATCAAGTAAGGTTGTGGACGGAGCCCAGACTAACTTCTTCAGCCTGTCAAACCCGTCGGCTTGGCTATACATCAAAGGTTGGTTTGTTGGTGGAGGTCGCCGTCTTCAAGTCTCCCTAGATTTGAGGTCGTCAGCTTTAAGTCTCCCTAGAGTTGAGGTTGTCAGCCTCAGGGTCGTCAGTCCTAGGCTTGTTAGCTTTGTATCATCAGAATAACCCTTATCAGCTGCCCCCTACTCCATAGCCTCGTCAGTCTCTCCTGACGAGCTATGGAGTGTATACTTAAAACTTCTTCGAGTGGCCTTCATTAAATGCTAGTACACGTGGTTTAAACTGATTAGCCTCGATTTGCGACGAGCGCGTCGCTTTGTCTTCCGTGCCCCCTTTCTCCTATATATATCTCCTATTCTCCTCATTTCAAACTTTCCAACATTTGTAAGTTTTTGAGAGCCAAAGCGTCACATTCACGACTCCTGTCCGTCTATTTGCCAGCCTTGTCTACTCTGAAGCCGTCAACCTTTTCGGACCGTCATCCTATGTTCGTCAACATTTTACTTGTAAGTTTTTCTTCTTTCAATTCTTTTTACTTTTCTACCTGTACCTTTAGTGAGGTCGTCAGTCTAGGTTCTTAGAACAAAAACCGTCTTTTGTAGGTAGTCAAATGTTGAGTGAACAGTCGTCAGTCCGCGAGGGAGCGGGTTACGACGAGGTCTTCCCGTCAGGTCGTGAGCCCGAGGAGGGCTCGTCTTGGTCGTCAGAAAGGGACACGTTGGCCCACTCTTCTGACGAAGTGGAAGCAAGTGGTAGAGAAGGTGAGTTGAATGAGGATGGGGATAGTGGGGAGGAGAGAACTGGTGATGGGAGTGAGGATGACGGTGACGAGGAGACTCTAGAGAGTACTTCGGGAGCTCCTGGTGATGACTGTCCTTTCATCCTACCCTTGGAATGGTTCGTTAACGGCTTCTTGCCGACGATGTCCGAGAATGTTTTTAACACATTACGGGCCCGTTACTAGATTCCAGACGACATCTCAATCCGTCTACCCGAGGAGGGTGAGCGATGTTATTCAGGGAGAACAGCAGATGTGGGCATGTACGACGCCATGTTTGTTGTGGGTTTGAGATTGCCGCTGATGGGACTGTATCGTCAGTTAGCCAATTTCTTAGGTATCTCCATCAGCCAAATTGCCCCCAACGCCTGGAGGACTTTTATTGGTGCAGAGATTTTGTGGGGTCGTCTCAGTGGTGGACACCGTCAGCTAACTCTGGACGAGTTCTTTTGGTGCTACCGTCCCCAACATATCTCTTCGTCTAAGGGGTTTTATCATTTTTTCGTGAGGACGAAAGAGCTGAAATTGGTGTCAGATATGCCTGATTCTAATAGAAAATGGAAAGGAAGATATTTCTTTGTGGAAGGGACCAACTGGGTATGCCGTCAAGAAGAGTGGGAGTCAATGCCCCATGGATTTTTTGACAACACTTGGGCGTACGTTAGGGATTCAGGTTGACCCCGCCAGCCTCTCTTCTTCGCTTTACTTGACCGATCTCTAACCCCGTCTCTTTTTCTTTCAGCCAACGTTCGTCCACGCATAACCGCGGAGCAAGAAGAGTTTATCCGTCGGGTGACGTCAATTCCTTTAGATGAGAGGAGGTGCCGGGACCTAATTACTCTAGACACCCTGCATTTATATTGTGGTGGCCCAGAACAGACGGAGGAAGCTCGGAGGCTGAACAATATTTCTCGTCGACGTGAGTCTCTTAGTTCCCTTTGTTATCTTTCTTATATGGTCTTTTCCTCCGCTCATATTTTATCCTTAACAGAAATGGAGACGGCTAAAGAAAGAATTCGTGTTGCCGCTGCCAGGAAGAAGCAGGAGGAGATGGCTAAGTGCGAGGCGACTCCGTCGTCAGCTCCCAAGCCCGTCGGGAAGAAGGGTGTTAAAAGGAAGACTGACGGGATGGACGATCAGTCTGGGAAGAAGGTGGTCCCTTCCTCTGGTGCTAAACCCACTAAGAAGTTGTCGCCTTTACAAGCTTCCCATGGGTCGGGCAAAGGCTTGATGACGGCGCCAGGGGTCGTCGCCCCCTGATCCTATTTGTCACCTTCTTACCCATAAGGACTATGCCGTGGAGGTGGCAGAGTCTATCCTAAAGGAAGAGGAGATGGAGCTGTGTGATGAGCAGGCGACGGATGAGATATGGTCGTCAGGGCTATTCAACCTCACTCGGGTATACTTCTTTCTCACTTTATGTTACTTGGACGAGCTCATTGAGGACTGACGCCATTTTTACGTTTTGCAGGCCATGGTTCGGATGAAGTTCTTGCGGGACAAGTGTGCTGCAAAGGAAGCGGTGGTCTCCCGTCTGTATGTTCGCGTCAAGAATGCTGTTGATGCGCAACAGCAGTACAAGGAGGCCAACGTCCATCTAGACAGAAAGGTGAAAGGACTGACTGCCAGGCTGGAGGAGGAGATCTGTTAGTAGAGCTTAGCTGACGAGGCAAAGCTGTCGGCAGAGAAGGACCTCAAAGGCCTTCTAAGTTAGGTGGAGACGGCTAGGGCTGACACCGTCACAGAGTTTAAAGATTCTCAATCCTTTATTGATGCCTGCGCCGTCTACTACGCTGACGGGTTTGAGGACTGCCTGAAGCAGGTGAAGTCTGCCTATCCTGATCTGGATCTTTCTAGGATCAACATGGACGAGCCCCTTTCGTCAACTCCGGCAGGAGGTTCCATATTTGAAGAAACTGATGAGTCTACTCAGCTCAAGGTGGACTCAAGGGATGGCAGCTTCGTCCTTGCCCAACCTACCATAGATAAGTCCGTCACCATAGCTCCGTCTGGGGATCTTGCAGAAAAACCTAATGCTGAAGACGCTTCTACCCCTATCATTACTCTGTCTTCTTCAGTCACTCCTTCAGTTTTGTAAATTTGTAATGAATAGTTTGTTAAGGTGCTCCTATTTTTATGTTGTAAGGAACTTCAATGCTTGACGCCCGTGTTTTTGGGCTTTTTGTACAGACAATTTCATTTTAATATTTATTGCTTCCTATTAATGTTGCTTTTCCTTTGACGCTTTTGTGACGTCAGTTTGAACTTCGTAACAGCTTTGTATCTCAATTGTAGACTTGTTTATTTTGACAAGGTTGTCTGCTTGGTAATCTTTGTTATTAGTTCCTTTTACTTTGTGGACGTAAGGCCGTCCATTTGGTGGACTTGAGGTTGCCCACTTCGCGGATTTAAGGCCGTTCACTTTGTGAACTTCAGGGTCATCAATGTCGTTCACTTTGTGGACTTGAGGTCGTCCACTTCGTGGACTTGATGTCGTCCACTTTGTGGATTTGAGGCCATCCATTTTTAATGTCGTCGACTTTGTGGACTTGAGGTCGTCCACTTTGTGGACTTAAGGTCGTCCACTTTTGAGGTCGTCCACTTTGTGGACTTAAGGTCGTCCACTTTTAAGGTCGTCCACTTCGTGGACTTAAGGTCGTCCATTTAAGGTCGTCCACTTTGTGGACTTAGTTGTTGAGATCGTCCATTTTATGAACTTTGTAGCAGATCCGTCCACTTTGTGGACTAAGTAACAAAGCCGTCCCCTTTGTGGGCTTATGTAGCGGTTCTGTCCACTTTGTGGACATGAGGTCGTCCACTTTGTGGACTTTTGGTCGTCCACTTTGTGGTTCTGTCCACTTTATGGACACGAGGTCGTCCACTTTGTGGACTTTAGGTCGTCCACCGTGTGGGTTTGAAATCGTCTGCTTTGTGGACATAAGGTCGTTCATTTTGTGGACTTAAGGTCGTCCACTTTGTGGACTTTAGTAGCTCTGTCCATCTTGTGGACTTAGTAGTTCTTGTGGA
Organism: Castanopsis chinensis; assembly: GCA_032878915.1. NCBI lineage: Eukaryota > Viridiplantae > Streptophyta > Magnoliopsida > Fagales > Fagaceae > Castanopsis > Castanopsis chinensis. Next base: position 4,600,022 of record JAVQMG010000116.1, on the reverse strand, counting down.
CTTAGGGTCGTCTACTTAATAGATACATCAGTCGTTGAATAAACTCCTCTTATTGTGATGAATGCATACATATAAGTAGAAAATTGTTCCAAAGAAGAATAAACCTTAGCCCTTTGGTCTTTAAATGTATTGTAGTCAAAAGTAAACTAAAATAAATGACTAAAAGAAATAGACTGGAAATGAGGAGTAGCATTCTTTGTTCTCTACTGGTAGTACTTTCTGAGGTGCTCGGCGTTCCATGGATGGCGTAGTTTTAGTCCGTCCAAAGTCTCTAAGTGGTAGGTGCCTCTCTTTAGCCATGATGCTATTTTGTAGGGCCTTTCCTAGTTTGGGCCGAGTTTTCCTTGTGTAGGGTCTTTGGTGGTGCCCATTACTTTCCTTAAGACGAGGTCTCCAATCTCTAAGTCCCTGTGCTTGACTCGGGAGTTGTTGTGTTTAGCCATGAGGTTTTGGTATCGTGCGAGCCTCTGTTCAGCCGTCGCCCTAACCTCGTCAGCTAGGTCAAGTTCTAGACGCATGGCTTCGTCATTCCTTCCTTTGTCGTGATTGTCCACTCTGTAGCTCGTGAGTCCGACCTCAGCTGGTATGACAGCTTCACTTCTGTATGTTAGCCGGAATGGAGTTTCTCCCGTGGGGGTCCTGACGGTTGTCCTGTACCCCCATAGTACGCTGGGTAGTTCCTCCAGCCATATGCCTTTTGCCCCCTCGAGCCGAGTTTTGATTATTCGAAGCAAGGATCGGTTCGTGACTTTAACTTGTCCATTGGCTTGGGGATGGGCAAGGGAAGAGTAGTGGTTTTTGATTCCTAATTGTGAACAGAAGTCTCAGAAGGAGTTGTTGTTGAACTGTTTACCGTTGTCCGAGATTAGGACCCTTGGAATCCCAAACCTGCAAACGATGTTTCTCCAGACAAAACTACGTACATTCTTCTCGGTGATTGCGGCCAAGGCTTCAGCTTCCACCCATTTGGTGAAGTAGTCGATTCCGACTATTAGGAACTTCAGCTGCCTTGCTGCCGTCGGGAATGGGCCCATGATGTCTAACCCCTATTGGGCGAATGGCCACGGGGCAGTTATTGGGGTTATTTCTTCAGCTGGCTACTTGATGATATTACTGAACCGTTGGCACTTGTCGCATGACTTGACATATGTCTGGGCGTCCTTTTGCATGGTCGGCTAATAGTATCCTGCCCGAACTAATTTGTGGACCAACGATTGTGATCCTGAATGATTGCCACAGATCCCTTCATGTACTTCTCTCATGACGTAATCTGCTTCTTTGGGCCCTAGACACCTTAGGTATGGTCAAGAGAAACTTCTTTTGTATAGGATTTTCCTCATCAAGACAAATCGGGCCGCCCGGACCTTCAGCTTCCTGGCGGCTTCCTTTTCTTCAGGCAGTATACCATCTTTGAGATAGGCGACCAGAGGGGTGGTCCAATCATTCTCGGATCTTACCTCCGACACACTGATGACATCTATTAGTGGTGTGAATTGAGTAAAAGATAGTGCCTTGTTGGGGATGATTGCGTGTTCTGCGGATGCAGCTTTGGCAAGGCAGTCAGCTTGCTCATTATCTCTCCTCGGAATTTGAACAACTCTGGCTTGAAGCTCGTCCACCTTCTTTTTTGCTTGCTTCAAGTACATCTTCATTATTTCGCCCTTACATTCATATTCACCGTTTATCTGATTAGTGATGACTTGAGAGTCGTAATGGACCACTATATCTACGGCTCCTGCAGCTTTGGCCAAATCTAGGCCTGCTATGAGGGCTTCATATTCTGCTTCGTTGTTAGTCGAAGGAAAATCAAGCCGAATCATGCATTTGATCTCGTCGCCCTCTGGAGACCGAAGTACGACCCCCGCTCCGCCGGCCCTTTTGTTTGACGACCCGTCGGCGAATATGCTCCACCGAGGATTCTCTGCCCTCTGGTCTTCTCCATTCGTGAACTCTGCAATAAAGTCAGTGAGCACTTGTCCCTTGACAGCAGTGCGTGCGTGATACTTTATGTCAAATTCGCTCATCTCTATTGCCTACAAGGCCATACGTCCAGCGGCTTCTGGACTGCTCATTGCGCGTCGTATGGGCTTATCGGTCAGTACGACCACCGTGTGGGCTTGGAAGTATGGTTTAAGCTTGCGGGCTGCCGTTACTAGGGCGAAGACGAGTTTTTCTATCGGCGAGTATCTTTCTTCTGCCCCGCGAAGTGCCCGACTGGCGTAGTACATCGGCCTTTGCACCTTGTTGTCCTCCCTGACTAGGGCCGGGCTAACGGTTGCCGGAGAAACGGCCAAATAGAGGAACAGCTCTTTACCTGGTTGGAAGGGGGTTAACAATGGTGGTGATGATAGGTATGCCTTCAGGTCTTCAAATGCTTGCTGGCATTCGTTCGTCCATTCAAAGGACTTATTCAGTGTGCGGAAGAATGGGAGACACTTATCTGTCGCCCTGGATACGAACCAGCTGAGCGCGGCGATCTTGCCATTAAGGCTCTGTACTTCCTTTACGTTCCTTGGAGGCATCATCTCCATTATAGCTCGGATCTTGTCCGGGTTGGCTTCAATACCTCGTTGGGACACCATGTATCCTAGGAATTTTCCAGCTATTACTCCGAAGGCACACTTGGCTGGATTTAGCTTCATGTTGTAGGAGCAAAGAGTATCGAAGGTTTCCTTTAAGTCTCCCAAATGATCTTTTTCCCTTCGACTTTTTACCAGCATGTCGTCGATATATACCTGGACATTTCGCCTGATTTGTTGTATGAACATCTTATTCATAAGCCTCTAGTATGTTGCACCTGCGTTTTTCAAGCCGAATGGCATGACCTTGTAGCAAAAAAGGCCTCGACTTGTCATGAATGAAGTCTTTTCTCGGTCGGCTTCATCTATTAGGATTTGTTTGTATCCTGAAAACGCGTCCGTAAAGCTTAACAGCTGGTGTTGGGCCGTAGAATCCACCAGGAGGTTGACCCTTGGTAGAGGATAGCTATCCTTGGGGCACGCTTTGTTTAGGTCTGTAAAATCTACACACATCCTCCACTTTCTGCTGCTCTTTTTTACCATGACGACGTTTGCCAACCACTTGGGATAGTAAACCTCTTGAATGAAGCCCGCTTCTTGTAGTTTGCGGACTTCTTTCGCTATTGCCAGATCTCTCTCCGAGGCAAAGGCTTTTTTTTTTGGCGAACGGCGGAAAAGATGGTGATACGTTTAATTTGTGTACTATGACTGACGGGTCAATGCTCGACATGTCCTTGTGACTCCAAGCAAACATGTCTCGGTTTTCCTTGAGGAAGGCTGCGAGTTCCTGTCGTATCGTCGGGTCTGCAAGAGTGCCGATCCTGGTTGTCCGCTCTGGCTGGGAGTCGTCGAGAGATATGTCCTCGAGCTTTTCTATGGGCTCCGTAGCTGTACGCTGTTCTTCTATGCTCATGGACTGGTGGTGGTCATCCATCTCCATCATTGCAACATAACATTCGCGTGCGGCCACTTGGTCTCCTTTTAGCTCTCCCACTCCATAGTCCGTCGGGAACTTTATCATTAGGTGGTAGGTTGAGGTCACAACCTTCCACGAGTTAAGAGTGGGACGTCCTATGATGGCATTGTAAGCTGATGAGTAGTCGACCACAAGGAATGCTACATTCTTGGTGACTTGCTGAGGGTAGTCTCCAATGGTTACCGCTAGGGTGATGATGCCAAGGAGAAATACCTTTGTTCCTCCGAAGCCGACTAGCGGGGCGTTAGTCGGAACTAGCCGTTCCCTATCAATTCCTATCTGTTGGAATGCAAGATAATAGAGGATGTCCGCCAAGCTCCCATTATCGACAAGAACCCGATGCATGTTGTAGTCTCCTGCTTGTATGGTGACGACGAGCGCGCCATCATGGGGGTGGTGGAGGCGTCGTGCATCTTCTTCTGAGAACCCAATCAGGGGGTTATCAGTCCGCGGCATTTTGGGTATGGACCCCGTCAACTGGATGTTCTGGATCATTCTGAGGTAAGTCTTTCGAGCTTTCTTTGATGACCCAGTGGCCGCAGTGCCCCCTACGATCATCCTGATATCGCCTAAGGGCTGTCTGGGGCGTTCGTTTTCCCGTCGGGGAGCTTGGTCTTGCGGTGGATCTGATTGCTCTTTGCTAACAAACCTCTGCAACCTCCCTTGCCTAATTAGAGCTTCTATTTGTTGCTTTAGGTCGTAGCAATCAGCCGTATCGTGTCCATGGTCTCGATGGAAGCGGCAATATTTGTCCCTTGGTCTTTTGTTGGGGTCTCCCTTCATCTTACCGGGAAAGGTTAAAGTCCTTTCATCCTTGATCTGCGTTAGGACCTGATCGATAGGGGCAGTTAGCGGCATGAAGCTCGTAAATCTCATCGGGGGCGGCTTGGAGTGGCGATCGTCCCATCGCTCTTCGGTCCTAGCCTTCTTTTGCCCCCTATCTGTTCGTGTGTCTTCCTGCTTTTCCCTTTTCTTAGGCTTTTCTTCCCTTGCAATCAGCGCGTCCTCCGCGTTCATGTACTTCGTTGCCCTGTAAAGCACGTCGGACATGGTTTTCGGATCGTTCTTATATAGGGAAAAGAGGAACTTACATTTTCGCAGCCCGTTGGCGAAGGCTGCTACTTGTATCTTATCGTCCGCCTCATCTATTGAAAGAGCCTCTTTGTTGAACCGTGTTATATAGGATATTAGAGTCTCGTCTTCCCTCTGTCGGATTCTCATCAAGCATGCCGTGGACTTCTTGTACCGGCGGCCCCCGATAAAGTGTGACACGAACTGAGCGCATAACTCTTTGAAGGTGCTAATCGAGTTAGGCGTCAACCTGCTATACTAGACTCTTGCAGACCCTTTCAATGTAGTAGGGAAAGCCCTGCACATAATCTCATCCGGTACTCCTTGAAGGTGCATTATGGTTTTGAAGGACTCTAAGTGGTCTAGGGGGTCCTTGGTTCCATCGTAGCTTTCCACTTGAGGCATGCGAAACTTTGGGGGAAGAGGGCACGAAGTGACATGTGCCGTGAAAGGTGAATTAGTCCGCTGGACTAGGTCGTCGAGGTCGTTAGATACTCGTCCTTTGAGGGCGTTCATCATCACGTCCATTCGCTCCCGCATCTCCTGTATCTCTGCGGCGATGTGGGGTGGTAAGGCTTCAGAAGGGGTAGTCAGATTGGTATCTCGCCTTCGGGCGCTTCGGGATCCCTTCTTTCAGCACTTGTTCCCTCCTGGTTTTCCTCTTGCATTCCAGGATGTGCATTCTTTTGCGGTAACTGCTCCTCTAAGTCGTGGTTCTGTTTGGTCAGGCGCTCGACCGCTGCTGCGAGCGTTTGGACTTGTCTTTCCAGAACGGTAGCGCGGTGTTCGTCCGCCTGAACGTTGTTGGTGGTAGCCATTGAGTGGGTGAGTACCATGCAACTTTTTGTCCGAGAAGCGATAGTGCGACGTTACTAGTCTCTTCCCACAGACGGCGCCAACTGATGATGCTCAAAATCGTCAGTAAGCTACACGGTCCGCACGTGCTCCTAATGACGTACCTGCACAACACAAAAGGTGAAGACCTAAGGAAGGGTATCGGTGTGGTACCGGCCAAACACCCTCCGACGGTCAAGTTAGAGAAATCTTTTGTTCGCAACTCTAAAGTACTAGAGCTGAGGTGAATTGTATGTACCTTGCTTTAGGAGGGCTTTGGGGCATTTATAGTAGTGTTGGGTCGAAATTCACGCCTTGGTCAAGAAGTTCTTTTCCTATTAGAAGAGTGATTCTTGGATCTCACGTATCTCCCAGAATCCTTGCCCTTATAGGAGTCTCCTTAATTAGACGTGTCGTTTAAGAATCGTTTTTGTATGCGTGTTGATCAAGTAAGGTTATAGACGGAGCCCAGACTGACTTCTTCAGCTTGTCAAACCCGTCGGCTTGACTATACATCAGAGGTTGGTTTGTTGGTGGAGGTCGTCGTCTTTAAGTCTCCCTAGATTTGAGGTCGTCAACTTCAAGTCTCCCTAGAGTTGAGGTCGTCAGCCTTAGGGTCGTCAGTCCTAGGCTCGTCAGCTTTATATCATCGGAATAACCCTTATCATACACAAATAGACACACACATATTAGTAGTTGCTACAACATTTTGTGCACCTAGGGCTTTGTGTCAAGCTACTATCAGTTCATCAAAGTGTTTACAAAAAACATTGCAAAACCTACAACAATCGAAAGGTTATTGTGGTACTGTTAGTCACAAATAAGAGATTCGTACAAATGAGAAATCTTCTGCAAGAAGTAGTCCAATTGGGGATAGAAGTTGAGCTTCCTTATAGCTCAGTAGATTCTACTTTAGGTAGATACTTTGGAATATGTTAAAATTTCTTGTACTTGTCAAACTTATTTTTAATTCGGTGCATTTAACTTAGTTTAGTTTAGTGATTTGATTGTGCCTTAATTAGATTTACATGTAATTTGAACTAATTAATCAATTTTAGTAATTGGTTAACTTAACTGGGTTTAATCTATATATAGTCCAACTGCTTCCATGATTTGTGTATAAATTATATAAGTTGACTAAGGTTTGATGGATGCCATTGGGTTTTAGAAAATGTTGGAGTGGGTTTTAACCGTTTTATTACTAAGAAGCCAAATCTCTATGCAGACGATTTTTTATTTTTTTAAATACGAGAAAAAAATTCTACTCTAGTCTAATCTAAGTATATATGTGTGTGAAGCTCATTTTTGGAGACTTGAATCCTAACCCTTACCCTCCCACACCCTATAAACACTTCCACTTTTGGAATGACCATCGTATTAAGGAATGTAGTCGTAACAATTCAAAAATTCTTAGTGATTCTTAAAGAATCAGGGCCTGTTTGGTGAGTAATCTCAAACTCACATTTTCACATTTTAAACAACAGTACACACTTTTTCACACACTTTTTTTCAAAAAATTACAAAAATCCCATCTCAAACTACTCTACAAAACACCCCCTCAAATTATTTTGCCTATTTATGACTTCAAAACAACTAGCCATAATGGGATAAATGAAGTCAACGTACTAATCAAGGACATGCCTTTCTCTCTCTCTCTCTCTCTCTCTCTCTCTTTTCCTCTATGCACAAGACTTCTATAATATTAGGTTATGTTTGGTAACAGTTTTCATTTTCTATTTTCAAAAACTTGTTTTTGGGAATATAAAGAAAAAACAATTTTCTTGTATTTTTGAAAAAAAAAAATGTTTGGTTAGTTGAAATTAAAAAAAGAAATTTGAAGAAAAAATAGAAAATACTAAAATATGTTGCTATTAGGATTTGAACTATAATTCTAACTCATTAAATGAGACAGATTCAATAAATCAAATGCATGTTTTCATTGACTTTTGAAAACTAAAAATTAAAAACAGTCTTTTGCATATTTTCAATTTCCTTAACAAATTGAGTTTTGAGAACAATTTTTGTTTTCTATCCATTTTGGATGGCCAAATAGGTTTTTTAGTCTCAAAAATAAAAAATTGCTTTTGAAAAGAAAAAATAAGGAGAAAAAACAGTTACCAAATATACTTTAATGTTCTTGTTGTTTACCAACAAGTTTTACCTTAACTCCAAAAAAAAAAAAAAAAAAAAAAACACTTTAAATTAATAAAAAGATAGAAGACTCAACATGAATTCAATGCCATTATTTTAGGAAGTAAGATTCAATTATAAATCCTGTGCTTTAATAAACTTTTTTGTTTTTGTTTTCTTGGAGATAATTAGAAACATATACATTAATATGCTACTAACTTGACTTGAACTTCTTCTCTTAAACCCCTAAGTACTTTGTGTATGAAGAGTTGTCAATTGAGTGGTGAACCCTAATAACTAAAGCCATCAATCACATTCTTAGGCCAAAATGACTGATTTAAATTAATAAGAAGAAAGCTATGTAACGCTAAGTAATATTGAGTATTGACTAGTCTTCTTTATATGGAGAATTAGATTTTAAGTTGCTTCTACTTGTCATAAACTTTTTTTTTTTATAATTAAAAAAAAGAAAAGAAATATTAAACATATCAGTTATCACTATTTTTTTTTTTTTTTTGTGATAAACCAGAAAGATACAGGACAGTGGAAATGCCTCTAGTCATCCAAATTGTGTGCCAACACCATCGCCACTGTTCGTTTAGTAACAACTATAGTCCATGGTAACTGCAATGGCGGACTTGACGCATAAAACTAGGAGCTAACTAGAGAAGTCAATAGACAACGTCGACAACAATGGGCTAAGGAACATGGGTAGAACTCAGAGAATGGAGGGGCAGAGAATGGCGTTGAAGGAGGAGATCAGTCCAGAGGTATCTTCACTTGAAGGGTGCCACATTTGGAGAGAGAAATAGATCAGATGAAGAAGGCTATGAAGGAGATTAAGGATTCCATGAGAAGAGCGAGTCATGTTGGTGATCTCGTCTACAGAACTGACTTTCCCTTAACTGTGTCCATTATGATTCATCTTCTGCACTCCAAGTTCAAAATGCCTACCTTGGATTCATATGATGGAACGTGAGATCCTTGTGTTCACATTGCCACGTTCAAGAGAACCATGAATCTCCAAGACGTTCCCAATGAAATCATGTGTAAAACCTTCCCTACTATGTTGAAAGGCCCCACCAGGGTATGGTTTGGTAAGCTACCATCAAATACCAGAACTTTGCTCCAGGAGTTAAGTAAGTTGTTCGTCAACAACTTTGTTAGAAGCCAAAGGTATAAGCATTCCTCGTCCACCCTACTATACATAGAACAAGGAAAAAATGAGAGTTTTTGGACTTTCATTAGTCGTTTTTATAGGGTAGCCCTGTTGGCGGACGAGATGGACGACAAAATCCTCTTAGCAACCTTCTATAATGGAGTTACTTCAGATTTGTTCATCCATAAGTTGTATGACTAAGAACCACAGACGATGGTCGAGCTAATACACTCAGCCTAAGGTTTCATGAATGCTAAGGATGTGATTTTTGCCAAGAAAAAGAAGAAGTCCGAATGAGTGGAAGCTGGTTACATACACCATCTAGAGCAAGGTCCTTGTCCAAAGAAGGCCAAGACAGGAGAAAAAGAGATCAAGACGGCTAGAAAACATGATCGTCCTTAGAATGATATTCCAATTACACTCCCTTGAATTCCCCCACTTGGCCAAGTGTTGATGCAAATCAAGGACGACTCGTTCTTGAAGTGGCTAGAGAAGATGAAAGGAGATCCTAGCAAATAGAATAAAAGCAAGTATTGTTGTTTCCACCGAGATCATAGGCATGACACAGACAAGTGTTACGACTTGAAATAGCAAATTGAAGTTCTCATTAAGAAGGGAAAATTGAAGAATTTCCTTGGACAAGAAAATAAGGATGAAAGGCAACCATTGAAGGGCAAAACAGAAGAGCCAATGAGTCAGCCACTTGGAGAAATAAGGGTTATTGTGAGAGAAATGTCAATCGGGAGTTCGTCCAAAGCTAAGAAGACTTACTTACGAGTAGTTCATAATGTTCAACTCATTGGCCGCCCACCCAGGACGTCTAGAGTGGACGAGCCTGCTATTACTTTCATGGAAAAAGATGTAAGGAGACTACATCATCCTCATGACGATGCAACTGTTATCACTTTGACGATTGCAAACTACACAACAAGAAGAGTATTAGTAGATAATGAGAGTTCTACTGATATCCTCTACTATCTAGCCTTCCAACAAATAAGAGTTATCAAGGAATTAACTATCCTTGAAAAAAAAAAACAACAAAAAAATGCTCCTTGACGACATATCTCTTTGATTTTATTTTAACCCATTTACCTTTATACCCTTCTCACTAAGTCATACACCCTTGACCCTTCTCGTTAATAAGTCATGGAACTTGCTAAATTTCCCAATTTTTTTCCTTTGCAATAAAATTAGTTGATCCTATATTTTCACAAAATAATAATGAAAAAAAAAATTACTTAATATCATTTTGCATCACCCAAAACTCTAAAATCACTACTATATTTTTTCGCTTCAATCTCTTGGCTTTTTTTTTTTTTTTTGTTGTAAATAATTATAGTTTTGAACTCTAGTTATTTGTGATGTGCATGAAAAATATACAATAAAGTACTCACATATCTACATATTTAGCCTTACTTTTATGTTATTTTGTTACTGATTATATAACATCTTTGTGTTGCAGGTAACAAGAGCTTTACATGCAAAGTGGGGCAAAGCCAATTGAATCAAGCCAACTTACATCCAGCCAGGCATGAATTCAAGAGAAGACTAACCCAATTAAATTCAAGTCCAAGTGGAAAAAGGAATCAAAGGAAATTTGTACCAAATCCAAGTCCAATTTGGATTAGGATTCCAGCCTGCACATCAGTAGTATTTTTGGCATAACTTTTGGCTCAGATATCCAATTGAGATGATTCAAGTTGGGCTAGAAAGTTAACTTAAAGGGCTACAACTTTTTAGTTTACCAAAAGTTAAATTCTAACGTTAAATGGGCCAAAATTGTCGGTAAAGTGAAGCCTAAAAATCTGAGATTTTCTCCAAACGGGAATAGGATTCCTTGACCTATTTAAAGGCTCTTTAGAAAAAAAAAAAAAAAAAAAAAAAAAAAAGAGAAAAACCTGAGAGGAAAAAGGAGGTGCCGCATAGAAGAACTTGTTCTGGGAGTCATTATGAAGATGAGGATCTGAGGACAAAGGCAAGAGCTTCAAGTTGATCAACCAATTCAGATGAAAGACATAAGTTTTATTTGTTTTCTTTTCAACTTTATCATGAACTAAATTTATTTTCTAGAGCGTTGATGTAGTCTAGCAATGAACATACAATTTATTTTCTGAGTTATGTTATTTTTAATGTTTTCATGATTCAGTGTTTAATTCTTATTCTTAATGCTTACTATTTTCTTTACGAATTATTGTTTGATCAATTGAATTACAATGAGACCGAGAGGTGATTTGTTATTTTAGTTCTAGAATTAAACATCATTAGTTGAGCGAAAGTAGAGGTGCTTTACCGCGATTAGTGTGATTTTTCAGAAAATTCAAAGTACGTAATGAGTCTCCAATTAATTAAATTCACATAGAGATATGGAATTGTTAGTTGAAGATATTTTTGATATTATTCGAGAGAAGATATTGAATACTTAAGGAATTTTTAATCATCAATGGGAGATTATTATAATTTAATAATTAGGAAGAATAAATTGTGTAGGATTTGTTAGGTGAAATCAACCGCTCTAGATCCATTCTTATCATATTTTTACACTTTTGGATTTTTGCATTGTGTTAATCTTTTATTCGTAGATGTATTTTTATTAAGTAGTTTAATTTAATTCAGATAGTAGAACATTCCATTTATTTTCAATTTTCCAAATAGTAATTGATTTAGTGAATTTCAGAATTCAATAACATAGTTAATTCCTGTGGGTTCGACATTCGTTTTCTAAAAACACTTTACTACTTGTTACGATTCTGTGTGCTTGCAGATTATTTTATGTGAACAATTTGCTTCAAACTCAAATTTAAATACTTATATTAGAATAGAGAAAAAAGTAGATTTAAAAAAAAAAAAAAAAAGCAATCAAGGCATTGAAGTGTAGATACAATTTTGTAGGTATATTTCCATATACTTTTAGATTTATTTATAGAATCAAACTAAACGCGTAAACCCTATATATTTAGATTAATCGTTTACTTAGATTGTTAGAGTATATTATTATTATTTCTTATTTTAATGATAAGAAAGATATATTAAAAAAACAATTAGAAATTGAAAAAAAAAATCATATAATGGTTTTGAAATATGAACAAGAAGGGAAATATACCTACAAAATTGTATCTACAGTTCAATGCCTTGATTGCCTCTTTTTTTTTTTTTTTTTTTTTTTTTTTTTTTTAATTTATGTTTTTCTCTACAAATTTGTATCCTCTCGTCCATCTCCCATCCTTGTGGCCTTCCATCCCCTGTCTTGTCATGTTTCTTCTTGTCTTTCTGTCTTCTTAGACTTTTCTTTTCGAGCAAGCAATGCATCTTCTGCATTCATGTATTTCGTAGCCCTGTAAAGTACATTTAACTTGGTTTTTGGGTTGTTTTTGTACAAAAAAAAAAAACAGAAACTTCCTTTTTGTAACCCATTGGTGAACGCAGCCACGAATATCATGTCACCTCATCAATCGAGGGGGCCTCCTTGTTGAAGCGGGTGATGTAAGACCTTAGTGTCTCATCTTCCCATTACTTGATATTCATTAGGCATGTAGTGGACTTCTTGTACTTGTGCCCTCCAATAAAGTGCGTTGCAAACTAGGCCCTTAACTCCTTGAAGGTATTGATAGAGTTTGACGTTAATCTACTGAACCATACTCATGTGGGACCTCTCAATGTAGTGGGAAAGGCTCAACACATGATCTTGTCCGCTATGCCTTGCAAGTGCATGAGGGTTTTGTCCAAAGGAACCCTTGACTTGTCGTAGGCCTCTACCTGTGCCACTTCGGTAGAAGGGGGAATGAAGTGACGGGTGCAGTGAAGGGTGAATTCGTCCAATGTACCAGCTCGTTGAGATTGCTTGATACCCGTCCTCTGAGGGCATTCATCATCAGATTCATTTGTTCCTTCATCATCTGCATCTCTGCAACCAAGTTCGGTGGGGCGATATCGGTGGCAGCCGGTCTGCTCACAGTGTTACTTCCTTCTTGCCCTTCTCTATTTTGTCTACTGTTGGTGTGCTGAAGCCTATCCCCCTCCTACTCCTTTTCTTGATTTCAGGGCTCGGTGTCCTTTTAGCGCAGTTACTCTTCTAGGTCATAGTTTTGCTTGGTGAGGTGTTCAACAGCTGCAGCAAGAGTTTGAACCTGTCTCTCAAGGGTGGTGGTGCGTGGTTCGTCTCCTTAGTTATTGTTGGTGGTCGCCATCGAGCGAGTAAGCACCATGCAACTTTTTGTCTAGGAAGCAGTAATATGGCTTACGTATTCCCCATAGACAACACCAACTGATGATGCCGAAAATCATCAATTAGTCACATAGTCCTTATGTGCTCAAGACAACACCTGCACAACACAGAAAAAGAAGACAACAAGAGAGTACCAGTGTGGTACCGGCCAAATACCCACGAAGGTTAAGTCAAAACTTTCACAACTCTAGATTGCAAGAGTTTGGGAGAATTATGTGTACCTTGATCTCTGAGGGTTTCGGGTTTTTATAGTGGTGTAGAACTAACTTTGGTTTCTTGGAGAAAAGGAATATTTCCTTGTAGGGGAGATCCTCATAAATGCGTATATTTTACAGGATCCTTTCCATATAGAGATTCTGTTGATTAGGGTTAATCGTGAAGCACAAGACATTTCCATTTGAAGTTCCTTGAGGACCAATTAAACCATGCAGGTGCCACGTGGCTTTGCCACCGTCCACTTTGTATCTGTCTTCTTTCTTGTCCGTCCCCTTGCAACTCGTCCTGTTGTGTTGCTTCCTTCCTTTAACCGTCTACAACCTAGTTTAGGCACCCATGGTAGGTTCTGTAAAATACGACCACTTACTTTAATTTTGTCCTCTTCAGTTGCCCCCTCACTCTATGGGTCCGTCGCCTTATTTCCTAGACAAACCCGTAGAGTGACGGTTTAACACAACTATTAGAAAATGCATTTTGATTTGATAGGCTAGCCTAGTGCCATTAATGCAGTAGGAGCTCGTGGCACGTTTCTAGTGGTTAATTGCTCGTACAGAAGCGTCCATTCGTCTTCCATGTCGTTCACTTTAGTATATAATAATAAGTAAAATTGAGAGAAAATTCAATTAGGTTTTAAATTGGAATTCAATTAGAGTTTAATTTTGTGCCACGTGTCCTATCTAATTTAAGTTACAAAGAGAAAATCCAATTAGATTTTAAATTGGAATTCAATTAGAGTCTAATTTTGTGCCATGTGTCCTATTTGATCTAAGTTTTTAAATTTTTGTGTCAAGTGAGTTAATTCATTGTAAAAATTGGATTTCAATTAAAGTTTGATTTTGCGACATGTGCCCCATTTAATCTTAGTTTTTTTTAATTTTTGTGCCAAATGAGTTAATTTAGTGTAAAAAACGAGAAGTCCTATATAAGTAAACCATAAAAAAACATAATTTTTGAATGATTTTATATGTATGAGCATTTTTTTATAACTAAAAACAATTCAAATTTATAAGTCATCTATATATATATATATATATATATATATATATAGGTAAAGTTTAGAGAAAATCCAATTAGATTCTACAATTGAAGTCCAATTTTGCGTCATGTGTCCTAAATTATTTATTTTTAGAGAGGGTTTTATTTTTCAATTTTGGACTAAAATGTGGGACTATATCATAAATATTTATTCAAGTGAGTTATTGTGTACAAAAACTAAAGAGTCTAGAATTAATGAACAACAAATATTTAAAAAATGGACAAGTTACATTTTCTACTTAATAACATTGTTACAAGACTGTTTAAAGAGTTAAAAAAAATATAAGAATGACAATCAATAATATTTAAATTATATATGTAAGAATTATACTATGCATCTTAATGTGTATTTTTTAAGTATATTTATACATATGCATGGGGTTACAAGCTAGTTTGTTATTATGTGAGGCAAACATTATTGCAATATTATAGGATTGTACTCTTAAAATACTAAATAATTACACACCAATTACAAAAAGCAAGTAACTGAAATAAATATCAAAATAATAGTAATTAATATACATTTAAGAACAAATTTTCGTTATAAAATTGGTTATAGCCAATGGTTACAACTCCACTTAATATATTTTTATGGTTTGTAAATTTTGACAAATCCGCCATTGAATTACATTTATTTTTCTTATATCCTCTTTGCTAGCAAATATTTTCAGAAGATTGAAAATCAATAACTATGTAATCAATTAAATATTTAATTTTGAAGTTTTTGTAGCGTTAAATTATGCATAAAACATAACTTAATGGATCTACTAGTAAATAGCATCTAATTGGTATAAAATTTAATATGTGTGTTAAGAATATAAAAACCAAGTAATGCATAAATTAGATTTTCAAAATATGTAACTAATTTAACTTTTTAGTGAGTGTTGTAGTCAATGACTATAACTAAATTTGTAACCAAACTTTATCTTACATTCAAATATTGATGACATGATAAAATATAATCTAATCATAAATAATTAAGTTATATAATTAAATTTTCTGAAAACCCTAAACTCGTATAAGAGATACTATTGCGAGTTACAAAATGCAATCAGCCATGCAATATTGGGCTATAAGTCTTTAAAAATGTTTGTTAATTGTTATGGTACCCCCCAAAAAAAAAAAAAAAACACTAAGCACAAGGACTAACCGAGTAAAAAACCAAAAATTAAGGGTAAGTTGGGATTGGGGATGTGGACAAGTTGGTCTTCCACTGCCAGCCTAAAAGAAGGTCAAGATCTGTGAGCTTGTAAAACCAAACATATAATTGAGATTGGCTGTGGACTTGTGGGTCAAAGACTCACATGCCTAGAAAGAAAGAAAGAAAGCAAGCAAGCAGACAACTGAGAAAGTGAGAAGGGGGAAAGGGAGATTAGAGCTGCTGGAAGTTATGGGAATGGGCAGTTTGGGAAGAAGGAAATAAGTGAAAGAAAATTCTTCCCAAAATCACCCATTCTTATTATTTCCAGTGGTTCCTCCCTCTCCCTTTCATCTCTACTACTTTTTTTTTTTTTTTCAACTTCATCTTCTGTTCTGCTGTATAATCAACTTGAGGTACAGTTTTTTTTTTTTCCTTTCATTATTTTTTATAAGTCTGTCGACTGTCAAGCATCTTATTTTTTTTTTTTTGCTTGAGAGCTTCAGGATATTTCATTAAACGAACCATTATTTCACCAAGCAACGTGTGACAAATCGAAATCTTCTTAAAGAAATTTGCCTTATTCAAATCCAATAAATACTGTCCTAGTTTTGGATAGGTTTGGCAGAGCAGAGCTTAGAGTTTGGATGACCACACCGAAGGGACAGACTGTAGCAGCGAATTCTATAGCTCTTACAGCAGCCATATAGATTCAGCCTCTTCAGCATCATACCCCATATCTTCAAGCAAACTTGAAGAAAAGTCTGTCAAGTTTATCTCATCTTATTTTCTTACCAATTTTGGTGGGTGTGACGAAATATTCGTCAATTTTTTTAAAATAAAATTATTTATTAACCCTAGATATTATGGGGCAGTTCAGTTCGGAATATTTGAGGTATTCGGGAAAAGGGCGAGTTGAAGTGAGGAAACTAGTCTGGGAATTAGACGAGTCATGGGGTCTAGTTGGCGAGTTGGTTGAGTTATTGAGCTGCCCCTGTCAAATCGGTTCTTCTTGTACCTCTTCTTTGTTGGATGAAGTCATTTTAGATTTGTTCACGGTTTTCCATCGTCATTGAAACAGCAATCTCAATTCTCAACAGGAGTAGAAATATTCAGATTGTTTCATTTTAAACCTCTTTTATTTTATTTTATTTTTAAAAATTTTTATTTAGATAATTACCGAGGAGGAGATTGTGCGTCTCAACTTGTTGAGTTACAAAAATTCAACAAAAACTACTGAAATTGAGAATGCCTAATGATGGTTTACCAAGGTGAAATGACTACAAAGATATGCAAATTTGTTAAGCAAGAAAACATCATTTGATTGCTAGTTGCCACTACTATAAGAAGTTGAGTAAGATTCATCCAAAAAACAAAAAAGAAGCCGAGTGAGTCCTTCATCAGATGAAATGCAATTTCACCGGGAGGCCTTTCTTGATTTCTCCAACAATCACAAATTAAACAACCAAAAATGCTAGGCAAACAAATAAAGTTACAACTTTTATCATAACTTGTTCATATGGTAAACTGTAAGCGATGAAGTAAAAGTTGAGGCTTCATATAAGCTTACAAATCCACCACTCACATCTTGTCATGTGGATAAATTATGACAAAATTGTAATTTTAGTATGATCCTAGCATTATTGATTAAACAAATTCATCATAGCCTAGGAAGCCATGATCTGCCATCAACCTAGCAGATGTAACCTTGATTCAGAATGCTTAATCTTCATTTCCTCATGTGTTCCTAAGCATTAGCATCCAAGGATGCAAACAAGTGTCTATTGTTGGGTTAAGATAACTTGACCTTGGTTAATTAATTCAATTTACCTAAGTTGATTAATTAAGTTCAATTGCATGGAAATCATGGAGACACCAACAAATCACCAAAAATACTAAATGCAACGAAAAATAAATTAATACGGTGATTTGTTGACAAATGAGGAAAACCTCGCAAGGCAAAAACCCTATCGGGTGATTTTAATGTCATTACTCCCAAGAATCCACTAATTAACAATCAAGGGGTTACAACAATAAGGAATCTTACCAACTACCCGGGCCTATCCTAAAATACTAACTTACAGTTGAACCATTGCTCTAATACCCAATTGGACTTGATCTTGTAGTAGCTTTCTTTTCCTTCGATGCATAAACCTCTAATTTGTGACTAACCCTTTATACAAACCCAAGTACGTGACTATCTCCAGCAACTTGAACAGATGTTATTAGTTAGAAAGTTCTTCGCTTCATAAAAAATGAAGATTTGGAAGTTCTCGGTTACAAAACCCAATGGCGTACAAATGTAGTAGCTTCACACAAAGAACATAAGTCTCTTGGTCTCTGTGTCTGTGTGTAACGGCTTTTAAAATAAGCCTTATATATATCTAGGGTTATGAGAAAAGAAACCCTAAACAATTACATAAGCTTGGGCCAAATTTTAGATCTGGCAAACTGAAAATTGTAAATCTCGATAGATTGAGTTATTGTCGAGCTATCAATCGAGCTTCACATTATGTCTTGATAGCAGGCATCAGTTGAGCTATTTGTCAAGACTTAATCAACAATTTTTCTTCACTTGTTTCTTGGATCAATCTTCATTTATTTAATACTTGACTTGAACAACATGTATCTTGAAGTACTAAACCCATCTTAGATACAAGTAAAATGCATTTTGTCAAAGGATTTGCTAATTACAATAAAATATGTCCCTAATAATCTCTCCTTTTGGCAATCTATGACAAAACCACAAACAAAAATTATGAGAGAAGTCTAACACAACTATCCCATAACATACAAAAAAGTACATAAGCCTAACCCTACTATGAACTCTTGAAAAACTTTTCAAGAAGAGAGATCATGGTATGGTATGCTTGCAACTTGTATTAACTGAAACACTTAAACAAGATTCATCAAGTATGAAACATAGACAAGTTGAATACAAGAAGAAACATGTGTATAAAGATAAAAAAGAAACAACACGTGTGAGACAAAGGTGAAGAAAAGAACATATATCATCATATATCATATATCATATATCAAAAGAATTCAATATATGTCAAAAGTAAGTGGTCACAAGACCATAGTACATGAAGTGAGAAAAAATACAACAAAATCTCACTATATCCCCTCAAAACACACTCTCCCCTTATCTAGTCTATCCCTATGTAGTGTTCCTCTTAACAAAAAAAACTACTCTCATATACAAAACTACTCCCCCTTTTTGTCATGAGTGACAAATGGCAAATCATAGTCATCTCATCATCGGTCTCGGAGCAAGAAGCATCATCACCATCATCATCTCCACCATCTGAAGAAGACTCAGCTGGCTCAGGTGAGGCAGAAAGAGCAAAACCACCAAGGCAAGACTGGTGATGAGTGATGCGACCAATTCTAGTGCTCATTTATCTCATCAGAAAGATGGTCTAGACGATTACCAAAATCAGCATGCATGTGTTGGAGCTACTCCATGATGTCAGCGAGAGAGACATCAACCCTAGAGGAGAAAGAAGGGGCAGATGAGGAAGAGGGTCGAGAGGTAAGAGTTGTGGGGATTACATTCATCATCTTCACACGCGGCTGTTTTGCAGCAAGCTGTGCTACACTCCTTTGAATAGACTCCTTACTTATGGAACTTGTGACATAGTGACGTGCATTTGTGTGAGGATGTGCGAGATAGCCGAAGGAAAGATGAGCTTATCATAATAGCCGTGTCTTAATAGCAATCTAGAATAGACACTATCATGTGAGATGGAAAGTCTATAGAAAGACCTTCCATAAGAGAAAGAAGGAAACGAGCACGAGACTCGGTGATAATGTTATAATGTGACTGTGGAGTGAGTACAAAGGTCATCACCATATTAAGGATTCATGGACCAGTGGTAAACTCAATTGTGGAGAAATTTAGGGTACCTTCCCATAGCATGGCCTTTTCACAGAAGAGTGAGGCCAACTCGTCTCTAGAGATGAAAGAGAGATGACAATGCCAAGGGAAATCCAGAAGATCCACCCTAGGGACATGTAGTACCTCAGAAATGAGCTCCAGGGTAACTACAATACGTGTACCTCAGAATACCGTAGTAAACTGTCGTACAGAGGTATTGATTTGCATATTGGAGTAAAACTCTTGTATGAACACGTCGGGACACCTCAAGGGTTTCACACAAAGAGAAGCCCATCCTTAAGAGCTAAATGCACCGGGTAAAGGAGCATCTGGGAAGTCCAAAAGAATGACCTAGCGTTTCGAATGAATCACTCATTTAGAGAAGTTCTTAAAGAAGTCATCTCATGCCTTCTCATCACGGAACCGAATAGAATCAGAGGGAAGAGAAAAAGACAAAGAAGAGCCACGACAAATTAGGGTTTTTAGTCGAAACAGATTTTTTAGGTGCCATGGTAAGAAGACTAAATGAGAGAAAGAGAAAGAAGAAAGACACAGAATCACAGCAGAAGTTGAGGAACAGGAAAGAAGAAAAAAACAACGTGCAATGCATGAACATGTTACGTGCTAGAGAAAAATGTATCAAGGGTAGAAACCCAATCCAACCTAATAGCACTCACAAGATATAATTAGTCACACAATCCTAGAATGCATGAAACATTGTTATAATGATCATAAAATGTAATGCATGAGCATGTGAGATCAAATTAGCAAAACCCATACCAAAAATTTGACAAAAACACAAAAAAACCCCAAATTTCCCAAAATTTTTGAAAACCTAGGTCTAAATGCATGAAATGCATGAAGAAAGAGAAAAAGGAAAGATTAAGAACACTTAGCAAGTGAAGGAGACTTGGATTAGG
This sequence comes from Castanopsis chinensis, assembly GCA_032878915.1. NCBI lineage: Eukaryota > Viridiplantae > Streptophyta > Magnoliopsida > Fagales > Fagaceae > Castanopsis > Castanopsis chinensis. Next base: position 4,579,922 of record JAVQMG010000116.1, on the reverse strand, counting down.
TTGAAAATGAAGAGGGAAGAGGGATTTGAGTGAGAAAAAAAGGGTTTTTGGTCAAGGGAGAAGAGAGAGGTATTGAGATATTTGAGATAGAAATGAAATAGATCGGACCTTAGATATATATAGAAAAATACATCTTGATAGATCAAGAAGGTATCAAGCATCTATCAAGAACAAAAGTTCGATAGATCGAGAGGTATCGAGGAGGTGTCGATGACTAAAAATCTCGATTGATAGAGGAAGGTATCGAGCATCTATCGAGCAGACAAAGACTCAAAGAATTTGGCTCAATGGATTGGGATATTTGTCGAGAAGTATTGAGAACAACCCAAAAAGCTTGATAAAAGAGGCATGTATCAAGAGATATTGAACAGCTATCGAGGAGGTGTCGAGTTGTTATCGAGAAGCCTGAAAAGAGGCTTTCAAGGAGGAGAAGCAATACAAGATGAATGCAAAAGATGCACACCAAAACAAGCAATCAAAGTGCGTGTTAAGCATAAAAACACAACCATAACTCTAGATGCAAAGCATTCCTAGATTAAAAATACACTAACCAAGTTTAACCAAATTTTATTTCAAAAATGTTTAGACAGTTTAGAGAGCATTTGTTGCCACATGTATTTCTTCTGATGAACAAATTACATCGTACCTGCTCAATAGTATCAAAAGTAGCAAAGAGTATGCATATTGTGCGTGAAACTTTTGCAAGAAAGCATGTGTCTCATTATATGAAGAGTAATGATATAAGAGGATCAAATACATTCACACATAATCATCACTATTTGATGGGAACCATCATTGATAGTCAGATTAACATATAATATACATAGCAGCACAAAAAAATCACCAACTAATATAAAATGCAACAAAAAATAAAGTTGACATGGTGATTTGTTTACGAATGGAGTAAACCTCTAAGGCAAAAACCCCACCGGGTGATTTTAAGGTCACAACTCTCGAGAATCCACTATTATCATAACAAGCGGTTACAAGTAAAGAAATCCTAGTACCTTATACCAACCTACAATTGAATCCTTACCCCAATACACAATTGGACTTGTTCTGCAGTAAAAATCTCTCCTTTTAATGCACGGCTCCCAGTATGCGACTAACCAATAGATGCGCGGATCCTAATGTGCGACTTAATCACCAACTTGAGAAAGATGTTGGTTGCAAAGGTCATCAATTCATCAACATAATGAAGATCACGAAGTTGCTTGGTCATAAAACCCAACGGTGTAAAAACGCAATAACTTCTTCAAGAGAAAGAAGAACTAGCGCAAATTAGGTTTCTAGTCACAATTTACATGAACAACTCTTTGCTTCATATTTATGCAACTATGCAACTTGTGACGACCCTTAAAATAATCTTTATATATATTTAGGGTTGTGAGAAAAGAAAGCCCAAACAACTATTCACGGATTGGATGAAAATTAGAACTGAAAATCTGTTTTTTCATAAATCTCAATAGATATCCTATCTATCGAGCAGCTGTCAAGCATCGAGCTAAAACAGCTTTTTAAACCTTGATAGATACTAGCTATCGAGCTAGCTATCGAGATTTAAAAACCAGCACTTCTTCACTTGTTTCTTGGACAGATTTGCATGGCTTTAACACTTGATCTTAAAACCTTGTTCCTTGAAGTATTAAACACATTCTAGACTTACCCAATTACAAGTAAAGTGCATTTTGTCAAAGGATTAGCCAATTCTATATTGACATATGTTCCTAACATGATTCACGTATGTCCTAACAATCTCCCCCTTTGACAATCCGTAACAAAACCATAACAAACAAATGAACATATAAGAGATGTCCTAAATCACTCAACTCTTACTCACTTGTTGAATACAATAAAATTTATCCTAATACAAAATCTTGAAAAACTTTGTAAGAAGAGAGTTCATGGCAAGGAGACTTTGACAACATGTATTTCTGAAACACTTTAACCAAAACTCATCAAGGCATTTCAGTGTGAAACAGAAATAAAAGATTGAATACAATATATAAGAAGCATATACATAAAGAGAGAAAAGAAACAACACATGTAGAGATAGGTGAAAATGTAATAACAACCTTAAATATTTATATATATATATATATATATATATCAATAAAGAGTACAAGGTTTGCTATCACAAAGTGGTCACAAAATCAAAGGTACATGAACTAAGTATCTAAAAGATAAAGAAAAGAAAATATACATAAGTCCTCACTACATCCCTCAAAGAAATATAGACACTCCCCTTAACAAAAATCTCATATTCTAACTCTCCCCCTAAATACATGACTACTCTCATATCCCAAAACTACTCCCCATTTTTTTTTCATGAATGATAAAGGGCAAATAACTCAAGCAATCATCTCATCATCGTTGGAAGAGCTAGCACCATCCTCCTCATCACCATCGCCATTAGAGCCACCATCATCGTCCTCATCCTCAGAATTCTCTTGAGAAAGAGTGGGAGACTTAACGAAGCCACCAAGGCGAGCCTATCGTTGTGCGATACAACCGACATGGGTGTTCACTTGACACAACTCATCACTAAGAGTGTCAAGGCGAGCATCCATGATATGCCATAATCGCCTTGAAAGTCACACCATCCGTGGAAGAAGAAGGAGCAGATGTGGACGGAGTTGAAGAAGTTGGAGGTGTTGTCGTCTCAGTCTGTGGCTGTTTTAGTCAAAGCTGGGCCTCACTCCATCTAACAGTCGCCTCATCAATGGTACACATGATAGGGAAATGATCGAAAACGGGAAAAGAGTTAGAAAAATGGAGAAGGATCCTCGTGATAGCTGAAGGATCCTCGTGATAGCTGAAGGAAAGATAAGCTTATCATGGGTCGCCGTATCCTTATAGACATCTATAAGGGAGAGGATGAAATAAGAAGGGAAGTCAATAGAGAGGTTCTCTAGGAGGGATAACAAAAATCAAGCACGAGACTTTGTGATAGGGTTATAGTGAGACAAAGGATGGAGAACAAAAGTCATCACCATGTTAAGAAACCTCGGACCTTTAGCAAAGGTTGAGCAACGGGTGTTTTGACGATCACTTAAAGAAGAAGGAGTCTCATAGAATAGAGACATAAGTTTGTCTTTAGACATAGTCTTAAGACAATCACAGCCGGGGTAGTTAGGATGTGCTACCCTCAGGACATGGAGCACCTTGGATACAATATCCGGAGTGACCACAATGCGCGTACCTCGAATGCGAGTAGAAAATGAGGTACTGAAGAATTGAATCCGTGCATATTGGAGTAAAACTCCTGTATGAACATGGAAGGACAAGTGACCGGGATTCCACACAGTGACTCCCAACCTTTACTGTAGATGATAGTGGGAAGGTTAGTATCAGAGAAATCCGATAAAAAGACTAGGCATTCTAAATGAATGCCAGGTTGAGAAAAGTTCACTGAGAAGTCCTTACGGGCTTTCTCATCACAAAACCAAAGATGAGAAGGAGTAGAATTAGAGGAAGATGCCTCAGAATGAAGAGGATTCCGGGACAGAGTGGATTTATGCTTAGATGCCATGATGTAGACTGAAAGAAGGAGAGAGAGACAAGCAAAAAAGTACCAAAAAGTTCAATATAAGAATAGAAAGAAATGAAGGTACGTATGCATAAAAAATGCATGAACATGTGACATGTAAACTTAAAAGTATCATGGGCTTAGCCCAATCCAAACCTACCAACACACAAGTTTGCAACAAAGTAAACACATATCTAAAATGCATGAAATATTGTTACAATGCAAATGTGATGCAATGCATGATCATTTAGGATCAATTATACAAAACCAATCCCAAAATTTTGCAAAAAAACTCATTAATTTTGAAAAACCCCAAAAATTTTCAAAAACCCAAAAACCTAGGTCTAATGCATGAAATGCATGAAGAATGAAGGATTAAAGACCTTTACCAATGAAGAAAAGCTTGATCTAGGCCGAAAATCTACTGGGAATGAAGTTTGGAGTGAAAGAGAGAGGTGTATAGGAAGGTGAGAAGTTAGAAAAGATCGAGAGAGATTGAGAAAAGTGAAGAGAAATTGCGCTGACCCTTTATATAGAAAACTATAATTCTCGATAGATCAAGAGGTATCGAGAGGTGTCGAGCTTTAATGTGCAATAGATACAGCTATCGAGAAGCTATCCAAAGGTGTCCACAACAAAAGGGGCTCGATGGATTAAGAAGCTATCGAGATTGCGATGAAAAGAAGCTGAAGAGCTCAATAAAAAGCCTAGCTGTCGAGAGGTATCGAGAAGCTGTTGAGATTGCTTAAAACAGTTTTCAAAGAAAAGAAAAACACAAACATAAATGCAATCAAGTATGCTACTCAATCAAAGATTCGAACAAAAATTTAAGCTCTCAAAAACATCTCTCAATCAAGAAAAATATCAAGCATTTAGATCTCAAACACACACACGCACACACACTAAACAAGTCTAACCAATTTTATATTTCAAAAACAAGTCAAGACAGTTTAGTGGTTATACATTAATACATGTAAACCTTGTGATGGCTAAATCACATTGTATCTGCACATGTATCAAAAGTAGCAAAGAATATTGCGTGTTGTGTGTGAAAAACATCACAAGATTGCATAAGTGTCTACATGTTATGAAGATTTGATATATGAACAAATCAATTGAACTCACACATGATCATAATTACTTGATGGAGACTATCACTTTCGTGAAACATCATATAACTCTTACATCTCCTAGAATACACGTTTGCAATCATATTTAAAGCATTTTGATTCTTTTTGCTTTATTTTTTCTTTTATTAAGCATATCATGTATGAGCATATGAGAGACGGAAAAGAAATACCTAATGATCTTAAGCTTTTGACATTGTACTTTTACTATGCCGGAGCATATAGATGTCATTTCGTGATTGGTGGGCAACAATGGTGAGATGGTTATTTATGCCTTTTTCTTACGATTTTCTAGACTTTCCTGTCAAAAAGAGTGATACGAGTATTAGGTATAAAAAATTACTTAATCTTACTCATCATAAACACGAGCCACAAAGCTCATTTATTTAGTTGTGCATAGAGATGCTCATTTAAGCTACAAGAGATACAAAATTTAGAAAAATTTGTTTCAATGGTCATTCAAGGTACACAAGTACCAATGTACACAAACACACATTATTTTTGTATTTTTCTGATTTTTCAATTTAAAAAAAAAACAAAATAAAGCAAAACTAAAAACAAACAAACAAAAACATGTTAAGCAAAGCAATGCATAAAAACTAGACTGACTCAAAATAATAACGCAAAACGCACAAGTAATGCAAAAACAAAAATGGAGGGAGAGAGAGAGAGAGAGAAAAGTGACTAAATCACTTAGAGCCTTTTTCCTTCCACACCTTGGAAGAATTTTTCCTTTCAGCGAACCTTTGAACCAACGGTGAGGGGGAAGAATTGCAACCATTCAAGTTCGAAAGGAATATGAGGGCATTGAGAAGATCTCTAACATGAGCAAGAAAGGATGGAAACTGATTCTGATTTCCTGATGAGACCATACTTTTGCTCTGTTGAATGACTAGCCACTTATAGTAGTTAGGTTGAGTATGTCTGGTTGCTCCATAGTGATGGTAGAGATTCTAATTAGGCTTTTGGGTATTGCCCTTATTAGCCCTAGGGTTTTTGGTTTCTTTCTTAGTAAGATTAGAGTGTGTTCTTAAGATAGATTTATCCTTGTCTATGTTCTCACTAGCTAACACAGTTTTGACATCATTTTTTTTTTCATTCAACATTATTAGCAGGAGAAACAAAAACAGTAGTATGGGAAGAAACAACATTAGGAGAAGAGAAATCATTCCTTAAACCTGTTCGATCGGAAGCAGATTTATGTATACTGAGCATCTCATCAAGCTTTGCACTTGAACTCCTCTCCAGCTGAACTTTGACTTGGAATAGCTCTACCTTAAGCTTCTTGGTTTTCTCAGCCAAAAAATTATTCTTAAACCGCAGTGCTTTAATAGTTTGATTGGCTTCATCAAACTTTGTGGAGATTTCTTCTCGTTCAAGCTCCACATCACTAAGCTTCTTGGTGGCTAACCTATACAACTTCTCATGCTTTTCGAAGACCTTGTATAACTTTGCATAGGTTGTGTGGATGTCATCTTGTTCATCCATCTTCTCAAACTTTGACTTCACCAAGTCCTCTTCTTCATCCACATCTTCTACAATTCCTTCAATAGGATTGACAGTGGTGGTAAAGGCATTTAGGATTCCGTCATCCTCATTTTCAAAATCGTCCTCAGGTTCAGTGTCTTTCAATGTAGCAGCAAGTGCCTCGCTTTTCCCAATGGTCTTGAGATATGTAGGGCACTCTTGTTTCATGTGTCCAAAGCCTTGACACCCGAAGCACTTAGGTCCTGAGGGAATAGTGTACTGACTGCCATCCCTACCATCCTTCTTCCTTTTGTCTTGGCTCTTAAATTAAGAAGAACTAGATTACCTACGGTCCGTGTCGAAGCCCTTTACATTGGCATTTTTCATGAACTTCTTGAATTGCATTGTGATTTAGGACTTCATTTTAGATTCTTCATTATTTGAAGACTCATCCGTGTCACTGCTCTTGGCCTTCAGTGCCATGCTTTTGAGGAAAACCTCCAAGGCAAAAATTCCACTGGGTGATTTTAAGGTCACCACTTCCGAGAATCCATTATTATCATAGCAAGCGGCTACAAGTAAATGAATCCTAGTATCTTATACCAACCTATAGTTGAACCCTTACCTCAACACACAATTAGACTTATTTTGTAGTGAAAATATCTCCTTTTAATGTATGTCTCCCAGTATGTGACTAACCAATAAATGCACGGATCCTGGTATGCAACTTAATCACCAACTTGAGAAAGATGTTGGCTGCAAAGTTCTTTAGTTTATCAACACGATGAAGATCACGAAGCTGCTTGGTCACAAAACCCAACGGTGTATGAACGCAGTAGCTTATTCAAAAGAGCTAAGAACTAGGGCAAATTAGGTTTCCGATCACAAGTTGCATGAACAACTCTTTTTCACACTTGTGCAACTGTGTAACCTGTGACGGCCCTTAAAATAATCTTTATATATGTTTAAGGTTGTGAGAAAAGAAAGCCCAAACATCTATTCATGGATTGGATGAAAATTAGAACTGAATTTTTTTTTTCCATAAATCTCAATAGACACCCTATCTATCGAGCAACTGTCGAGCATCAGACTAAAATAGTTTTTTAAACCTCGATAGATACTAGCTATCGAGATTTAAAAACCAGCACTTCTTCACTTGTTTCTTGGACAAATTTGCATGGCTTTAACACTTGATTTTGAAACCTTGTTTCTTGAAGTATTAAACACATCCTATACCTACCTAATTACAAGTAAAGTGCGTTTTGTCAAAGGATTAGCCAATTCTATATTGACATATATTCCTAAAATATTCACATATGCCCTAACAATCACCTTTGAGGTACATCATATAACTCCCACATCTTCTAGAAACATGCTTGCAACCATATTAAAAGCATCTTGATTCTTTTTGCTTTTCATGCTCTTTGCATATTTTTTTAAGCATATCATGCATGGACAGACAAGAGAGAAAAGAAAATACCTAATTATGTAAGCTAGAATATCCTTATTTTGCTATGCAAGTGCTACCCTTTACGAAGCACGACTTTTATGAATTGCACACAAATGTTTTATGATTGACGAGTTTGGTGAGATGGTTATTTATGCATTTCTTTTAGGATTTACTAGTTCTTCCCATCAAAAAGAGTGATTTGAGATATGAAAGATAAGAGATCAACCAAATCATACAAATCACATAAAAGAGCCACAAAACTCACATTAATTAGTCTTACATGAAGATGCTTATCTAAGCTACAAGAGATACAAAGTTGAGAAACTTTGTTTCAAAGGCCATCCAAGGTATACAAGTACCAATATCCACAAACATACACTATTTTTGTATTTATTTGGATTTAAAAAAAAATTAAACAAAACAAAAGCAGACAAACAAATAAACAAAGCATTAAAACTTGATGCATATGCATGAGGAAAAGGGGGGAGAGAGAGAGAGAGAGAGAGAGATCAATCCATGGATATAACACCAATGTTTTGGCACAAGAATTCAAAGTGTCTACAATCTAGAGGCTTGGTGAACAAATCAACCTTTTGATCATCGATGTGAATGAATTCAAGAGTGAGAGTACCATCTTCAACCAACTCACAAATAAAGTGATGTCGGATCTCAATGTATTTTGTCCGAGAGTGTTGAATAGGATTTTTAAAGATGTTAATGGCACTAGTATTGTCACAATATATAGTGAGATGCCTTTGAAAAATACCATAATCAAGATGAAATTTTTACATTCAAAAAAATTGGGTACAGTAACTGCCAGTAGCAATGTATTCAGCCTTAGCAGCGGAGAGAGAGATGGAGTTCTATTTCTTGCTCATCCATGAAACAAGGTTATTACCTAAGTAAAAACACCCACTAGAAGTACTTTTTCGGTCATCTACATAACCGGTCCAAGCTGCAATGGAATATCTAGCTAGGACATCATTAGTGTCTCTATCATACCATAAAGTTGCTGGTGGTCTTAATATATTTGATAATACGTTTTACTGCAGTAATGTGAGATTCTTTGGGATTAGCTTGATATCTATCACATACTCCCACAGTGTAGCTAATGTCAGGCCTACTAGCAATAAGGTAAAGGAGACTACTTATCATGCTTCTATACAAAGTAGGGTCAACACTCTTTCCTAACAGGTCAACAATGAGTTTAACATTTGGACTCATAGGTGTTCTAACAGAGTTAACAAAATCTAAACCAAATTTCTTCACAAGATTTTTAGCATATTTAGGGTGTGTTTGGATGTCACTTATTTTGCTGAAACTGAAAATTATTGCTGAAAGTACGGTACATAAAGGTAAAAGTTAGTTGAAATTGTACAGTGGGGCCCATGAATAGTAGCAAAAATAAGCTGAATTGTAAAATAATTTTCATTTTTAATCTCTTTCCAAACGCACACTTAGATTGAGAGATGAAAATACTTGAGTCACTTTGACGAATCTACAATCCAAGGAAATAGATCAATTCTCCAATCATGCTCATCTCAAATTCAGTTTGCATCATGCTTGAGAAGGAGTGAGCCAAGTCATCTTTAGTAGTTCCAGATAATGTCATCTACATAGACTTGAGCTACGACCAATTCTTGATCAACTTTCTTGATGAGCAAGGTTCTATCAGCTTATCCTCTTGTAAAGCCATTTGTCACCAAATATTCAGTGAGACAATTATACCACACTCTCTGTGTCTGTTTTAATCCATAAAGTGCCTTTTTAAGATAAAGCACATGATCTAGAAAGTGTGGATCAATGAACCCTTTAGGCTGAGCTACATAGACTTCCTCTTTAAGAAAAACACTCTTTACATCCATTTGATATAACTTGAACTTTAAGTGACAAGCCAATGAAAGTAAGAATCTTATGGATTCAATACGAGCAACAGGAGCAAAAGTTTCATCGAAGTCCACTCCTTCTACTTCCTTGGGTCATAAGTCTGGCTTTGGTCCGAATCAAATTTCCTTTTTCATCAATTTTGTTGCGGAATATCCATTTTTTGCCAATGATGTTCACTCCCTCCAGCCTAGGTACCAATGTCCAGGCATCATTTCTTTGAAATTGATGAAGTTCATCATGCATGGCTTCTACCTAGCTTTCATCTTGAAGAGCATTTTTAACCTTGGCAGGTTCTATCTGAGACAAATACCATGAATAAGAAACAAAGTTAGCCACATATTTATCAACTGTTCGTTTTCTCAAGGTTAGTTCATTCATGTTTCCCACAATCATATCTGAAGGATGATTTAGTTTAATTCTAGATGACGGTTCTCTTTCTACTTGATCTTTAGGCTAGGGAGATATGGAAGAGTCTTCTAGGGCTTGTATAGCACTAGGTGAGGTAGGAGGAGAAGAATCTTGATCACCTACTTCTTGGTTAGCCTCTAAAGGTAGAGGAATAACTGACTTTGGCATTTGCTTAGCATCTTTTGAAGACTTTGAAGTTGGTGATTCATCAATCACAACATTGATAGTTTTCATGACCTTCCTATTTCTTTTGTTTAGTACCCTATAGGCTTTACTTGTGGAGTAGTACCCAAGAAAGATTCATTCATTGCTTTGGGTATCCAACTTTCCCACATTCTTTGTCCTTTAGAATGAAACAAGTGCTACCAAATATTCTAAAGTATTTCACATTTGGTTTTCTTCCTTTTCATAGTTCATAGGGAGTCTTCTTTGTACTTGCTCTAAAGTATATTCGATTCACAATATGACATACAGTGTTAATTGCCTTTCCCCACAGATCTTTTGCCACATCCATGTTGTGTAACATGGCTTTGGCCATTTCTTGAATGACTCTATTCTTTCTCTTTACAATACCATTCTGTTAAGGAGTGATAGAGGCTGAAAATTCTTGAGTTATGCTAGCACTTGTGCAAAAGGACTCTAATTAAGAATTTCCAAATTCTTTGCCATGATCACTTTAGATTCGATCAACTTTCAAACCTATTTCATTTTGCACCCTTTTACATAATAGCTCAATGTGGTGAGTAGTTTCAAACTTAAACCGCAGCAAGATGACCCAAGTGAATCTGGTAAAGTAGTCGATCACTACCACGATATACTTCTTTCCTCTAACAAGAACTTTGAACATGAAAAATCTCAAGAGGTCTGGTTCTCGCTATGGTTAAGGTGGCATGGTGTTAAGGTTTTGTTTATTTTCTAAGTTGACATGGTTCACACACGGCATTTGTTACCTTACTGAGTTTAGGCATTCCTAGAACGGCATCATTCTTGGACATAATTGATAGTTGCTTATAGCTAGCATGCCCCATCCTTTGGTGCCATAAGTCTTCTATTCCTTTCTGGGACACCAGGAACCCTAAGAATTTCCCTGATGCCACCCCAAAGATGCACTTGTTGGGGTTTAACTTCATCTGATACTGCCTGAGAGTCGTGAACGTCTCTTGGAGGTTGTTCAAGTGAGCAGACTCTTTTTTGCTCTTGACGAGCATGTCGTCCATGTACACTTCCATGTTTCTCCCGATTTGTTTACTGAACATTTTGTTCACTAATCTCTGGTAGGTTGCTCCTACATTTTTCAGCCCGAAGGGCATCACCCTATAGTAGTAGAGCCCTTGGCTTGTGATGAAGACAGTTTTCTCTTAGTCCTCCGCAATTTTTATCTGGTTGTACTCTGAGAATGCGTCCATAAAAGTCAGGGGCTTATGTCTTGTTGTGGAATCCCCCAGCTGATCTATTCTCGGTAGGGGGAAGCTGTCTTTTGGGGAGGCCTTGTTTAGGTCTGTGAAAGTCCATGCGCATCCTCCATTTCCCATTTGCCTTTTTTATAAGGGCGACGCTAGCTAGTCTGGGTAGTAGACCTCGTGAATGAAGCCCACTGTTTGCAGTTTATTTACTTTGTCCATGATCGCTTGGTTCCGTTTTGGTGTGAACACTTGTCATCTCTGCTGGAAGGTCCCATGGTCAACATTTTACTTGTGTTGGATGATTTTTATGGGTATGCCTGGCATTTCCTCGTGGCTCCAGGCGAAGATGTCTAGGTTCTCCTTAAGGAATTGGACTAGTTTCTTCTTTTTGTCTATACTTATGGTTGTCCCTACTCATGTGATCTTCATTGGCTCTTCGTCTGCTAGCTCCACAGTTTCTAGGGCTTCCACATTCTCCTTATCTTTTTCCTTGATAATCCATTTGTGGTTTTCCTTTGCAACTAACACTGCTTGATAGCACTCCCTAGCCAGTCTTTTACTTCCCCCACACCATTTTCCGTTGGAAATTTTACCTTCAGGCAATAAGTGGACATGGCTGCCTTTCAATGATTAAGCGTGGGCCTCCTAATGATCACATTGTATGAAGAGGGAAAATCTACCACTAAGAAGTCTAACTAACAAGTAAACTGTCATGGATAAGACCCCATTTTGATCGTCAACGTCACTATGCTTTTGGGATACACCCTGTCCCCACTGAAGCTAAAGAGAGGGGACTCAAAAGGGTGCAGCCTACTTGGATCCAACTTTAGCTGTTGAAAAGCAGAGAGGTAGATGATGTCTGCAGAGCTGCCATTATCCACAAGGATTTTCTTGGTGTTGAACCCCTTTATCATAAGCATTATGACTAAGGGGTCGTTAAGTGGTTGCTTCACTCCTCTAGCGTCTTCTTTCAAGAAGAACATGTCCCTGTCCATCCGTTTCTACTTCAAGGGTGGTACCCTATAGATGTTGTTCACCTGTCTTTGATATGATTTCTTGAGGGATCTAAATGACCCACATGTGGATGGTCCACCTGTGATCGTGTTTTTCTCCCCGATCACACTTTGTGGACATTGGGATGTGTGTTCCTCGTCCCTTGATGAGGCTTCGCGATTGTGCTTGTTATCATACCTTGACTTGCTGGGCTCTCCCTTCTTCATAAACTTCTGCAACTTCCCTATTCATATGAGTTCTTCTATCTACTCCTTCAGGTCCTTGCAATCTTCTGTGTTGTGGTTGTGATGCTTATGGTAACGACACAATTTCTTCTTGTCACGTACATTGGGTGACGCATGTAACGCCTTGGCCATTTGAGGTCGTGCTCATTTTTAATTTGTGCCAAAATTTTGTCAAAAGGCATAACTAAAGGAGTGAATTTTACCATCTGAGGAGTTTTGTTGTCTTTCCTTCTATTCCCATTACTATTCGAATGATCTGATGCTCCCTCTTTCACCCCTTCCCTTTGTCTTCCTTTCTTCCCTTCTCATTGGACTTCTCTACATCTTTATCCCTGTTAGGGCGTTTTCAGCGTTCATGTACTTCTACGCCTTTAGGAGTATCTCTGCCATCGTCTTAGGGGGATTCTTCGCGTGTGAGACCACGAACTCCCTAGACTTCAATCCAGCTTTAAAGGTTGTTAGCTGCACCTTGTCATCAGCTTCATTGACCTCTAAAGTTTCTTGAGGGAAACGCTTCACATACGACCTCAGGGTCTCCTTTTCTCCTTGTATAATGGTAAGTAAGTGGTGTGCTAGCCTTCTTGGGTGTTGTCCTCCGACGAAGTGGCGTAAGAAGGAATTGCCCTACTACTCGAAGTTATTGATGGAAGATGTTGGTAGCTTCGTGAATCACTCCCTCGTAGCTCCTTTGAGAGTGGTGGGGAAAGCGCGGTATAGTATTTCGTCAGGAGGTTGTTGAAGGCCTAGGGTCATCTTGAAAGTGTTAAGGTGATCCAAAGGATCTTTCAGTCCGTCGAACAATTCAAGCTGAGGTAGGTGAAATTTTGATGGCACTGGGCATTCCAAGATTGCCACAATGAAAGGTGAATCTGTCATCTTGACCATTCGATCCAAGCTTCGGTCCATTTTTCCTTTAATGGCCTTGACCATTTGATCCAGGCTTCGGTCTATTTTCCCCTTAATGGCACTCCTTAGCTTGTCCATCTCCTTTCTCATCTCTTGGAGAGGATCCAAGCTGGGTTCTTTTAGGGTGGTGGCCCTTCGACTATCCTAGATCGGTTTTCCTCTTGCTAAAGCCACAATCTCATCTCCTGGTTTTGTCTAGTAAGTTCTTCAACATTAGCTGTAAGTGTTTGGATTTGTAGGGCCAATGCTGCAGAATCGTGGTTGGACTTCATCTGAATTTGGGAATTGACTGGAACTACGCTTTCAAACCTAAGTGCAAAAATGTTGTCCCCACAGACGGCGCCAAACTGATGATGTGAAAATCGTCAATAGTGTAGGTTTGTCCAGATGGAGTTGAACCCTTGTCACTATACCTGCAAATGTAGTGTAAAGCTTTCCTTAAATGGTTACTAGTGTGGTGTCTACCACAACACCTTTGATGGTAAAGTCAGTGCACAGAAGCTTTTAAGGAAACAAGAAAGCTTAAAATATCAGAGTTACGTATGCTAGTGTATTTTTGGGTATGTATATGTACCTAGTTTGGTTCTGATGGGCATATATATATATATATATATATATACATATAGTTTCGTAGTTTCTAGCCGTTGGGGCCTTAACTCTGGGATTATTAATGTGGGATTTGATGAGCTCCCAACGGTCTGACAGCTAATTGGTAACCGTCCAGGGCATTGAAACTTCTTATTAATGACTTGCCTCACTTCATCCATGACATGGCAAGATGGACGAAGGCGTCTTATTAGATCGTTTGGGCATGAGAATTTGTCTGTCCCATCAATTTTCATACCCGAAAGGGGAAAGGTTTAAGGTTTCTAAGGTTGGACCAAGGTTGAACCTTGATAATGTCATAATTACTTTAGTAATTTATTGAATACAAATATAGCTATTAAATTTATAAATTTAGCATAGTTGACTAATACACACACACACACACACACATATGGGGGAAATTAAATGATTTTCAGGCATATTTTTACAAATTAAATAAGAAAGTTATTAAAAATAAAGCATGAAAAAATACATTAAAAGTTATAGTTAATATTTGAAGTATAATAATATGAAATTATTTTATATACACCTTGACTAATTATAATATATAATATAATGAATATTATAAATATTAGTTATAATATAAAGTAAAAGTAGTAATGAAAGTTTATTGAATTTCGTGGTATGGAATTCTGTTTAGTTTATTTCAAATATATTTATTTTCCACTTAAGAGTATCAGCACTCAAGCATAGCCTAGTGGTTAGAGTTTAATTATAAATGTAATCCACCTCAGCCTAGGTATTTACCTGGTAAGTGCTCTTTATTCATTACCCGGTAATTATACATGTAATCCACCTCATCAAGTAAGTTTAGACTCTGGTTGAATTGAACCCCTACCAGTTCTACCTGAACCATACGATCCAACTGTAGGTCAAACGGTTCACGATATTTCTTTAAAATCTGGTTGTATGTGATTGAAAAATCAGATTCCAATTCGATTCCTTGTTAACCCCGTCGAATAGGCTGATATGTGATAAAAAAACTAGATTTCAATCTAGTTCTTAGTTAACCTAGTTGAACCGACTGGTTAGGTCTAGGTCATACAACCTTCGTTCTCTCTCTCTCTCTCTCTCTCTCTCTCTCCCCAAACCTTAGGTGTTGGGATGTGGTCCTCATTGTCCTTGGGTTGCCAATGTGGGATATTAATTCACATGAGATGGTGATCTAGGCTTTACGCATGGTGGAGTTGCCCAAAATTTTTTTATATCTTTTTTTTAAGTAGTTTATAATCATGAATTTAGTTCTTTTCCACTCAAAATGACCAAAATTTTCCAATGTAGTTAGTTCATTGGTACGAAACACCATTCTATTCCATCTCATTTTAAATTACTATCCATTTCAATTCATTCCACTTGTTTTAGTCAATTCCACCTAACATGGTGATTTTGGCCAATATGCAAGCTATGGTACTCTACTTATTCATTTACTCATATATGACATTATTTAATTATAATTAATAATTTACTAATTATAACAGACTTATGTATATAATTTTTGTAATATATATAAGTCAGTATAGTGTAGACAAATGGAATAGAGTCTAAAACGATATTCAAAAGATTAAATTAAACCATAAAACTTCATGTAGACACTCGATTTTGCACCCATGATTTAATCAAGGAAGATGACTAGAATGACCATTTATATACCCAAAATTCATGATTGCATTACATGCATTAATTTGTTTATTGCATATCATAAAAATGATCTTGAGATTCTAACGGTCGCAATAGTATGCCCAATTTCCAAATCGGACCGTCGGATTGAAAGTATTGCAAGATCAAGTTTGCATAGTCAACATGCATTGTGTTTAGGTAGAATCAACCACACATGGTTAATTTAAATTAATTTTGATTGGCTAAACAATTAAAATTAATCAAATAATTTTGTGATTGGTTGTTAGTTAGTGTAAAAAATATTGTTGTTTGCATGGGAAAAAAGAGGATAATTGGATAACAATAAAATCGTGGATAATTAAGACTTTTAGAGTATATATCTATAAGATAATCACTGCTGAAAAGACCTGAATTATCAAGAAAAGAGTTTAATTTTTAGAATATGGATTAAAAATGTGTCCAAGTGCAAGTCTCTGCTCAAAAAACCTCAAAAAGGAAGTTCGAAATGGACCAAAACTCAAATGAGGGACCAGCATCCAAAAGGGCCATTCGGCACTTTTGGAGTGCCAATTGGCACAAACTCGGGCCCCTACTTGAGGGCACTTGGATTGAACTAAAACACATCATTTTTTATACAAAAATAAATAAATAAATAAATACAACTTTACATGTCTAAAATGTTCCATTACCGTTGATTGAGTAAAAAAGTAAAAACTTAATAAATTGAGTATTACATGGCTTTGGGTCCTAGTTACAAACTACCAAAGAAAAAAAAAAAAAAAGATAAAGCCTAGGTCTATGGAATGAGAAGGTGTTAGGCGCCCATTCCGCCTAGACAAAGTTTGTCTTCTAGACTCTTATGACCAATATAACCCTTTTGTGCATGATATGAATGATATGTCACATACATGACAAACCTAACCAAAAACCAAGTCACATAAATCTATTTTATGAATGTGTCTTCTTTTAGAAAAAAAAAAAATAGATATGTTTTTATATAGGCAAAAAAAAAAAAAAAGTTTTGTAGAGAAAAATCAGATCTACTTTTGGTGAATAAAAAATTATTTTTATTTTTAAAAAAATCAGATCTATTCTGGAGCAAAGTAAAAACAAAAAAAAGATTTTGGTTTATAGGTAGAAAAAAAAAATCAGATCTGTTTTGTAAGTAAGAAAATCTAGATTTGTAAAGAAGAAAAAATCAGATTTGTTTTTTTATGAATAAGATGAGAAAAAGACTTTTTTAGAAGAGGACTACACTCATGAAATATATCAATGTTACATGCATAAAAAAAAAAACATCACAACTTTTGACTTCTTCTTTTAAGTCTCAAAATCTGCTATTTTTGTGACAAAAGAAATTTTTCTTGAAAAAATTAGATCTGTATTTAATGAAAATACAAATCTGTTTTGATGTTAAAAAATTCAGATCTATATTTATGGAAAATATAGATTTGTTTTGTTGCGTAAAAAAACTCATATTGTATTTAATGAAAATACATATCTGTTTTAATGTGTAAAAAATTCAGATCTGTATTTAATGAAAATGCAGATCTGTTTTGATGTGTAAAAAAATTCTGATCTGTGTTTAAGGAAAATACAGATCTGTTTTAATGAGTAAAAAATTCAGATCTGTATTTAATGAAAATACAGATCTGTTTTTGTGTGTTAGAAAAATTCAGATCTGTATTTAATGAAAATATAGATCTATTTTTTTATGTGTTAAAAAAATTTTAGATCAGCATTTAATGAAAATACAGAACTGTTTTTAGTTTTAAAAAAAATTATTAATGAGCAGATTTTCGAAACTCAAAAGAAAAATCATAACAACAAAAGAATTAAGAACATGTTTTACAAAAAGTTGAACACATGGCATCAACATCAGAAAAAAAAAAAAAATTCCTAGATCTATTCCTGCATCAACAAGCAGAATTAATAGAAGAGATCACAGAAAAAGGAATAGAAAAACTACCTTTTGCATGGACGTGCTCTTCTTGGTGAATGAATATTTTAGGGTTCAAAGAAATCTATTCAATTATCTTTGAAACCTAAAATATCTTGCTTACAAAAAATAAATTCCTAAGGCTAGAGTCTCCAGAACGTCTTGAACGTAAGAGAGAAAATAATAGAAAAGAAGAGTCAGAAAGAGGTGAAATCAGAGAGCGTAAAAAGTGTCCCTCAAAAAAGTGTGCTGAACTTTGAGATGCAGCCTCTATTTGTAGAGGCTAGAAGGGGGGGTGTTTGAAAAATTAGCTAGATGATTAGAATACGAACTGGGATGTATCCTTATCTATAAAAAATCGAAAAGGATATTTTTTAACCTAATCCATGTGCCCTTGGGCCGAGGCCCGAGTTTGTGTCAATCGGAACTCCAAAATTCTTGAATGGCGCTTTTGGGTGCCAGTCCCTCGTTTGAGTTTTGGTCCATTTTGGACTAATTTTTTAAGGTTTTTTTGAGCTGAGACTTGTACTTAGACGTGTTTTTAATCCATATTCTAAAAATTAAACTCTTTTTTAGATAATTCAGGTCGTTTCAGCAACAATTTTCTTGTTGATAAATACTCCAAAATTCTAGATTATCCTCAATTTTATTGTTATCCAATTACCCTCTTTTTTCTCATGCAAGCAAGCCTATTTTTGACACCAACTAACAACCAATCACAAAATTATTTAATTAATTTTAATTGTCTGACCAATCAAAATTAATTTAAATTAATCATGCATGGATGATTCTACCTAAACACAATGCATGCTGACCATGCAAACTTTATCATGCGATATCTTTCGATCCGACATTTCGATTTGGAAACCGAACACACCGTCGCGATCATTAGAATCTCAAAATCAATTTTACGATATGTAATGAACAAATTAATACATGTAATGCAATCGTGAATTCCAGTTACATGAACAGTCATTCTAGTTATCTTCTTTGAGTAAATCATAGATGCAAAATCAAGTGTTTACAGAATGCCCCTCATTGACAGAGCTTAGATAGCGAATGTCAATGTAAACAAAGATACTAATTTTAGTGGCCGTGATTTAATTGAGGTTGAATTTTTCAAAGATTACCTAGCTCTCGAACCTAAAATCTTGGAACATAGAACTAGTGCCTTATTTGTTTGACAGAAATGAGAATTGTGAATACTTGACCTACTTGATAGCTGATGAATTTTAAATGAGGTGACTAAGAGGCTTCTCTATCTCAGTTTGAATATGGAGGGTTGATCAAGGGGCTTCTCTACCTTGAGTCTTGATGAAAGGTAACCAAGGGGCTTCTTTACCTCAGAACTGGAGCTGTGGCAACCAACGAGCTTCTTTACCTCGATCTTGAAGAAAGGTAACCTAGGGGCTTCTCTACCTCGAAACCGGAGCTGTGGTTACCAAGGGGCTTCTCTACCTTGATCTTGATGAAAGGTAACCAAGGGGCTTCTCTACCTTGAAACCGAAGCTGTGGTGACCAAGGGGCTTCTCTACCTCAGAACTGGAGCTGTGATGACCAAGGGTCTTCTCTACCTAGATCTTCAAGAAAGGTAACCAAGGGGCTTCTCTACCTTGATCTTAATGAAAGGTAACCAAGGGGCTTCTCTACCTCGAAACCGGAGTTGTGGCGACCAAGGGGCTTCTCTACCTCTATCTTGAAGAAAGGTAACCAATGGGCTTCTTTACCTTGGAACCGAAGTTGTGGCAGCCAAGGGGCTTCTCTACCTTTATCTTACTAAGCTGTCGATCAAAGGGCTTCTCTACTTCAATCTTGCTGGAATGTCAATCAAAGGGCTTCTCTACTTTGATCTTGTTGAAATGTCGATCAAAGGGCTTTTCGGGCTTCTCTACTTCAAAAATGTCGATCAAATGGCTTCTCTACTTCGATCTTGCTGAAATGTCGATCAAAGGGTTTCTTTACTTTGATCTTGTTGTTGGCTGCAAAAAGTCAAAACTTAGGATTAGATTTTAAATGATGAGTGCTTTGTTGTCCCATTGTTTTTGAGATGTGTGATTTTCATTTGTTACTTCTTAATTTGATTTTTTTTTGCGAGAAAACTTTGATTGAATTTTGTAGTTCTTTGAAAAAGATTTTGTCTTTGAGACTTGAAACTTGGAATTTAGAACCTGAATCTTGGAATTGGAATTTGAAACTTAGAGATTGAAAATTTGAAAATTGAAGTTAAAAGTTTGAAATTTAGAATTTGGACTTCGAAAAAAAGATTTTTCCTTTTAGAAACATGGTATCTTTATTCTTGATCATTTAAAAAAAAAACTTTCTATTGTTTTTCAACCTTGCAAGAAAATTTTGCAATTGATGCCATTTTTATTTTTTGAAACTTTGAAAAATTTTGATTCATCCTTCTTGATTTCTCCTTTTCTCAAAAAGAAAGAAAGAATTTTTTTTTTTTTTTGGAGTTGACTTAGCAACTCAGTTTGTTTAAGGGGGGGGGGCGAATTTTGGCCCTCATTTTTTGCTTTCTTTTCCTTTCTTTTTTTTTTTTTTTTCCCTTCTCTTCTTTTCTCCTTTCCTCCATTGACACTATTCACTCTCCCCTTCCACTTGCATTTCCTCCTTCACTCCACCATATCTTCTCTAAAAAATTACTTTCCTAAGCTTCTCAACCTTCCTTTACTCATCTCGCTCAATATTTTTTCAAATCTTTGTGTTCTTGGCCATTTTTGTTACAGACCCATTTTGTGAAACCTCATTCCACACTTCTCTTTTTTCTTTTTCTTTTTTTTTTGGATAATGGCATCATCTTCCAATAGGCCTTCTTTTCTCATTTTCCATGGGAAAAAGATGCCAACCATCTCTTGAGTGGAATGATGGAGAAGGGCTCTGATAGGCCAAAAATGTATTGACCCCTTGTGATGAATTAATTGATTAATTACCTAAGTTTATTACTTAATCAAATTAAAATGCAATGTACATGGCAGCACAAACAAATCATCAACTAAAACAAAATGCAGAGGAAAATAAAGTTGACACAATGATTTGTTTACAAATGGGGAAAACCTCCAATGCAAAAACCCCACCAGGTGATTTTAAGCTCACCACTCCCGAGAATTCACTATTATCATAACAAGTAGTTACAAGTAAAGGAATCCCAGTACCTTATACCAACCTATAGTTGAACCCTTACCCTAATATCCAATTGCACTTGTTCTGTAGTTACAATCTCTCCTTTTAATGCATAGCTCCCAGTATGTTACTAATCAACAGATGTGCGGATTCTAGTATGCGACTTGATTACCAACTTGAGAAGGATGTTGGTTGCAAAGTTCTTCAGTTCATCACATGATGAAGGTCATGAAATTGCTTGGTCGTAAAACTCTACGGTGTACAAACGCAACAGCTTCTTCAAGAGAAAGAAGAACTAGGGTAAATTCTATCTTCGATCACAATTTTCATAACCAAAATTTTGCTACATGCACGAGCAACTTGAGCAACCTTTGACGGCCCTTAAAACAATTCTTATAAATGTTTAGGGTTGTAAGAAAAGAAGGCCCAACTGTATATTCGCAGATTGGAATGAAATCAGATCTGAAAATCTAATTTTCATAATTCTTGATAAATACCCTATTTGTTGAGCAGCTGTCGAGCTTCATGCTTAGATAGCTTTTTAAATCTCAATAGGTACTAGCTATTGTGCTTTAAAAGTCAGCAATTCATTACTTGATTCTTGGACAGACTTGCATGGTTTTAACATTTGAACTTGAAATCTTGTTCCTTGAAGCATTAAACACATCCTAGATCTACCCAATTACAAGTAAAGGACGTTTTGTCAAATGATTTGCCACTACATGATGACATTTGTTCCTAACATTAATCACATATGTCCTAACAGGCTCCTTCAAGACCCCATAACCCATGCTCCACATTCTTACATGAACTTCAAGGTGAGTATTTTTTTTTTTTTGCTTAGTTGTTGGGAAATTTGTTGATTTCATGCTTCATTGAAAGTTTAGTGTTGAGATATTGTCATTTGGTCATTTTTTGCATTTGTTGAAATTTTGGGCATTGTATGGTTGATTATGTTGTAATCTTGGCTTTGAGGATATTTTGAATTGTTGAGTTTTTTTTTTTTGGTATGGTGTAACTTGGATAATGTTAATGGCTCATGAATTTTGGCAATGTATGGTATGTGGTGTTGTTGGATGAATTTAGACTTCAATTATGGGGCATTAAAGTCATGGAAAATTGTTGTGTAGGCTTGTTTGAACAAATTCATTTTTGATGAATGTGGAAATTTTATTGGGATGTGTAAGCCTCGTTTTATGAGTATGAACATTTTACGGATATGGGTTTGTATTTTTGTGTTGGACATGAAATTTTGGAAATGGAAAAGTTTTATTCGACATGGTAAAATTTTGGTGGGATATTGGAAAATTTTCAACTGGACATTGATTTTTGTTTTTTTGGTCGTAAAAAAAAATTTTGAACGAAAGATTTTGGAGTGGAAAAAAAATTTTATAGGGCATGTGATTTTTGATCATGGGAATTTGTTGAACATGTGATTTTGGTCATGGGAAATCTTTTTGAACATTTGATCTTGATCATGGGAAAGTTTTGAACATGTGACCTTGGTCATGGGATTTTTGTTGGCATGGGATGAGATTTTTTGTTGGCATGAGGTTTTTTTTCTTTTTTTTTTTTTTTTTTTGTTGAACATCCTAATGATGGGCTAAATCTTTTTGTTGCATAACCTTAAGAGTCGAGGTAGCCTCCAAATGCTGAAAGGCATATGGGAAGTATTGTCTCCGGATATTAGGATCATCACTAATGATGTGGGCTTTCATACTTTCTTTGAGGCTTTATTGAATCAAGAGACTCATGAATACAAGGAATTCCAGTTACTCCTTGCTTTATTAGTAGAGCATTTTTGGGATACCACGTGTACTTTCCATTTTCCGGGCATTGGTGAAGTAATGTTGACACCTTACGACTTCTCCGTCATCACCGGCTTGAGATTGGGTGGTGAAAGAATCAGGGTCAATGATTTCCTTACTCCAAAGGAGATTTAGAATCTTTTAGGTGTAGTGCCTTCAAAAATGAAGAGTAAAAATGTCCCCTTGATGTGGTTGTATGAGAATATTGAGAGCTATAAAACTAAGGCAATGAGTACACGCATGTTCATGCTCCTCTTCATTGGGACCTTCTTGTGTCCAGATTTAGGCAGTACTATGAGCCTGTGCTATTTATGGAGCCTGAGAGATATTGATTAAATAAAAAATTATGACTGGGGTGATTTGGCTTATGCTACCCTTTTGCACTTCATGAACTAGCTTTCTCGGCGTAGCCTCTCAAGATTAAGGGGTGCACCATTTGTCTGATAGGTGGGGTTTGGAATTTTTGGCCATGTGTAGGTTTTGTTTGAAAATTTTTTTGGCTATGTCATAATGATGTGTGTTGATTTTTTTCAAGTTTGGATGTATGAATATTTTGGAGTTGGTCCTCAGGTTTAGGAAGATGTTGACGGTGTATATCTGAGGTTTCTTGTTGGTTGCCCAAATACCATCTGTCAATGCTTTCCAAGCGTTCATTGGAAGTTTGGCGTGTGGCGGTTGGCAATTTAATTGTTGTTGAGGTGAGTTTTTTATTTTTATTTTAAATTTTTTTTTTTTTTTTTGTGTTTAAGGGTTTTTGTGATTTGATTATGGTTTGGTCTCCTTTTATTCTAGGTTCTTTGTGATTTTTAGATGTCCTTGGATCCTTGGCTGGGATGTGAGGAGTATGATGAGTGTGAATGGGCTTTGGAACTAAATGGCCATCAAGTGTTGTTTAAATGTGGCCATGGGAGGTACTAGTATCTTGGCGATCGGGGTGTTGCCTAAAATTCAACATGTGTATCCTCCTATAACCATTCCGATTCCTCCTTGTCCCTCCATTCGGTTAACTGATCTTCTAGCTAATTAGGAGATTTCCTGTGCTCGGATTGGCCATGTTGTTTCAAGGATACCAGGAATTCATTCTAATTTCATTCAAACTTAACTACAAGGTCGTCTGGCTAGCATTCCTGTTGCCTCGGTATCTCTATTTCCTTTCGAAGTTGAGTTGCATTTCACCTTGTATGCTCCTTTCTCATATTTCCTAATTATGACAATGTTTGCATGTTGCATTCTCAGGCTTCATCTTCTGAAGAAGAGGAGTAAGAAGAAAATCCCCCTCCTAGTCATGCTAGCAGCTCTTCTAGTTCTTTCATGGAGACTTATCTCCATTTTCCTGCATGGTAATACGAAGTGATGAATCCTGAAGGCTCATAAAGTTCCATGACTTTGGACAGGCCTGAGCACACCCCAAATGATCCTTGGCCCGATGAGGTGTGTTCTTGAATCTTTTAGTTCTTTGACTTCATTTCTTTTGGATCACTAAGTTGTTCATGAATTGATGCATTTGTACTTTAGGTCGGTATTGATCTTGTGGAGGATAGTATGTAAATGATTGGGGGCTTGCAACTGGTGGCTTGTACTCAGTCTTCCTGATATGTGATAAATGAAGTGAGCTGGGTATAAGATGATGTGTTCTGAGTGTCTTTTGCTTGGACTCTTTCTAATAGTGGATCTAACACTTATCTTTGCTGATTTTCAGGTGAGTCGAATGGCACTGGCTGATGCCAACAGAAAATCCTTGAAGGATAGGATCAGGACTCTTGAGCTTGAGAATTGGCAGTAGGATTCTCTGTTTTATGCCAGTCAAGAAGGAAACACTGAAGACAGCTCCTTTAGAGGTGGATCATGGAGATCTTCACGTAGGTAGACCCGGAGTCTCAGTAATGTTTGAATTATGTTTTTAATTTTTCCTGCAAAAACCATAAGAAGTGTTTCTTAGACCATCTCATATTAATTTCAGTTTTTAGCTCTTTGCTCTTTGAGTTGCTTTTGATCTTGTTGGAACTTTAAGTGAGATAATTGATTGGCTTTGATGGAATTTGCACTTATTTGAATGAGGTAGAGCCAAATGCCCCTAGTTTAAAAATGAATGCATGATTTTTTTGGAAATCTTGAAATCTTGTTTTTTTTTTATGAAAAGATGATGATGGTGGACTCTCTTCTTCTTCTTTTTTTGAAAATGAAGGAAGCATGGTTGAATGCCCCTAGTTTGGATATATGCTTGTGATCTTGAAAATTTTCAATTTGATCAATTTTTGAAAATAGTGATGCAACTGATGATTTTTTTTTTTTTTTGGAAACAAATGAGTAAGGTAGGTCTGAATGCCTCAGTTTTACCAAAAAATCCTTTTGAGTGTCAAATAAGGTAAAAAATGGATCAAGAGAGTTCCTGAAAATGTGAAATTGTGTAAATGAGCATTTATGGGGCTGAGTGTCGTTTGGCACTTTGGGATTGCTATTCAGCACTTTGAAAGTGCCAAAATCTCAATTTGATCAATTTTTGAAAATAGTGATGCAGGTGATGATTTTTTTTTTTTGGAAACAAATGAGTCAGGTAGGTCTGAATGCCTCATTTTTACCAAAAAATCCTTTTGAGTGTCAAATAAGGTAAAAAATGGATCAAGAGAGTGCCTGAAAATGTGAAATTGTGTAAATGAGCATTTATGGGGCCGAGTGTCGTTCGGCACTTTGAAAGTGCTGAATGGCACTCTATTATGTGAGGTTGGCCTATGCCATGGTGAGCCACCTCCTCACACTTTCCAACGCGTGTTTTGTATTTTCAAGTTTTTTTTAACAATATTTTCTTCATTTGTGACCATGAAACACTTTCCTACTCAGCTACAAACTCTTTGAAACTTATTTAAACCTGATTAACAACTGAAGTAGCTTATTTTTTCATCTACAAACAAATCTTTGCATCAAGGTTAGCAAAACACAATAATCACAAGCAAAATTTGTCCATGACTTCCATTGTGCTGCTGTGAAATTCTAGGATCCTGAAGATCACGTGTTCCAATTTAAAATTGTTGAACTCTATCCCATAATTGAAGAATTTTTCGCTATTCTGGGCTACAGTCCAAGCAAGAAATCCGTAGCAGTTTCCTGTGATCCCAGGCATAGGGAATTTTTGTTTGATGCTCTAGGTCTTCCCACTTTCATTACCCATAGTATGGTTGAAGGACATATGGTGAATTTTCATGCAATTCTTTCAAGATTGATTAACAAACACATTTATGGGGTGACTGACAATATGCAAAAAAATTTTGGCTTGGCCCTATGCTTCGTGGGAAAATTCCTGCTTTGCTTTAGAAGACCAGGCTTTGTGGATTATCGAGCCATAAGTGTTGTAAGTCAAATTAAGGATGGTGATAATCCTATTTCTCTGATCTTAGTAGAAACTCTTCTAGGACTGGACTCCATATTTCATGGTAGAGTCTCAAAAATTTCTTGGGAGTCCTTTGACTTTACAGATATGGATGATGGAACGATTGGATATGATTGCTAGGCCTACAACTGGTAATTATGGTCCTCATAGTTTTCTTAGTAGGACTATCATCAAAACTGAGTGCCAAATTGAGAGTGATTGGGTGAAATTTTTGAACAAAAAGTCTAGTGCCTTGATTCTATGGAATTGCTATTGGTGGAAGTGTCCACCTCCTTTACTGCGGTCTCCAAGTTCAGATCACATCTTTATAGTTGGATTAAGGAGGGCAAATTTCTATAAGGTGGATAAACTCTTGAGGCAGTTCCAATATGAGCAAGGAATGGTTGGTGGAAAAAGGAAGAAAACCTTTCACTCCTGTGGACATGAATCCTACTTCGATAAGGAACATGTTGGGCTTGGAGATGGCTGACCAAGTGGATTAGTCTTTTGTCAAGGTTCACTTTCACAGGATGAGTACATAATACTCTAACTGGTTGGTGGATAGGATT
The DNA here is from genome assembly GCA_032878915.1 of Castanopsis chinensis. NCBI lineage: Eukaryota > Viridiplantae > Streptophyta > Magnoliopsida > Fagales > Fagaceae > Castanopsis > Castanopsis chinensis. Next base: position 4,553,478 of record JAVQMG010000116.1, on the reverse strand, counting down.
GCTAACAAGGGAGCTGACATGGTTACTACGAGAAAACAATTTCATAGAGACAATTGAGAAAGACACAATGATGACAACTATGAATTTAAACGGAGGGACAAAGATGACAAGGTACCTATCACAAAAGAAATCAATGATCAACCAAAAGAGAAAAGACTGAAGACAAAATGACCTTCTTATTTTTGGCTTTAAAATAGGTTAAGGGTTCTGTTTAAGGTTCAGGTTTTCTTTTTCATTTTTTTTTCTTTTTTTTTTTTTCGGCTTAGGGTTTGCGTTTAGGTTTTAGGTTTTGGATTTTGTGTAATGGCATGGTTTAATGGAATGGTTGAACTTTGGAAATTTTTTTCTTTTAATGGGTAAATGATGGGTTTGGGGAAATTGTGACCGGACCAATGCATGATTGCGTATGTACCTCATTGGTAGAAGGATCAGGTCATCATGTAGTTTATTTTTATTTGCCTTAATTTTTGCCTAGGCCACCCTTTCGGGTTTTCAACCTAGCAGGCTCTCTCATGCTTTTTTTTTTTACTCTCTTTTTGCGTAGATCGCCCTTTTGGGTTTTTAACCTAACCTGGCCTTCCTTTTTTTTTTTTTTTTAAAAACAAACCTAAGAATGGAAGTAGCATAATTTACAACCACTCCAGATGTGGTATTTTGAGACTACCACCTCAGACATGGTACTTCTTTAATTGATCCATGTTGGTTGGCTCAGTAAAAGGATTTGTATTTAAATCCATCAACCTTACTGCTCCTCTAGAGTATATCTTCTTAATAATGTATGGGCCTGCCTAATTTTTCTTGAATTTCCCATTTGCATCCTAAATCGGGGCTCGGATCTCTTTCAACACTAAATCTCCCAATTTCAAGTCTTTAGTTCTTACTTTCTTGTCAAAAGCTTTCCTAAGCCTCCTTTAATAACCTTGAATGTGATACAGGGCCCTGAGAATTTTCTCATCCAGCATGCATAACTGATCATATCTGCATTGCAACCAAATTACTTCAGGGATTTCACTTTCTAGTATTGTCCTTAGTGAATGGACACCCATTTCAATGGGAAGGACTACTTCCATCCTATACACCAGTGAATAAGGAGTGGCTCTTGTGGAAGATTGAATTGATGTCCTATACCCCAGAATGCATAGGGTAATTACAAGTGCCAGTCCTTGTAGTTCTTCGTGATCTTTTTCAAAATTCACCCTATATTCTTGTTTGTGGCCTCAACTGCTCCATTAGTCTAAGGATGGTTGTGAGAGACCACCCAAAAAGGGTACCCTCAAAAAAGAGATTTGGGTGCTTTTTTAAGACACCTCTCTTTTTGGGTAAGTGGTGTGGAGCTGCCACATATTTTTTTATACAAAAAAATAAGAAAAAAAAAATACTAATTACATGATTGAATTGCTCCATTCTCATTGATTGAAAAAAAAATACATGTTTCATAAATTGAAAATTACATGGCTTTGGGTCCTAGTTACAAACTACCAAATAATTACTTGGCTTTTTGTCCTGGTTACAATCTACCCAAAAAAAGAAGAAGATAAGACATAGATCTGCCTACTCAAAAGAACTAGATTCGGAAGCTAGGTTACGGAATGGGAAGGTGTTAGGCACCCATTCCACCCAGATAGAGTCTGGTCTTCTAGACTCTTGTGACCAATGTACCATTTTTATGCATGATATGAATGATATGTTATGTACACATGAAAAACATAATTACACAACTCTATTTATGAATACACCCACTTCTTTTGATAAAAATTCAGATTTGTGTTGTGATAAAATGTTTATTTTTGGTTTTAAAGAAAAATCATGTCAATTTAAGTTTGTGTAAAAAAAATTTAGTTTTTAGTGAAAGAAAATTTAGATTTGTTTTTGGGATAAAGTAAAACAAAATCTTTTAGTTAAAAAATATCAAATCTTCTTTTTGGGAATGAGAAAAAATTGGTTTTTGGGTTTGGTAAAAAACCAGATCTGTTTTTGTGTAATGAGAAAAATTAGATTTGTATATGATTAAAAAAATATCATTTTTGTTTTTATGTGAAATAAAAAAAATATGTTTAGAAGAGGATTATGTTCATAACATCAACCTATGCAACATGCATAAAAAAAAAAAAAAAACTACTCATGACTTTTCTTTATTTCAAAATCTGTTATTTAAAAAAAATCAAATCTACATTCAAAGAAAATATAGATCAGTTTTGATTAAAGAAAAATTCAGATCCACATCTAATGAAGATTTAGATCCACTTTTGTTTTGAGAAAAATTCAGATCTACATCTAATGAAGATGTAGATCCATTCTTACTTGAGAAAAGATTGGATAACAAGCAGATTTATGAAATAAAAATAGATCTCAATAATAAAAACATCATAAACATAATCTAGCAAAGAAAATATTGACATCATATGAGATGATCATTGCAAAACTAAGCACATATTTATTCATGCCTTACATAAAAAAGAGAAACATAAAAAGAAAGGGTTAATAGAAACAACCTTTTGCATGGAGCACTCTTCTTCTTGAGAGAATGTTTCAGGGTTCAAAGAAATTTATGCAATTATCTTTAAAACCTAAAAACCCTAACTTTAAGAGAAATAATATTAGAAATGGGAGTCATAAATATGAGTAATTTGAGAGTGTAAAAACGTATCCCCTCTCAGAGTGTAAAAGAGTGTGTTGAATTCTGAGACCCAGTCCCTATTTATAGAGGCTGGGATGCTTAAAAAATAAGCAATGACGCTTAAAATGTGAATCAGGACACATCCTTTTGCGTAAAGGTCAAAAAGAATATGCCTTATCGTCACTCAAACGAAGTTGGGCCAAAGCCCAAAAGAGTGCCATTTAGCACTTTGAAAGTGCCGATCGGCACTGCAAAAGTGCTGAATGGCACTCTTGAGTGCTGATCATACTTTTGTATGTGGGTGCCTTTTGGACTCCCTTTTTAGGGTTTTCTTGCTTCGAGCCATGCACTTAGACGTGTTTCCAATCCAAATTCCAATTTTTTGAACTCTTTTCTAGATAATTCCAGTCTTTTTATCAACAATTATCTTGTAGATAAATACTCTAAAATAATTAAAGTTTAGATTATCCATAATTTTATTGTAATCTAATTATCCTTTTCGATCCTATGGAAGCAATATTATTTTAAACACTAATTATCAACCAATCAAAAAATTATTTAATTAATTTTATTTGTTTAACCAATCAGAATAATTTAAATTAATCATGCATGGTCGACTCTACCTAGACACAATGCATGTTGACCGTGGAAACTTGATCATGCTATATCTTTTGATCCGACGATCTGATTTGGAAATCGGACATATCGTCGTGATCATTAGAATATCAAGATCATTTTTATGATATGCAATGAATGTATTAATGCATGTAATGCAATCATGATTTTTAGGGTACATGGATGGTCACTCCAGTTGTCTTCCTTGATTAAATCATAGGTGCCAAATCATGTTTCCACAGAATGCCCCTCATTGACAGAGCTTGGAAAGCGAATGTCAATGTAAAACAAAGAAACTGATTTTAGCAGCCATGATTTAATTGAGGTTGAATTTTCAAAGATTGCCTAGCCCTAGAACCTAAAACTTTGGAACATAGAACTAGTGCCTTACCTTTGACAAAAAATGAAAATACTTAACCTATTTGATAGCTGATGATTCTAGAAATGATTCTTGATAGTTGATGCGATCATGAGGTTTAAGTATCTTGATCTTAATAATGGATAATTGTCTGTGACCTCGATTTGGACTAAAGAAGTGTTTGCAACCTTGATCTGGACTAAATGCTTGCGACCTCGATCTGGACTAAAGAAGTGTCTGCGACCTTGATTTGGACTGAATGACTGCAACCCCGATTCGGATAGAAGAAGTGTCTGCGACCTTGATCTGGACTAAATGTCTGTGTCATCGATCTGGACTAAAGAAGTGTATGCGACCTTGATCTAGAATGAATGTCTGTGACCTCAATCTGGACTGAAGAAGTATTTGCGACCTTGTTCTAGATTGAATGTCTACGACCTTGATCTGGACTAAATAAGTGTCTGCGACCTTAATCTAGACTGAATGTCTGTGACCTTGATCTAGACTAAAGAAGTGTCTACGTCGTTGATCTGGACTGAATGTCTGCGACCTCGATTTGGACTGAAGAAGTGTCTGGGACTAAAGGATCTTGATCTAGACTGATGAAATGTCTGCAACCAAAGGATCTTGATCTGGACTGAAAAATAAAGGGGCTTGTCAACCTTGAAACCAAGTTGCTTTTTGCAAAAGTCAAAATTTGGAATTAGCCTTTAAGTAATGAGTGCTTTGTTGTTCCCTTGTTTTTTTTCGAAATGTGTGATTTCATTCGAAAAAAGATTTGATTTCTGGAGTTTTTGAATTTGACACATGAAAGTTTAAAACTTGAATTTTTTAGACTTGAGATTTTAGCATTTGAAACCTTAAGATTTTGAGATTGAATTTTGAAACTTTAAACTTTGAGATTTTTGGAAGATTTGAAACTTGAAATTTTGAAACTCAAGGCTTGGGCCTTGGAACTTGAAAATTTGAAAATTTGTGACTTGAAACTTTGAACATGAAATTTGAAGTTTCAAATCTTTGCAACTTGAAATTTTAGAAACTGAAGATTTGAAAATTTTGGGATGTAGGATTTTAAAAAACTTGAAAATTTGAACTTGAAGTTTTATCCTTAATCCGTTCCAAAAAATTTTCACCCTTTTCTCTTTTTTTTTTTTTTTGAATTTTTTTTCCTTGTATTTTTCTCTTCATGATTTGATTTTTATTTTTATTTACTTTTATTTTTTTTAGGAGTCGAAAAGAAAAGGAGATGAAAAATAAAATTTGATTGTGCAAGATTATGGGAAAAATTTGGTAGTTGTGCATGGGCATGTGAAAATTTTTTATGTGGTAAATTTTGGTGGGGCATTGATTTTTTTGTTCCTGGACATTTTTGAACCTATGATTTTTGTCATGGAAAATATTTTTTGAACATGTGATTTTTGGTCATGGGAAATTTTTCGACATGTGATTTTTGTCATGGGAAAAGTTTTTTGAACATGTGATTTTGGTCATGGGAAATTTTTGGGCCTGTGATTTTGTTCATAGGAAATCTTTGGACATGTGATTTTTGGCATGGTCTAATGAGCTGAATTTTTGTGTTGTAGAGCCTTAAGAGTCGAGGTAATCTCCAAATGTTGAAAAGCATGTGGGAAGCATTGTCTCTTGACATCAAAAATATCATTAATGATGTGGGCTTTTGCACCTTCTTTGAAACTTTACTAAACCAAGAGACTCATGAATACAAGTTCCTTCAATTACTCCTTGCCTTGGCAGAACACTTTTGGGACACCACATGTACTTTCCATTTTTCGGGTATTGGTGAGGTAATCTTGACACCTTACGACTTTTCTGTCATCATTGGCCCGAAATTAGGTGGTGAGAGAATCCGTGTTCATGACTCCTTTACTCTAAATGAAATCAAGAAACTCCTAGGTGTAGTGCCTTCTAAAAGGAAAAGTAAAAATGTTCCTTTGTCATGGCTGTGTGAGAACATATCAAAATGTGATACTATAGCCAAGGGCACTCACATGTTCATGCTTCTTTTCATTGGTACTTTCTTGTTCCTAAACCTAGGTAGTACAGTGAATCTGCTTTATTTATGGAGCTTGAGAAACATTGAGCAAATCAAGAATTATGACTGCGGTATGACTTATGCTACCTTTTGCATTTCATGACTCAACTTTCCAGGCGTATCCTTTCAAACTTGGGTGGGGCTCTATTTGTATGGCAGGTGAGGTTTGGAATTTTTGGCTATGTCTGGGTTTTGGAAAATTATTTCGGCTATGTGGTAATGGTGTTGTGGAATTTTTTTCCAGGTCAGGATGTATGAGTATTTTGGGGTTGGTCTTGCAATTCGGGAGGAGGTTAATAGTATTTTTCCTAGGTTCCTCTGGTGGTTGCCCAAATATCGTTTATTAGTGACCTCCAGGCATTCTTTAGAAATTTGGCGCTTGGTGATTGACAATTTGACTGCTGATGATGTGAGTTGTTCTTCTTCCCCCCCCTTTTTGGCGGGATCATTGGTGTTTGATTATGGCTTGGTCTTTTCTCATTCTGGGTTCCTTTGTTATTTTTTAGATGTCTTTAGATCCATGGGATGGATGTGAGGGGTATGCGGAGTGTGAACGGGCTTTGGAGCTAAATGGCTGTCAGGCGTTGTTTGAATGTGGGCACGAAAGGTATTAGTATCTTGGTGATCGAGTGTTACCCCAAGTTCTTCATGTGTATCCTTCTACAACAATTCCAGTTCCTCCTTGTCCATCCATCTGGTTAGCTAACCTTCTAACTGATGAAGAGATTGCTCAAGCTCGTGCAGGCTACATTATTCCAAGAACAACAAGAACTTATTCTTAAGTTGTTCAAACTCATCTGCAAGGTTGCCTCGCTGGCATATCAGTACTTCTTTTCCTTTTCTTGAAGTCAAACTCTCAACTTGTATATTCCTTTCCATATTTTTGCCTGGTGACCATATTCACATGTCAGATTTTCAGGCTCCATCTTCTAAAGGGGAAGAAGAGGAAGATGAAGAGAAAGGGATTCCCTCTCCTCGCCATGCTGGTAGCTCTTCTAGTTCTTTCATGGAGATGTATCCCCATTTTCCGGCCTAGCAGTATGATGTGATAAATCTTGATGGAATGTATAGTTCCAGGCCTTTAGATAGGCCAGAGCATACTCCAAATGTCCTTTGGCCCAATTTGGTGTGTTCTTGCATTTTTATTTCTTTTTCCTTATTTCTTCTTGGCTTATTGAATGGTTCATGATCTGGCAGATTTGTGCTTCAGGTTGATGTTGATCTTATCGAGGAAAGCATGTGATTGATTGGAGGCTTATAGTCATTGGCTCGTACGTAGTCTTCCCAATATGTGCTTAATGATGCAAGCTAGGTATGCAACAATGCTTTTTAAGTGTCTTTTGCTTGGATCTTTCTTGATGATAAAATTTTCACTTGATTTTGCTGACTTTTCAGAATGGAAGCTGCTGATTTTGCAAGAAGAACTTTGGAGGAAAGGATTAGGAATCTTGAACTTGAGAAACGTCAGTATGACCCTTGATTTTATGCAAGCCAAGAGGGAAATACTGAAGGCAGCTCCTTTAGAGGTGGATTGATGAGGTCTTCTCGCAAGCGGACCCGGAGTCCCAATGATGTTTGAGTTGCATTTTTATTTTCCCTGCAAAACAAAAGGAAGTGTTCCTTAGACAATCTTGTATTAATTTCCATGTTTAACTCCTTTTCCTTGGAATGGCTTTGACCATGTAGAAACTTTAAAATGAGACAAGTTTAGAATTCACGTGATAAGGTCTGGTATCAACTTAAACTTATCTTGATTGACTCTGATGGAATTTACATTTACTTGAATAAGGCGGAGCCAAATGCCCCTAGTTTAAAAAAATGAATGCATGGTTCTTTTTTGGGAATCTTGATGATGAATTTTTTTTTTGCAAAGTTGGTGATTTTTTTTTTTTTTTTTTTTTAGGCATGGTCCAATGCCCCTAGTTTGGGACATGAACCAATGGTCTTGAAAAATTTTGAAACCATTTTGTTTTTTGAAAACATTGACGTAAGCAATGATTTTTTTTTTTTTTTTTGAACATGACTGAGTTGAGCATACCAGAATGCCCCAGTGTAATAAAAAAAATCTTTTTGAATGTTTAACGGTCCTAAAAAAAATTTTTGAGATCACAAAATTGCATGGATGTGTGATTGAGGGGTTGCGTGCCACTTGGCACGTGAGGAGTGCCATTCGACACTTTTGGAGTGCCGTTTGGCACTTTGTAAGTGCCGATCAGCACTTTTAGAGTGCCAAATGGTACTTGGTCATTCCCTCATGCTTACGCTGTGGTGGGCCGACTCCTCGGAACTTTTCAACGTGAGTTTTGCGTTTTTAGGATTTTTGAAAAATATTTTCCTCGTTTATGCACATGAAACATTCTCCTACTTGACTACAAACTCTATGAAACCTATTTAAACTTGATCAAAGATTGATGTAGCTTATTTTAGCAATATTCCATTCAAAAACTCTCTGCATAAAGGTTAGCAAAATGCAATATTCATATACAAAAGTCATCCATGGCTAGCAATCACAATTTTTCTCATTCAACAATTCATGATATCAATATTTGGGTTTGTAGCTTTGATTTCAGTACCAAAACCAATTTTACAACCTATAAATTAGAGGGAATTAAGGCTTTGAGAAATATCAAGATCAAGTGGGACTTCCTTTGTGCTATTGTGAAATTCTGAGATCCCAAAGATCATGTGTTTCAGTTTAAAATTATTGAAATCTGTCCGACAATGGAAGAGTTTTCCACTATTCTGGGCTGTGATCCAAACAAAAAATCTATAGCGGTTTCTTGTGATCCCATGCATAGGGAATCCTTGTCTGATGCTCTCGGTCTTCCTACTTCCATTACTAGTAGCGTGGTTGAAGGACATATGGTAAATCTTCATGTAGTTGTTTAAAGCTTGATCAACAAACACACTTATGGAGTGACCGATACTATGCAAAAAAATATCGGCTTGGCCCTATGCTTTGTGGGAGAATATCCCTAGTTCTTCAACTCAGTAGTGGCTTCAACAATGGCAAGTGGCTCCCAGTAAGTTCCTTCTTCCCTCAACATCAGTACTGCGGGGTCTTCATCCATATAATTGGTGGCTTTATCATCAATCTCCATTTCTATGGGATTGTGGGTCAAGAAATGCGGGGGTTTGAAGTATCTTCCTCCCTTGTGGTGTGGACAATTTTTATTGGGTCATTTGGATTGGTATCTTAGGGTTCAAAGTGTCTTCCCCCGTTTGTGGGTATTGGGTTGTTTGATTGGGGTTTAAAATGTCTCCTCTCACTTTGTGGATGTTTGGTTATTTAAATGGGGTTTGAAGTGTCTCCCTCATTTATTGGTATTGGGTTGTTTGATTAGGATTTGAAGTATTTTGTAGGTCGGATATGGGATTGTGATGTTGCAACAATGGAGTTTCTTCTATGCTTATGGACTTCAGTTCCGTAATGGGAGTGACGAGCTTAGAATTGAGCTACTAGCTTGAGTGTTGGGCTTAGGTTCTCTTTGAAACCTTCCTTCAGATCTTGACCAAATTCTCTCCTAATGACAAGCTTGGTTGGGTTAATCGAAGCTAAGACCCTATCCACATCAATCAATCGACCAAAACAAACACACACAACATGTAATGCAATTTTAACAGGGACCGACCTAAAGGTAGGTTCTTAGTCATTATGTTGTAGGGTGGGTTTGTTGTTTCATTGTTTCCTATAACTAGGATGTTACACCTCTCAACTTGTAATGTAATGAATATTGCGTTGGTCTGAACGACATAATTTGTCCTTTACAATCAACAGGAAATGATCCAATGACTTTGGGCTATGAGTTGGTGAGTTCATCACTGGGTGCCCAAATCTAATGAAGACCGGTGACCCATGGTTACTACCACCACATGTTGTTGAAAAGGGGTACATACATTTTTGTTTCGATGGCACACGCTATGATAGTTAGGGAAAGCTTTTAATAAACAATTCAAACAACACAATATCATACAACAAAATATCATACAACATCTTAACAAATACAGAACAAATGTAAATAAACAAACAAACAACAAGATCATGCAAAATCATGCAAAAGAAGTGTACATATTTGGTCATTTAAGTTTAACACGAAGCTTAGCCCTTGACATCCCCAACGGAGTCGCCATTATGAGAGATCGCCCAAAAGGGGTACCCTTAAAAAAGAGATTCGAGTGCTTTTTCAAAACACCTCTCTTTTTGTGTAAGTGATGTGGAGCTACCACTTTTTTTTTTTTTGTATAAAAAAATAAGAAAAAATTCTAATTACATGACTGACTTGTTCCATTCTCATTGATTGAAAAAAAAATACATGTTTGATGAATTGAAAACTACATGGCTTTGGGTCTTAGTTACAAACTACCAAATAATTACATGGCTTTTTGTCTTAGTTACAATCTACCCAAAACAAAAAACAATGATAAGACATAGATCTGCCTACTCAAAAGAAATAGATTTGGAGGTGAGGTTACGGAATAGGAAGGTGTTAGGCACCCATTTCACCCAGACAGAGTCTGGTCTTTTAGACTCTTGTGACCAATGTACCATTTTTATGTATGATATGAATGATATGTTATGTACACATGAAAAACATAATTACACAACTCTATTTATGAATACACCCTCTTCTTTTGATAAAAATTCGGATTTGTGTTGTGATGAAAAGTTGATTTTTGGTTTTAGTGAAAGAAAAATCAGATCTGTTTTTGGGATAAAGTAAAACAAAATCTTTTGGTTAAAAAATATTAGATCTGCTTTTTGGGAATGAGAAAAAATTGGTTTTTGGGTTTGGTAAAAAACCAGATCTATTTTTGTGTAATGAGAAAAATTAGATTTGTAGATGATTAAAATAAATCAGATTTGTTTTTATGTGAAATAAAAAAAAAAATTAGAAGAGGATTATGTTCATAACATCAAAACTATGCAACATGCATCAAACAAAACTACTCATGACTTTTCTTTACTTCAAAATCTGTTATGATAAAAAAAATTAGATCTACGTTCAAAGAAAATATAGATCAATTTTGATTAAAGAAAAATTTAGATCCACATCTAATGAAGATGTAGATCCACTTTTGTTTTGAGAAAAATTCAGATCTACATTTAATGAAGATGTAGATCCATTTTAATTTGAGAAAAGATTGGATAACAAGCAGATTTATGAAATAAAAATAGATCTCAACAATAAAAGCATCATAAACATAATCTAGCAAAGAAAATATTGACAACATATGAGATGAACATTGCAAAACTAAGCACATATTTATTCATGCATCACACAAAAAAGCGAAACATAAAAAGAAAGGGTTAATAGAAACAACCTCTTGCATGGAGCACTCTTCTTCTTGAGAGGATGTTTTAGGGTTCAAAGAAATTTATGTAATTATTTTTGAAACCTACAAACCCTAGCTTTAAGAGAATGAATATCAGAAAGGGGAGTAAGAAATATGAGTAATTTGAAAGTGTAAAAACGTATCCCTTCTCAAAGCATAAAAGAGTGTGTTGAATTCTGAGACCTAGTCCTTATTTATAGAGGCTGGGATGCTTAAAAAATAAGCAACGATGTTTAAAATGCGATTTGGGACGCATCATTTGGCAAAAAGGTCGAAAATGATGTGCCTTATCATCACCTGAAAGAAGTTGGGCCAAAGCACAAAAGAGTGCCATTCGGCAATTTGAAATTGCCGTTCGGCACTCTAAAGTGTTGGCACTCTTGAGTGCTGATCATACTTTCATGTTTAGGTGCCTTTTGGACTCCTTTTTTAGGGTTTTCCTGCGTCAGGCCATGCATTTAGATGTCTTTCCAATCTAGATTCTAATTTTTTGAACTCTTTTCTGGATAATTCCGGTCTTTTCAGCAACAACTATTATGTAGATAAATACTCTTAAATAAATCTTGATAAAGTTCAGATTATCCACAATTTTATTGTTATTCAACTATCCCTTTTAGTCCTATGTAAGAAATTAAACACTAATTATCAACCAATCACAAAAATATTTAATTAATTTTAATTGTTTAACCAATCAGAATTAATTTAAATTAATCATGTGTGGTTGACTCTTCCTAGACACAAGGTATGCTGACTGTGCAAACTTGATCACGCGATATCTTTTGATCTGACGGCCCAATTTGGAAACCAGACATACCATCGCCACCATTAGAATCTTAAGATCATTTTTATGATATGCAATGAATTTATTAATGCATGTAATGCAATCATGATTTTTGAAGTACATGGATGGTCACTCCAGTCTTCTTCCTTAATTAAATCATGGGTGTAAAATTAAGTGTCTACAACGGTAAGGTGAAGACTTGTAATGCTGAATGTTGAACTGTCGTAGCAGTTTCTCTGTTTCTCCCTTAAAATGCAGCTCATTGTCAATGATAATTTCGTGTGGTACCCCATATCTGCAAATGATATTTGTCTGAATGAATTGAGCAACTTTCTTTGAGTTCAAAACCTTGTATAAGGCAGCTTCTACCCATTTAGTGAAATAATCTATAGCAACAAGTATAAATTCATGGCCATTGTATGCAGTTGGGTGAATCCCAATAATATCTATCCCCCATATAGAAAATGGTCAGACTGAAGTCATAGTATGTAGTGGCATAGGTGGCATGTGTTTCAAATCTTTGTGGACTTGGCATTGATGGCACCTTTAGACATTCGCTGCACAATCGGCTTCCATAGTAGACTAGTAATAACTTTGTCTCATTATCTTCCATGAGAGCATGTGTACATTCATATGTGGACCCATAGCTTGACTCATGAACCTTTTCAATTATCTGTTATGCTTCCTTAGCGGTCACACAAAGGAAATGAATTTCATCATATGATCTTCTATAAAGCCTTTCCTAAAAAATAATGTAATTAGTGGACATCCTTCTGATGGTCAATTGGTCATTCTTATCTACCGATGGTGGGTATGTCCCATCCTTAAGGTATTTTAGGATGTCTGAATACCATTCACCTTCCCCATTCTTTCCCTTATACTTTTCTATTGTCATGCAATAAGCTGGTTCCTCTTTTTGTTCCACCAATATCGGTCTTGTTTCATCTTCCTTAGGTCCATCCATCATGGATGCCATTGTTGCTAAAGCATTTTCAATCTGATTCTGCATCCTTGGCACATATTGGTATTGGATCTTACTGAATTTCGAGGCCCACCTTTGAAGACATTCATGATAAGGCATCAGCCTTTCTTCCTTGATCTTCCATTTATTCTGAATCTGAGAGATTATTAAAGCCGAATCTCTATACACTTCTAACTCTTTTACTCCAAGACCTAGGGCTGCTTGTAATCCCATGATGCAGGCTTCATATTCAGTGGCATTGTTGGTGGCAGAAAAGTTAAGTCTACCAGAAAATGGGATGTGCGTCCCTTTCGGAGAAATTAAGAGAACTCTAATGCCACTTCTGCTTTGAACTCCTTTTTTAAGGTTTTTTTAGTCGAGACTTGTATTTAGACGCATTTTTAATCCATATTCTAAAAATTAAACTCTTTTCTGAATAATTCAGATCTTTTCAGCAACAAGTATCTTGTATATAAATACTTCACAAGTCTGGCTTATCCACAATTTTATTATTATCCAATTACCCTCTTTATTCCCGTGCAAGCAAGCCTATTTTTGACACCAACTAACAACCAATCACAAAATCAATTAATTAATTTTAATTTTCTAACCAATCATAATTAATTTAAATTAATTATGTGTGGTTGATTCTACCTAAACATAATGCATGTTGACCATGCAAACTTGATCATGCGATATCTTTCGATTCGATGGTCTGATTTGGAAACTCGACACACTGTCGTGACCATCAGTATCTCAAGATCATTTTTATGATATGCAATGAACAAACTAATGCATGTAATGCAATCATGAATTTTGGGTACATGAATGGTCATTCTAGCCATCTTTCTTGATTAAATCATAGGTGCAAAATCGAGTGTCAACAGTATCTTCCTTAGATGCAAATCTGAATTTTTTTAAACATAAAAATTGATTTATATCTTCCTTAGATGCATATCTAAAATTGTTTTAGGCAAAAAACCCATTTTAGTTCCAACATTTTCACATGATTCCCACTTTGGTCCATAACTTTTTTTTTCCCACCGCTTTTAGTCCCTAAAATCAAAAAATTGATCTCATTTTTATCCCTACCATTAGTGTCCTAATAGCAAAGTCCTAGGTGGCAGACAGACCACCCTATTAGTTGACGTGGCAATTAAAATATTATTTGGCATTTTTATATGACATGTTAGCATTTTAATTTTAATTTTTTTAAAAGCCATGTCAGAAAATTTAAACCAAAAAAGAAAATAAATTTAAAAACAAAAATTAAATCTAATTAAAAAACGGTTTCAAAAAAAAAAATTTAAAAATCAAATCAAATTCTCCAACTCCAAGTCAATTCACATCGCTCGAGTGCTCATCTTTGCTATCTCCACTCTAATAATGTCCTCTTCTTCTGAAGTTTCCAAAACTGCCGCTCCATATGGATTGTGGAAGTCACCAATCACATCCGACGTCATTTTAGGCTCCTCCAAATGATTCGGCAGCACCGTCGTTGACTCCCTCGACTGCCTCATCTGGCTCAAGTCTCGCCCCACCGAATCAGGGTCTGTTTGCACACTTAAATTAAAAAAAAAAAAAAAAAACGTCGTGTCATTGTTATTGGATTGTTGTTTTTTGTTGTTATGATCGTGATGTGTCTGCGTTGGAGGGAGCCAATTAGGTTGGAGGTTGGGTGAAGAGAGAGATCGTAGATCAGGGTTTGGATGAGGCGATTGTTAAAGAGAGAGATCATGGATTTGGATGAGGCGATTGTTGAAGAGAGAAACGGAGGCGTTGTTGAAGCATTTCCTAGTTGAAGAGAGCAACGGAGGGTTGTGATTGAGAGACGATGGGCATGGGTGTAAGTGTTGAGGTCGAAGCTGCAGAAGATATCTAGTAATGGAGTTGAGGTTGTTGCTGCTGGGAAGGAGGTGGTGGCCAAAAATTTGAGAGATCAGAACTCATGAAAGACTTGATGAACAATGCGTTGTCGTCTTGTTCTGGGTTTTTTTGTTTTTGTTTTTGTTTTTTTTTTTTTTTTGAGAGGATGTGGATTTTTTTGATTTTATGGTTTTTTTGTGCGTTTGTTTCCCAAGAAAATTTCTGGGTTTATGGGTTTGCTAGGGATTGGGTTAGTTACTGTGTTTATGGGTTTGTTTCTTGGATTTTTTTTTTGTTTTTTTAGATTTGATGGAGATTGGGTTTGGTTGCTAGATTTGGATTTGGAGTTTGCTAGAGATTGGTTTGGTTGCTTCTTAGATTTGGGAAGATCATGAAGAAAATTTCCTATTAGTATTTAATTTAATTTTTTCTTCCTTTTTTATTTGTCTTCTTCTGATATGGGTTTGAGTTTTTGGTTACTGGGTTTGGGTTGTGAAGAACACAAACAACAAGTTCAAGAACATGAATATTAAGAAAAGAAAATTTTAATTAAAATTTTAAATTAATTGGTTTAAAGTTTTTCTTTAAACTTAAGAAAAAAATTAAAATGCTTACATGGCATATAAAAATGCAAAATAATATTTTTTTTAATAATATTTTAATTGTCACATCAACATCACATCAATTAATAGGGTGTTATGTCTGCCACCTAGGACTTTCCTGTTAGGGCACTGACGGTAGGGACAGAATTGAGATCACTTTTTTTTTTTTTTTTTTTTTTTATTTTAGGGACTAAATGCAGTGGAAAAAAAAAATTTAGGAACAAAAGTGGGAATTGCGTGAAAGTGTAGAAACAAAAATAGGTTTTTCACCTTTTTTTTAAACATAAAAATTGATTTGTATCTTCCTTAGATGCATATCTGAATTTTTTTAAAACATAAAATCAGATCTATATTTTCATTAAATACATATCTAAACTTTTTTAAATACAAATATTGATCTGCATCTTCCTTAAATGCAAATCTAAATTTTTTTAAAATATAAAAACTGATCTGTATCTTCCTTAGATGCAGATCTAAATTTTTTTTTTTAAACACAAAAACTGATCAGTATCTTCCTTAGATGTAGATCTGATTTTTTTAAACGCGAAAACTAATCCGTATCTTCCTTAGATGCATATTTGAATTTTTTTAAGCACATCAGATTTTGAAATTTAAAAGAAAGGATAGAAAGTTATGTTGTAATTTTTTATGCACGTAGCGTAGGTTTATTTCACGTAGTGTGGGTAGCATAGGTTTATTTCATGAGTGTAGTTCTCTTTTAAAAAAAATCTTTTTCTTATTTTATTTTACATAAAAAACAAATCTAATTTATTTATTTTTACATATAAACCAAAAACCAATTTTTTTACTTTGCCCCAAAACAAATATGAAATTTTTTAAGCAAAAAACCTTGTTTTATTTAATAAAAACATATATGATTTTTCTTTACAAAACTATTGTTTTTTATTACACAAAAATAGATCTGCTTTCTTTTTAGTGAATCAAATAAATTTTATTTATCCACAAGAATAGATTTGAATTTACTTTCTAAGAGAAGAGGACACATTCATAAAATAGATTTATGTGAATCAGCTTTGGTTAAGTTTGTCATGCATGCAACATGTCATTCATATCATGCATAAAGGGTATATTGGTCATTAGATTCAAGAAGACCAGACTCTATCTGGGCGGAATAGGTGTCTAACACCTTCCCATTCCGTAACCTAGCTTACGAATTTAGTTTCTTTTGGATAGGTAGACTTATGCTTTGTCTTTATTTTTTTTAATATTTTTGGGTAGATCTTAACTAGGACAAAAAGCTATGTAATTCTTTGGTAGATTGTAACTAGGACTCCAAGCCTGGTAATATTCAATCTTTCAAGTTTGTATTTTTATTCAATTAATGACATGAAACTTTATGGTCATGTAAAGTTGTATTTACTTTTTCTTTTTCTTTTTCTTTTTTTGTATAAAAAATAAGTAGCAACTCCACACCACTTACCTAAAAAGAGAGGTGCCCTTAAAAACATCAAAATCTCTTTAAACAATTACATTAAATTTGGAAATTAATATGTGCTAATGCTTTAATTTGTTACTTTTTGAAACCACATAACTTTTTACTTTTGAAACTGTAGGTTTGACTTTTAGCTTTTGAAACTTTAGGATTTGAAATGATGCACTCCTGAAATATAGGATTTAAAATGTAATTTTTTTTTCTTATTACTGTCTATAAAATTATTAGAAAATCATTTTTCCTACTTTGGCCCCCAAAAGAACTTATGAGTTACATTAAAAAAAAAAGAATTTATTAAATTTAGGGGAGATGATTTGCTGCAACCTTGTATGCAGCAATTGTTAGAAACAGGGTAAGGTGGCAACCAAAGAGAAGTGACAACAAATCATGGGTTAAGTTGATCATGTACAATGCACATGACTCTTGGAAACTTATCACTTCTCTTGGGCTGCAACCTTACCTTATATGTAGCAATTACTGCATACAACATTGCAGCAAATTCTCTCCTTAAATTTAATGAAAAATTACAATTTACTCTTTTGGTCTCATCACAATTTTCAATTTTTATACATTCGACTCCCTAAGGCTTGTAATAAAAATGAAATTGTTAAGATTTCATCCAAATTCAAAATTTTTGCAAATTGTAAAAACATTCTTTGTTTTTTTCTCTTGTCACAATTTAGTCACATGAACTTTTCAATTTCTACATTTTCATCCCTATATTTTGAGCTAAAATAAAGTATTAAACCCTATTTTAAGCCAAAACCTTAATGATTTCATTTTAATCCAAACTTGAAAGGGTCAAATGTTGCAATTTACAGTTAGAGACCAAATTATAATATATTAAAACCATATGGATGAATTATAATTTATCCTAAATCCAAGTAATTATGAGGTTACAAATTTCATAGAAAAAAAATTACAAATTTCATAGAAAAAAAATTATCTCATAAAATGAGAATAAAAATACAAATATATCATGGAGAAAAATATATATATGTGCAATTCTCATTAACTTTTTTAAAATAAAAATTAATTATTTAAAATATTTGATAGATATTGTATAATTATTTTTTAAAAGTTTTATTTTTTATACAATCTTATAGGAAAAGAAGATATTTTTATTAAATTTTATAATATTAAAAAAATTAAAAGAAAACAATTCAACCAAGAACCATCTGTATACTTTTCAAGCAAACACATGCACATACGTGTGTATATATACATGCTGATTTATGCACATTTTTATATAGAAATATGTGCCTGTGTGTAAAATTAAATTATATTTCCATATTATAATCTAATCCCCCAAACAAAAATTTTGTTCCTGATGAAGCAAGAAGTTCGTCAGTTGAAAAAGTTGTGAGTCCGGATGGAACCAAACCTGTATCTCGCCTTTCCAGTAGTCAAGAAGATGGCAGTAAGATCTGTTAATGTGGTCACCGGTGTGGTACCTACCAAAACACCTCCGATACTTAAGTTAGTTTTTGGAAATTTTGCTCAAAAAGACAATGATAAAGAATGGGTGTGTTGTAGTATGCCTTTTTTTACCTCTGACTGGCATTTTTGGAGGGTTTATATATGCTCATTTTGCCTTCTAGCCGTTGTAGCAGTTATTGTGGTTTTAATGCTGCTTTAAGTAACGCCTTCCACTTAATGGCAGAGCTTCAATTTGTCTCCAACGGGATGCACAGCTGTTTTATCCAGCCTAGGGTATTATTGGCGATACTAAATGTTCCTGCCGCTTTCGCCTGCTCTTGCACATTTTATCCTCGTCTTCACAGGTTACCTCGTCTGTTGTGATTTCTCGTCAGTGATGCTTTTATCGTCAGTATTTATTTCGTCAGACCCGTTAGTTGCCCCCGGATTCCTTGGTCGTCATGACATGTCACGACAATCATGGAAGGTGAAAAGTTGGCAAGCGACTCTTGGAGTTTCGTGCCGCATTAAATGCGTAGTGGTGGCACTGTATTGATCGTGGCCACGTGGCATGTTTCGGTTTGGTGAAATTAATGCTCCCATCATTTGGCTCTTCATTTTTCCTGCTGTTTCGCTTCAGTGTTTGTGTTATTTGGGCTTTTAACCTCTCTCTTTTTGTTCTCTGCCTTTTTTTCAAAAGTACTTTTATTGCTCTGGGGCTATCTTCTTTTTTCTTTGCAAACACTCCTCTCCAGTGACTTTTCCTTTTCGAACCGACGCATTGCGTGGTGGTACCTCTGTGCGGTGGTGCTTCTGCTTCTAAGGTATTTACTTTCTCAACTTTTGGCTCCGCTTCTCTTTTTCTTCTTTTCGCGATTTCTCTGATTTTTCGTTTCCTTCTTCTTCTTCTTTTTTTATTTTTTTTTTATTTTTTTTATGGGGGGTTTTAGCTTGTGTTGTTCTGCTCACATTGTTTTTAAATTTTGATGGTTAGTGGCTCTGAGGTTAGGATAGTTTGCCCTTCAATTTCTTTCTTGTTTGCGCGTTTGGGGGGATTTTTAGGTAGCTCTCCGTGCCTAGGGGGTTTTGTTTGTGAGGGTAGCTGTCTGGGGGTGGTGTTGGCTGACTTGCTACCTTTGCTTCGTCAGTCTATAGACTGGTTTAGGAGTAGGGAAAGAGGGCAAGGAATCATGTCCGATGTCAGATCTAGTTAGTTGGAGACTGGACTCTCGTCTAGTGACGATCCAGTGGGGGACGATACTGCTGTTTTGTCCATTCGAGAGGTTAGAGCTTTTCACGCCCTCAGGGAAGGGTGTAGCTTAGATGCCGAGACATTGGGGCGTTTTAGGGATAGATTTCAATTTCTCGAGCAAGTGAGGCTTCGTCTGCCTGGTAAGGACGATCGGGCATGTAGCTTCTTCCCAGGGGAGGTCTACTTCTACGAGGCGGCCTTCATCTGTGGTTTGAGGTTTCCGGTCCATCCTTTCCTGATGGAGCTGTTGGATCATTTTGGGATCGCTCCAGGGCAACTTATGCCCAATTCCTGAAGGATCGTGATTACCTATATGGGGATTTGGCTAGCAGCTGTAGACGGGATATGCTTAAAATTGATGAGCTTGTTTATTTATACCGATTAAAAGCGTCCAAGGAACACAGATA
This sequence comes from Castanopsis chinensis, assembly GCA_032878915.1. NCBI lineage: Eukaryota > Viridiplantae > Streptophyta > Magnoliopsida > Fagales > Fagaceae > Castanopsis > Castanopsis chinensis. Next base: position 4,533,763 of record JAVQMG010000116.1, on the reverse strand, counting down.
TTATGAACTGGTATCCTGGGAGAGGAAAAATAGGGTCGTCAAGGATTTGCTGTCCTCCTTCAGGTACTGGAAATCCAGGTTTTTCTTTGTGTCCGGAGATGAGTTTGAGACCGCCTCGGGCAAGACTTTGCGTCATCTCCCATGATTACATCGTCGGTGGGGAACCCCGACATTAGGTGCGTCAATATCTTTTCCTCGTCGCTTCAGTTTTTAGGTGTATTGGTACTGTAGCTAATCCCTTTTTTTTTTTTTTTTTTTTTTTTTTTTTTGTGCAGTTCAGAAGCGACCAAAACTTAAGAGTAGGTATAGGGAGAGGGTGAAAAAAGCTGTAGAGTACGCACAGACGGTGGAAAATTGAGACGACTTCGTAGATCCCAGGACTTTATCTTTTTACTATTTTGGACCAAAGCCTTCGTCTTTTGTTCTCCGGAGCTTAGAGATTGAAGAAAAGAAAAGTAAGTTTTATATTCGTCAGTGCTGGTTTCCCTTTTTCTTTCCTGACGAACACTCCGTTTTCTTGTGCAAGGATGATGACGAAATTCAATAAAGATATGTATTCAAAAATGAGATCGAAAAAGGGGGAGTCGCTGTCAAACTTGGGGAGAAAGTCGATGCTGGTCACTGACAGGGGTGCTTCTGGTTCTCCGGTCATCTAGTCCACTCCTGTCACTTCTGGTGCTGGAGTGACGAGGACAACTTCCCCGTCGACCTCGATCGAGGAGCTTTCCACGCCAGTTGCCAAAAGACAATGTCTCTTTGGGAAGGAGAAAGAGGTGGAGAGGGTCACTTCCCATTCGTCAACTATCTGGGATGACGAAGGCTTGGTCGTGGAAAGAGCTCACGGGGCTGTGGCCGCCGAGGACTTGAAGGCACTCTCTGGAGTGTCTTTTAATCGGGTTGCAAGCCGTCATGTTCAAAAGCTTGTCTAGGTGAGATTCTTCTTCTTCCTCTTGTCTTTTATTTTTGTCTTTTTATATTCTCATTTTCCCCCTTTTTCTTTCTTCTTCTTTTTTTTTCTTAGGTTTTGGGGGAGAGCCTTCATATCAGGTCTGAATATCTGACCCAAGAGGCCAAGGTGGCTTCCCTTTCGTCGAGGGTGGAGGCTTTGGAGGCAGAGAGTTCCACTTTGAAGAAAGGCTTGAATGAATCCATGAGCGAAACCACTGATTTGAAGGAAAAGGTGAAGAGGTTGGATGAAGATCTGAGGGCTAAGCGTCAGCTAACCTTCGAAAAGGATGAACAACTCCTGGCATCCCAGGAGTCACTGAAGACCATTGCTACTCGATCCGTGGAGGCCTTTCAGACTACGGACAAATTCAACACGGTCTTGTTCAGCTGGTACTTCAAGCGCTTCGAGCTGCTTAGGAGGCACCTCGTCAAACATCCTTCCGAAGTGGATTTGGACAGCTTGGACCTGGAGGAGGTTGATCAAGAGATGGCGGCTGACGAGGCTGCCCAATCATCTGGCGGCCAGCCTGACACCCTAGAAAATGTTGATGACACCCCTGATGATTCTGCCCCCGCCGTTTGATCCTAAGAAAGAAATTGATTTCCGTTTTCCCTTTTTTTTTTTTTTTTTTGTTAGTCCAAATTTCGAAAGAACTTTTTGTTTCGAGAACATCAGTTTGGCCCAGTGTTTATGGGTCTTTGGTTGTAAAAACAATGGAATTTGCCCTTTGTTTTTGGGCTTTTAATTAGATGCACCTGCTTGCTTGCTGTGGCTTTTACTTCAAAGATTTTGTGATTCAATGTGTCTTTTTACTCTTCAGCAACTTACATCCGTCAAAGCGGAATTTTGTTACTTAGTGATTTTTGAGATTCAATGTCTCTTTTCACGTGTCAGTAACTTACATCCGTCAAAGCAAAATCTTGTTACTTAATAATCTTTGAGATTCAATGTCTCTTTTACTCGTCAGTAAATTACATCCGTCAAAGCGGATTTTTGTTACTTAATAATCTTTGAGATTCAATGTCTTTTTTACTCGTCAGTAACTTACATCCGTCAAAGCGGAATCTTGTTACTTAATAATCTTTGAGATTCAATGTCTCAGTTACTCGTCAATAACTTACATCCGTCAAAGCGGAATCTTGTTACTTAATAATCTTTGAGATTGTTTGAAATTTTTAACTGAGAAAACCTGTGAACGCAGAAGCATTAGTAGAAAAATCTCTTTATTAATTTTGAATATGAATGCATTTACTGGTTTACATCTATTGGTGGTACTTCTTCAAATGTTCGATGTTCCATGGTCGTGGGAGCTTCTGCCCGTCTAAGGTTGCCAAGTGATAACTTCCCTGTCTAGAGTAGTGAGTGACCTGGTAGGGTCCTTCCTAAGTAGCACCCAGCTTTCCTTGAACAGAATCTTTTGTGGCTGTGCTGACCTTGCGTAGAACGAGGTCACCTATCTCAAGTCGTCGGAGCCTTACTCTCTTGTTGTAATATTCCCTCATCTTCTACTGATACTTCGTCATCTTGTTGGAAGCTTTGTCTCTAATTTCGTCAAGGCAGTCCAGGTTGATTCGTAACTGATCGTCATTACCTTCTTGGTGGTACAGTTCTCGCCTGGTGCTTGTGATGCCCACCTCCACTGGGATTACAGCTTCAGTTCCGTAAGTGAGCATAAAAGGGGTTTCCCCTGTTAGAGTCCTTGCGGTGGTCCTGTAGGCCCACAACACATGAGGAAGTTCTTCAGGCCAGACGCCCTTTGCATTGTCTAGTTTGGCTTTTATGATCTTCAGCAACGTTCGGTTCGTCACTTCTGTCTGACTGTTGGCCTACGGATGTCCTGGGGACGAGAATTTGTTTCTGATACCCAAACTTGAGCAGAAATCCTTGAAGCCTTGGCTGTCGAACTGTTGACCATTATCTGATATAATCGTCATTGGTATCCCGAACCTGCAAATTATATTCTTCCAGACAAAACTCTGGATTTGTGCTTCGGTGATGGTCGCTATTGCCTCTGCTTCCACCCATTTTGTAAAGTAATCAATTGCGACCAACAAGAATTTTACCTATCCTTTACCTAGGGGTAGTGGGCTGACAATGTCAATTCCCCATTGAGCGAATGGCCAAGGGGAGGATATAGTAGTCAGTTGCTCTGCTGGAAGTCGTTGGACGTTCCCAAACCTCTGACATTTGTCGCACTTCTTAACGAGCTCCACTGCGTCCACTTGCATAGTTGGCCAGAAATAACCTGTTTGAATGATTTTGCTCACCAGGGATCTGGGACCGGCATGGTCCCCACAAACTCCTTCATGGACCTCCCTTAAGATATACTTGGTTCCTTCTTCATCAACACACTTTAAGTAAGGCATAGAGAAGCCTCTCTTGTATAAGGTGTCGTTTAGGATTGTGAACCTGGCTGCTCTTTTCCTGACCTTCTTGGCCTCGTTAGCATCTTGGGGGAGGTGTCCGACGTGCAAAAAAGACATAATAGGAGTGATCCAGCTGTATGTACCTTGGATTTGGAATGTTGATACTTCTTCAATGTTGGGATGCTTTTAAACTTCAATTGCTAGCTCGCTTCCTGATGGCCTCTCCTCTGACGATGACATTTTTGATATTTCGTCTGCTATAGTGTTCTGGCCTCGAGGGATCTGTTCGAATCTGACTGTATCGAACTCCTGGATAAGACGCCTCGTCAGCCTGAGGTATTTTTGCATTCTATCTTCTTTCGCCTCATACTCTTCCTTTATCTACTTGGTCACCAGTTTTGAATCACTTTGGACCAGCAAGTTCTTGGCTCCAAGGGCCTTTCCAAGTCTTAGTCCTTTCAGTATTTCTTTGTATTCGGCCTCGTTGTTGGTAGCTCGGAACTACAACTGGACCCCATATTTGAGCATTTCTCCGTCAGGGGTGGTTATTACGACTCCTACTCCGCCCTTCTTTTGGGCTGACGAACCGTCAGTCTGTATCATCCACCTATCATCGTCTTTGGTTTTGCTATCTTCGCTTGCATAGGTGAATTCGGCCACGAAGTCTGCCAGGACTTGTGCTTTGATGGTCGTCCTGGGCTGGTACTCGATATCAAATTGGCTAAGCTCGATTGCCCACTAGACCATTCTTCCGGCTGCTTCAAGTTTGTTCATTGACTTTTTGATAGGTTGGTTAGTCATGACCAGGATTGGATTCGCCTGGAAGTACTGTCTCAGTTTACGTGAGGATATTATTAGTGCGAACACAATCTTTTCGATCATCGGGTACTTAAACTCAGCTTCTTGGAAAGCCTGGCTGACGTAATAAATGGGAAGCTGTTTCTTGCCTTCTTCGCGAATTAGGGCCGCGCTTACGGCTGTGATTGATACCACCAAGTATAACTGTAAAGCTTCACCTTCTTTGGCTGGGCTTAGAAGGGGTGGATTACTCAAGTAGCGTTTAAGCTCCTAGAAAGCCTCCTCACACTCGTCAGTCCAGATGAAGGCCTTTTTCAAGGTTTGGAAGAAGGGGTGGCACTTATCTGTTGCCCTGGAGACGAACCTATTTAGCGCCGTGATCCTTCTTGTCAGCTTTTGGACTTCTTTAACCGTCTTTGGCGACTCCATATTGATTATGGCTTGCACCTTCTCCGGGTTAGCTTCTATCCCTCTGTGGGACACCATGAATCCTAAGAATTTCCTTGAAGCTACCCCAAAGACACATTTGCTTGGGTTCAGCTTCATCTTGTACTGTCTGAGGGTGGCGAATGTCTCCTTCAAATCTTCAAGATGGGAAAGTTCTTCCTTACTCTTGACGAGCATGTCGTCCACGTATACCTCCATATTCCTACCAATCTGGTTTCTGAACATCTTGTTTACCACCTTTGATAAGTGGCTCCAGCATTCTTCAGCCTGAAAGGCATCACCTTGTAGCAGTAAAGTCCTTTGCTTGTGACGAATGCAGTTTTTTCTTAATCTTCTTCAGCCATCTTGATCTGGTTATACCTGGAGAAGAAGTCTATGAACGTCAGTAACTTGTTTCCAGCCGTCGAGTCCACCAGCTGATCTATCCTTGGTAGGGGGAAGCTATCCTTCATGCATGCCTTGTTCAGATCCGTGAAGTCCACGCACATTCTCCATGTTCCATTAGCCTTCTTCACTAGGACGACATTGGCGAGCCACTCCGGATAGTGTACTTCTCGAATGAAACCTGCCGCCAGGAGCTTAGCGACCTCGTCCGTCACTGCCTGGTCCCGTTCTGGGGCGAAGGTTCTGCGTCTCTGGTGGACGGACTTCCTCTCTGGGTTCACCCTTAACTCATGCTGGATGACCTCTGGGGATATGCCAGGCATGTCCTCGTGACTCCATGCGAAGATGTCTAAGTTTTCTCTGAGTAACTCGATGAGTTTGGCCTTCATCTCAGGGCTTAGCATTTTTCCCACTTTCGCCGTTTTGGTTATTTCTCCGACAGCTAACTCCACCATCTCCAGTGCTTCTTCCTTCTCTTCTTCTTTCTCTTCTATCGTCTATGTATGGTTTTCCCGTGCAGCTAGTACGGCCTGGTAGCATTCTCGAGCTAAAACTTGATTTCCTTTCACTTCGCCGATCTCTGCGTCCGTTGGGAACTTCACTTTTAAACAATAAGTAGACGTCGCCGCCCTCTATTTATTGAGTGTTGGTCTTCCAATAATGGCGTTATAGGATGAAGGACAATCTACCACTAAGAAATCTAGTTGATGGGTTAACTGCCTCGGGTAGGTCCCGATTGTAACCGTCAGCATCACCATGCCCTTGGGATATACCCGATCTCTGCTGAAACTGACAAATGGGGAGTCAAAAGGGCGCAGCCTTTTTGGGTCTAGTTTCAATTGCTGGAACACGGGGAGGTAGATGATGTCTGCTGAGCTTCTGTTGTCCACGAGGATCCTCCTGGTGTTGAATCCTTCTAGAGTTAACATTATAACTAGGGGATCATTGTGTGGTTGTTTCACCCCTCTAGCATCTGCTTCATTGAAGGACATATCCTGGTTAGTCCTTCTTTGCTTGACTGGAGGTACCATGTAGACGTTGTTTACTTGCCTCTAGCATGCCTTCCTGAGGGACTTAAAAGATCCCCTGGCAAAGGGTCCTCCTGCGATGGTTGCTATCTCCCCGATCACATTCTGCGCTAGTTGGGCTTGACGATCGTCGTTTCTTGACGATGATTCTTGCTGATTCTTGTTTCCGTCCCTTGGTCTGCTGTATTCCCTCTTCTTCACATACTTCTGTAGCTTCCCTTTCCGTATCAGCTCCTCAATTTGCTCCTTGAGATCCTGGCAATCCTCTGTGTAGTGACCGTGATCCTTATGGAATCGGCAGTACTTGCTTTTGTCACGAACGTTGGGCGACGAATGCAATGGCCGCAGCCATTTCAAGTGGTGCTCGTCCTTAATCTGCGACAGAATCTTGTAAACGGGCATAATTAAGGGGGTAAACCTTACCGTTCGGGGACATTTATCATCTTTTCTTCTGTTACTGTCACCGGCTTGATGATCATGTCGTTCTCTCTTCTGTCCTCTTCATTCGTTGTCCCTTATTCCAATGCCTCCCGGCCTTACTGCGTCCCTTATGGCTGCTAGTGCATCTTCACCATTCATGTATTTTTGCGCTTTTAAGAGCATTTCTGCCATCGTCTTTGGGGGATTCTTGGCAAGTGATGCTACGAGGTCCCGAGATCTTAACCCCGCCTTGAAAGCCGTCAACTGCACTTTATCATTAGCTTCCTCCACTTCCAAAGTTTCTCGTGTGAAACGCTTTACATACGACCTCAATGTCTCCTTCTCCCTCTGTCTGACAGTGAGTAAATAGTCCACTGGCCTCTTCGGACGTTGTCCCCCAATAAAGTGCCTCAAGAAGGCGCTGCTCAGCTGTTCGAAGTTATCTATTGACGATGTTGGCAGCTTGGCAAACCATTCCCTAGCCGCTCCCTTGAGAGTGGTGGGGAAGGAGCGACATAGTATCTCGTCAAGGGGCTGTTGGAGATCTAGTGTTGTTTTGAATGTGTTGAGGTGATCTTGAGGGTTCTTCAACCCGTCGAATTGTTCAAGCTGGGGCAGACGAAATTTGGGCAGTATTGGGTGCTCGAGGACTGTTGTAGTGAAGGGCAAATCTATAGCCCTAATCATTCTATCCACACTCCGCTCCGTTTTTTCTTTGATGGCATTTCCTAGCTCGTCCATCTCCTTCCTCATTTCTTTTATAACGTCCGAATTTTGTTCGTCAGGAGTGAGTGATCTGAGAGTACTGACCCTTTTATGACTATCCCCTTCATCTTCTGGGCTGCCTCTGGATTGACTCTCTTCTTGTTGCATCTGCTGAAGTTGTATCTTCATTTCCTGATTCTGCCTGGTGAGTTCTTCGACAGTGGCCGTCAGGGCCTGGATTTGTTGGGTCAAGGAGGCGGGGTCTTGATTGGATTCCATCTGACTGCAGAAATTGGTGGGAACCACCTTTCCAAGTATAAGTATGGAAATGCGATCTTCCCACAGACGGTGCCAAACTGATGAAGCAAGAAGTTCGTCAGTCGAAAAATTTATGAGTCCAGATGGAACCAAACCTGTATCTCGCCTTTTCAGCAGTCAAGAAGGTGGCAGTGAGATCTGTCAACGTGGTCACCGGCGTGGTGCTTGCCAAAACACCTCCGATGCTTAAGTTAGTTTTTGGGAATTTTGCTCAGAAAGACAATGATAAAGAATGGGTGTGTTGTAGTATGCCTTTTCTTACCTCTGGCTGGCGTTTTTGGAGGGTTTATATATGCTCCTTTTGCCTTCTAGCCGTTGTAGCAGTTATTGTGGTTTTAATGCTACTTTAAGTAACGCCTTCCACTTAATGGCAGAGCTTCAATTCGTCTCCAACGAGATGCACAGCTGCTTTATCCAGCCTGGGGTATTATTGGCAATACTAAATGTTCCTGCCGCTTTTGCCTGCTCTTGCACATTTTATCCTCGTCTTCACAGGTTACCTCATCTGTTGTGATTTCTCGTCAATGATGCTTTTATCGTCAGTATTTATTTAATCAGACCCGTCAGTTCTATCTCTGGCTGTGAGTGATTGATCTTCTCCATGAGTAGCTGATTTTGCAAGGATGATCGACTTTGAATGTGGGTCAGTCGATCTTGCCTGTGGAAGGGTGGCCAATATTGATGGTTCAATTTGTAGTATGCGGCATTGAATAGGAAAGAATAAAGAAATAGTATTAAAATTTATAGCCTTTTTTTTAAAAAGAAGAATTTAGGAAATTACACTTTACCACCCTAAACTATGCACTCTAAACTATTCAAATGCACACTTTGCATCCTAAACTATTGCACTTATCACGTTTTGCACCTTGGTGTTACTTTTGTTGTTATGTTTAATGGAATGCTACGGCACATGACAAGCACATGCATCTTACTTAAATGGAAAAAACTTAAAGGCTGAAACACCCATCTTCAAAATCAATTAAAATAAAACCCAATTTTTTTCACATCTCTCTCCCTGTCTCTAGTGCGTGCAGCCTCTTCCCCAAATTTAGAATTTTATAAACCCCAATTTGAAAATTGCTTCTGCTCCGCGACTGTACGCACAAGAGACAGAGAGAGATATGAAAAAAAAGGCTTTTGTTTTAATTGATTTCAAAAAAGGGTGTTTCAATCTTTTAAGTTTGTTTCACTTAAGCAAGATGCATGTGCTGGTCATGTTCAGTAGCATTCCGTTAAACATAATAGCAAAAATAATATCAGGGTGCAAAGTGAGATAAGAGCATCCACATTAGTTTGTCTTTATTTTTCTATCTATGTTACACTAAGAACCTACTTATTCTATTTTACACAGTTACTTTTACTAAACAACCACATCCGACTATCTATTCTACACTCCAATTTAATCAAATAATTATTTTTGATTATTTTTTACCTTTAATTTCTTCCGTTCTCTCTCATCACTCAAGTCTCTTGTTTTCTCCATTCTCTCTATCTATTCTCTCCTTCCCTCATCTCAATGGTCTCTCCCCTCTCTTCATCCTCTCATTTATTAGCTCCCTCATCTCAAACATCTCGCTCATCTCTACTCTTTTTCATTGCCATCCTTCTTCTTCCTTTCTCTCAATTGGAACAATCATCAACCCACCACTAATCTTTACCTTTTTTCTTGTTCTGACCTAACCAAGACGCCAATGTTAATCTCCTTCAATTTGATCGGCAACAAGATGGAATCACTAATTTTTTGGGTTGAAAGATTTTATCGCTTGATCTCACCCATGACCCGAAATTGGTTTTTTTGGGTTAAGGTGAAATGGGTCGAGATGAAGTTGTGTCGAGGTGAAACGGGTTTTCTAGTTTGAGGAAAAGATTGTACTGTGATTTTCCTTTGAATTTGATTTGCATTTTTGTTTATTTTGGGTTGATTTTTTTTGTTTATTTTAGTTTAATTTTTTGTTGACTTTGGGTCAATTTTGTGTTAAATTATAAGGTGTTGTGATGGGTTGTGGTGTTGATGGTGGGTGGTGCTAGGTTGCGGTGGTGGTTGAACAATGGTGGGTGCTCGATCAGTTCCCTCCGGTTTAGAGGAAGACGGAGAGAGAGAAGTCAGATGGAGAAAGGAGAGAAGTGAGAGAAAAACTATAAAATAATGATATGCATAGTTATAGTATGTGTGTATATTTATATGGTTACTGCAGCAATTGTGTAAATTTACACAATTTTAGGCAAGCTGATGTGGAAGAATTTTGAGAAATTTTGGGGTTAAATATAAAAAGTTGGACACTTTTTGTATTTTGCATTCATTGGTGTGAATGCTCTAAATGTGATAGTTTATAGCATGTTATCATGGATAAAAAAACGAAGAAAAAAGAAATCGTATTTGAGTAGAATAAAGAAAAATTCAGATTCCCCTAGAAGTACATGTAAAAAGTAGGCTAGTTAAAGTAGAAGATAAAGATTATTAACTAAACCTTTAGCTAAAATTTTAGAAAGGGCTGAGCGATACATCTTATTTTGTAAACCTTTTACTAAATTTTAGAGTGGACAAAGTGGCTTAAAAATATTTAGCTACCCACTTTTCAAATATAAACTACATCCATTTTTCATCTTTTAGAGTATTCACATATGCATAGTAGCATCTTTAATCTAAAATGCTATTTTAACTAACTCATTTGTAGATACTCCTACATTATGCTCAATAATCTTCATCTAATTTTATTTAAAACATTTATTTTATCGATCATTAATTCTCTCTCTCTCTCTCTCTCTCTCTCTCTTAATCACTCACGAAACCCCTCACGCCTCTTTGAAATGTGTACATGATCTCCTCCGCAAATGAAGGGTGCCATTGACTAAAACTTGATGCACAAGCATCAAAGACTTGAGTGCCAAAATCCAATTCTAGGTTTTGCTTAAATATGATGGTGAATAAAACTTGAAACAGTCAATTAGGATCATAGATCTTGCCGTGGGTGGGTTGATTAAGGTGCATGGTGATATTGATAGTGACGACGGATAGCTCTTGGGGTTAGGGTTCACTAGATTTTTTTTTCTAGGTTTGAGTTGTGGGTTTTCACAATGTTTGGGATTTGAGTTAAGGCTTTTCATGGCTCTTTGTTGTGACTCTGAATGCTTGAGGTTGATTTGGGCGAAAAGATTAGTGTTGTGTGGGTAGGCTTTCTAGTTAGGGAACATGAAAATGGTTTTTTTTTTTTTTTTTTTTTTTTTTTGGGATTGTCTAATTTAAAGTGGGTGGAGCGAATTAGATGATGAGTTGCTTGTAGGATATGGATCTGAGGTGGGTTGATGGTGGATCAGAGAGAGAGAGAGAGAGAGAGAGAGAGAGCATAAATAAATAAATAAAAATATTTTTTTAACGTTGGAAATGAAAAATGTCATATCATTATAGCGTGGTACTATTCATTGCTAAAATATTGAGGTAGTAGTTTGAGGAGCCTGATGTGTGATCAAATTGGGGATTTAGCTAGTTTTTTAGCATCAGACTAGTTTGACTAGCTTGATGTGAATGATTTTCCACTTCAAATTAAATATCCATTATAAATTTTTTTTAAAAAACTTTTTTAGAGAATAGAGAAAGAAGAGAGAAAATCATGAATAAAAAAAAGGAAGAAATGTTTTACGAAATGTTGCATTTCACTCTAAAATTATTAATCACTGTGGTATTTTGCAAAACTTTAATATGAAAAAATCAGATGATATTTATCCACACTAACTATTCTTAGCCATGCTATTATTTATTTTAGTTTTTTTTTTAAATTGTTTTTTAGAGAAAAAAAGCTATCGTTGTTAGTTGCACAACATTGTTAGCTTCTAAACGTTTAGAACAATTGGCAAACTGTGAGCATAAACTTGTTTAGATATAGATTACTAATTCTATAGGTATAATTGGACAATACTCATGGTGCTGCAAGTCAGAATACAAGAACAAAGAAGCTGCAGGTTCAAGAAAACAAAACTTAACAAGCTCGATTGATCGAGACGGTGGTTCGACTAATCGAGATACAAATCTTCAATATTTTTTTTTCCCAACAACCCATTGGCCCATCAAGTGATTAGGGTTTCAGCTCTACTTCACTAAGTATGTAAAGGAAACCCTAAGGCATGATTTGAAAAGACTTGGAGTTTCTCTTTTGACTTCTAAAAGGCTCTGTGTCTACTCCTTTCAAAGTCACTACTGGAAATCAATCTACATACTTTTAGAATTGGTAGATTTGAAGTTGCTTCATACCAGTCATCAAAGGTGCTGGATGTTGAGGTCAAAGGCATGAACTGGATGTTCATGTTGGAATAGATCCTCATCAAGGAAGCCTGAGAGGTTTAGAGCAAGATATGATAATCTTAGTTAAGTTTACTACAAATGATATATTCTTGATTGTAAACTTTTATTTGATATAGTGTGTTGGGTTATAAATTGACCCCAGTTAATTAATCGAATTACCTAAGTTGATTAATTAAGTCAAATTACATGCAAATCATGGAAGCACCAACTAGTCACCAAATAAAATAAGTGCAGCGGAAATTAAAATTGACACGGTGATATGTTGACGAATGGAGAAAATCTCTCACAATGCAAAAATTCTAACGGGGTGAATTTCAGGTCCCCACTCTCAAAATCCACTAATCAAGAATCAAGCGGCTACAAATATAAGGAATCTTACCACTACCTTAAACTTTCCCAAAATACCAACTTATAGTTAAACCTTTACTCATATTCCTAATTGAACTTGATCTTGTAGAGACTTCTTCCTTAGCACAGATCTCAGTACGTGACTAACTCCCAGCAACTAATTGATTGTTGTTGGTTGTAAAGTTCTTCACTCCAAAGCACATTGAAGATCTGGAAACACTTGGTTACAAAATCCTAAGGCATACAAAGCGCAGTAGCTTCTTACAAAGTGTATGAGTTCACTAATTGAATCTTTGTATCTTTGATGATTCTAAAATAAAGCTTTCATATAGTCTGGAGGTTTAATGAACGAAACCTAGCAATCCAAGTTATCATGGGCCAAAATTGAAATCTAACAATTTTGAAATCATAGATCTCAATAGATCAAGTTTGTGTCGAGAATTCTTCATTAAGTCTTGATAAATACTAGTGTCGAGCTTGTGTCGAGACTAGTGTTGAGATTAACTGTTTTAGTTTTTCCTTACTTGTTTGTTGGTTCATTTTTCATGTCTTTAATGATACCACTTGTTATGTTTGTTACCTTGAAACTAGATTGTTTCATTAGTTTTCTTGGGTCATCATATCTTATGTTATTATATTTTTCACTGCATGATATGTTTGATGAATGTTTAACCTAGATCTATATAATTGACCTAAGTAACTTGGCTATTAAAGTAGATTAAATAAACTGTACTTTCAGGAGTCTAAAAACTAACAAACATTTCATAACAAAAATTCCGAGCATGGGTCCTTGATAACGTTTAATAGAAATTATTTTCTTTTTAGTAAGACATAATCTTTGGACACAAATTTCGCTTTTTGTAAAATTATTGTGATTTTTTATTGTAACCTGTGATATGAGGTTTTTTTCTTGGAAGAGTTGACACCCGACGTCTTTTTAATTCACTCCGAAATCATACAAAAAGAGCACGCCTCATTGATCTGCGTGATGGCAACAACAAAATGATTGACAAAATGACATTCACCGTGAATAATCACGTGAATCACGTTAATTCACAAAATGGGTTCTTGATTTGCCAGTTATAAATAATACCATTTGTTGCAGAGCCATGGGGATAAGTGTGAAAGTATGACTGTATGACCCATTGGACTGTATGAGTATATATATATATATATATATATATATATATATATATATAAAAGAAAGTAAAGATCTGTTATGCTTAGAGATTATGGTCTGAATTGTGAAGATGAGAACTCAAAAATTAATATGATAATCAAGAAACAGAGGAGTGGGAAAGGTAGATTGGAGCTACCGAAAGTTATGAGAATGGGCTGTTTGGGATGAATGAAAGTGAAAGAAAAAAAATCCTATGTTTACAGCAACAAATTTTCCTAATGATTTCGAGCAGTTCCTTTGCGTTTCATATCTAGATCTAGTATCTACCCCTTTTACCCATCTAGGTGTCTACCTTCATGGCTTGTTGTGTTACCAGTTCGAGCTACATTTTTTTTCAAGTCTTTTTTGCTTGCCTTCTATTTTTTCCTAGGTAAATTTTTTTTTATCGACTTTCACCTACCCCATGGCAGAAAGAGGGACAAAAGAAGGCTTTATATTTCAGCACAATCACTGGGAAAATTGATTTGAATGTCATTTTTTGAGGAGAAAAAACATTTATGTTTATTATAAAGCATATAATATTACATTATTGATAAGGGTAATTCCAATAAGTTTGAACTCGTCTACACATGAAGCTGACGAACTCGTCAGCTTGGAGTAGGGGGCAGTCTACGGTCGATAAGAAGCTGATGAACCCTTCAGCTTAAATCACGCATTACACGAAGGCGAAACTGACAGTATCCTAAGTCAACGGAACCATCTAATGCCCGACAACATCTGTGCGAGACGACCCAAACGCCTAGACGAGATATAAGGCTAACAAAAGAAAGCTAACGGGGAGGAAGAAACTTGTGACGGGTCCAGCATGGCCTCGCTTGGCCTCTATGAATGTGTACATAAGGAAATATCTTGTACCCCACAGCTAACCCTGATCAAGAGGATTCCTATAAGGAAAGGATCCCGCAAGATATGCGCATTAATGAGGATCTTCCCTACAAAGAAATACTCTCTCTGCCAAGAAATGAATGTGAACTCTACACTACTATAAAAACCCCCAAAGCCCTTACAAATCAAAGCACACATAATTCGCCCTAACTTTGGTACTCTAAAGTTGTGAAAATTATCTAACTTGACTGTCAGAGGGTATTGGGTTGGTACCACACCGGTACTCTTCGTAGGGTCTTAATCTTTTGTGTTATGCAGGTTTTGGTTTAGAGCATACAAGGATCGTGTGGCTTACTAATGATTTTTGGCATCATCAATTGGTGCTTCCTATGAGAAATAGGAAGTAAGCCATACTACCGCTTCCTAAACAAAGAGTTGCATGGTACTTACTTCCTCAATGGCAACCACCACCAACAACCAAGGGGATGAATCACGTACCACCGCAATTGAGAGATAGGTTCAAACTCTCACGGCCACTGTAGAACACCTCACCAAGCAAAATCACGACTTAGAGAAGCAACTACTCCAAAAGAACGTAGCACTTAACACTTAAGAGGAGGACGAGGAAGGTACCAACACTGAAAGGAGGAACCAAGAGGGGCCGGAAGGCAGCAACACCCCGACCAAGCAAAAATGACAGGATACAAGTCATTCATCCGCCGCAAATACGGCTCTGCCACCACACTTGGTCGTAGAAATGCAGATGATGAAGGAGCAGATGGACTTCATGATGAGCGCCCTCAGAGGACAAGTATCAAGTGACCTTGAAGAGTTGGTCCATCGGACAAACTCACCCTTCACTGCGTTCGTTACCTTATTCCCCCATCCGCCAAAGTTCTGCATGCCAAAAGTAGAGGCTTGCGACGAATCTAAGGATCCCTTGGATCAGTTGGAGACTTTCAAGACCCTGATGCACTTGCAAGGGGTGGCGGATGAGAACATTTACAAGGCCTTCCCCACTATGCTGAAGGGACCCACAAGGGTTTAGTTCAGTAGGTTGACGCCCAACTCCATTTGTACCTTCAAGGAGTTGAGCACCCAATTTTCCTTGCACTTTATTGGGGGATACAGGTATAAGAAATCCACCGCTTGCCTAATGAACATCAAACAACAAGAGGACGAAACATTGAGATATTACATTACCCGCTTTAACAAAGAGGCCCTTTTGATTGATGAAGCTAGCGACAAGATACTCGTTGCTACATTCACGAATGGGTTACGGAAGGGTAAGTTTTTATCTTCCTTATGCAAAAACGACCCAAAGACTATGTCAGATGTACTTTACAGGGCAACTACTTACATGAACGCGGAAGACACGCTCCTGGGCTGAGAAAAGAAGCTTAAGAAGAGGGAAAGACAGGAGGAAACATGGTAGGACAGGAGGCGAAAGACAACAAGGACTGGAGACCGAAGGGAGGATAGACGCTCTAAACCCCCCACGGGGAGGTTCACAAGCTTCACCCCATTGACCGTCCCGATCGACCAAGTCCTAATGTAGATCAAGGACGAAGGATCCCTGACATTTCCCGGCAAGTTGAAGGGAGACCCCAATAAGAGATCTAGAGACAAGTACTGCCACTTTCACCAAGATCACGGTCATGACACATTTGACTGCTACCACTTGAAGCAATAAATAGAAGCCTTTATTAGATAAGGAAAGTTGTAGAGGTTCGTCAGTAAAGAAAGAACGGATGTGCCACAAGAACAAGCTGCTCGAAGGGAGAACGAGCGTCCAAGGCCATCCCTAGGAGACATAAGGATGATTGTGGAAGGATCTTCAACTTCTGACTCATCAAAAAAGCCTCGTAAGACCTACCTAAGGATGGTTCAAAATGACCAACTAATGGGCTTCGTCCTAAAGATGGCATAGATTGACAACCCTATTATCGAATTCTTAAAGGAAGATGCTCGACGTCTCCACCACCCACATGACAACGCACTCATCGTTAGCATACGTGTAGAGGACTACAACATTCACCGGGTCTTAATTGGCAATAGAAACTCTGCTGACATCCTCTACTACTCGGCATTCCAGCAGATGAGGATTGAAAAGGAATGGCTGGCCCCAAACAACGCCCTGTTTATTGGATCTAGAGGAACAAGAGTATATCCCCTCGGTGCAGTCACATTACCCATAACTGTCAAAGATTACCCATAGCAAATCACAAAGGATGTAACGTTCCTTGTGGTTAATTGCTCGGCTGCCTACAATGCCATCCTTGGGTGACCAACCCTCAACTCATGGAAGGCCGTGACTGTTTGCACATCAAATTAGAAGAAACATCCAAGTCTATGTTAATGACATGCTGGTAAAAAGTCAAAGGGAGGACGACCACTTAGGTGACCTCAAGGAGACCTTTGACAACCTCTGCTCTTACAACATGAAGCTCAATCCGAGTAAGTGCACATTTGGGGTGACAGCGAGAAAGTTTTTGAGGTTCATAGTGTCCAGAGAGGTATCGAAGTCAATCCAGACAAGATTCGAGCCATAATGGAGATGTCACCACCAAGGAACACGAAAGAAGTACCAAGTCTCAACAGCAAGGTAGCCATGCTGAATAGGTTCGTATCAAGGACAACAAACAAGTGCCTACCTTTCTTTTGCACGCTAAAAAAATCTTTTGAGTGGACAACCAAGTGTCAACAAGCAAGTGTTTAATGTATGCTTTAAGTCTAGAGTTTTAATATTGGAAGACTATTTGTATGTGCCTAATGTTCGTAGGAATTTAATTTCTGTAACTTACTTAGGTAAACATGGATATTGTGTTATCCTCAAAGACAATATTGTAATAAAGAAGGATAAAATATTTATCTGTTCTGGAAATATTGTGGATGGTCTTTATATTTTAACTCCTGACAAGCATGAATTATACAATTTTGAATTAGATAATAATTCATATGTGAAATCATTAAAGAGAAAGTTTTCTTCTATTAGTGAAGCATATCTTTGGCACTTGCATTTGGATCATATTAATTCAAACAGAATTCAAAGACTTATCAAAGATGGACTCTTAAGGCCCATAGACTTTAATGTTTTTCCAGTTTGCGAATCTTGTTTAAAAGGTAAAATGACCAAACAACCTTTTAATGCAAAAGGTAGAAGAGCCCAAGATTTGCTAGAACTAGTACATTCAGATGTATGTAGTCCTATGTGATCCTATGTCAATCCAAGCAAGTAATGAGTATTTCATTACTTTCACTGATGATTACTCTAGATTTGGTTATGTGTACCTAATAAAACGAAAGTCCGAAACTTTTGAAAAGTTTAAAAAGTTTAGGGCTAAAGTTGAGAATCAATTAGGTAAACACATAAAAGCCATTCGATCTAATCAAGGTGACGAATAACTTCTTGGGGATTTCAAGGATTACTTGACTAAAAATGAGATTATATCCTAGTTGACTGCACCTGGAACTCCACAACAAAATGGTGTAGCAAAAAGAAGGAATAGGACTCTTTTAGATATGGTTAGATCCATGTTGAGTTATTCGACTCTACCAATTTCCTTTTGGGGATATGCCTTAAGTACTGCAATGTATCTCCTGAGTTTAGTACATTCAAGATCTGTTTTTAAAACACCTGTAGAGTTGTGGAATGGGCGTAAGCCTAGTATGAGACATCTCCATATTTGGAGTTGTCCAGCACATGTGTTAAAAGGAAAGTCTGACAAGTTACAGTCTAAAACAGAAGTGGTTTTCTTTGTAGGGTATCCAAAAGGAACTGTTGGAGGTTTATTCTATAGTCATAAAGATAATAAAGTGTTTGTTAGCATAAATGCCAAATTCTTGAAAAATGACTACATGAATACTTTTACTCCTAGAAGTAGAGTTGTCTTGGCTGAAATGAAAGAACTTGTAGTTGAACAACCAGTGGATGAAACTAGGGATGATGTGGCTTTATTAGATACTCCACTAGATACTACTCATGAGATGTCTAGTACTCAGGTGCCTCATCGTAGTGTGAGAATTGTTCGGCCTTCTATAAGATTTATAGGTTTAGGAGAAACTTATGAAGCTATTCTAGAAGAGGCTGAATCGGATATAATTTATTAATAAGGCCTAAAGTGCAATTATATTTATTTAGTGGTATTAAATATAATTAATGGTAACTTTGAACTTGTCAAGAGTTGACAGAATAGCCCAAAACCCATTGGAGCTAGTGTCTTATTGGTCCCTTTTGGTCCCACTCCAAGCCATACACTAAAGCCCAATTGAAAATACCTAATAGGCTAGCCCAATTAGATAATCAGTTAGTTAAAAAGGGAGAAACATAGAGAATTTTTTATTAGAGAAAAATAAAAAGAGAGACAACATTGTGAAATGGTGTGTATGTGTGAGTGAAGTCACTCAATAATTCTCCATTGGAAACTGATTGAAAGACCACACTTCTTGGGCGTAAAGTAGAATTGGAGTAAAGATTAAAAGTTTTCCCAAGTACTTTTGATATTTTGTTTTTGAATTTCACCACACCAAGGTATGCTATCTTGTTCTTAAATTCTGAAATTTACATAGTGCATGTTATTAATTATGAATGAAATAGATCAATATTTGTTGCTTCCGCTATGTGTTTTGTATGAGATATAAAACCAGATTTTTCAACATGCCCACCTTTAAGCCAATGGAAAAGTGGAAGTCACAAACCAATCCTTACTCAAGATCATCGAGACTCGGCTTGAGGGGGCAAAGGGTATATGGCCAGAAGAGCTGTCGAGCGTACTATGGGAATATAGGACGACAGCTAGAACTCCTACAGGAGAAATGCCATTTCAACTGGCATACAAAAGTGAGGCAATTATCCTAGTTGAGGTCAGACTCATAAGTTATAGGGTGGGCAATCACAATGAAGGGAAGAACGACATGGCCAAGCGTCTTCAGCTTGATCTAGTGGACGAAGTTAGAGCGATAGCTGAATAAAGGCTAGCACGGTACCAGGACCTCATGGCCAAGCACTACAACTCTAGGGTTAAGCACAGAGATTTCCAAGTTTGAGATCTTGTCTTAAGAAAGGTGATGAGTGCCACAAAAGACCCTTCCTAAGGAAAGCTCGGACCTAATTGGGAAGGACCATACAAATTTTTGTCATGTAAAGGAAAGGTACTTACTATTTGAAGACGTTAGACGGACAGAAGTTACTCCATCCATGGAACACTGAGCACCTCAAGAAATACTACCAGTAGAAGACGGCATGAAGGGCGTTACTTCTCATTTCCAGTTTATTTCTTTTAATTTAACTTTTATCTACAGTACTTTTTAAGCCCAAAGGGCAAGATTTTATTCTTTTTTAGAACAATTTTCTACTTATGCATACATTTATCACAATAAGAGGAGTTATTTAGATATGACATGTGTATATGTTTGTCTCTACTATATTTATGATGAAGTCCTCAAGTGGATGAGTTCATCCTATAAGGATGCCTTGAAATTACTAAGTCCATAAGTGAATGATCTTGCTATCAAGTCCATAAGGGGACGAGTTTATTGTTAAGTCTGCAAGTGAACGAGTTCATCTCATGAGGGTGCCGTGAAATTATTAAGTCCATAAGTGGACGAGTTTATTATTAAGTCCACAAGTGGACGAGTTCATCCTATGGGGACGCCTTGAAACTACAAAGTCCATAAGTGGACGAGTTTATTAAGTCCACAAATGGATGAGTAAATTGTCAAGTCCATAAGTGGGCAAGTTTATTATTAAGTTCACAACTGGATGAGTTCATCCCATAGGGACACCTTGAAACTACTAAGTCCATAAGTGGATGAGTTTGTTAAGTCCACAAAGGGATGAGTAAATTATTAAGTCCACAAGTGGACAAATCTATCACTATTAAGTCCACAAAGTGGACGAGCTCATCCAATGTGGATGCATTGAAACTATGTCCATAAGTGGATGAGTTTATTACTAAGTCCACAGAGTGGACGAATTTATCACTATTAAGTTCACAAAGTGGACGAGCTCATCCTATGAGGAAATCACATCCATAAGTGGACAAGTTTATTAAACCCACAAAATGGATGAGTTCACCCCATGAAAATGCCTCGAAATTATAAAAATCCACATCAAATTTGTTACCTAGTCCAAATGGACGAATTCATAAGTAGACGAATGCAACAAAACAGACAGGTTCATCCTAGATGTTTACCAAGTCTACTAAGGGATGAATACATCTCATTAACACAAGAATGGATGGACAAAAGCATATTAGAAAATAAAGACCAACACATATGCTAAAAATGACGGATGTAAAATATTTCTTCATAAATAAAGTAAAATGGTTAAAAACAAGGCCCAAAAAATAGAAGGGCATTTAACATCGTCAGGAAAATGGACAAAATACATAGCAAATTATAAAAAAGCTAAGCTAAAGAGTCCTAGACGTTCTGAGCTAAAGGGTTATCATTATCTTTGGAAGGAGGATCCTGTTTGTAAGTTGAGCAAGAACATCATCATTTTTTGGATCCTACTCTGATTGGGTGGAGTCTTCGGTCTGCTCAAAAATGGTGTACCCAACAGGTGACCTTAGATAGATCCAAGTGTTGGTAGACGAACTTGACTTGTTTCAGGCAATCCTTAAACCCGTCACCATAATAGACGGCACAGCTGTCAATAAAAGACTGTGAAGCCTTGAATTCCGTTACGGCATTAGCCCTGGCCATCTCCACCTGCCCTAGAAGAGCTATCAGCTCCTTCTCCAAGGCCACCTTGGCCTCTCTTTCTCTTATTTCCATTGACAGGTCTCCTCCTTCAACTTCTCTTCTAGCTCCATCACCCTCTTATTGAGAGTACAAAGCGCATCCTTATACTGATCCTGTTTGTTAACCAGCATTTCATTGCGCTTCCTAAGACAAATGATTACCCCTCCTTAGGTACACACCTATCATGGAGCACCTTCATACACACTAGTGACCGAAATGGGTTACAACCGTCAGTCGACGAATAGACAGTAGAATAAAATAATCTAGGAAAAGAACATACCTTGGATAGGTCAAAAAGACTCGACGCACCTAGGTCCTCCGTTTCTTGTTTAGCACACGGTTCTACGTCCATATCCTTGATGATTGATTCAACAATATTGATGGCATACCCTTTGTGCGTAAGAAGGCGACAAGTTCCCTGGTTAACAGGGCTAGCCTCTGTCATTAAACCCTTGCCAGCTCCGTGGCTAGGCTTAGGAGGCGACGGCTTCTTTGGCTTCTCGCCAATGATGACGCTCGGCCCTTTCTTCAGAGGATAGTCATCTTTCCCATCGCTCTTCCATTAGGGTGTACCCTTGACAACGCCCTTAGGAGCAGACAAGGAGACTTCGTCCTTCACTTTTTTCTTCTTGTTTGCTATAGCTACTCGTAGTAGAGCTTTTTCCCTCACTGCCTCCATTTCTGCGAAGGACAAGAGATGGATGTTAGATAGGTAGACACCAATAAAGACAACGGGAAGAAAGAAACAAAAGAATTACTTATGCCGATGGGAGTAAGCATCTAATTTGCGAGCTATAAGTGTCAAGTAAGGACCACCACAATAAGCAAAGTATTTAGGGTAATTAGGTCCCAGCACCTCCGTTAATCAAAAATGGATTTCTAGAACCTGACGTATAAAAGTCTTTTACTTATCGGTTATGCATGGACGAACATTGGCTGAAAAAGAGGAACAACGACATTAAATAATTAGCAAAATAAACAGAAAAAAAGTAAAAGGAAAAACTGATGACACTAAACCTGAATCTTTGACGGTGCCCCAAGTATTGTCAAAACCATAAGGCATCGTCACCCACTCTTCTCAACGGCATACTCAATCCGTCCATTGAACAAAAAAATATCTACTCTTCCGATTCCTATCGGAGTTAGGCATATCTGACACCAGCCTAAGTGTCTTCTACCTCATGGCCAAATGGTATATACCCTAGGACGAGGAAATGCTTTGGGGTTTGTAGCACCAAAAAAGCTCATCCAAGGTAAGCTGACTGTTCCCTCCACTAAGACGGCCCTAGATGATTTTGGCCACTATGAATATCCTCTAAGCATTTGGGGCAATTTGACTAACGAACAGACCAAGGTAAGTGGCCAACTGACGATGTAGTGCTGTCAAAGGCAGCCTCAATCCTACTGCGAACATGGCATGATACATACCGACATCCGCAGTCTTACCAGAGTAGCATTTTTCATACTTCCTAGGTAGACGGATTGGAATGTTGTCAGGAATTTGGTAACTGTCCCTCAAGTTGTTAAATATTTTAGTTGTCATCGTCGAATAAAAATCGTTCACTATCCAAATCTTGGGGAGAATAAAGGGATGAGTGAGGCCATCACCAGGGCTTCTTGAGCTTCCTTCCTCAAGAGCTCCCTCACCCCCATTAACTTCTCCCGCATCCTCTTCAACCTCTTCTCCCTTATCATCATCGTTGTCACCCTCTACTTCCTCACCTTCCTCTCCAACATGACTCTTCATTTCGTCGTTAGGAGAATGGACGAACGACTTTCTCTCTCTGACGACCTTGGAAAGCCCTCCTTGAGCTCATGACCTGACTGAAAAACTTCGTTATAGCCGCTCCCTCAATGAATGACGACTGCTCATTCTTCGCTTCTCTAAACATCTATTTACTTACAAGCAATGGAGGTATTCTAAGAACCTAAGTTGACAATCTCTCTAAAATTCACGACTAACTAGGATAACAAAAACAAAAGATGGAAGGAAATGAAAGGAGACTTACAAAGTTAGTAGATGGGTCCTTGAGGGCTAACGGCCTCAGAAAGCTGATGAGAGCAAGGTAGGTAAAAATGACAAGCTCTCTCTCTCTTAGGATCAACAAGGATGAAATAAGAGAAATAAGGAGAGGGGGATAAGATATTTATATGACGAAGATACATGGGAAACGAAGTGACTTTTTGGTTCAAAAGCGGAGCCAACTAGCCTATGCCATGTGTCCTAAGCATTAAATAATGGCTGCTCAAGGAACCATTAATGAACGCGCCATTTTTTGAACAAATGAAAAGTTACGAATCAAACTTCATAACCTGTCAGTTAAAGTCGACGAGGCCATGGAGTAGGGGGCAGTTGATAAGGGTAATTCCAATTAGTTTGAACTCGTCTACACATGAAACTGGCGGGCACGTCATCTTGGAGTAGGGGGCAGTCTACGGTCTGATAAGAAGTTGACGAATCCGTTGGCTTAACTCGTGCATTACACAAAGGCGAAACTGACAGTATCATAAGCTGATAGAACCATCTAATGCCCAACGACATCTGTGCGAGACGACCCTAACGCCTAGATGAGATATAAGGCTAATGAAAGAAAGCTGACGGGAGGAAGAAACTTATGACGGGTCCAACGTGGCCTTGCTTGGCCTCCACGAATGTGTACATAAAGAAATATCGTGTACCCCATGATTAACCCTAATCAAAAGGATTCTTATAAGGAAAGGATCCTGTAAGATACGCGCGTTAATGAGGATCTTCCCCACAAGGAAAGACCCTCTCTGCCAAGAAATGAATGTCAACTTTGCACTATTATAAAAACCCCCAAAGCCCTTACAAATCAAGGTACACATAATTCACCCGAACTCTGACACTATAAAGTTGTGAAAATTCTCTAACTTGACCGTCGGAGGGTATTTGGCCAGTACCACACTGGTACCCTTCATAGGGTCTTCATCTTTTGTGTTGTACAAGTTTTGATCTAGAGCACGTGAGGACCGTGTAGCTTACTGACGATTTTCGGCATCATCAATTATATTGCCAGCGAGCTAGTATGAACTTATGGGTCCGTGACTATGGAAGACATATAAGTTGTTGTAAATCCTGTTACAAGGGACTAAGGAACTTTGTTATGATGTATAGACTGGGAATTTGAGATTATGAATTATGATACTCTCAATTAGCAATTTAGCATCCCTATGCAAGACTATTCTTTTTGTGATAATTTATATGGTCTAGGTTGAGGACCAAAAAGATATACAAAATTAAATATATTTTGATCTGGGAACTTGGGAAGAGGGAGAGAAGGAAAGAAAAAGGGAATAAATTGTTTAGTTATTGGAAATGAGATGAATGAAGGAAGGCAAAACTGGTAAATTTTCTTTTTAGAGGCCTATATTGGCTTTTGACATAAATCTATATTTTGTATATATATATATATATATATATATATATATATATATATATTTAAAAACTGAAGGGTAGCATTTATTTGCTTTTGACATAAATCTATACATCAACAGTCACGTCATCCACATATTTTATATATTTTCTTTTCTCTATTTAAACTTTTCTTTCCTCTTATTCTTAAAAAAAAAAAAAAAAAAAAAAAAAAAAAAACTCTTCTTCTCCCTATTAATTCACACCTACTATTACATTTTTTTTTTCTATAATTTTCCCTTCATTTTTGTCTCTTTATCTTCCCACTACTCTCAACTTTATCTTCCCTTCTTTTCCTTTTTCAATCCATATTTTTCCCCCACAAAATTGTGAGAACTCTCTCTCTCTCTCTCTGGATTTTTTTTTCCTTCTTATACCTCTAACTAAGGTTGATGGTTCTTTTTTCTTTCTTTTGAAAATGCGTTTTGGTTTTGTGTTTTTTTTTTCCCCTTTAATTTCCCATTAGAAAGTCTTCTATTTCTATTTTATAGCTTTGGTTGAATTTTGGTTTGGGTTAATACTTAATTTCTTTTGGAAATAGGAATTTGAATATGCCTACCAATTATTTGAGTAATAAATTATTATAAAGTCTATTTTTTATTCCTTTAGTTTCATTTTAATTTTGGCTAAGATAATATTGTAATTTTGTGATGAGTTTTGATTATGATAATAATTTCTTTATTCCTTAAGAAAGATGAGAATTTTGAATAATAAATTTGAAACTTATAAAGTTTAGTTGTATATTAGGCAAATATAATACACTACAATGCAAGTTAGAAGAATATGGTTCACCTTTAAAAAATATTAATCAAACACACAAAAAATAATAAAATGATATATTTGTAGAGATAAAAACATTAAAAAAATACTTGTAAAAATCTTTCAAAAAAAAAAAAATACTTAAAGATATACAATAAGATGCATAATATAATTCATATATATATATATATATATATATAATTTAAATATTATTGATAGTCATTTTTATATTTTGTTAACTTTTTAAAAAAATTTGTAAGAATACTATTAGGTATAAAATGTAAAATGTCTATTTAAAAAAAAAATTATTGTGAAACATTTTTTTTTTTACGATTCATTTATTTTAAAGTCTTTGGTTTTTGTACTTAGTAATTCATTTGGATGAATATTTATGATGTGGTTTCACATTTATTCTAAAATTAAGAAATAAAACTCTTTAAGAATAAATAATTTAGGACACAATGGCGCAAAATTGAAACTATAATTTAAGTTTCTCTCAATTTTGCTTATTATTGTATATATAGATATATAGATTACATAATATTTATATGCTCACGCATTACGTGGGTCTACAACTAGTTTGTGGTAATAACCTAGTAAATGATGGAAAATTATTAGATACCTATTTCTTTTATCTTTTTCTACTCTCCTTGTTTCTCTCTCCTTGAATGGCTCAAGAAGTACTTTGTTGAAAAAATTTGGCTATTCCATCTACATCCTTTAACTTTAGTGTAATTATCATTTTGTTCTTTCAATTTATAATTTTATTAGTTTCGTTTTTTGATTTCCTATGGTCCACCACGTTTGAAGAGTTGTAAGTGTTAACCCATTTCCAAAAAATGTTATGTTGTGTTTTTGCAAATTTACTACTCAAAAAGTACTAATATATATACACCCACACAATAAAGTCTTAAAGTTTTTTTAAAAATGCAATTGAAAATGCTCTAAAATAGCAATCAATTGCCTATAAAAGGTCGGATGGATAAGATACTTTTCCCTAAAATAACATTTGTAATCACATTGGATCATTCAATCATTTAAATCCCAACATTGCCACTCAAAGCCAAGCTAACTCCCCCTCAATCACATACAACACCCACTGTTTGTCATCTGTTCAATTTTCCCTTGGGAAATACCCAAGTGTCACCTCAATGATCTATATAGTCTAAATGAACCATATAAACTCAACAACAACAACAACAACAACAAAATCTCTTCAATTTTTGGTGAATCTTATCATACGGCATTGATTAGATCTCCTTTAAATTCTCAACTACGTATAGTGAATCGTGAAAGCTTCGTTGCAATTTCAAGAGAGGCTAGGGATTATCTAGAAAAGTTTTCAAAAATGGAACGAATCTCAGTGTTTGATACTTTGATTGACTTTGACATTTGCTTGGCCAAAATCAACCATTTACACGCAAAACTTTTCTTCAAAAGAGTCCTAATATTGTCACTAGGAAGCACATATAAATGATATACATATAAATTATATAATTAAGTCTCCTGAAGTCGAATATAAAATACGCATCCAACTCTTGAATAATCAATATGCTATGAAGTATCACCTGTCCTCCATTTCTTCATTCATAAATAAATTAATAAATAAAATTTCCTCCTTTTCCTCTTATTGTGTCAAATCAAGAGAACTATTTTTATAAACAAGAATTTCATTCAACAACTAATGCACACAAATTTTTAAGGTGTAATTCAAATTAATTTTAGTGAATAATCTTTATGTGTATTTGGTAAATTTTGGATGAATTTTATGAATTAGGGGAATTTCCAATGTTTTTCTTTTCTCTTGTTGTACAAATACTATACAATTTAAGTGAACTTGGTGTCATTTTTATCTTTGCTTATGTGAAGATTTAAATGTAGTGACTCTTCATTCTCAAAACAAAAAAAAAAAAAACAAAAAAAAAAAAACAAAACAAAACAAAACAAAAAACAAAAAACAAAAAATAAAAAATGAAAAACAAAAAGCAAAAAGCAAAAAAAAAAAATGTAGTGACTCTTGAGTCTGCTTTAAGTAATTTCTTAAAAAAAAAACATAAAGTAAATTCTTTTTTGGTTCAGGCTTGACTCATGAGTTGGTTTTGGACCTAAGCTTGAAGACCTGGACCAGATCCAGTCAGGTATATGCTCAGCTCAAGCAAAACAAAAACAAAGAGCCATGATTTGTGCCTGACGCAATCCGGGTCTGGCCAAACCCATGTATAATACTTGGGCTTCTGAGTTTCCATTTTTTGTTTCGGCCCGAAGGCTTTCATATTTCACAATTTCGGTTTTAATGGTTTTGTCATTTGAGATCGACCCAACCGTGACAAATTTTTTTAGCCCAACGGTCTTACCAAATTAAATTGATATATATTAATATTATAACAGAAAGCAAATTTTATAAGGCAAGACCATGTCTAAATGGTTGATCCATTTGGTTCCATAAGTTCCAAAAGTAATTCTAATTCATTATTTCTCGAATAGACATGAATTCTAGCTAGATCAAATGGTGAAGTCTACAATCCTCGAATAAGATTTTATATTTTGCCATTTGGGAGGATAGAAAAGTTAAATGATGGAAAACTAATATACTTTATTATTATTATTACTAACATAAACAAATGAGAGGATGAAAGGTATGAATTTACACTTATTCCCCTATTACATAAGATTTTTTTTCCCAAAAAGAAAAAGTTACTTATAATTATTTTCTTAATAGTTGTTGATGCCTTTTTTTTGGCAAGAAGGCCAAATGGCAGAAGAAACCCAACAATATGAAGAAAAAAAAAGGGGTGAAAAAAGAAAATAGCAAAGTAAAGACCATTGAGCCCGTATGGTAGGAATAATGGTCCACGAGCCTACAAAATAACAAAGTGGCTTCAAAGAAAGCAAATGAGCCAAGAAAGCCCCAAAGAATGAAGTAGTAAGCACATGAGAATTATAAGAAATAGAAAGAAAGCAAAAAGGGGACCGAGAAGCCCAAAGAAAGGAATTAGTAAATGAGGTTGGTCCGAAGGCCAATAAACCCAAAGGTAAAAGATATGGTAATTGGATTGGGGAAGCCTAAAGGATTTAGCAAAAGCCCATGAGAATGTAAGAAGTAGGAAAGTATGAAATGGGCCAAGGATGTTCAAAGTATGAAATGGGTCAAGGACGCCTAAGGAATAAAATGGGTCGGGGAAGCCCGAGATATTGTGGGAACTAATCTAGCAGAAATATTAAGTAGTGGAAATGGAAGGAAAAAATAATATACGTGAAACTGGCATGGTAGGCACTTCGGCCCACAAGTCTAGAAGTAATAAGGTAAATAACGGTAAATGATATCATAGTAGGAACAATGCAGTGATCTGGCAGAAGCACTAGTTAGCCCATGGACACCCAAGCAATGTCCAGCCTAAGAAAAGGATGAGATGTAGAGAATGAATACCTAATGACTCATCCACACTACAAGAGTTAAACAAGCCCCAGAATATGTAGCAAAGTCAGACAGAACTGTAGGCAATGACAAACGCATGAATACTAGAAAACAATGAACTCATATAGGAGTGGAACATCCACACAAAGCTCAGACACCACCTACTTGTATCTAGCCAATACAGGGGAGGTGGGCCAATGGTTAGAGGTAAGAGAGGGTGTGATGTTAGAGGTAAGAGAGGGTGTGATTAGGCGATGAGGAGAAGGGAGAGCCTATTTTGGGGTTCCCACTCAAGCTCTTTTGGATGAAATGTCCTGCTGGAATGACATCCCACCTAAAAGAAGCAAACATGAGCTGGAATTACTAGGTGCATGCTATAGAGGTTGGTAAGACAGAAACCTAGCCCTTATCTAGATAAGAGTGACAAGGGAAGTAAAAAACAAAACAAAACAACTTTTGTTTGGGAATGAAGCGTGGCGCTGCCAACACAAGGTAATGGTGGTGGTTGGGCAGCTAGTAGACTAGTGAGCAATTCTAGAAGGATACCAACAACATGCCAAAAGTAGTTGAGGGGTAAAAATAGTAAATTTTGTCACAGCATGCAGTATAAAAGGCCATGGATGTACATAGTAAACAACAAGACAGAACAACAAAGAGGGAACACCAATGAAAAAGAAAGAAAATAAGAAAAATAAGTAAGGAAACCAAGAGTAAGGAAAAAAAATATGAGTGATCCGAGTAAAAGCATGCACCAGTAAGCCACCCACTTCTCTCCCTCTTAATAGCCCACTCTCTAGCAAATCTAAAATTTGAGATCAAGCCACTTAGGCCCATTTTCCAAAGTGAGTAATCTTTACAGCAAGATCCCCTTTGAGGTTATCCACATTAGAAGGTAGTTCCCTTCTTGGACTCGGATCTATCAAAGGGTCAAGCCCATTCCTTTAATAGACTAATCTTCTTTCCTTTTGCCATGGCTGATTAAGAACTAGCATGATTTCATTTGCTACTATAATCACATTGTCATACTTCTCTTCTGCGAAACTGTTTAAGTGTTACTGTTGTTAGTAGAAATATTTTAATTAGAGTATTTTAGCTATCCTGCTGTATTGTGTTTTTTCCTGCTGTATCATTTTGTAATAGTATTTCTTACCGTGAGCTCATGACATGCTCAAGATTCCTACCAGGGATCTAACTGGCGCACAAACTAGCCTAAGGTGAGTTTTAGTTAGGCCAATCCCGACTCTCCTATCCCAAATCATTGGACCATAGTACTGTAGGAGCAATTCAGTCCAAGACACAAAAAGGCCCACCACAATAGTATATAAAATAGATACACAATTCACTGAATACAAATCTTATGTCTCTTTATTTGTGTCCCACTTTATATTCCACAAAGCATTAGTCAAACAAGTAATTTGTATTCCAATTCATTATTCAAGAGACACACACTATGTAGCATTGTTTTGAATACCGTTTTGGAACCGTTCTAATTTGTCATTTGAAACAGGCCTATTTTAGGTTTTTTTTTTGGATTATCACTCATATGTGTGTGTGTGTGTGTGTGTATAAATATATATTGACACGCGCGCACGCGCGCGCACGCACACACACACACACACACACACACACATATATATATATATGACTTAAATACCTATTTGACCTAAATGGCCTTGAATGTACTAGAATTTAGCCTGAGGTAGAAATAAGGGGTTTCTCATTCCGATTTGCTTACTAATACAATATTAATCAGCTGAAACGGAACAAAATTGACAACTATGTTGTACAATGCACGTTTAGACTTCAAAGTACTAAAATAAAATTAAAATTAAACTTAAGAGAAACTTAAACAATCAAAAAAGGAAGAAAAAAAAAAAAAAAGTAAATGGATTAAAAGACAAGAGATTAAAAAAAAGAGGTATTCTTGTTTTCTTCAAAATAACCAGGAGCCAAAAGACTAATAATAATAATAATAATAATAATATTTATATATATATATATATATATATCTATATATATATAATAATAATAGAAAAATTAAAGAGAAAATTCAATTAAATTTCAAATTGAAATTTAGTTAAAGTTTAATTTTGCTTCACGCGTCTCATCTAATCTAAATTTTAAAATTTCGTGCCAAGTGAGTTAATCTATATATATATATATATATATATATATATCTAATAGGTGAAGCAGAAAGAAAATCCAATTGTAATTCTAAATTAAAATCCTAATTTTGTGCCATATGTCAAGATTCATGTTGTTCCATTTGTCTAAATTTAAGTGAATCAATTGTAATTCCGGTGTGCTCATTTTTTTTTTCCCACACCTGCGTATTTCA
This sequence comes from Castanopsis chinensis, assembly GCA_032878915.1. Taxonomy (NCBI): domain Eukaryota; kingdom Viridiplantae; phylum Streptophyta; class Magnoliopsida; order Fagales; family Fagaceae; genus Castanopsis; species Castanopsis chinensis. The sequence goes on along the minus strand of JAVQMG010000116.1, from coordinate 4,503,006 downwards.
AGGTTCATCTCTGCTTCTCCAAAAATCAAAATGTAAAGATCTTCCTCTCCTATCAATGATACATGTATTTTGGTATTTTTGTGTCTTATATAAGAAGAGATTTTTCATAGATTCGGATTGTACTCACAATTTTAATGATCCTGGTTTATGCTTCCTAAGATTTGATTACTTCTTCCTTTCATCTGCCTATACTTTCATTTGTTTTTGTAAATAATTGTTATTGTTTAATTATAAATATATTTTTTTTTGTTTTCCTATCATTGATGTTGCATGTTTATTTTCTGATTCATAACAAGTTGCAAGGAAACTCAGAATTTTAATGGTCCTGGTTTATGACCTACAAAACGAATTTCAACCATTTCTAAGGTCTGATTACTCCTTTCTTTCATCAGCCTATTGTTTCCATCCTTTTTGTGAACAATTTTTATTCTTTAATTATAAAAGTTTTTTTGTTTGTCTATGATTGATGTTACATGTTTATTTCCTATTTCATGTTTCATAAAAGTTCTTTTGTTTGCCTATGTTAATCAGGTTTCCCATGATTGTGTAATAGTATATGTTGTAAACATCTTATTGTATTGACAAAGATCGTTTATGTTTTCACAATTTATGTCCTTATTTGCCGTGTTTTTTTCCCCCATAGGAGATTGTCATAATATTGGAAACTTTGTTGCCAACAAACTGAGGCTTTAGAACTATTGATTTCCTTGCCAAAGGTTAGCTCTGTTTTTATTGTTTATGTTGTTATTATTATTGGTGAATTATTTGATAGGTTGTTGATATTCTATTTATTAAAGCTTTTGATGTTCTTATTTGTATGGTAGTCGCAATTGTACCAAAACTTCCTATTATCCTTTGAATCTATTCTCAAATCATTAAAAAAATATGAAAAGTAATTAGCTATAATGTTCCATAATATTTGCTTATTTTGTTAACAAAGTTCAGTTTTTTTCCCCTGTTTATGTTGTGATTTCAAAAAAATATGGTTAGTATTTAACCTTGATAATGTATAAATAATTGATTATTCTCATGAAAAAGGTTAGCTACTTTTTTACTGATAGTGTTGTTAAAATTACTGATAAATTATATGACTTACTATTAATACTCTTTTCGTTAGAGCCTTGGACATTTTTGTTTTAATGGGTTATATATATATATATATATATATATATTTTTTTTTTTTTTTAAATTGTAGAAAAGACCTATGTTCGAAAAGATTATTTTCTTTTATGATTAAAATATAACCCATGTTGGAGTGAAGTTGCATTAGATCTAGATTATATTTTAATTAAATTAGCCTCTGTGAGAGAGAGAGAGAGAGAGAGAGAGAGAGAGAGAGAGAGAGAGAGAGAGAGCGAGAGAGAGAGAGAGAGAGAGAGAGAGAGAGAGGCCAATCGATTTTCTGCTAAAATCAAAGAGGCCAAAATCAACGAACCTCTCATTTAAAAAATGAAAGAAAAAAAAAAACAATGAACAGTCAAAAAAATAATCATCAATGTCCTCTACATTCATAATCCACATCTTTGTTCCCATAATCCCTAAAAAAACCTTAGCTTTTGGAACTCCCAAATACAGAGCCTCTACCCGAGTCCAATCAAACTCAATTACTAAGAGAAAGTGAAGATGGATGAACAAACTGAGATAGAGTAAAGCAAACGGAGAAAAAGAAGAATATCAAATATTGTAGAATTATGGAACTCTTGGGCGCTTCCTCAGCCCAAGATTTTTTTGAGATCTATCAAGATATCTCCCAAAAGCAAGATGAGAGCCCCTACTTCAAAAAAACATTTCGTATAGCAAAAGATATCTTGAGTAAAAAAAAAATACGAGAAGGAAAAGGGCTTGGATTCCTATGTATTCGAGGAAGAGGAAACAAACGGATTCCTCATTTTAAAAAGGATGATATGGATTTTTTCCCCATTTGAAATATGAAATGGAGTTAAGTTAGGCCAAAGATTGACCTTAAAGAACGGTTAATTTAAACCTATTCTTCAATTATAAAATTGTAGCAGTATTAGATAGTTTTTCTATGATTTTTCTTAGTGCATGAAAGCCCCGATTAAATAAATTATTTTAATTCATTAATATCTTGGTCTAATGATAAAAATAATCATTATAAAGTAAATATTATATATTCCAATCATATTGTATCTAAATAGTTAATTAATAAAAAGGTAACAGTAACTTAATTTGTTATATTTGCTGATAACCTTAAATCAAGTGGGTAACTAAACAACTTTTTTTAGTTTATTTATTTATTTAATTTTATTTTCTATTTCATGTTGGACTATAACATTACAAATCAAGTAGTAACTCCACCATTTTTTTCGTAGTTATATTTTAAGTTAGACCGTAACATGGTTACATAGTAGTTAATTAGGTTTGCCACGTTGCATTGTGAAATGCTAAATTTCTTATTTTCTTTCATTTCATTTTTGTCACTTTGAACAGAAACTAACAAGGTTATATTAGCTTATACATGACAAGAATTATATCATATCAATTAATAATTCATGTTACATTGAACAGTAACCCCACAAGTCTTTGATAAATTTTTTTTTTCTAAACTATAAACTATGACAAGAGTCAAATTCGATAGGAGGTTTCACCATATCATATGATATTAACTTGTATTTATTGTCTTTTTCATTTTTTTTTTGTCACTTTAAACATATAATAATAAGATCACACATAAACATCCATGACTAAACTTATAATGACTAGATATATAGTAATAAATTTTTTTTTTTTGACACAAGACAGTATTCTACTCTAGCTTAATCTAAGTGTATATGCGTATGAAGTTCCCTCTTAGAGACTTGAACCCCGGCCTTTGCCCCCCACACCCCACAAACACTTATACTTGTAGAGTGACCATCGCACCAAGGGTATGCGGTGGTTAATTAAAATTAAATACATAATATGTTGAGTGGTTTAAATGAATCACATTTTTTTTCACTCTTCAATAATTTATCAATATTTGAATATAAATTTGAAGAAAGCAGTGACCCAATTTTGATCAATTGGGTCAATAAACAGTGACCCAATTTCTTCTCATTGTACGGTTCAATAAGTACTAATTAATAAGTTTGATCAATTTTCTTCTCTATGTTATGACTTTTTTCCCTTCCTTCTAAGCAAAGTCAATTCCTTTATGTTTTACATTGATTTTCATTTTTGTTGATTCATTGAACTGGTTTGTGTTATATTCCTGGGATTTGAATCATTGCCCACTTTCTAATACTGTGAATCGTTAGGGGACTAAAATAGCAATTCAATGAACCTAATTAACCACTAACATTAACTATAAAGTATTAATATTAACAGATAGAAACAATGAAATTCATTAAGAACCAACTGCAATACAAAATTCTATACAAATTGAACCATTTCACGATCAAATTCATGTATAATCATTTCAAAATTCTTAAACACGTGATTATTATGTATTGTTATTTAATATCATACTACAAACCTTAAAAAATGATTTTATTATAAATAATAGATGAAATGCTATAAAACTATTTCAAACAAAACAACAATACGAAAACTTTAAAAAACCTTCCTAATGACATATGGGTTGAAATCTTTTCGAAAGCAGGCAAAAGATTCGGTAACACTCTTAGGAAACATTAAGTTAAGGTAAAAAGAACTATTTCTTCAATTTGTATCTACTTATTCAATTCCGTCTATATAAATAATTCAGTCTATTAATTTAATTTTTTCCTTTATCTTCATTAGTTACAAACGCTTCAAAAAGTTAACAGAAAAGAAATTAGTCCTCCAAAAAATTGAGCTGACTCTGTATTTCAATCATCCAGCTCTACTATATGACAAAGGAAAAAGTTTAATATTTTCATGTTATGAAGCAGAAAATCCTTATGCGCTACTGATAGTGGGAAACTACCAATATTTTTGAATAAAGAAGTCGTTGTAGGAAAAAAAATAATTGAAAAAACTCTTCCATGTGGCAATTTTATTGCACCTTATATTTATGGAATCATGCTACTTTGTGAGTCAAATAATGAAGGCATTGATAACCTTTTGAAAATTTTAAATGATGAACATGGGAAGCATTGGCTTGTCAAATGACGAAAAATGCTTCGACCACTTACTGCAAGAACCAACATGTATAAAATTCTAAACTTTCAAGCATGCCACAAAATTGGAAAGGGACATTGGAACTGAGATAAACCTTATCCTTACGGTTATGGAGAATTTATAGTGACATGCAAAAGATGCAATATTCTGTTCCATTATTAATTGTTTGTTATGCTTTGCTTTACAATTATGATTTCCTTAATGGTTTGCCAAAATCAATGATTATCGATTGTGGAAAATTCAAATTGTAATCAACCTTATCTTGTGATTATCAAAAATTTGTAGTTAAATGCAATATATATTTTTAATTTTTTTATCTAATTTTATCCTCTTTGTGATAAACCCAAAAAGATAAAAATAAATAAATAAATAAATAATTGACCAATACTATCACTACAATTAACCATTTCCCTTGCGGTTATCAATAGTATTTAAATTATATATATAAGAATTATACTATGCATTTTAATGTGTATTTTTTAGTATATCCATGCAATTGTAGAAAAATTATATAATACAAAGTTTTGTTAATCAAAATTTTCTGGTTAATAATATAAATTTAGACTTAACTAAGCCATTTAAACATGAATAAATCTACCTAATAATATCCTTACAACATTTTTTAAAGACTTAACAAAATATAAGAATGACTATTTATCAATAGTATTTACATTATATATATAAGAATTATACTATGCATCTTAATGTATATTTTTTAAGTATATCCATGCAATTGTAAAAAAATTACATAATACTAAGTTTTGTTAATGAAATTTTCTGGTTAATAATACGAATTTAGACTTAACTAAGTCTTTTAAAAATGATTAAACTCATGATTAATAAATAAATAAATAAAAACCAATAGTATCACTTAAATAATAAAATTCAATATTTTTTTTTCATTGTTTTATTAAATGATATCCATTCCCGTTTAATATTTAAACATGAATTTAGATTTAACTAAGCCTTTTAAATATGAATAAACTCATGATTAATAAATAAAACAAAACCAATAGTATCATTTAAATAATAAAATGTAATTTTTTTTATTATTTTATTAAATTATATCCATTCTCGTGCGGTAGCACGAGTTACATACTAGTTTAGCGTAAAAATTGAATTTCAATTAGAGTTTAATTTTGCAACACCTGTCTCATCTCATCTAAATTTTTAAATTTTTATGCCAAATTAGTTAATTTAATATAGAAAAAGAGGAGTCCAAAATAATAAACCATAAAAAACATAATCATATAACTAAAAAAAATCAAATTCATAAGTCATATATATGTGTATATATATATATATATAACTTAGAGAAAGTTGAATTAGAATTTGAAATTATAATCCAATTTTGCATATGTCTAAATTTATATGGAGACTACACCATAATTATCCACTTAAGCATGTGCTATGTATCTATTTAAGTTTTTTAATTTTGTTTCAAGTGAATTAATGAATGCAAAATACTAATAATCTAATATTAATGAATTATAAAATTAAAAAAAAATATACTCAATAAAAATCACCACATATTTCTCAAAAAATAAATAAAATAAAAATTATCACATGTTCTATCTTATTAAAAATTAGAAAAAAAAATGATCATAAGTAGTATTAAATTTAGGTAAGAATTTTAATATGTGAGTAATTATATTTACTTTAAAAAAATAATTTGACTAATTATCTATATTTTATGATAAAATTGTGTTTAATTTAAATGTATCTATACGTATACATGAATGCATATGTTATATGTTTTTTTAAAATAATAATTTGACTAATTATTTATAATTTTTATAATAAAAATTTTTGTTTAATTTTAAGTGCATCTATGCGTTTGCATGGAGTTACATACTAGTTTATAATAATAGGTGAAACTGTGAGAAATTCAAATTAAAATTCTAAATTAGAGTTCTAATTTTGCACCAGGTGTATTAAATTATTTATTCTTACAGAATTTTATTTCTTAATATTAGAATCAAATGTGGGGTCATATCATAATTATTCATCCAAGTGAGTTGTTAAGTACAAAAATCAAAGAATTTACCATATATGAATTGTAAAAAAAAAATGCTTCACAATAATTAAAAAAATAATAACATGGACAACTTACATGTTATACCTAATAATATCCTTATAAAATTTTTTAAAGAGTTCACAAAATATAAAAATAACTATTAATAGTTTTTAAATTATATATAAAGGAATTGTAAGAGCAAGAAAAACTCAAGGCCCACAGCCCACTTAGAACATGGCTTGATTAATTCATCTATGGCCCAAAATAAAGAATTTGTAGAGAGGGGACAGCACAACAAAGAAATGGCTCAGTATGAGAGTCCGGACCAAAAATAAAAAGGCAAAATATGTTTATTAGATGAACGAATCTCCTCCTTCAAACCTTCCTAAGGAGGTTAAAACTACAGTTTAAACGGTACTGTTCACTCCTCTTTATCTCAATGTTCTTCTCGTTTCTATTGTCTATTTTGAAAAATTTTCCCACCCCCTTCTGCAATCTTTCCTTCTCATATATATATTCCTCACCTCCTCACATCTCAACCATCCATTTCTCACCTAACCAGTCCCCTCCTTTAACACTTGTCCCTTCCCACAGTTTGGAGAAGGTGCTGAAAAGAGTCTGCTTAGTTGTGACTTGCACTATTTAGGTCACTTCCGATCAATGCAGCTAATAAAGCTATTGTCCACCATTTAATGCAGCCAGAAGGCTAGATGTAGGACATTCGATGCAGAAGCCACAAGCTACCCTAAACTAGAAACTCCCCCCCCCCCCTCCCTTGACCTTTGACTCCCACTTGGTAGGCCGAAGAGTGCTTTTAGACTCACCTCCACACTTAGGGCTGTACAAGCACTGCTCGCCACTGACGAAACTGGCCGAAGCCGAACTGATCCGTTCGCCTCAAACCGCCACTGCAGGTGTTAGGCACGATGGTCGGCAGCGATTTTCAAGTATCGAAGTCGCCCGGTACAGTTGTTGGCGAAGGATTTTGGATTCTGATGAACATCGAACCAAACCGATTTGCTTATATATACACATTTATACCCCCTTCAAGCTAGATCTAAGATTTCCATCCCCACCAGCACCCACAACACAACCCACCACCGTTTTTGGTTTTTATCTTCAAGCCACCTCTGCTTTTGCTGCCATGGTGCCACCTAGGTCAGATCTTGAAGGTATTGTCTCTGCCTCTATCGCTTAGTGGTTGATTATACTTCCCAGGTGAGTTACTCGAAGGATAGTCCCAAGAATCTTCAACTTGTTTGGGTTTTAATATTTGGGTTTGTAGTGGGTTTTGAATATTGTGATGTTATTTGATCTAAGTTTTGATTCATGTTTTGAATCCTTGAGTTTTCTGGGTTTGATTTTGGTTTAGATCTTTCTTTTTCTCTATGTGTGTGATAGATAGGTGGAAACCGACCACCGCTCCGACTGAAACTGCCACCGATGTTGCCGGAGAACAGTTTCTCAAGCACGGTGGCGGCTTGAGTTTTTAGGAAACCGAATCTTCCAGTGCGGTGCAGAAACGACCACAAAAACTGGTTGCACCGCACCTTGTACAGCCCTATCCACACCTCCCCGAGCAGCCCTCCTCTTCGAGCCCGTGGCCTATGGCCTTGTGACCCTATACTTTGACTCTTAAGCTTCATCCTCGATCCTCGGGCCTCTACACACATCAGCTCTTAAACTCCATCCTTAGTCCTCGGGCCCCCACAACAACCCCCTAAAACTTGTGCTATTAATCTTGAGGTAAAAGCAATGTTTTACTTACATGAGCCAACTATACATGTGCCATGTGCATTCTCACGTGGTAACGTCTTTTAACTGCTTATAGCACGCTCCTAACGATTCAAAATCCACGATCTCTTATTTATGGCGTCAGGCGGCTGCTTGTCTCCCCACATTCTATGGCTTGATTAGGATTGTACGGTCCTTATTTTCCCTCATTTATGAGCGAAAAAATTACCACGTATTTTTTTACCCCTATATAAACAGGGCTTGGGGCTGGCTGAAGTTCATTTATACATTTTGGTGATTTAAGTTAAAGCGACCTCCCGAGGAGAGCATTTTCTTTTGCTCATAGGTGTGTTCATTTCCTTACTTCTACTTCTGCATACTCGTCAATTTCTTCACACCACAAAACTCCATGGGTAGATACGCTAAGTTAGTTGATACCCCTGAGGCTATAGCTGTCTTTAGGGCATAGTATAGAATCCTAGACAATGTTGAACTCTGAAACTGTGAATACGGTGAATGGCTGGTCTTAAACAGACCTCCTAAATCCATGGTCATTCCTATGATCGCTTTCATTAAAGGTGGGATGGAACTTCCCATGGGAAGGATCACTAAGGATTTCTTAATAAATTATAGTCTAACTCCTACCCAATGCTCCCCAAACATATTTAGGGTCCTCAGGTGTGTAGACACGTTGAATAGAAAGATGGGGACTAACATGACCTAGCATGACATAAACTACGTATATAATTGCCAAAAAGGGGAGAAAAAAAATATTATATCAAATGTAGAGTCCTTGCAGTTAGGTTGATCTCCTACCTATCTAACTCTATCAAGGGTATGAACAAAGACTACCTAATCGTCTCAGGAGACTAGTACGATGGACTGCATTGTCCCATCCAAGAAGGGGAGCCAAGTAGAATTCCTAAGGACCCTAGGTGTATGTAGGATGTTACCTTACCCCATTAAAGTGAAAAATTATACTTTTATTTTTATTTGTTTATTTATTATATTCCGTTACTCATGATCCTTACTATTTTGCATGGCAAACGAATACCATACTACTCTAGCCAAGCACTTGGTGAACTTCAAAGACTTGAACCAGATCCTCAAGTCAGAGATCTTCCTACATAATGACAGTAAAATCTAAGCCGCCTAAATTATTCTTGGATACAAACCTTCTTGTTAGGACATATGTGGTTCAAGTGGTTTTAAACATATGTCATTATTTTATGTAATTGGCTTATCCTTTGACAAAACGCATTTTACTTGCAATTAGGTAGATTTAGGATGTGTTTAACGCTTCAAGAAACTGTGTTTCAAGATCAAGTGTTAAGTCATCAAGTCTGTCCAAGAAACAAGCTGGAAAGTGCAAGTTACTAAAGCTCGACACCTAGTCTCGACACATGCATCTATTGAGCTTTAGAAGCTGTTTCAGTCTTGAGGCTCGACAGCTTCTTGCCAGATCCTCGACCCCTCTATCTGTCAAGATTTATGGAAAACAAATTCCAAGTTCTGTTTTGATTCCAATCCGTGAATGTGCCTTTGAGACTTCTTTTCTCCTAACCCTAGACATATAAAATGATTGTTTTAAGGGCCGTCAAAGTGACGCAAGTTACATAAGCATTGAGTAATTTTTGTTCATACAATTTGTGACCAAAGATAAAGTTCATGCCCTAGTTCATCTCTTATGAAGAAGTTGCTGTGTAATGTGCACCATAGGGTTTTGTAACCGAGCATCTTATTGATCTTCATCGTGTGGTTGATTTGAAGAACTTTGCAGCCAACAACTCTCTCTCTAGTTGGTGAATTGAAGTCACGTACTGGGATCCGCGCAATTGGTTAATCACGTACTTGAGAGCCAAGCAACAAAAGGAGAAACTGTCACTACAAAACAAGTGCAATTGGGTATTGGGGTAAGGGTTCAATTGTAGGTTGGTAAGGTACTTAGGATTCCTTGCTTGTAACCGCTTGTTGTGATAATAGTGGAGTTTCGGGAGTAGTGACCTTAAATCACCCGGTGGGGTTTTTGCCGTCAGGTTTTGCCCATTCGTAAACAAATCACCATGTCATTTATTTTCCACTGCATACTTTAGTTATTGGTGATTTGTTTGTGCTGTCACGTGAATTTGCATGTTAATTTGATTAATTAAGAACTTGGCTAATTAATCAATTTAATTAATCACTAGGGGTCAACGCATTTGTGGCCTATCACTTCCATCAAGTGCTTTTAAAGCCCCGAAAAATGTTATTAAAGCCAGGGACCCCCAGTTGGCTTTAATAGACTTAGTCGTCCTAGGCTTTCTATGGTTTGAACCTTCTCCTATCGGGACTCAAGACGCCCAACTACCAGCTCCTCTAGCTGCCAAGCTCCTCTACTCACAAGAGCCCCCAATCCTGTCAGACGACGAGGCCAAGGAGCCCACACCCGAGCTTGTCCTTTAGGAAGTCACCAATAGGGATTTCGTGGTCTTCTATCAACAGGAAGACCCCATGAACGCTCCCAGCACTTCACGTAAACACCTATGAACAACACAAGTTAGGGTTAACTAGGAGGCCATAAACATCCTAGAAGGTATGGGATTTGAAGAAAAGACGCTCGATCTTATAGCCCTGCTCAATGCTCATGCTAGGGGCAACATTCTAGGTGTGGCGGTGGTGCCCCAACCACCTACTCCTGCCACCACGCGCATTTCATCCATCAAAGCTACGGATAGAAAAAGGAAGAGAGCCCAATGAGTCAAAGGCACTAAGGGTGCCGAAGAGGGAGAGGTTACTGAATCCTCTGACCAACCCCCCTCCAAAGATGCCCGGACCAAGGGGGGCAACCAAAGAAGTCCTCCTCTATGGGAACGTCCAAGGATCTTAGGGGAGACTAGCTTAAGAAGCCTTCCATCTAGAGGCCTGTCTTCTCCCTCAACTCTGGCAACCCCGTACTTGGCGACACCAACCTGAGGGACCCTTAGGAGGGTAGCTCAGGTCTAATGGCCGAGAGTCTAGAGATGGCCTTATGCCTACTAGAGGGCATGGCAAAGCTAAGGTCCTTTAGGAAGCGTGAGGTCTTCCTATCCTTATAGCAGGATCTAGCTAAGGTATGTGATCACTTCCTTTAGTTTAATTGGAAAAGGATCAACTCAACACTTACATTCTCTCTTTACCTTTTTTAGGCTGTCCAAGCTGCCTTCATGGCCGAGGAGTGGGTAGATCACTTGTTGGACAAGGCTAGGAAAGCTGAGAACAAGCTGGAGGCTGCTGAAAAAGCCCATATAAAGGTGGGCAAGAAGCTAAAGGATTTCCTTATCCAGCAGTCTGAGGTGGAGAGGGTGTAGAAGAATGTTGAAGCAGCCCTTTCAAGCTATGAAAAGCAAGCAACTGAGGCATTGAAGGCCCAGAGAAAAGCCGAAAATAAAATAACTCTGATCGTGGTGGAGCTGAAGCAAACCAGGAAACAGCTTGAGGCTAAGGAGGTAGAAATGTCTCAAGCTGAGCAAATGGCCTATGATGCGAGTATGACTAAGGCCATTGAAAGCCTTACTGCCCAACTCAGGGACATCGCTCGGGCATTCTACCTGGAAGTATGGGGCCAAGCCTTGAGTGCTTCTAGGGTTGGCACTAACTCAGAGCTTAGGGCTCCTAAAAAGGTGTACTACCTCCCAGCTCTATGCTTGGCTCCTACCCCTCATCAGCATCTAGCTGATTCTAGCTCCGTTCCCTCATCCTCCTCGGACCAGTCCACCTCTGCTCCTTCTACTACCCCTTCCTAGGACCAGGAACAAAAGCAACCCCAAGAGAACCTAGTGATGGACGTAGAGAAGGAGGAAACAACGGAGGTGGGCCAACAAAAAAAGAAGAAAAAAGATAAAGATCAGGAGAAAAAGGGGAAAGGGAAGGAAGCGTAAGCCTAACTCCACCTCGCATTCATGGATTAAATAGCCAATTTTGTAAGCAGGCTATGATGCCTTTTATGCTTCTTCCTATCCACTTGTACTCATTTTTTTTTTTTTATAACATTAATGAAAAAGAAGTAAGATTTTACTCCACGTGTCTTTACTATATAAATGATATCTGTTAGTTTATGCTTTACTTCCCGGTACTCCCTTAATTATACTTTCATTACTTTAACTTATTCATGGCGTATTCTTCATTCTTCTATTTAATCTAATATGGCTTGCACAACAACAGACAAATTAACTTATAGGATTCAACAAAATTTCAAACTAAAACTTACTATAAACTAGGCTTGGGATCACAAGGTAATCTTACTAGTTCTAACATTTAAATCTGAGGCCTTCCCCAAGGCAGTTTTACCTTGCTATTAATACATGCACCCTCTTGAAAGGTTCACTCTGCCCTACACCTGGACATTGAAGTTTAGGTTCTGTTTAGTACTAATAGTTTTCCCAACAATGTTAATTTACCCTAGGCTTGTGACCCGAGGAGTCAGACAAGGCCTAGGTTCTGTTTAACACTTAGAATATTTTACCACAATATTAATTTGCCCTAAGCTTGTGACCCGAGGAGCTGAACAAGGCCTAGGTTCCGTTTAACATTTAGAATATTTTGCCACAAGGTTAATTTACCCTAGGCTTGTGACCCGGGGTGCCGAACGAGGCCTAGGTTCTGTTGAACACTTAGAATATTTTTCCACAACGTTAATTTACTCTAAGCTTGTGACCCAAGGAGTCAAACAAAGCCTAGGTTCTGTTTAACACTTAGAATATTTTGCCACAATATTAATTTACCCTAGGCTTGTGACCCGAGAAGCCGAACAAAACCTAGGTTCTATTTAACACTTAGAATATTTTGCCACAATGTTAATTTACCCTAGGCTTGTGACTCGAGGAGCCGAACAAGGCCTAGGTTCTGTTTAACACTTAGAATATTTTTCCACAATGTTAATTTACCCTAGGCTTGTGACTCGAGGAGCTGAACAAGGCATAGGTTCTATTTAACACTTAGAATATATTTCCACAACGTTAATTTACCCTAGGCTTGTGACTTGAGGAGCTGAACAAGGCCTAGGTTCTATTTAACACTTAGAATATTTTACCATAATTTTAATTTACCCTAGGCTTATGACCCGAGGAGCCGAATAAGGCCTAGGTTCTTGTTAACACTTAGAATCCACTACGTTATTTACCCTAGGCTTGTGACCTGAGGAACCGAACAAAGCCTAGGTTCTGTTCAACACTTAGAAACTTTTGCTGGTTGACTGTTTCAATGTACAAATCAACAAAGGAGCAGAACATAATAAAAATGTGTGTGGCAAAAGAAGTTGTATTATTAATAATAATAACGTCGCAGATTGTTTACATTCCATGGATGAGGAATTATATTTTCATCCAAATCTTCTAAATAATAAGCCCTAATTCTAGCGATGGAAGTGATCCTATATAGTCCTTCCCAATTAGGGCAAAGTTTTCCCCAAGCTAGGCTCTTTGCTGTTCTCACTACCTTCCTTAATACCAGGTCTCTTGAGGCCAATGGCCTCAATTTCACTCCCTCATTGTACCCCTGTTTAAGTTTTTGTTGATAATAGGCCATCTTCACTATGGCCACCTCTCTTCTCTCTTCGATGACATCCAGGCTGTCGAGGAGTAAACGGTTATTCTCCCCAATGTTGAATTGATCAGTTTTCAAGGTTGGGAAGCCTGACTCAAGGGGGATCACAGCTTCTGGCCCGTAAGTCATTGAAAAAGGGGTCTCCTCTATTGATTTATGGAGTGTAGTATGATAGGTCCATAACACATAAGTAAACTTGTCTACCCTTTTTCCTTTAGCATCATCCAGCCTTTTCTTCAATCCTGCCACTAAGACCCTGTTGGTGGCCTCGACCTGACCATTTCCTTGGGGATAAGCAGGTGTAGAATAATCATTCCTGATCCCTAGATCCCCACAATATCTTCTGAAGGCTCTGTTATCAAATTGAAGGCCATTATCCGAGATCAGTGTATGTGAAACTCCAAAACTGGTGACAATATTTCCCCAAACTAATCTTTTAGCATCTACATCTCTAATGTTAGCAAGTAGCTCAACTTCCACCCATTTAGTAAAGTAGTCCATGCCAACGAGGAGCCATCTTCGATTAACAATAACTTAGGGAAAAGACCCGACAATATCTAAGCCCCATCGAGCAAATGGCCAAGGGCTAGATAGTGGATTTAGGACTCCCCCTAGTTGATGGATATTAGGCGCATATCTCTAACACTAGTTTTTCGCATAATCTTGGGAGGCTCTGCATTCTCGGCCACTAGTACCCTTAAGTAAGGACCCTGTGAGCTAAAGATCTGCCACTTGTATGACTTCCACATATGCCCTCATGCAACTCTTCCAACAGAAACTCCACTGCTTCGAGATGTACACATAGTAAATATGGTCCCGAGTAATAGCATTTATACAACTCTGCTATTCAGATAACCAATAGTAGGGAGCACTTCTACACGCCTTTTTCACTTTAGCCTTATCCTCAGGCAACAATCCCTACTTCAAAAAAGCTATTATGGGATCCACCTAGCTTGGTCCCACTTTTATACTATGCATCTCAACCACAGGTTCCCTTGTGAGCCTGTAGCTAACCATGTCCTCAAGTATGATAATTTGAGGCAGTTTTGACCCTAGAGAGGTAGCAAGCATTGCTAATGAATCAGCGTGAGCATTTTGTCCTCTAGGGATTTGCTTTAGTACAAAACTCTTGAACCAGGTCCAGGCGCACTGCACCTTAGTGAGGTACCCTTGCATCCTCTCATCCTAAGCTTCAAAATCTCCATTGACCTAGCCCACGACTAGTCTAGAATCAGAGTATAACTCCACTACTTCTCCTCCTAACTGTCTGACCATAATCACTTTTGCTAGAAGAGCCTCATACACAGCCTTATTATTGGTAGCTAGGAAGCCTAACCATAATGATTTCTCCATTATCAACTTCTCGGGAGTAACCAACACAATCCCATTTCCTACTCCCCTTCGATTAAACACTTCATCCGTGTAAACCTCCCACGGGGGAACAATGATGGCTGATGTGACCATTACCCCTATAATCTCTTTGTCCTTCTTGATGTTACCCTCATTGAACTCAGCCACAAAGTCTGGAAGGATCTGCCCCTTTATGGTAGTCCTTGGCATATACTTGACAACATAGGCTCCAAGCCTTGTTCCCCATTTAGCAATCCTGCTGGTGTGATCTGATTTCCTCAAAAGAGCTTGTAAAGGGAGCTAGGTGAGCACCACCATAGTATTGGCTTGAAAGTAATGAGGAAGCTTCCTCGTGGCACGTACTATAGCCAACATTGCCTTCTCTAAAGGTAGATAACGCATTTCAGCCTCTTGTAAAGATTTACTAACATAATAGATAGGCCTCTGAATTCCACCCTCGTTTCTGACCAAGACGAGACTAACAGCGTAGCTTGTGACTGCCAAGTATGCGTACAACACCTCCTCCTTCTCGAGCCTAGAAAGTACGGGAGGATGATATAAATACTGTTTGAGGTCCTTGAAGGCCGTTATGCACTCCTCGGTCGACTTAAAATCTTTCAACTTATGAAGGAGTTGAAAAAAGGGACGACGCCTGTCCGCGGATCGAAAGATGAACCTATTTAAAGATGCAGTCATTCCTTTCAGTTTTTGTACCTCTTTAAGGTTCTGAAGAGGATGTAAGCTGTTAATCTACTCAAGATTAACCTTAATTCCCTGATGCGTTATCACATAGTCTAGAAACTTTCCCGAGCCAACCCCAAAAGAACACTTGGAGGCATTCAGACGTAACTTGTGTTCTCTTAAAGCTAAGAATATCTCTCCTAAGTCTTTTAAGTGATCCTCCACACGCTTGCTCTTTACTACTATATCATTGATGTAAGCCTCCATATTTCTCCCTATTTGTGACTCAAACATTCATGTCACCATTCTTTAATACATGGATCCTGTATTCTTAAGGCCGAAGGGCATCACCCGGTAATGGTAATTTCCATTGGGAGCACGAAAAGCTATCTTTTCCTGGTCAGGCAGTGATAAGGGTATCTGATGGTAATCTTGGAAGGTGTCCAAGAAACTTATATGGGGATGTCCCATAATGGCGTCCACCAACTGATCAATTCTAGGGATGGGGAAGGGTTCTTTTGGACAAACTTTATTTAAATCAGTGAAGTCTATGCAAACTCTCCACTTACCATTCTTCTTCTTAACTACCAAAGTTTTGGCCAACCACTTAGGATAAAAGATTTCCGTAATAGCTCCAACCTACTTCAACTTGTTCACTTCCACCCTTACTGCCTCGGCGTGATCCTTGGATGAATGCCAAGAAGGCTGTTTGCGCAGCATAGCCTCGAGATTAACATTCAACCAATGAAAAATAAACCCAAGGTCAACCCTTGAGACAATATAAGTGCTCCAAGCAAATACATCAATGTTGGCTTCTAGAAATTTCACCAACTTTACTTTCTCCAAATCTAGCAATTGGGACCCCACATGAAAATACATTTCCTCGTCCTTCTCTATTACCACCCTCTATAGGCCCTCGGATGACTCACTACCTACCCCGGCCTCATGTCCTTCCACAAGGCCCTTTAGTTGCTATGGAATTTCCTCCCTTGCCCCTAGAAAAGGATCCATGGGAGGCCGAGTAATTACAAACACCAAACACTACCTAGCCATCGCATGGCTGCCAAGTAACTCTCCCACTCTCTCCTAAGTAGGATACTTAACTTCCAAGTGCAAAGTAAACAAGACCGTACCCATTGCATAAAGCCATGGCTATTACACTTCATGCATATAGCAATACCTTGGGCTAATTTTTTCCAGCCCATAATGTTCAACAAAGTGTAATTTAATTTCAAGACATACCTTAAGTATAGTTAACTCAAAGGACCCTATATATTTCTGGATTCTCTTCCAACTTCAAGTAATGGTGAAGCATCTATCCAGTCAGGGCTCCACATAACCTTCCACTTAATAGTAGATCTAAGGAGTTTTAGATGACAATTAGCTCATGAACAGATCACGGATATTCTTCCAAATGATTTAAATGATGCTCAAGAGTGTCCTTTCAATTAAGTTACTACAATGAGAATCTTGGTTATCCACCATAATTAGGTTGGTTACTAATTTACCCAAGACATGTGATTCAAGGAACCTAACATGATCGAGCTTCTGTTTAGTATTCTCATGACCAAAGAAATGTTAATTTACCCAAGGCATGTGATTCGAAGAATCAGATATAGCCATGGTTTTGTTTAACACTTAGTTAAATGCTTAGCAGTGCTAATTTATCTAAGGCATGTGGTCCAAGGAGCCAGATATAACCAAGGTTCTATTTAACATTTAAACAAATAATGAAGAGTATTAATTTACCCAAAGTGTGTGGTCTGAGGAGTTAGGCATGACCAAGGTTTTGTTTAATACTTAGATACATGTTGAATAGTGCTAATTTACCCAAGACATGTGGTTTGCGGAGCCAAGTATAACTAAAGTTCTATTTAACACTTAAACAAATAATGAAAAGTATTAATTTACACAAGGTATGTGGTCCGAGGAGCCAGGCATGACCAAGGTTTTGTTTAATATTTAAACAAATGATGAGGAGTACTAATTTACCCAAGGTATGTGATCCGAGAAACCATGCATGACCAAGGTTCTATTTAATACTCCAACAAGTAATCAAGAATATTAATTTACCCAAGGTATGTGGTTCGAGGAGCTAAGCATGACCGAGTTTCTGTTTAATATTCTAACAAGCAATAAAGAATATTAATTTACCTAAGGTATGTAATCCGAGGAACTAGGCATGACTGAGGTTCTGTTTACTATTCTAACAAGTAATAAAGAATATTAATTTATCCAAGGTAAGTGGTCCGAGGAACCAGACATGACTGAGGTTCTGTTTAATATTCTAACAAGTAATAAAGAATATTAATTTATCCAAGGTATGTGGTTCGAGGAACTAGGCATGGCCGAAGTTTTATTTAATATTCTAACAAGTAATAAAGAATATTAATTTACCCAAGGTATGTGATCCGAGGAACCAAACATGACCGAGGTTCTGTTTAATATTCTAAAAAGTAATAAAAAAAATATTAATTTACCTAAAGTATGTGGTCCGAGAAACCAGGCATGACCGAAGCTCTATTTAATATTTTAACAAGTAATAAAGAATATTAATTTACCCAAGGTATGTGGTCCGAGAAATCAAACATGACCAAGGTTCTGTTTAATATTCTAACAAGTAATAAAAAATATTAAATTATTCAAGGTATGTGGTCTGAGAAACCAAACATGAGCGATGTTCTTTTTAATAGTCTAACAAGTAATAAAGAATATTAATTTACCCAAGGTATGTGGTCTCAAGAACCAAACTTGACCGACGTTCTGTTTAATATTCTAACAAGTAAAAAAGAATATTAATTTACCCAAAGTATGTGGTTTGAAGAACCAAACATGATCGAGGTTCTGTTTAATATTCTAACAAGTAATAAAGAATATTAATTTACCCAAGGTATGTGGTCCGTGGAACCAGGCATGATCGAGATTCTATTTAATATTACAAGTAATAAACCTAATACATAATGTCAGAGATAAAAACATGGCAAAGCTGCCTTTCATTAATAATAGTACCTTAACAGGTTATTTAAACTCCAAGAACGTGGTACGATATTTTCATCTAAATCTTTTAGGAAATAAGCACTGATGCCAGCTACAAAGGTGATACAGTATGGCCCTTCCCAATTGGGCTCTAACTCTCCCCATCATCATCAGAAGAAGGGTCAAAACTTGAAGGAGTTCATTTACATCACTCTCGGCGTAACCTCTTGCACAAACGGTCAATCTCCAATTGCATGTTTCTAGTATTCTCTTCATGAGAGAAGTGATTCCCACTTTGAGATTGGTTCTTACCAATATGTGTGGTATGCACACTAACTTCCTAGTCCCTTCTTCGCATGAGATTAAGCAACTGATCTTGACACCGAGAACCAATAGACTCTTCTCAGTTTGGCCCTGAACCTACCATAGTTGAACGTTGATCTCATAAAAGCTCAAGCTTTCTCACAGACGGCACCTATTGTAAGGGCATGTTTTGAATCTTAAGCCCAAAAGATAAAACGATTATGGCCCAAAGAGCCCAACAGAATAAATTTGTAGAAAGTGAGTTGTAAACTAGGCTTTAACTAGCTGAGCAACAATTATGGTGGATCCAGATGACCAGAAAATAAAGATAAGCAGTTTTTATTCAAAGAAAATCTTCATTGGCATAGTTCAAGGAGAATAGTTCTTGTATATCTCTCTCTTGATTTTGATTACAAGTCTCGTTCTTATTGCTATAGTTTTCTTCTCCCTCACTACAAAAAAAGAGTCTACTAGCGAGAGCCATATGCCCTCAGCAAAATTCAAATATTGACGTAAAATTTTATTAGCGAGGGCATATGGCCCTCGAAGGCCGTCGTATTTGCTCTTGTTGATAAAAGAGATTTTACGACTATACCTTTGCAAATAAATAATTTACGAGAGCAATCCACCGTCGCTATTGAAAAAATTCACCCTCACAAATATATTACCAAACGATTAGAAACGTCGTCGACTTATTTTTAGCCAGGGGAAACAGTAATTGTTAACAACTATTTGTGAGGACTTTTATACCCTTGCAATTAGTTATTTGCGAATTCCAAATTGACGACATACTTTTTAGTGACAAGTAATGGCATCGCTAAAATTTATTCGTGAGGGCTTTTAACCCCTCGCAACTTATTTTTAGCAAGGGGAAACAATCGTCATTAATAAATATTTGTGAGGGCATTTATACCCTCGCAATAATGGCATTGCTATAATTTATTTGTGAGGGCTTTTAACTTCTCGCAACATATTTTTAGCGAGGGGAAGTAGTCATCGTTAATAAATATTAGTGAAGACCTTTATACCCTAGCAATTAGTTATTTGCAAATTTCAAATTAACAACAAGACAAATATTGACGTTGCTAAAATTTATTTGCAAAGGTAACCCCCTCGCAATTAGTTAAGAATAATAGTGACGATATTAAGCTGTCACCTAAAACATTTTGCAAGAGGTTAAAGGATGTCGCTATTCTATTAATTGCGAGGGACTTTGTCCTCACTATAAAGTTATTTATGACCAAATTTTTATGTCACTGGTGGTAATATTTTATATAATTTTTGAAATATTTTATTAATTATTTATTTTTAATTTATTTTATATCATTTTTATTTAACTATCTTATTAGGACATATGTAGTTCAAGTTGTTGACATATATCACTATTTTATGTAATTGGCTTATCCTTTGACAAAACGCACTTTACTTGTAATTGGGTAGATTTAGGATATGTTTAATGCTTCAAGAAACAGTGTTTCAAGATTAAGTGTTGAAGTCATCAAGTCTGTCCAAGAAACAAGCTGGAAAGTGCAAGTTACTAAAGCTCGACACCTGGTCTCGACATATGCATCTATCGAGCTTTAGAAGCTGTTTTAGCCTCGAGGCTCGACAGCTTCTCGACAGATCCTCGACATCTCTATCTGTCGAGATTTAAAGAAAACAGATTTTCAGTTCTGTTTTAATTCCAATCCGTGAATGTGTCTTTGAGACTTTTTTTCTCCTAACCCTAGACATATAAAAGGATTATTTTAAGGGCCGTCAAAGGGATGCAAGTTGCACAAGCATTGAGTAATTCTTGTTGATGCAATTTGTGATCAAAGACAAAGTTCATGCCCCAGTTCATATCTTGTGAAGAAATTGCTGTGTAATGTGCACCGTAGGGTTTTGTAACCAAGCATCTTCTTGATCTTCATCGTGTGGATGATTTGAAGAACTTTGCAGCCAACAACTCTCTCTCTAGTTGGTGAATTAAAGTTGCGTACTAGGATCCGCGCAATTGGTTAGTCACGTATTCGGAGCCGTGCATGTAAAGGAGAAACTGTCACTACAAAACAAGTCTAATTGGGTATTGGGGTAAGGGTTCAACTATAGGTTGGTAAGGTACTTGGATTCCTTACTTGTAATCGCTTGTTGTGATAATAGTGGAGTTTCGGGAGTGGTGACCTTAAATCACTCGGTGCGGTTTTTGCCTTCAGATTTTCCCCATTCGTAAACAAATCACCATGTCTTTTATTTTCCGCTGCATACTTTAGTTTTGGTGATTTGTTTGTGCTGTCGCGTGAATTTTCATGTTAACTTGATTAATTAATAACTCGGCTAATTAATCAATTTAATTAATCACAAGGGGTCAACGCGAATGTGGCCTATCAAGTGGTATCAACGCGAGTTTTGGTGATAGTAAGCTTTTATCCTCTCATTCTTCATGCATTTCATTATTTAAAAACCTAGGTTTTGAGGTTTTTAAAAATTTTTGGGGTTTTTCAAAATTGTTGAGACTTTCATGAAATTTTTGGGTTGGTTTTATAGATTTGATCTTTAAAACTACATGCATTGCATCACATTAGCATTCTAATTGTCTTTTCATGCATTTAGATGTGTGCAAACTTGTTGTGTGCTGTTAGGTTTGAATTGGGCTGAGCCCATGATGTTTTTATTTTGCATGTCACATGTTCATGCATCTCCCATACATACGTTCTATCTTTTCAATATTTCTCTTCCTATATTGAACTGTTTGGGACTTTTTTGTGTGTTTCTCTCACTTTACTTGTAATTAGGTAGATTTAGGATGTGTTTAACGCTTCAAGAAACAATGTTTCAAGATTAAGTGTTGAAGTCATCAAATCTGTTCAAGAAATAAGCTGGAAAGTGCAAGTTACTAAAGCTCGACACCTGATCTCGACACATGCATCTATCGAGCTTTAGAAGCTGTTTCAGCCCTGAAACTCGACAGCTTCTCGACAAATCCTCGAAACCTCTATATGTCGAGATTTAAAGAAAACATATTTTCAGTTCTGTTTTAATTCCAATCCGTGAATGTGTCTTTGGGACTTCTTTTCTCCTAACCCTAGACATATAAAAGGATTGTTTTAAAGGCTGTCAAAGGGATGCAAGTTGCACAAGCATTGAGTAATTCTTGTTGATGCAATTTGTGATCAAAGACAGTTCATGCCCTAGTTCATATCTTGTGAAGAAGTTGCTGTGTAATGTGCACCGTAAGGTTTTGTAACCAAGCATCTTCTTGATCTTCATTGTGTGGATGATTTGAAGAACTTTGTAACCAACAACTCTCTCTCTAGTTGGTGAATTAAAGTCGCGTACTAGGATCCGCGCAATTGGTTAGTCACGTACTTGAAGCCGTGCATCAAGAGGAGAAACTGTCACTACAGAACAATTCTAATTGGGTATTGGGGTAAGGGTTCAACTGTAGGTTGGTAAGGTACTCGGATTCCTTGCTTGTAATCGCTTGTTGTGATAATAGTGGAGTTTCAGGAGTGGTGACCTTAAATCACCCGGTGGGGTTTTTGCCGTCAGGTTTTCCCCATTCGTAAACAAATCACCGTGTCTTTTATTTTCCGCTGAATACTTTAGTTTTGGTGATTTGTTTGTGCTGCAAAGTGAATTTGCATGTTAACTTGATTAATTAATAACTCGGCTAATTAATCAATTTAATTAATCACAAGAAGTCAACGCGAGTGCGGCCTATCATATCTTGTTACTATAGTAAAATAATTACTAAAAATTGATACAATAGTCCAATAATTACTAAAAATTGATCCATTGAAAGATAAAAATTCATATAAGTTCAAACTTTAAAATAAAAAATATACAAAGAAATCCTGAAATTAAATCTAGTTTTAAACTTAAACAACTATTCTATATGTTTATCATAAGTTGATGAATATCCAGTTAATTTAAGTTATTGATATTTAAAATCTATTACTAATCATTAATAGAATTTTAACTTTAAAAAGAAAATAAAACTAACCGGATGAGGAGGGGGGAGGGGAGGAATATCTACTTGAATTTCTTTCTATAAAATTGTGATAACTCGTATAGAAATCCATATATTTCAACTTTTTAAAAAAAAAATTTGGGGGGGGGGGGGGGGGGAGGAAGGCCTCCTTTGGCCCCAACGTGGCTCTGCCACTGGTTGTAATTGGCGTCGTGGTGGGGTAATTATGTACTTTTTCCTTTTTAGTTAAGATTTTATAATGGTAGATAAGGCTATTGGTTTTAAGATCCAATCTCTATCTCTCTCTTCTTAGTTATTTGTTTTCTAGTTAATTTTTGTTCTCTAGAATTATTGGTCTTCAACTGGAATTGGTATTTTCTTAAAGCATCAATTGTAAATTTTTATTGTTAGTTAAGAGAAAAGCTAGTTTTTTTTTTTTTTTTTTGTTACTAACGAATGTTGGTAGCATCTGGTCCTTTGTCTATGCACTGGTTCTTTTATTGTTTGAATGTAATAGTCAATACATTCTTTTTCTTTTTAGTACCATTTATAACTCAGTTTATTTTTTCCTTTATCTCCAACCTAAATAATTTGAAAGAATGATTATAAAAGAAATCTTTTGTTTGCTGCTGTATTGGTGGTGCAGAGAGAAATAGACAATTTGGCATGGTTGATCAGTGGAGTTGCTTAAGGCCTAACTGACTGAAAAATTTTGGTTTCTAATATTAAAATACTATACTCTTTTTTAAAATTTTAAAATTTAATTTCTGTGTGTTCTGTCACACTATGTTACTAACACAATTGCAGACATATAATATCACCAAGCATGAAAAAAAAGACATTCATCATTTTGTCTTTTGGATGCTTATATGGTTGACCTGATTATTGTAGGCTTTACTTTGCCAAACTTGGGCTTGGATCCCCTCCAAAAGACTATTATGTGCAAGTTGACACAGGAAGTGACATTCTATGGGTGAATTGTGTTGGCTGCAAGAGCTGTCCAAAGAAAAGCGGTCTTGGTGTATGTGCTTCTAACTTTTCATTTAAATTGAATTTCTCTGTCTCTTTGCTAAAAGATGGTTCCTTAATTAGTACTTTTTATGAGCTCTCCTTAAAATTGCATGTTAGATACCATCGTATTACCATGTGACTTATACACACACACACAATCTGATTGTATTAAAGGCTGAGATTATTTCAATGACTTGATCCGTTCAAAGTTTGTAGTCAAAACTATTTTCAATTGCATGCTCCATTTGCAATGACTCATTTCATACAAATCAATCTGATGAAAGTAAAAGAACACAAAATAATGGAGTTATGGTGAGAGGGGAGGATCAAAGTTGCAATGTACCTTATTATGGACAACTAACAAACATTGTTGAATTTCAATATACTGAAGGGAACAAAGTTGTGTTGTTTAAATGTGATTGGTATGATGTATCTTGTAAAGGAATTGGCTATAAAAGAGATCGCTACAGAACCACTATTGTTAATACATCACAAAAGTTGAAAACCGCAGAGCCATTTGTATTAGCATGTCAAGCAACTCAAGTTAACTATGTTAATGGAATAAAAGATCCCACATGGAATGTTGTGATTGAAACCAAAGCATGAAACCTTTATGAAATGCCATTAGATGAAGAAGAACCATACCAAGAAGAAGCAAATTTGCACTGTAATGCAAATGTGCTGCAAGAAAAAAATGAGGATGATGATATAGATTGGAGTAGGAGTGGTGTTAGGAATATGATAATCGAGTAACTTCAAAGGCTTACAGCCTCCACTCCATCACCGTATTTGACTTCATCCAGATTAGTCATTCATGTGCATAATACTAAGGATGCTTATTGAAATAGAAATTTAGTTACAGACAAGGTACGGGCAGTTATCTCCCACACTCTCTTTCTTAATTCTCTAAGGTTATTACCCTAAAAGTATAGAATGCTCTCATTGACCCCATCGAGTTTAATATGTGATTATACCATCTATTTTGACTCCGTTTGAGCTTGAAGTTGGTTTTATTTTTTATTTTTTTTTTGAAAGAGATACTATTGCTGGTTTTATGAATGTGTCCCCTTCATGCTTATATATCTATTTTGTTTCAGACATGCACTTTAGACTAGGGAGGCAGGGACAATGGAGTTATGGACACAATTTAAACCGCATATTTGAGCTTGATCAAAATTCTTGGATACATGGAGGTTATTAGCGAGGGCATTGACCTCTAATATATCAACTGCAATCAACTCAAAAAATAGCATTAAAAATTTACCTCCTCACCTGATTTCTTTATCATTTGAGCCAATGTCTATTTGGAAGTAGAGTCAAATTTCTTCTACGAATATCAAAATGTCTATAAGTTCATAATAAGAATGACTTTAAGCTTTTAGTGGCGAAACAACGATTAAATTTCAGTTTATTTTACTAGACTCTCATATGATCTTGTTACTTACATGTAACACAATGGTGGATTTAATGGTTTAGAAACATTTCTGCAATAAGCATGAGTTTTCATAAGTAAATTTTTTTTTTTTTTTGTTTGTAATTAGGGTGTTAATGTAAGTGGTGGTTGATTTTCTGAATTTTAGATTGCAGGGACAGCAAGAAAGCTGGGCATTCTGGTGGTTGCGGATAAAGTTTATCATATCTCACTTTTGGAACTAATCCATTTGTGCCAATGGGAGTATTTGGATCAATAGTGCCTGTTCTCACACTAGGGTCCATATCAAAGAGACGGCTTGTACCAGGTTGGCGACTAGGATGGCTTGTGACTAGCGATCCTAATGGCATCCTTCAAAAAACCAGTTCATTTCCCTCTTGTGTGTGTGTGTATGCGCGCACATGGGCACATTCATGTGTGTATTCTGAATTAAGCTAAAGAATTATAATAATGGTTCTGCATTATATTACATTTTGAATGAATACTAACATGACGTGTAATAGTCTCAAATTCTTTTCCTTTCCTTTCAGGTTGTAGATTGAATTATCAGTCTTCTCAATCTGATATCTCATCCACTAACGTTCATTCAGGTTTGTAAAATAGCTTCTTTTTTTTTTTTCTTTTTTTTTTTTTTTTTCATTCAGAGTGAGAGGGCATCCCAAAACCATATAAATTTCAACTGAAAACTTTATCAAGACATCCACATACTGACTGTACATAATAAACTGGAATTTGTTCTTATGAAAATTGAACGTGCTTCTGTTTTGTGTGAGCTCATGCAGCTTTTTAAGGCATTTAGTTGATTAAATATGAGTATATGACAGGCAATCTAAGATTGGACGATGACTGCATTTTGCAGTTGACAATGAATACATTATCATTGCATCTGCCAACATTAATCAGAAGTCAATGGATGGTGCCCGGGATATAGAGATTGCCATGGGAGCCTATCAACCATTCCACCTATCCACTAGGCATCCAGCCAGGGGACAAATCCACGGCTTCTGGATGGCATTGTGGTACGAGCACTTAGGCATGCTAGATAACTCCTTTCTCCATCCAGAAAGTGTGGAATGTGTCCAAAGAGTGAACCAAATTTCCAGAAAGTATTGGGACCTCTACTCTAGTGAGACACTGGACCATGACTTGCCAGGCCATTTGCTCAGTTATCCTATTCATATCACTAAAAAAGGAGAGGTCAAAGAGCTACCTGGGCTAGAATTCTCCCCAGACACAAAGGGCAAAGTTCTTGGCTCCAAGTCTAAATCAGTGTCTCCAATTCTCACCACTTAATTGCCTTGCCCTGATTTTAAAACTGAGCTTTTTTTTTTTTTTTTTTTTGTTCATCTTATTTCCCAGTACTATGAGTGATTGGCAATCACTGATTGCTATAGGTGTTGTGGATATGTAAATAACATTTTTAATATAGTCTCGTTCATGCAACTTCCAAAGAAGTGATCATGTAGTTCTTGTAGTGGTTAATTACACAGATAGGAAATGATGGATAAATTAGAATTATGAAGTTCAAAGTCAATTTGAGTCCGAAGGTTTCAAAGAATTTGAGCAAACCATCTATAAGTTGGTGGCCTAATTGAAAACCAAAGATGAAAAATAAGATATTATGAATTTTAATAGGCATAATTTTGAATACAAATTTCCTATCACTTTATATTTTACCAATCATTATATTCTTTGAATTTTAGAATAACTTTTAACTCCAAAAAAAATTAATATTTTCATGATTATTTGCAAAAGCCAATTGTGGCCCTCGCAAATAATTTAGCATTAATGAGGGTATATTTTTCACTCACACAAAAAATAAACATTTTGCAAGGAATTTTTATTTGTCCCTTGGAAATAATTTGGTGGGAACATTTCCCTCCAAAATTTTTTAGATTTTAACTATTATTTGTGAAGGTCGATCCTAGCCCTCGCAAATAATTTAATATTAGTGATGGCATTTTTTTAACCGTTATAAATAATACACTTTTTGCAAAAGATTTTTAATTATCCCTTGCAAATAATATGGAGAGAAAATTTCCCTCCAAATTATTAGCATTTGTGACGACTATAACACATAATTGCAACAGCTTTTTTTGTTAGTCACAAATATTTCACATTTTACCAAGTATTTGCGAGGGCTTTATTTTGCCATCACAAATAAGATTTTTTGAGAGGACTTTTTGTGTCCGTAAAAAATTCTTTGTCGCTAATAGGCATTTTTCTTGTAGTGCCTCTAGATTCATAAATCCCCCTTTTTAATGGAGTCTCTCTTCCTTATATTATCCTGTTTTTCTTCATCTCCACCCTCCACATGTATATCAACTTGTCTATCTTGATCTTTGTCCCTTTAGCACATTCTTTAAGTATTTGGAAATAGCTATAAGGCTAAATATCACTATTCAGATATCACATCCACATTAATGCGGCCATGAAGTTAGCTATAGAGTATTTAATGCAGTGGTAGCAACTTTCTCTTAAATATTCTTAGCTTCTCTTTGTCCTATTCCCTCCTGATGTTTATCCTTACCAATAGAATTTCTCGGAGTATTGCCCCTGATGGCAGGTCAACTCCTCTGACCTCTACTCTGTTAAGCCAAGGAGGCATTTCTCCTCGAACGATCTTCTCAAACCCCTCATGACTAGGATCCTTCCATAACTCACTGATTTGTACCTCTCTGTTAACGTTTACCTGTCTTCGAACTATTAAATGTCCTCGGACAAATATACATACATGGACCTTTCATCCCTACACCAAACATAACATAAGTATTTTAACACACATATACAGGGAGAGTGAGGAAGGTTTTAAAGAAACTAACAATGATGTATATCCAAAATTATTTAATTTTAAAAGTTGGGGAGAGGTGAAGTTAGTTAATGGATGGAACTAAAGTTAATAATTGGGGAATCAAATTAGGAAAAATATAATTGATAAAACTTATTAAGAAAGCTTTAAAAAGTATACTATATGGATTGTTTTAGCAATAGATTTTTATTTTGGAACATTTCGAAAAGAACAAAAAATGTAGAGTATTCTTCGAGCACAAATAAAATAATAATTTTGTCATATGGAATTGAATTGAATTAGTTTTTTCTGACAAGTTTATTTGTTGATGTTTTCTAAAGTTTCATATTTTTTTTTAAGTACACTTGAATTTTAACCAATTTTAAGTATATATAAGAAATTGTTAACATAAAAAAAAATAAACTAATTCAAAGCATATTCTTAATAGGATTTTACAAATGTATATCTTAAAGGCACACAATATATATCATTTTTGGTAAATCTTTTATTGGGACAATTTTTTTATTTTTGGATAAAATTTTTTCAAACACAGATTTATTAATAATGCCTTAAAAGCATTTATTAATTGAAGCCTTCATATAATATATATATATATATATAGAAAACAAAAAAAAAAAAGAAAAAAGAAAAAAGAGCAAGCTAAACAGATCAACTTCATGTCAAATAACATGTCATATCATGATGTGAAACGTATTAAAAAGAATTAAGTAACACAGACATGTACGTGTTGAGTTGTTCCGATAAATTGAGGGTAATTACGAAAAGTATATTGATGTTCTTTGGATTCGGATAGATGAATATGGACGATTCGATAGCAGAATTTAAATATTATTATTTAATTTTTAGTATTGTGAAAATACATATTTAAGTATTATAAAAATATATATTAAAAGTGCTATTATGACTTAAATACTAAATATAGTTTATTAAAAGCTACAACCAAACAGACAATATATATATATATATATATATATGTTGAAATATCCCTACTTTGACAAGACTTGGCCGACCCTTCTCACATGCAATGTCATCCTTATCAACTAGCAAGTGCCCCCACAATGAAACGTCAGACTCATTCTTCAATACGCCACTAGCTGGAGAAGACTGAAGATCCTGTCAATGTCATCTTAACCCTTTATTTTCTTTTCTTTTCCTCTTTTCTTAGGGTGCGAATGTGTAGCGTCTGCAGCTTCGTTTGTGTAGCATGCGTTTTTTTTTTTGGGTCTTGTGGAGCTGTCTATGGGAGTTTTTTGTCCAAATATTGCTAAAAATTAAGTTTTTTAGGATTATAGGTACTGTTGAAAGTTATTTAGGGGATTGAGGAGAGAGACTAAATTTCGGCAACAGTGTTGCCGAAATTCTAAGAAAAGTAGGAGAGAGAAAGAGGGAAAATGTGGAGAGAGAAAAACTGGAATTTCGGTAACAGTGTTACCGAAATTCTGCTACCCAACTTCTGCCCGTGCGCGAGTGTGTGCGCGAGTGAGTGAAGGAATGCGTAGAAATAAATGACGAATTTCGGTACCGCTGTTGCCGAAAGTGCGGGAAAAAAAATTGGAGAATTTCGGTAACGGTTATACCGAAATTGGGGAATAAAAAAATAAAAAAATAAAAAACCCACAATTTCGGTACTGCCAATACCGAAATTGGGGAAGAAAAAAAAAAAAAAAAACCCAAATTTCGGTACTAGCAATACCGAAATTGAAAAAAAAAAAGAAAAAAAAAAAAAAGAAAAGAAGACAATTTCGGTACTGCACAAAACCGAAATTGTCTTCTTTTCTTTCTTCTTTCTTTCAATTTCGGTACTGCCCAGTACCGAAATTTTTTTTTTTTTTTTTCAATTTCGGTATTGCTAGTACCGAAATTGTTTTTTTTTTTCCTTCCCCAATTTCGGTATTGCCAGTACCGAAATTGTCTTTTTTTTTTTCCTTTCGGTATTTTTTTTAGAAATGATATGTCCACAACATTTTCACAACATTTTTACAACAAATTCTATGTGGCAAGTTGTTACTGGTTGTTAATGATATGTCCACAATATTTTTACAACAATAACAACCAGTAACAACTTGCCACATAGAATTTGTTGTGAAAATGTTGTGGACATATCATTTCTTAAAAAAAATACCGGAAGGGAAAAAAAAAAAAGACAATTTCGGTACTGGCAATACCGAAATTGGGGAAGGGGAAAAAAAAAAAAAAACAATTTCGGTACTAACAATACCGAAATTGAAAAAAAAAAAAAAAAGAATTTCGGTACTGGGCAGTACCGAAATTGAAAGAAAGAAAAAAGAAAAGAAGACAATTTCGGTACTGTGCAGTACCGAAATTGTCTTCTTTTCCTTCTTCTTCTTCTTCTTTTTTATTTTTATTTTTATTTTTTTTTCTTCCCCCAATTTCGGTATTGGCAGTACCGAAATTGTGGGTTTTTTATTTTTTTATTTTTTTATTCCCCAATTTCGGTATAACCGTTACCGAAATTCTCCAATTTTTTTTTCCCGCATTTTCGGCAACAGCGGTACCGAAATTCGTCATTTATTTCTACCCATTCCTTCACTCACTCGCGCACACACTCGCGCACGGGCAGAAGTTGGGCAGCAGAATTTCGGTAACACTGTTACCGAAATTCCAGTTTTTCTCTCTCCACCTTTTCCCTCTTTCTCTCTCCTACTTTTCTTAGAATTTCGGCAACACTGTTGCCGAAATTTAGTCTCTCTCCTCAATCCCCTAAATAACTTTCAACAGTACCTACAATCCTAAAAAACTTAGTTTTTAGCAATATTTGGACAAAAGACTCCTGTCTATGGACCAATTAAGTGAAAAAAAAATGTATAAATTGTAATTTAAAGTAATAAAAAATATTTTATTACAGTATTTTTATTAATTAATTTTTAATTTTTAACAAAATAAGTAGTATTCAAACGCATACTTAATTTAACTTGTTTTAATTTTGAACATATATTATTTGTATATTTCAAGTGTATGCACAAATCTCTCATAGATCATTAGCGCTAGCATCCGATTGCTATTTTACAACCCAAAAGCATAAAAACTTTGCTACACCGGATGGGCATATTTAAATATATTTGCAACCTTGCTATAATGGGTTCTAATTTATAAAAACTTGCTATCATGATTTTGAAACTCAAATTGTTTAATGAACTGAAAAAAGAAGAGATTCAAGTTTTTTGATGTCTAACCGAGGTTCAACCAAGGTTAAACCATAATGTGTAATTTAATTTTTTAATATATTTGATACTTAATTTAGTTTATATTTATTAATTTTTCATTGCTAAGCAACAACATGTGTGTATCCAATGGTTTTTGTATGGGCAGGTTTTGGGATCCTAGGCCTAAAAGGTGAATGGATCAAGGCCCAAAAAGCTCAATACAAAGAATTTGTAGAGAGTGGAGCAAAAATTAAGCTTCAATGAATTGAATATCACTCACAATGGATTAAAGATGGTGAGAAAGTAAAGAAAAACAAGCTTTAGGCAAAGAAATCCTCCTTGGCCAAGTCCGATGAGAGTAGTTCTTGAATATATATATATATATATATATCTTTTAGACTTGGTTACAATTACAGTTCTCAGTGCCACAGTGTTTTCTCTACAGATTTCTAGATGATCCCTATATAATGGTATATTTCTTCCTTATATTCCCTTCTTTTGCTTTATCTCCACCCTCCACGTGTTGATCAAGTTGCTTGCTTTGATATTTGTCTCATTAGCATCTTTCTAAAGTTTTTAGAGGTAGCTGTAAGGTTGTATATCATTGTTTAGGATCACCTCCACATTATGCGGCCAAAGAGTTAGCTACAAAATATTTAATACAGTGATAACAGTTTTTCCTTAGATATTTCTTAGCTTTCTTTTATTCTATTCCTTCCTGATGTTTATCCGTATTAATAGAATCGTCCTGAGTGTTGCTCTTGATGGCAGACCAAACATTTTGTCTTCTACTTTGCTTAGCTGAGAAGGCATTTCTCCTCGAACTACCTTCCTAAACCTTCATGGCCAGTGTTGAGAAATTTAGACCCCGGTTGATAGAATTAACAAGTTTTAAACCCAAGTTGTTAATTAGATTTATTATGCATAAAACTTGTTAAAACAAACAAACATCAATATCATGTCAAATATAAATGCAGCGAAAAAGTAAATAAGACAAGATATGATGACCTAGGAAAACCAATGAAACCAACCAGTTTCACAGTAAAAAACCTGGGGGAAAACCTTCCCAAAAAGCAATCCACTATAGAAAAGAGAAATTTCAAATCTAGTACAAAACATTTATCCCTAGACTCTACAATCCTCGTAGATGAACTCACAGCAGAAACTTTCTACCACTTCAGAACCTCTAAACTCTTCAATATATGAACGCTACTCTTTGATGCACGGATCCCAGTACGTGACTCACTCACCAACTTGAGGAAGAAGAATGTTGGCTGTAAAGTTCTTCACTTCATTAACAATGAAGGTCAAGAAGTACTTGGTTACAAAACTTTAAGGCGTAAAGACGCAGTAGCTTCTTTTAGAGAGAATAAGGCTGCGGTCACCTTTTTCATGTGTTCTCTTTGTGTTCTCTTTGTATTCTCTTATGTGACAGCCTCTAAAATAAACATTATATATGTCTAGGGTTGTGAGAAAAGAAATCATACACAAATATATAAACATGGGTCGAAAATCAGATCTGGAAATCTGAATTCCTGTAACCTTAATAGATACCTCGATCGATCGAGGAGCTGTCGAGCTTCATTAAACCTCGATAGATAGAGGTGTTAAGCAGCTGTCGAGCAGCTGTCCGCAAGTGTCCAGAAAGTGTCCAGCTATCTGTCCAGCTTTAGTGAACACTTTTTCTTCACTTGTTTTTTGGTCCAATCTTCATAGTTTTAAAATTAGACTTGAACAACATGTTTTTTAAAGTATTAAACACATCCTAGATCTTCCCAAATATAAGTAAAGTGTGTTTTGTCAAAGAATTAGCCAACTACATAAAATATGTCCTTAACAATCTCTCTCTTGGGCAATTCGTGACAAAACTACAACAAACAAATGAACATATGAGAGAAGTTATAAATCACTCAACTCATACTCACTTATTGAATACAATAAAATCTATCCTAGCATAAACTCTTAAAAAATTTTGCAAGAAGAGAGTTCATGACATGGAAGACTTTGACAACCTATATTTCTGAAACACTTTAAACAAAATACATCAAAGTATCTTTGTGTGAAGATGAAATAATAGATTGCATATAAATAAAGAAACATGTGTATAAAGATAGAAAAAAAAAAACAACACATGTAGAGATAAGTGAAGAAAACATACATCATCACATATATATCAAAGATAAGCACAATATATGTAAATATGGTCACAAGACCTAAGGTACAAGAAAAAGAAGCTAAAAGTAGCTCCTACAATAACAAGGAGGTAATTACTCCCCCTAACAAGATGAAACACATCTCTCCCTTACAAGGGCATGTATTTCTCCCTCTAACTTGTAGAATCTTAAAGAAAGAAACCACAAATTCTTCAATTTCTCTCCCTTTTTGTCACAATTGACAGAGGGTACAAGAAGCTATAAACCTTTATCTGAGAAATATAAAGATGATCAAGGATGATCAAGGGGGCACAAAGAATCCATAAAAATGCATGAATGTAATGAAATAAGATACTATGGATGACAAGATAAGAGAAACATGCAAAACAAAGAAAAATGAAATGCATGCAAGGATATCTCGATTGATCGGGAGGTGTCGAGAAGCTATCGAGCCAACTTCGATGGATCGAGAAGGTGTCGAGGATCTATCGAGCAGACAGAAGATATCTCGATCGATCCACTTAGCTATCGAAAGGTGTCGAGATTGCAATAAAAAAAATCAACTGAAAATCTAGACAGATAGCCAAGTATCGAGAGGTGTTGAGAAGGTGTCGAGATGGCTTAAAAGCAGTTTTTCAAGAAGAAAAAAACACGAATGTGAATACAATCAAGCATGCAACTCAACCAAAGATCCAAACAACATATTAACCTCTCAAAAATATCTCTTAACAAGAAAAATGTCATGCATTTTGATCCAAAACACACACTCACACACACACTAAACAAGTCTAACCAATTTTTATTTTAAAAATAAGTTAAGACAGTTTAGTGAGCATACATCAATGCATGTAAACCTTGTGATGGCCAAATCACATTGTAGCTGCACATATATCAAGAGTAGCAAAGAATATTGTGTGTTGTGTGTGAAAAACATTGCAAGATTACATAAGTGTCTCAATGTTATGACGATTTGAGATATGAGAAAATCACTTTAACTCACACACAATCATAAATGTTTGATGGGGACTATCACCTTTGAGATACATCGTATAACTCTTACATCTCCTAGAATACACGCTTGCAATCATATATAAAGCATTTTTTTTTTTTTGCCTTTTATTTTTCTTTGCATATTTTCTTTTATTAAACAAACCATGCATGGGCATATAAGAGAGAAAAGAAATACCCAATTATGTTAAGTTTTTTGACATTGCACTTTTGTTATGCCGAAACATACAGATGTTATTTCATGATTAGCGAGTAACAGTGGTGAGATGGTTATTTATGCCTTTCTCTTAGAATTTTCTAGTCCTATTCGTCAAAAAGAGTGATACGAGTGTTAAGTACAAGAGATCACTTAACCTTACTCATCACAGACAAAGAGTCATAAAGCTCACTTGCTTAGTTGTGCATAAGGATGCTCATCTAAGCTACAAGAGATACAAAATTTAGAAAATTCTGCTTCAATGGCCATTTTAAGGTTCACAATAACCAATGTACACAAACACACACTGTTTTTGTATTTTTCTGATTTTTCCTTTTTTTATTTATTTTGAAAACAAAACTAAACAAAATAAAAACTAAACAATCCAAACAAAAATAGAAAAACAACATGAAAACATGACCGAAAGATGCAAATGCATGAAAACATGATAGAAGGATGCAAATGTATGATAGCATGATTCTAAAAGCAGATAAGGAATTAAGCAAAGAAAATCCTACTTTAGATAGAAAGAATTAAAGTAGAGGACAAACAGAAAAGACAATTAAGTCTTAGGCTCCTTTCTCACCCACACAGCACGAGTCTTTGGTCGTAAAGATGAAAAGGCACATGTCCTAGTATGACTACTAAAAGCCATAGAAGAATTAAAATTCTCCTGAAATTGAGTTAAAAAACTCAAAACTTTTAATAACTCTCCAAACAAAGGTGTAGGTCCTTGAAAGGAAACCTGTTACCGTTTGGACATTTGCTTTTGAGGATACAACTTAAAGCAATTAAGATGAATGTGTCCAGAAACACCACAATGTTAACAAACATGAGCAGTTTTAGAGCTATTCGGCTTCCTAGAAGGAGGTCTAACCTTAGAGATTGACAGAGTTCTCAACTTAGGACAATTTGGTCTAATATGACCAACAATGTGACAATGATGACAAGTGGGGACAAAAACAGATTTTTCGTTCATCCTAGAAGGAGTTTTAGACATAGATTTAGAAATTTCAGCGTTAACATCAGATTGTTTACCTTTGTCTATCCTAACAATATTAGCCTTCAACTCTTGATCATTCCTTTTAAATGGAGGAATATAAAAAAAAAAAAAAAAAAAATTTCTTTTGAGTTAGGCTCAACAACAAGTTTGGCACTAGTTAAATTTTCAATTTCAGTTTTAAATTTAACTAGTTGCTCTTCCAAACTCTTAATTTTGTCCATCTGAGATGAGATTTGATTTTTAAATTTCTCATTCAAATTATTTACTTCATCCAATTTTGCAATTAAATCATCTCTTTCAAGTTTGACCTTTTTAAAATTAGCTTTTAATTTTGTAGAACACTCAAGAGATTTCATACAAATATTATAAAACTTGCAATAGGCATCTTGAAAATCATCATCATCATTCAACACAAGATCATGCAAATCAAAACAATCAAGAGCTTCCATGACAACGGGGGTCAAGGATCACACTCAGGAACTTAATCCAATCAGAGTGTACCTGCTCTGATACCACTTGTTGAAAAATCTAGACTCCAGTTAATAGAATTAACAAGTTTTAAACCCAAGTTGTTAATTAGATTTATTATGCATAAAACTTGTTAAAACAAACAAACATCAATATCATGTCAAATATAAATGTAGGGAAAAAGTAAATAAAACAAGATATGTTGACCTGAGAAAATCAATGAAACCAACTAGTTTCACAGTAAAAAACTTGGGGGGGAAACCTTCCCAAAAAGCAATCCATTATAGTAAAGAGAAGTTTCAAATTTAGTACAAAACTTTTGTCTTTAGACTCTACAATTCCTGTAGATGAACTTACAGCAGAAACCTTCTACCGCTTCAGAACCTCTGAACTCTTCAATATATGAACGCCACCCTTTGATGCACGGATCCCAGTACGTGACTCACTCTTTTGCACGGATCCTAGTACGTGACTCGCTTACCAACTTGAGGAAGAAGACTGTTGGCTGCAAAGTTCTTCACTTCATCAATAATGAAGGTCAAGAAGCACTTAGTTACAAAACCCTAAGGCGTAAAGACGCAGTAGCTTCATTCAAAGAGAATAAGGCTTCAGTCACCTTTTGCATGTGTTCTCTTTGTATTCTCTTATATGACGGCCTCTAAAATAAGCCTTATATATGTCTAGGGTTGTGAGAAAAGAAACCCTACACAAATACATAAACATAGGCTGAAAATCAGATCTAAAAATCTGAATTCCCGTAACCTCGATAGATACCTCGATCGATCGAGGAGCTGTCGAGCTTTATTAAACCTCGATAGATAAAGGTGTCGAGCAGCTGTTCGCAGGTGTCCAGCTATCTGTCTAGCTTTAGTGAACACTTTTTCTTCACTTGTTTCTTGGTCCAATCTTCATGGCTTTAATACTAGACTTGAACAACATGTTCTTTGAAGTATTAAACGCATCCTAGATCTACCCAAATACAAGTAAAGTGTGTTTTGTCAAAGGATTAGCCAACTACATAAAATATATCCTTAACAGCTAGAATCCTTCCATACCCAACTAATTTGTATGTCTTAGCCAATATCTAATGTCCTTGGACCGCTGAACGTTCTTGGACAAGGGCCACGGCCCAATATACACCCTTAGGCCTTCTATCCTGACAGTTTGCATGGTGGTTCAAGTTATGCCAACAACATATTTCCATAAATTTTTACCAAAATAATGACATAAATGAACTAGTAGTAGTTTGTAAAGAATTTTTTAATATAAAAATATTCTCTCTTCTCCCTATTATTTGAGTAAGATTTTATATTATTTATTTTTTGTTATATTATTTAAATAGGTTGTATGTAAAAATCAAAACTAGGATGTAAGGTGTATTGTAAAGTGAGTTGGTATAATAAATGTACAAAATTCAGCTACAAAATTAGTTGTAGCTTAAGGTTATAAACTTACTCGATATCTTTTTATTAAAGGTGAATTTTAACAAATCCATCATTAAATTACATCTTCTTCTTATATTCTCTATACTTGAAAAATTTAGTGAAAATTAAAGATCAATAGTTATGTTATCAATAAATTGTTTAAATTGCAAATTTTTTTAGTTTAAAATTACACAAAATATAAGCTTATAGATCATATAGTAAATAATATCCGATTAACACAAAATGTGACATGTATATTAAGAAAATAAAGAACATGCAACTCAATGGTTAGATTTTCAAAAATTGTAGTAATATTTATTTTATTGTGTAAGGTTGTAACTTAAGGTTATAACCAATTTTATAGCTAAAATTTGTCCATAATAAATAAAGTAGATTTTTAGATGTTAAAATAAAAACTTTTATACCATCCCTAGTGCTAGTGCATAGTTGAACACTATGGTAAACTTAGGATTTTGAATTAAGAGAAAAGACATTTATAACGGTTAACACACACACACATATATATATATATATACTCATTGTTTTTTTTAGTAATTAGATAAATGTTATTTACAGCTTATGTCAGGTTTTTTCTCCTAATCTTATAAAATGATTAGATCCATATATTGACCATTTTTGACATAAAATATCCCAAAGTTTAACTCGAAAACAATATAAAATAATGAATATTATACTATTTCCAAATAATATTACAATACAATCATTTTTTTAAATATAATTGTAGGTGCACAAATCAAACTAACCCAAGTTAGAACCAGTGGACCAGCTTAATGAGCACTAAACAATGAATTTATAGAGAGTGGATGTCTAATCTGGGTTTTGGGACGACAGATAACACAAAGGTTCGATTCGATCATGTAGTTCTTGCACTTATCTTATACAACAATGTGATATTAAGTTAAATACTTGAATGCCGAGGAAAGTTCTTCATATCTCTTTTACAAATTCTCTCCTTCTCTCTTACTCTATTTTTCTGTCCTATTTTCACCACCCCACTTCCTCTCTCGTCTTCCTTTTCCTTTTATAGGCCTCACTTTCTTCTTCTTCCTCTTTCCACGTGTAATCCAGGTGTTTCCTTTTAGATACTTGTCCCATCATTCCCCCTTACTCAAGTATCTGGCGGTGATGGTAGGGTATAATCTCAATGTTCAGATGTCACTTCTTCATTAATGCGGCCAGAGGGGTAGGTATAATGCCTTCAATGCGGTGGCAGCAGCCTTTTCTCTGATATTTGCCTATCAACTTAATTTTCTTCTTATCCTCACTCTCTTAGTCACTTGTACGTAAGGTCCTTAATACAGGAGTCTTTGAACTACCAGGCCACTAATATTGTCCTCGGTAACAAGCTGCCGAGGACAATGTCATCCTCGGACGTCATGTCCTGTGGTGCAGCGCTCGTGCCTGATAACTTCCTTTGTCACGCGGCATCTCAGGAAGGAATTATTATGTCCTCGGACCATTCAGGACTGTTAAGTTGGACTTTTTTCTTTGTGAGGGCCTCTGGGCCGGCCCAATATGTGATTTGGGGCCCATAGGTACCACAATAGCCCCTCGAAATCCTCATTTCTATTCTGTTGGAGAGGAATGAGGGTTTCGATATGTGCGCACGTAAGGCGATACGCTTCTGACGCTTCGATCTCCTGGACGCGCTTCAATTAAATATTGGCGGCGTTATGTTCCTTGTTTCCAACCGCATGATGCTCATCTAACGGATAGGCGCCTTTTGAGGAGGCAGGCGGGAGGCTTCCCGCTTTACGTCTTCCTATAAAATAAATACCGCCACTTTAAAGATCTTCTGTTCATTTCAGACTTTGCGCATTGAACCTAACCTTTCTTGCAACATGCACGCGTCTTCATACCCTTCATTTCTAAGCCGAGGTGACGTAGTCCTTTAAAAGTAAGTTCTTCAACCTTCTGTTTTCATTATCGCTTTTTACTCTTTCGATTATCCCCTTTCTTTGGTCCTCGGCTGTTTAAATCTTCCAATTTCATTATAGTGCTTACTCCCTAGTCTTAGGAAATGGGTAGGTTCGCATCACTAGTGGATACCCCTAAGAGAATAGAAGCCTTTAAAGCCAAGTATGAGATCCCACCTGGAGTGTCCGTTAGGTACTGTAAGACGGGGGAGTGGCTCACTAAGAGAAAGACCGGTAAGGTAGTGATTCCTATGATAGCGTTTATAGAGGGAGGGATGAGAATCCCTATAATGCCCATCACCATGAACTATCTTAGAACTGCTAGGTTGTCCCCCACACAGTGCGCTCCCAACATGTTTTGGATCTTGGGTGCAGTAGACGTCCTGAACGAGAGGCTAGGGTTAGGTCTTACTCACCACAAAGTGAATTGGGTATATACCCTTCACCGTTTGAGAGGGCACACCTACTACTTGAAGTCTAGACACCCTGAAGTCAGATTGATCCAATGCCTTCCCCACTCCAACAAGGGTTTGGACAAGGACTTCCTTATATTGTCCGGGGAGTGGCATGATGGTTTCCACTGTCCGACGACGGAGGGGGAACCTGGTGAGTGCTCACGTGGCATCAACCTCAATCAATGATAGATGTACCGTTTCTTTTGTTGATGGTGTTTTTCCTTAATTTGTTTGTACTAATCTGTTTTTTGAAACATATGCGCAGATCGTCGCGCGCTTGCGCCTCGTGCCAATCTCGTCAACTTCGATCGTCTCGACAAGATCTTGAAGGCCGAGGTGTTTGTGCACTCAGACGGTCAGCTTCGCGCCGCCCACTGCATCCTCGGATACACACCCATATCCTCCGCCTTCCAAGAAACCAAGTGTGTCATCAAGGAGAAAGATCCGCGGCTCCCGAGGATAAGTGTAGCGGTCGAGGGTTTTCTGTTGCCGCCTGGTGCTTCAGTCCTTCAAGGCGTTCTGATTACCGAGCCTGTCAGGGTTGTCCCGAGAGCCACAAATTTAGCCACGCCCTCGGCTCGACCTAGATTAGGCGAGGGTTCTACCTCTCAGCTAGTAGCCAAGGTAGAAGAGGAAGAAGGAGAAGAAGAAGAAGAAGAAGAAGAAGAAGAAGAAGAAGAACAAGAAAAAGTTGTTGAACTTTCGAATTCTGAGGAGGATTTCGAAGCTTTAGATCCACTCTTTTCGCCCAGACACCCCTCTCCTGTCGTCAGATCTCCTTCTTTCACATCCTCAGACGACGACGACCAACCCTTGACAAGGATGGGAGTTCAGCGTAGACCCAAGCCCAGCTTGAAAGACGTGTTAGAGGGGCAAGCTGGAGCACAGGAGCTCCCTAAGGCGCCCCCCGTAAAATCTAAGGACAAGGGGGCTGAGCAGGTTCCCTCGATAAGGGTTACACTTCCTCCTTCCTCTCAGGTTCAACACGTCGATCCCGCTGATCACAAAAGAAAAAGGGATCAGCCCAAGGGGAAGGAGATAGTCGATGGGAGCAAAGACCTCCCTACTAAAGAGGCCGATCCAGAGAGGGGAGGCAAGCATGCTCGGCATGCCCACCCGAGGTCGGAGAGGCGAATTGACCCTCCAGTGGCATTTCATGCGCCCATTTGGGCTCCCCAAATGCACGTGGATGATCAGGCTGTCACTACAGACGCGTCCATTAGGGGATCCGATGAGGGCATGGCTGCCTGTATTGCTAATGCATTAGAGCAGGCGCTATTACTGCCTAAGGATATGGGAGAGCTGCGTAGGATGAGGGATCATAACGTCTTTATGACCCTCAAAAAAGAGTTAGCTATGATAAGGATTCAAATTGGCCGATCCTCGGCACTTATACTTTTCTTTGCATTTCTTTTCTTTTCTTCCCTCTTTTTTTTGTATATAGTGTGCCATTTACTAACAATGCTTGTACGTAGGCTATCCAATCTGCCCATAGGGCAGAGGAGATTACTGCCAGCTCCTACAGAGCGCTAAGGGATGAGGAGGTAAGGCTGGATCACACTAAGAAAATACTGGAGCTTAAGGAGAAGAAACTCCAAGATGTGACCACCAGCTTAAGCAGGGCGACGAGTGAGAAATCAGGCATAGAGGCCGAATTGAAGAGCACTGCCAGGCAGGTCGAAGATCAGAGGTTGCTGCTCAAGCGCGCCAATGAAGACCTCGCCTCAGCTAGGACG
Source organism: Castanopsis chinensis (assembly GCA_032878915.1). NCBI lineage: Eukaryota > Viridiplantae > Streptophyta > Magnoliopsida > Fagales > Fagaceae > Castanopsis > Castanopsis chinensis. The sequence continues at coordinate 4,461,537 of JAVQMG010000116.1, read as the reverse complement.
CTGGCGGAAGGTCTGGCGAAAGATCTTACGGCGTCCGAGGAGGCAAAGGAGGAGGCTCTTAAGGCCAAGGAAGAAGCACTTGCCAAGGCACAAGCAGCCGAGGCAATGGTGGACGAGGCTGAGCAGAGCGGCTATGACATGGGCGTGGCAGAGACCACGGAGACCTTCAAAGCCCAAGTGCCGGGGGTTTGTAGGGACTACTGCCTCCAGGTGTGGAGGGAAGCTCTCTCCCGAGCCGGAGTTGATGCTTCTTCTCCTCTATGGAAGGTGGAGAACGCCTACATCCCCCCTGCCATCCGCGTGGCTGCCTCTAGCTCAGCCAAGGACGATTCCTCTCTTTCCTCGGCTGGGATGCAAGCGGAGGAGAGTGTTGCCGAAGATGCTGCCCCTACTGCCCAGGTTAAAGATGCAGAGCCTCCTCCTGCCTCCAAGGAGTTGCCCATCAACCCCGAGGCGAGTGGGACTATGGAGCTAGTCTTAGCGACTTTGCCCATAAAGCCTAAGGAGACGATTGAGGGATCTTCAGCCTCTATGGTGCCTCTTGCTGATCCGAAGGACCAAACTCAGCCCAAGCCATAATCATTCATTCCTTAGCTGCTTCTCATCCCTTTTGCTTCTCTTGTATTTGCCTTGTTGATTTTACTTCTTAGTTCCGTTTTCTTTTTACTTTTCTTCCTTTGTAACTTATTGAATTTGGTTACAAATGTATTGATAAATCTTTCGTTTAATAAAAAGGGTTCCCAATTTAAATTGCTATTCTGTATTATGTTTGGGGTTGATATCTTATTTCCTTGCTATGCATGTAATATTGCTATACAATCAGCTTGTCTCTATAGCCTGTACTTGTAATTTTCGGCCCTTAGTCAAGGAAACTTATGCAACTCATATACGTGCAAATGCTTTAAGCAATGACTGCCAACTCTTGCTTACACTTGAGGACAAACAACACGCCAAAGAAGTGATACACTAACAGGGAATCCGTTTGCTTAGGACTTACTTAACAATTATTTTCATGACAACATGTTGAAAAGGGAACTTAATGGCATATTTTACATTTGAACTGACAGTACCTCAAGCTTTGCGCTTAGTACTTAACAACAATCAAAGACTCGTTTACTTAGTAATTCTAACGCTGTTTCCATGTCAGGGAAAAAGACCCGAGGCAACCTTACTTCTCTACTTTAAATTAAGATAGAGGATCTGTCGATCCGACATAACCTTAATTAAAATTGAATGAGGTAGAGGGTCCGAGGACCCGGCGTGACCTCAATTAAATTTTTAAACAAGGTAGAGGATCCGAGGACCCTGCGTAACCTCATTTTTTGCTTTTAATTAAGACAGAGGATCTGATGATCCGGCGTAACCTTAATTAAAATTTCAAATAAGGTAGAGGATCCGAGGACCCGGCGTAACCTCATTTTTTGCTTTTAATTAAGACAGAGGATCTGATGATCCGGCGTAACCTTAATTAAAATTTAGAATAAGGTAGAGGATCCGAGGACCCGGCGTAACCTCATTTTTTGCTTTTAATTAAGATAGAGAATCTGATGATCCGGCGTAACCTTAATTAAAATTTCGAATAAGGTAGAGGATCCGAGGACCCGGCGTAACCTCATTTTTTGCTTTTAATTAAGACAGAGGATCTGATGATCCGGCGTAACCTTAATTAAAATTTAGAATAAGGTAGAGGATCCGAGGACTCGGCGTAACCTCATTTTTTGCTTTTAATTAAGATAGAGGATCTAATGATCCGGCGTAACCTTAATTAAAATTTCGAATAAAGTAGAAGATCCGAGGACCCAGTGTAACCTCATGCACAACAGAATTTATGGTAGAAAAATGACAGAAATAAAATGACAAAAGGCACTTTTTATTAATAATAATATCGTCTTAAATTACTTACGTTCCAGGGTGGGGTACAACTTTTTCATCTAAGTCTGCCAGGTAGTAAGCTCCTATTCCGGCTGTTGCCGTGATGCGATACGGTCCTTCCCAGTTAGGTCCAAGCTTTCCCCATGTTGGGTTTTTGGTGTTGCCCACTACTTTCCTCAACACTAGGTCTCCGAGAATAAGCGGTCTCAAGTTTACCTTCGAATCATATCCTTGCTTCAGTTTTTGTTGATAGTAGGCCAAATGAATCATGGCGACCTCTCTCCTTTCCTCAATCAAGTCTAGGCCCTTTTCCAGCAGTCTATCATTGCTTTCCGGAGTAAAGGAACTTGTCCTCATTGTAGGGAAACTAGTCTCTAAAGGGATAACAGCCTCGGCGCCATAAGTCATCGAGAATGGGGTTTCTCCCGTTGATCGGCGAGGTGTGGTCCGTTACGTCCATAGGACATGGGGTAATTCCTCCACCCATCTCCCTTTGGCGTCCTCCAGTCTCTTCTTCAACCCGTTCACTATCACTTTGTTAACAGCCTCGGCCTGCCCATTTCCTTGCGGGTAAGCCGGAGTGGAGTACCTATTGGTTATGCCGAGGCCACAACAATATCGTCTGAATGCCTTACTATCAAACTGCAAACCATTATCAGAGATGAGGGTACGTGGGACACCAAATCGAGTGACGATATTCTTCCATATGAATTTCTTCACATCGACATCCCTGATGTTTGCCAAGGGCTCGGCCTCTACCCACTTAGTGAAGTAGTCAGTACCGACAACCAAATATCTTCGGCTTCCAGGCGCCTTTGGGAAAGGACCCACAATGTCTAAACCCCACTGTGCAAAAGGCCAGGGACTCGTCAGAGGATTGAGCGCACCTCCGGGCTGATGGATATTTGGAGCAAATCTTTGACATTGATCGCACTTCTGCACGTAACTCTGAGCTTCTCGCTGCATGTTCGGCCACCAATATCCCTATGTTAGGGCTCTGTGAGCCAAAGACCTTCCTCCTGTATGACTTCCACAGATTCCTTCGTGTAACTCTTCCAACAGTAGCTCTGTCGCCTCAGGGTGCATGCATAACAGGTATGGGCCAGAAAAAGATCGTTTATAGAGTTTATGATCCTCGGCCAACCAGAATCGGGAGGCTTTTCTACGTATCTTGTCCGCCTCGACTTTTTCTTCGGGCAGAACATCATCTTTCAAAAAGGATATTATAGGGTCCATCCAGCTAGGCCCCGTCCTAATCTGGTGAACATGGACAACGCTTGCTATCATTTTCGAGGGTTTAGGTAAGTCCTCAACTAGGATAATCCGAGGTAGTCCTTGTGCTGACGACGTGGCAAGAGTTGCTAGGGAATCAGCGTGCGTGTTGCTACTTCTGGGGATATGAGACAAAGTAAGAGATTCGAACTTGCGTTGTACAGCTTTGACTTGATTCACATAGTCCTGCATCCTCGGATCTCTGGCCTCTACCTTTCCATCTACTTGACCTACAACTAGTTGAGAGTCTGAGAACATTTGCACGATCTTTCCCCCCAACTTGTGGACCATATCCATTCCTTTCAGCAAGGCTTCATACTCGGCCTCGTTATTAGTAGCCGAGAATCCCAGTCTTAAGGACTTTTCCAGTGTGAGACCTTCTGGGGTCGTAATTACCACACCCACTCCGGATCCTCTTTGATTAGCAGCCCCATCAACGTAAACAGTCTATACCGCGAGACCTTTGCATACAACCGTACCAACTGATTTTTCATCAATGTCCCTGTTGATCACACTGTCTTCTATTGTGGGTTCAGCAAATTCCGCAACAAGATCAGCCAGCACTTGGCCCTTTATTGCTGTGCGGGGCATGTACTTTATGTCAAAAGAGCCCAAGATGGTTCCCCATTTTGCAATCCTGCTGGTATAATCCGCACTCTGGAGTATAGCTTTTAGTGGAAGCTGAGTCAAAATAACCACCGTATGGGACTGGAAATAATGGGGGAGCTTACGTGTGCCATGCACCACGGCAAGGATTGCCTTCTCTAATGGTTGATAACGTACCTCGGCTTCATGCAGGGACTTGCTCACGTAGTAAACTGGCTTTTGTACGTCCCCTTCGACCCTTATTAGCACCAGGCTAACGGCGTGGGCTGCCACTGCGATATATGCAAACAGGACTTCGTCGACTTCGGGTCGAGACATTATAGGAGGGTGAGCAAGATACTCTTTAAGTTGCTGAAAAGCCACGGCACACTCTTCTGTCCATTCGAACCCCTTCCATTTGTTTAACAATTGGAAAAATGGCCTGCACCGATCAGCAGATCTAGAGATAAATCGGTTGAGGGCAGCCGTCATCCCAGTTAACCTCTGTACTTCCTTCGGATTCTGAGGCGGCTGTAAGTTGTTGATGGCCTTGACCTGAGCGGGGTTGACCTCAATTCCTCTATGCGTCACCATGTAACCCAAAAATTTGCCAGACCCTACACCAAAGGAGCATTTGGATGCGTTGAGGCATAACTTATGCTTCCTCAGCGTCCGAAAGGTGTCATCGAGGTCTGATATGTGAGCCGAGATAGTCTTACTTTTAACCACCATGTCATCTACGTACACCTCAATTGTTTTTCCCAGTTGCGGTTCGAACATTCGCGTCATCATTCTTTGATAAGTAGCCCCAGCATTCTTCAAGCCGAAGGGCATCACCTTATAGTGGTAGTTCCCTATGGGTGTGACAAAAGCTGTCTTTTCCTGGTCTTCTGGAGCTAAGGGTATTTGATGGTAACCTTGGAAAGCATCTAGAAAGCTCATCCGAGGATGTCCCATAGTAGCATCCACCAACTGATCTATGCGGGTCATTGGAAATGAATCTTTTGGGCAAGCCTTATTCAAGTCTGTAAAGTCCACACATACCCTCCATTTTCCATTCTTCTTTTTTACTACTACCGTATGGGCTAACCACTCTGGGTAAAACACTTCCTTAATGGCCCTAGCTTTCTTGAGTTTTAGCACCTCCTCTTTAACGGCATCGGCGTGCTCTTTAGATGAACGCCGAGGTGGTTGCCTTCGTGGCACTGCGGCTGGATTAACATTGAGGTGATGGCATATAAACTCCGGATTGACTCCTGGTGCTTCGTAAGCATCCCATGTAAACACATCGATGTTTCGCTTCAAAAAAGCGACCAGATCTTCCTTCTCTTGTGGGGGTAACTGACTTCCTACCTGGAAGAATCTCTCCGTATCATCTGCGATAACCACTTTCTCCAAATCCTCACAGCCTGGCCCCTCAGCCTCGGCCTCATTTGGCTCGGCCGAGGATACTAACTGCTACAAGTTCTTCTCGACCAGGGTTTGAGACTCCCGTCTCGTCTGATGTGTAATGGCTGCTGTTATACACTGCCTCGCTATGGACTGGCTGCCTAATATTTCCTCAACCCCATCCTCATATGGGAACTTTACTTTAACATGTAGAGTTGACGATACGGCACCTAAGGCGTGCAGCCACGGTCTCGCCACTATGGCTGTGTAAGGGGAGTAGACGTCTACTACAATGAAATCCACATCGACCACCACTAGCCCTGACTGTACAGGCAGTCGGATTAACCCCTTGGGAATAACAGCCTTCCCTTCGAAACTTATCAATGGGGAGTCATAAACTATGAGATCCTCGGTTCTCAAATTGAGGCCCTTGAACAAGTCAGGGTACATAATGTCAGCCCCACTCCCTTGGTCAACCATTACTCTCTTCACATCGTAGCCGGCTATCCTCAATGTGATAACCAACGCATCGTCGTGTGGCTGGATAGTGCCAACCTTGTCTTCCTCAGAAAATCCCAGCACAGGCAGAGGATTCTTCTTAATCCTCTTCGGCTCAGAGTTGAGGTCCTCGACAGTGGGATGTAGTACCGACATTATTCTGGTAGGGCAAGACCCAGTCCGACCTGGCGCCGCAAAGATGACATTGATTGTACCCAATGGAGGTCTTACATTGTTACTGCCTTGATTTACGGAGCCAGATTGGGTACCTGGTTCATCAGGTCGATTCACGAATTGCCTTAATTTCCCCTCTTTTGCTAGCTGATCCAGGTAATTCCACAAGTTCCTGCAGTTCTCTGTGGCGTGGCCTTTATCCTGGTGATAGTTGCAATAGAGGTTCTGATTACGTTTCGCAGGGTCTCCTATCATCCTGCTGGGCCATCTAAAATATGGTTCTCGGCAAATCTTTTCCAACACTTGCTGCACCGGCTCACGAAATACGGCATTTACTGTCTGGGGCGGGGCCGACCTATTCTGGCTAGTGAAATCTCTTCGCGGCCATTTGCTACTATACCTCTCCGCCTTGAAGTCCTTGCTTTCTTGGGGGACACTTTTCATTTTTCCTTTACTCTGCTGTTGATCCTCTTCAACCCTCTTATACTCGTCAATCCGATCCATGAGCCGACGGACCGTTTTTACCGGCTTCTTGGTCAGGGATTTTCTTAGGTCGTGCTCAACTGGAAGGCCGACCTTGAAGGTGTTAACCGCTACCTCATCAAAATTACCGTCGATCTCGTTGAATGCTTCCCAATATCTGTCCGAGTATGTTTTCAACGTCTCGCCCTCTCTCATGGCCATGGATAGTAACGAGTCTAAAGGCCGAGGTACTCTACTGCACGTAACAAAACGGGACCCGAATGCCATTGTAAGTTTCATGTATGAATCAATGGAGTTCGCCTTTAAGCCGTTGAACCATCTCATTGCAACGGGTCCTAAACTTGAGGGAAAGACTTTACACATCAAGGTTTCGTTCTGAGAATAAACCGCCATGCGTTGATTGAAATGGCTTACGTGCTCCACTGGGTCTGTTTTGCCATTATAAATGGTAAAGTTTGGCTGCGTGAATCGACGAGGCAGTTTTCCCCTTTCAATACAGTGTGTGAAGGGTGATTTGGAGAGCTGGAGCAGCGCCTTTCCCATGGCGTCGCTACCCGAGCCCCTGTGATTCGTCCCTCTGTTTCTTCTGTCACGAATGCTTTCCTCTTGGTACGAGAAAGTTTCTGTGGGGGGGGTTCTTGACCTCGGCCTATAGCCACTGTCCTGAGAGTCATCTGATGAAGGGTCAGATATGGAGGGCGTCCTTTTTCGCTCTGCACGACGTAGCTTCCTCTTCAGCTGGTCAATTTCTCTCTGCATGGTTCTAGTGTTATCTTCTCTAGAGCCCCTGCTTCTGCCCCGCGAGCGATTATCAGTTGTTCTCCCCGAGTGCACACTGCCCTCTCGATCTCCCATTTGCTCTACTCGTTGTAATGGATCCTCGTGCTGAGATCCTAGAGACTCTGCATGATTTGGATTCAGATCCGTCATCACGTTATCTGTCACCAAAACGTAAGATCCCCACAGACGGCGCCAATTGTAGGTGCACAAATCAAACTAACCCAAGTTAGAACCAGTGGACCAGCTTAATGAGCACTAAACAATGAATTTATAGAGAGTGGATGTCTAATCTGGGTTTCGGGACGACAGATAACACAAAGGTTCGATTCGATCATGTAGTTCTTGCACTTATCTTATACAACAATGTGATATTAAGTTAAATACTTGAATGCCGAGGAAAGTTCTTCATATCTCTTTTACAAATTCTCTCCTTCTCTCTTACTCTATTTTTCTGTCCTATTTTCACCACCCCACTTCCTCTCTCGTCTTCCTTTTCCTTTTATAGGCCTCACTTTCTTCTTCTTCCTCTTTCCACGTGTAATCCAGGTGTTTCCTTTTAGATACTTGTCCCATCATTCCCCCTTACTCAAGTATCTGGCAGTGATGGTAGGACATAATCTCAATGTTCAGATGTCACTTCTTCATTAATGCGGCCAGAGGGGTAGGTATAATGCCTTCAATGCGGTGGCAGCAGCCTTTTCTCTGATATTTGCCCATCAACTTAATTTGCTTCTTATCCTCACTCTCTTAGTCACTTGTACGTAAGGTCCTTAATACATGAGTCTTTGAACTACCAGGCCACTAATATTGTCCTCGGTAACAAGCTGCCGAGGACAATGTCATCCTCGGACGTCATGTCCTGTGGTGCAGCGCTCGTGCCTGATAACTTCCTTTGTCACGCGGCATCTCAGGAAGGAATTATTATGTCCTCGGACCATTCAGGACTGTTAAGTTGGAGTTTCTTCTTTATGAGGGCCTCTGGGCCGGCCCAATATGTGATTTGGGGCCCATAGGTACCACAATAATATATTATTACATAAATAATTTGAGTTCTTAAAATTTTTAAATGATAACAAAATTTTTTCTCTTTCAATTAATTAAAACGTTGTTTTATTTTTCTTTCTTTCATTTTCTTATCCTTTTGTTTTATAACCTTTTAAATCTTTAAAATGATTGATGTGGAATGGGAAAAGTTTTTCTTTATATAAATATATATATATATATATATATATATATTTTTTTTTTTGGTGGGGGTTAGGAACAGCCGAACAAGAAAGACAGAAGAGACACTCCCGAAGTAAGGACTTGACCTAAATCCAAACATAAAAAAGCCCAAGTCCAAAAGAAAATAGACCACTTGGACTGGTGGCGGTCCTGCGGAGATAATTCGAGAAACAAGTTTGTCCCAAGATATGATAAACTAACCAAGAAGCAAACAACGGATTCACCTAGGACTCAACTTTGGTTCTCATCCCCGAGGAACACAAAGAAGAGGACATAGAGCCCAACAAAGTAGTCACATCCACATTAATTGGCTGCTCTACCGAATGTCAGCTTCATTAAATGCGGAATAACCTGAACAATAAAGACTCCCTAGAAGTCTGCTTTCATGATTAAGAAATGGTAGGGAGATGTCTAATGGGACAAGCATCTCTCCAAATCTAGCTAAAAGATACACAATTGGAAATAAAGAAGATGGGAGGATAAAAGGAGCAAATAGCCAACAAGAGAGATTAAGAAAAATTGAGAGAGAGAGAGAGAGAGGTAATATTCTTGAAGTTTGGATGATGAGAATTATGTAGTAGAAAGGGGAAAATAAAAAAACAAAAATAGTAGAGAGGTAATATGCTTTTCTCTTATTATTAGGTTATATTAATTAAATTTATGATGAGATCTATTATTCATATGAAAGGCTTCTAGTTCTTGAAATATTTTTCAATATTTTGTAAAAAATAAAGGTGACAATATGCCCAAGGATATTGGCCAACTCAATTCGACTACACAAAACCAATTATGCATACACTATCCAAAGGTCCAAATGGAAGAACCCGAGCCCAACTAACATCTCCTATGTAGTATCTTTAGGATTTAGGAAGAAAATAATTCCAAGAAAATAGCTGAGCCAAACAATCGATTGAAGGATCCCTTCATTCAAGGTTTGAAAAGGTCATTGGCCCTACAAAATGATGACCGAGTACAAGGGAATAGGATTGAGAAGGGGGGGGGGGGGGGAAGATACCATTGGAGAATAAAATAGATGTCACATTTGCATTAAGTAGTCCTACCTTATGACAACAACGAGTATTAAATGCTAAATGACTCATCTAAAGACTTGGAATTAGACACAAGCCTACTTGTCGTTTTTAGACTTGATGAAAATTTGGGTGATTTGATGAAGATTCACTATCTCATCCAACCGTTCCTAGGAATCTAGCCCTTTCTCCCCTATAAATACCAAGCCTTGAGTAACTCAAATAAGAGAATAAGACATAAAGAAAGAGGGATTGAAGATTTTTTTTTAAACCACAATTGGGAGAACATAAAGCTAAGGAAGTCAATATCGTACTAGAGGCTGTACCGATTTGGCTTGTGATACGATATATTTCAAGTACCCGTCAATACCGGTGTACCGTTTCAGGTTTACCGCTACTTTTTACTATTTTATACAATATACAAAGTTATTTTTCTAATAACTCAATATATCACTTTGGCAACTTTTTATATGTTTTTGATGGAGATATCAACATAAATACATAAAAGTGGGAAATAAAAAAAAAAAAACTATTAAATAATCAAACACCCACCAAACTCAATAAATGTCAATCCCACATGTCAAAAGATTGTGACACCAATTTAAACTATCATCTTCTGATGCTTTGGGAAAATCATAAGGCAAGCTACTATTTACATCTAAAAAGTAAATATCGGAACAGTATGGGGATCTGTACCTGCCAAGGTACTGGAACAGTAAATATTGGTTGTATCGACTGGTACCAGTACGAAACAGACTTCCCTGCATAAAACACAAGTGTAAGGGATAGAATCATGAATGTGGCTTCTCTAGTAAACAAGAAATTCATTGTGTCGAGTTAAATCTATTTTCATTACCCACAAACTTTACAAAATTCAAGTCATTTTAATAGCAACATGAATGCCTATATGTTTCGAAGTCTTTAATGGACATTTAAATAATTTAAATATCAAAATAAGAATTTGTTTTTCTTATTGTATGTGAGTTCAAGAAAACTAAATACCTTCTTATATACACGTGAGAACCAAATTAGGGCTGACACAAGCTAGTTTGAGGCCTAAGAAATCTTTTTTACAAAGGCCTGTGTGTGTGTGTATATATATATATATATATATATATATTATATATATCACTTAAATAACATTCAGTTTATCTTTATATTATGATTTTTATTTCACATCTATTATTAATTCTTACTTTTAATGTAATTAATTCACCTAGGTTGAGCTAGTGATAGTGTGATACTACAAGTTTACTATATATTATGATTTTACAAATTTTACTATATAAGCTTTACAAACTAACATGTTAGTGATAATAATAATAATAATAATAATAATAATAATAATAATAATAATAATAATAATAATAATAATAAAGTTAATTCATACATTCATTTATTATATTGTTTAAGTGGCATCAATCACATTCTTGCCACATCAATTTGTAAGGTTCTTTTGTTATAAAACTTGTAATAGCTTTAATTTAACATTTTTCATTCACTTAATGACGATTGAGTTGGATTTCTATTAATTTATAATGTTTTTGGGAGAAAATGCTAAAGTTATTACAAATTTTACAATGAAAAGTTTACAAAATAATTGTGACAATGAGGTGATACTTCAACTAAATAATAAATGAGTATTGAATTATTTCTTGTGATTGATAACATATGAATGTATAGAACCTATATGGTAAAACTTGTAGTATACTTGTATAACTCTAATTTTTTTTTTTTTTTTTTGCCTTCCTAAGAGTTGAAAAATGTATACATAACTCACATATTTTTTGAATTTTTTTTTATTAAAAAAAACCTCTCTTTTTTTTTCTATGAGATAAAAAGTTTCCGTTGGTTTGTCTCATGAAATTGAGGATTTTCACTTTTAATAGACTAATCAACAATAGTGGTTGTGAGTTCCAATTAGCTCAACTGGTAGAGTTTCTGAATAAAAGATTTGATGTTTAATTCTCGATTACACTAAAAACCAATTGATATCTTGGTTTGTTGATAATGAGTTATTATTAGAAGTAGATGCTATAGGTTGAAACTTAAAAAAAAAAAAAAAAAAAAAAAAAAAAAAAAAAAAAAAAAACAGAGAGTATATTAACTAGTTCCTCAAGAGGTATAGCCATATTAATGATTGTTAAAAATAAAATAAAAATGAGGATAAGTTCTTCAAGTACTTTTACTTAATTTTTACTATTTATTGCAGATGTGTATAATCATCCCATCCTACATGCATTAAGTTATGTTGTAACCATATGTTAGGTTTTTTTACATAGATTAATTATATGGATCTTTAAAAAGACCACCCTTGGTCTTGATCCAAGTATCAACTTGAGCCTTGAATTTTTTATTTTAACAATTGGTCCTTAAATATTTTGGTTTATAACAATTTAATATTTTTTTATAATTTTGTTTTCTTGTTAAAGTAATATGGTGTGCACATAATAATAACATTTATTGATGATGCGGTAGAAATTATGTCATGTGCACATTACATGATTAATCTGTTAGAGCATTTGTAGCATGTGTGTTAAATGTGTTAAATGCTATAATATCACACATTTGGCACACCAAAAATCAGTTCTCATCAGGTATCTCGAATCCCAAAAGAATGTTGGTACACCGCTAGAGTACCGTCTCAAATATGAGACGGTACGGACTGGTGTACCAAAATTTCTTTTGCTTCTCTCTTCTCCCAACGCATCTCTCTCTCCGTCTGCAACAACTCTCTCTCTCCTCTCTGGTCTCCATCTCTCCCGTTGCTCCCTATTTCTTTCTCACTTTCATTTTTTTTCTCTCTCACTCTCTTCCTCTCTCGTCTTCACTCTACTCCGCAGAAGAATTAGTACTTAGTAGTTTATCATTTATTACTTAGTAGTTTCATTCACTCTCTTCCTCTCTTCCTCTCACTTTCATTTTTTCTCTCTCCCTAGTTTATCATTTTTTTCTCTCTCATTTAAGCTTTCTGGTAATTTGTTTTGGTAGTTAGTACTTAGTAGTTTATCATTTATTTGTACTTTTATTGTTTGATTCCATATTGCTGTGTTGTGTATATGATTTTGACAAAGCTTTTAAGGTTTTTATTTTTTTATTTTGTTAACTAAATTAAGTAAAATTTGAAAAATTATGAAACAGGATCTTCAGTATTTGAATCTTTGAGAAATATTAGTAAACACAATTAGTAGCTTAGAATTGCACTCAACTTGTTTGATGAATTCTCTATGTGATTTTTTGAGCATGCTCTATATCTTGGAGCCGTTTTTTTTTTTTTTTTTTGCAACTCTAGTACAAATATACAATGTCTAATTTGGCTAGAAAGAAAATTAAGCGAATTTTTCATATGTGTAGATAATATTTTGGTATTTAGTTGCTAATTAAACATGTACTGAACTTTTTAGATACATTATATCAAAAGTTAAAAATATTTTGCTTCATTAGAATAATATAGGAACGATGTAGTGCATACAAATTACATTTTATGATGCAATTTTTTTTTTTTTAATGGATGGATTCATATTTGAAGTGATTATATAACATACAAAGTTACTATCAATAGGTTTTTTGTTTAAAATCTGAAAATAGGTAGGATCTTACGATCCACGATCCGATCCTACGATCTCCGATCCTACCTACCTACCTCCCACGATCTTACATAGGATCCCGATTTTGACAATCTTGCTTGTAGGTAAAACAAAAATATATTAATTTAAAAACTATAAACTCAATATTATAAATTACTTAATTAATATATCAGATTAATTAGTTTTGACAGTATTTATGAAATTAGGTCTACCTGTCTAAGACAATATAAGTATAATGTTAAATTAGAGAATATCAAAAGAAATAATCTAAAATGTATAATTGTTCTTTGAGTCACTAAATCGTTGGTTAGAATCCATAATATACCAATTTGTATTTTATTTACATTTTTACCGCATTTTCAATATTTTTTTAAATTACCCAATCACCATCCCTTTTTTTTTAAATTATAAATAGATCATAGAGGGGCCGGCCCCGCGGGGGTGGTGGGGTTTGTTTGAAGGGTACTGGTTCAATCTCGTCTGCTTGTTTTTATTTCAATGGTGGATGCATGATAAAAATTGGGTTTTGAGATTAGAAGATTTTCAACATTTTTTCTTTTTAATTTCAATCTTGAATTTTTCTAAATATTTATGCTTCTTAATATTTATGATCTATTTATTTATTTATATTTATTAATTCTTTTTATATCTCATTTTTATCATGGTGATCTCTAACATGGGAAAAAAAAATATAAGGGTTTTTTGGAGAGCAGATTATAGGCCGTTACATGAAATATCGCATATTTGGGGGAATAATTGCAAACTAACACTAATCTCCAAACAATTTTATTAGTTAGCATTTCTAAACTATTTAGAAAACAAACATCTCGAGTTTAAGAAACTTGATTTTGCTCTTAGAACTTGAGCCTAAGAGACTCGATTTCCTTGAAGCAAACACGAAAACACCAGAACGAAGCAAGAAAACCAAAACACTAGAATGAAGCAAGAAGCAAACCAACAAACTAAAGAAAGCAACTCAGAAAACAACAAACCCAGATCCCTCCGTTCAGATTGAGGTGAAGGCTCCAGGCACCAATGGCAAAGGCTCTGACAATCATCGCCACCATCGGAGGTGGCCCGATCTCAACTTCCATGGCCACCATTTGCTCTCTAAACTTCCATGGCCGAGCCTTTGGGTTTGGGCATGTTCTAAATTCTTGATTTGGTCTAGAGATAGAAAAAAGAAGGAAGAGTGGGAACATGTTTCTTGCAAGAACTGGAACTCGAGTCTTTAAAACTCTAGTTCCACGCCCAAACTCAAGTATTAGAGAATCGATTTGCTATAGTAAATCGAGTTTATTAGACTCAAGATGCTAGTTTACTAAATAGTTTGGAAACCTTGCTAACTAATAAAATTGTTTGAAAATAGGTGTTGTTTTGAAGAAAAAAAAAATCTCATATTTGGAGAACGGGTAGGGTGTGGGTTTTGAGGATATTGTGTTGATGAAATTTATTATATAATGTATGCTTAAGTCAAAATGGCATAATTTTAACATTTTATTTTAAAAGAGACGTGAGGATTTAAAGAATTCTATGATAAAGTTCTTCGGAAGTTATAAAGGATACGATACATTAAAAGTTAAGAATATAGTCAAAAGAAAAAGTTGATCAAGAAAAGATCGGATCAAATGGCCAAAGGGAGTGGTATAAAGATAACTCAATTAACACAAATATGATTCTCCCAATAACCTCTTGAAAAATTCCCCATATTTTGTTCAAGCCCCAACCAATCATGCAACCACTTGTGAGCTCATCCTGCACCACGCGCTTCTTTGACCTGCAGATTGTTGCTTAAGAAGGCTTCTGAAAATAACGTTACACAAAGGTGTGAGTTGAAGGTGAATTGAAGACTAGGCACTAAAGCATAGGCTATTGTATATGCGATTTTCTGGAAAAAATTTTCTTTTTCATATAGCGTGAACAATTCAATTTTCGGGTTATTATTACAATGTAATATTTAAGTTCTATTTGACTTTCAAAAAGTTAAAACAAAAGGAATGAAACACTTGTTTCAAGCGTTTACATACAAATTTATACATTTCATTTCATTAGCAAGAAATCTTTGCCTAATTCTTTTTACATTTTATGCTAGATAAAACTAATGACATTAAATAAGCACGCCACTAAAATGATCCTTTAACCAAAATTAACAGGATATTCTTTATTTCACTGCCACTTGTACATGATCTTTCTACCTAGTCTGTTCTAATTGAAATAGTATCCTCTTTATTTCACTTGAAATGGAGTCCATTTCAAGGTGAATAGATTATTTCATAGATTTAATAGTATATAGACGGACATTAATGGCAGTTTGTACACCTATAAATTTTTAATATTTAATTTGAATTATAAAATAAAATGGATCTATTTTAAATAAAGTTGATCATTTTTCCATTTGTGATTTCAATAACTAACCCAAAAGGAAGAACTTGCTTCTAGTGGCAACTCTAGGAATTTATTTCAAGGGAGTCATTAATAAACTTAAATTTTTTTTAAAAAATCATTATATGATAATTCATTATAAATTGTCATTAACTATGTCAATACGGGTAGGTGTGATTATTTTATTTTTTCAATTTGTATAACATTTTTATTTTTATATAGTTGTTATTATTTATGTGTCATTGTTTATATAAAACTATTTTAAACTAAATGACATATCTCAATCCATTGACACTATATTAGTTATTGACCCACATAACCAAACTCATCTATATATAAATAATACACTAAGTGTCTAATTAACCAATCAAATGCTTGAACAATCACTAACTTTACTTTTTTTTTCTTCTTCTTAAACCACTAACTTTATAACAAAAATTTATTATAATATGATAACAATACACACAAATATAACAAACCTTCTAGATTTTCTAAAAATATTAAATTATACAAAGTTATATTATATTTATACTATACACACACATTCACACACATCACAAGTCATACAAATAACATTATAACAACAACAACAAGAACAACACACACAATTAGCATCACACAAAAACTCACACACTCACACATAAAATAAATTTATAATAAAGAGAGAGACACTTACAACTCAGAAACCCTCACTTTTTATGCTTAGAATTTGAGATACTGTGATAGTTAGATAAAGAAGAGAGATGAGATGAGATTAATGATAATGAAATTAGAAATCAGATAAGATAAGAGAGAGAGAGAGAGAGAGAGAGAGAGAGAGAGAGAGAGAGAGAGAGAGAGAGAGAGAGAGAGAGAGAGAGAGAGAGAGAGAGAGAGAGAGAGAGAGAGATATGGATCTGTGATGTGACCTGTGTTATTGTTTGGTTTCGGGATAGACTAGTTTGTGTTATTGTTTGATTTTGGGCTTAGGCTGATTTGTGATTAGGGTTGTGCAAAAATATATTTAAGGGTAAACTTAAGCAATAAAAAAATATTATATATATAAAATTCAAATTAGGGGGTTTATTTGAACCACCTGAGATTCAAGTTAGAGGGTTTATTTGGACCTCTTGAAGACAATGTAGAGCCGCTCTTGCTTGCTCCAGGTGTTTTTGTACAAAAGTATTTTCACAAATATTTACATAATTCTTTTACGTTTTATAATGGATAAAACTAATGGTACTAACTAACCCGACCACTCACAAGTGATCATTCTACCAAACCACATGCGATTACATACATTACCTTACTCAAAGGGAAGGAAACACTTGTTTCATGAGTTTTGACCAAATTTATTCATTTTATTTCATGAACAACATGATAGCTAGGAAAGGGATGTTGGGTTTTAGATCCCTGTAAACCAAGTTTTAAGTCCACGGATTTAATTAGTCAATCCAATTAGCATGGTCTTGGTTAATACGATCAATCACCAATATTGGGCTAAAAATAGAAATAACAGAAAATAAAGTACACAATGATTTGGTTACTCAGAGAAAATCAATGAAATATAAATTTCACAGTAAAAACCCTGGTGGAGGTTTGACCTCACAACCCTCATGGCAAAACAAATCCACTAACTAAATAAAAGTTAGATATAGTCTGACAAAAAACTTAATTGTAGCTTAAAATTACAACTTTCTTTAAAAAAAAATTAACATTGCTATATACTTGAAAATCTAATCATTGGATTATATGTATTTTACGCTTTTAATACAAATGTCAAATTTTATGTCAATCATATGCTATTTATTATACGATTTATAAACTTTTTTTATGCAATTTAAGCAATTGATTGATGACATAACTATTGATATTTGATTTCTAGAAATTTTACAAGCATGAAAGATATAAGAAAAAAATATAATTCAATGGTGGATTTGTCAAAATTCACATCTAATAAAAAGATATTAAATGAAGTTATAGCCTTAGGCTACAACCAAGATTGTATCCAAACTTTGTCCATAAAAGTTTTACAATATTGAATAACCCTATTATTAATAAAACTTAACCTAATGCAGCTTTGAGTCCACAAACTTCTTCAATTATGGAGATCTTACAACATGAACCTCATGTTCACGACTTCAAGTACGCACTTAAGGATTTAGATATAGTGCTTGGAAAAATTGTGATTGTAGCAATTTTACCACCAATTTTTTAAAATACATTCCACTTAATCACCACTAGAGGCCTTTGAGAGCGTTAGGCACAAAATTTTCAAATCTACAGGATGTTAGGCTTCAAAAGTTTTATTCACGTTCCCTAGAGTTTCCTTTACATGCTTGACTCTCAAAAACATGAAACCTAAGTGATTGAATGGGACGCAAGGGCTGAAATACGAATTAGCTCTGATACACTTTGATCTAACAAAATTTAAGCTCGATTGATTCAATATGACTGTTCGATAGATTGAAGAGTTGTAAATAAATTGAAACCTAGCAGTCTCAACCATGAACCTAAACCTGCTCTTGTTCACAAAGATAATAATTTAACACTATATAAGACTTAATGTGACACTTTTGTTCACGAGTTTGCCAACATAGCTAAAAACCTTAGAGCATTCACACTGGGTCTCTCAAATACCATATGTTATTATGATTTAGCATCAAAGTCCCAAAAACCCCCATTACCCGGTCTTTCAACTGTAAAAAAAATTTATAATTGTGTTACAGTATTATTCTAAATGTATGATGGTACTGTAGGTCAATTGCAAAAATAAAATATTGTTTTTTTATTCATCCTCTTCCTTGACTCACTTCTCTCTCTTCAGTTTTCATCAATCTTCACTCTTCACCATTTTTTTTTCTCTCGTTGCCTACCCATCTTTGCCGACCCATCTTTGTCGACCTGTCGATGGTTATGGGTTGTTCGTGGGTTTGGCTGGGTTTTGGGTTTGATGGGTTTTAGGTCTAATGGGTTGATAGTTGTTGATGGTTTTGGTTGCAAAATCGGCGTGGGTATGGTGCATTGGTGGTTGCAAGATTGACGTAAATCAGCATGGGTCTGGTGCGTTGGTGGTTACGAGATTGGCGTGGATTGGCATGGGTCTAATGCGTTGGTGGTTGCGAGATAGGCGTGGATTGGTGTGGGTTCGGGGCGTTTGTGGTTGTGAGATTGACGTGGATCGGTGTGGGTCTGGTGCGTTGGTGGTTGCTAGATTGGTGTGAATCAGTGTGGGTCTTATGCATTGGTGGTTGCCAGATTGGCATGGGTGGTGTTGGCCATGGGTATAGGTGGTGTTGGGTTTGCTTGCCATGGGTGGTGTTGGGTTTGCTTCTTTTTCTTTTTTCCTTTTTCTAGTGATAGTGGGTTTGATGAGTGTGGGTGTGGTTGGGTTTGTGATTGATGGTGGTGCTTTTAATGGTTGTTGATTGCTTGCTAATCTGTTGTGGTTGTTTAAATGTTTAATTTAGCTGTTTAAAAGTTTATATTTTAGGCAATGAGGTTGTGGTGATTTGTTTCAGTTTGGTAGCTTTTTTTGGGTTTGTTCGTGGTGGGGGTGATGAAAGTAGGTGGTTGCAATGGCAATGGAAAAGAGATGGGAGAGAAAATAGATGGATTTGGGATATATTATTTTAATATATTGTATAGGAAAATAAAAGTTAGGATGTTGGGTGTGTTATAAAATTGTATGATATAAAGAATAAAGTAGGTTTTGAGGTGGCAAAATAGAATAGTTCGAAGATAGCGGATATGAATGCTCTAACAAAGACACTTCATAAACCTTTGTGTAAGTTTTATACATTTTATATAAGATAAATCTGATGGCATTAGCTAATCATACCACTCACACCTGATTCTTATTTATCATTGTAAAGTTACACTACCTACCAAACCCAAAAGTTTTAAGGCTATGATTTAAGGTTTAATTATGTTATACTAACTCTACTCTTATTATTAGTATCTAATGTGAGAGTTTTACTACTTAATTAGCCACACTACCTTTCATCAACCAAAAAAAAAGCGACACTTCTCATATCATATGTAGATATTTGAACAATGTCCACCTTTACGTGTGAACCTTCTATCAATCTACTTGGGATTACATTATTTAAATCCACAAATTTAATCCTATAAATTTAGATGCAATTATGTTAGATTAGCTCACACTTTTGTATATTATTCAATATGAGATTTTTTTCTACTTTTTTTTTTTTTGAGAAAGAGATTTTTTTTTTTTTCACTTAATAAAGTATACACGTGAATATTTCAACCAAAAAAAAAAAAAAAAAAACTACTACTTCTATACTAACTGTGTGCGTAATTGTTTTTTGGCTTCAGTAGAAAAACTTGGATTAAATTCAACCAAAAAAAAAGAAAATACTTGGTTTATTCTCAGACATTTTTATATATAGGGGTGGGAAAAGGCCTTCACACGCGCTTGGAGGAGGTGTAAGTCATGAGTGTTTGGGGTTCACTAGCTACCCAAATGGGGAAAGCATAATCATCTGTATTGTTTCTAGGAAAAGACAATGCACCGAATAGGGATAAGTTTAGGAATTTGCTGCCATCCACATCTTTTTTGGTAAGTGGCCGCCATCTTCATTGCAGACAGATAATGAGACACTACCAATTCTAGAGATAGCAATGATTCTTCCTCCAGAAAGCAGGCTTTAGTGCTTTCTTTTTGATGCATACAACACCCTTTTGGCTTTGGTATCTTTCAATACGTGTGCGCTTGCTTCTTTACATATTCATATACAGCTAATATTTTGGGCTTTGTTAAGTTAAGAAATATTATATTTGATTTGCAGTGCTGTTGCGTAATCATGCCTCTCAAAACCTCATTCAATTAGAGAGATTTTTATTCTTTCATAAGTGAATTCTCTTCATTCTAATGTGACAGGTCAATCATAATTAAGTAATTAATCACACTAAACTCTTCCACATCTTTAGTGGTGTGCTACGCAGCAAAAATCCAATTCTTGATTACCCAGTGCAATCAGAAGCGTTTTATATCCGTTGATTGTGTTTTGAGAATATAAAGAAATTATTCAACCAACTGTAAATAATTTGTTTGTAATATTAGGTCCTTATGAGCATATTTGATTCTAAACATCCAAGAGAACATTGATGTATCTATAAATTGTAATGCAATTTTTGAAGACACCGCTGAAAGCATTACTATCAATATTAATATTAACAATTTAACAAACTGAAGCTGGCAAAGGCTTGATATTCATTATGGAAACTAAACGCTAATATATATGCAATGAAGGGAAGATTTGATGTTGATGCAACAAGATAAATTTATTTATTTATTTATTTTGTTTGAATTCAGAGATAAGTATAGCGAATCAAATTAAAACCGACAAAAAGCTATGCGGGTAGAGCCATGGGGTACTGACATATGGAGGGATGACACGATAAGGCTTGAGTGGTGGGGGATTCCCCAGCTTTCTTGCTTTCGGCTTTCGTTTCCATGCTTCTCGGCAGTTGCAACTTGCATTGCTTTGCGCTAATCCTTTTCATTTCGCGAGAAGTTAATTATTTCATCCTAATTAAGGAGCCTTTTAAATTTCTCACCACGACAAGTTATAACTGATTATGGTATGGGCATAAGCTGGCACCTCTGCAAATTCTATGTCCATGCATACTCTGAATCCACTGTTAGCCAACTTTATCACCGTTAACTATCTGTAGTACTACCCAAAAAAAGGCATCACTATATATATATATATATATATATATATATATCCCCTATTTATCGGTGACGTATTTCTCATAAATTAGGTTGGCCTTGATATCAATTATATTTATTACGGTCTAGAAAATGAACTAACTACACTTGTACTACTACTTAAGTACAATTAGTAATACTTGTAATCTTTTATATAATCTAATTCCGTCTAGTAAATATTTGATGTAGTATTTAGTAAATGCTTGTATAACAAATTCTTATTCAATCGAATTCACATCATTTGGGATATTAGTGATAAGCAGAGAAAAAAGATATTTTAAAATTTTAATGCTGCAATATGGGAGATCTAAAACAAAAGCCAATGCCTTACCATGAACACAAGCTTTAAATTTCTACAAGAACAAATTTACAAATTTGATGGAAGTGTTTTTGCTGAATTAATATTTATGTCAGACCCAAGAATTGCACTGAAGTCTAGGATCAATATGGCATAATTGTGGCATGACGTCATTCTTTCTTTCATCTAAGACCTCTATAGAAAAATTCCAGGAACACATGGGCATGAATGGTTGATTTGTGATGCATGCACATGCACCATCTCTCTTTAGATACGAGAAACTTTTGAAAAATTATAACGTCATCGAATAGATGAGATATCATTTTAATACGGATATGATACGAGTATGACATCTCATATAAAATGTCCATATACATCCTAGACCATCCTCCTCATAGTGACCACAGAACACAGAGAAAGCATTATCCTTGAGGTGATCCTTAGCATTATCCTCCCGGTATACATTACGCAGTCTCTAGGAAAGTTCTCTATACGATATCTTTTTCTCTATTTGTTTGGTAATTTGCTTTAAGACTACTTAATTCAGATTTTTATTTGCCCTTTTCCTCTACTGCCAAGAATTAGCACAACTTCTGCCATAAATTATCTGTCATGAAGCATAGGCAAAGGTCAATAATTTTGCCTTTGTGTCAATTAAAAATGAAACACGTTTACCTCACAAAAAAAAAAAAAGAAAAAAGAAAAAAAGAAACGGAAAGCCCTAATTGTGCTGGCTATTTGAATTACTAGTTTGTTTGATGTCTCTCAATTGTTTTTGAAGTCTGAAAAATGATCTACTCCAGCCTTCTATTTCAGATATATATGAGTATTAGTAATACTACAACAATGGTTTATGCTATATATAGGATTTCCCCTAGTGCGAGGTTTTTCCCGAATACCAGCCATAGGCTTGATGCACATTATTTCCTTGAGTAAAGAGATAAATACCACAAAATCAGGATCCTTACCAAATAAAACAAGTTCAACCAAAGTACATATGTGGAAACAAAAAAAATACCAGTTTGTCTAAAAATTGCAGTGCACCTCTTTGCACAAAGAAGCTCTTTCTTTTGTTGAAAATTGTGCATCAAGATCATTGATCCTTCATCAAGAATTAACTCCTGCATCTTTTTGGTGAATATCTTTTCTGTAAGGAGAGGGCCAAAATTTGAAATTAATCTTCAATAAACAGTTAAATATAGCCTATGTAGAGCAAGAAAACTAAACTCCCACTTCATCAAGATTTTTACTGCCTTTTTGTTACGCTTTAAATTCAAAACTTAAATGCCTAGTTGGCATGTTTTTATAATGGAATATAAATTACTTGTCTCACTTTTTAGATTTTTTATATTCTACTAATTAATTTTGTTTAGTCATTTATCATAACTTATTACATTTGTTATAAAATAACCAAAGTTTAAAATGGTAATATTAAAGAATAAATTGAAACATAAAAGTGCGATAAGTGATTCTTGTTCATCTAAATATCACCACATTTTATCTGAGGCTACACTATTTTCTCTTATTATCAATTTGTTCCATCAAAATTGGAGTTTCTTAAAATAAATATATAATTTGTAAGAATATATTCGACCTATGGGAATAATAGTAAACTGACAAATTAAATTTAAGTTTCTCTATGAACATAGATTTATGGAGCAAATGGTGATTTATTGATTTTATAATTCTTACTAGCTTATTTCTTAAGCTTTAATGAAATCACACCACTGATAGCTAGCTTGCATTAGATTTGATGAATTTATTTTGTTTGTGCTCGAACAACCAGAATATGCAGTCAAGTAAGGTACCTAATAATTATCATGATATTTCTGGCAAAAATGTTAAAAGTGTGAGAATAGATTATTATGAATTTATGGTGACATATTTGATTCCTTCATACATCTCACGAGATCGAAGAGCTAGAGGGTAGGGAAAGCACAACTATTTCACTATAAATAGAGGTGTTGGGAAGTCTCTTAATCCATCCCAAACTCTCACCTCTTCCTCCACACCAAAAACAAAAAACCGCTCCTCTCCTCTTCTCTTCTTCCCTCTCTCACCTAATGTTTCTCTTCTCTATGTCCTGACACTTAGCTTTACTCCCTATAAAAGGAGGCTTGGGTGCTGAAGTCTCTTAGGCGGTGACGATTGTGAAATGTGTAGTCTTTTGAAAATTGATTAATTGTAGAGGAGGCACTGGTGATGTTGTTGACAGAAGATAGAGAGCACAGATGATGAAATGCAAGGAGCTACAGCATCTCACTCCTTTGTGCTCTCTATTCTTCTGTCATCACCCTCAGCCCCTCACTTCATATTCATACTAATAAAATGATGTCCTTGTTCTTTCCATTTCCACTATAAAGTTGTATATTAGTATTATATTTATGATCTCTATAATCTTCTTGAGCCCTACTCTTTTTCCGTATTACTATTAATTAATCTTCCTGCGATCGTTTCTACAATTTTGTTGAGAATTGTTTTGGAATTCTTCATTTAACACAAATATTATGCTAGTTAGACATGTTTACTATTGTTTTCTGCAGGTTATATAGGACTTGCAAGGAAAACTGCAGGAAGTCAACATATCTCTCTAGCCCTGAAAACCATAGATGACTGAAGTTCTTCTGTTGTGTTTGAGGCGAGTAATTAATACCAACTGTTACAGCTTTATCATGGGTCATATAACCCAAAAACCTGTTTAACTAACCTGAAAGACACTATATGGTTATGAAGAAATATCAATAGGAATTTTATTTTTTTAATATCAATAGGCCTTCATTTCGTTTGTACCCTAATTGCTTGCTTATGAGAGAGCTATTAGTATGTAATTCATAAAATCAGCTCGTAAATTTGAAGTTGGAAATTATTATTAACATGTTAATATATAAAAGGAGTATGCTCAGGGCACTGATTTCTTTAAGATTACCAGCCTCTAATCCTTCCTCTAAAGACTTCCCGTTTAGGTCCGACCTAATCAGGTTCAATTTTCTGCGACCATACATATAGTAAAATACATACAAGTATGTCATATGCTAGTCTTTGATATTGCCAATTATTTTGAGAGGACACTATGCTTTCGCATTAAGAGAATCTCAATATGGCTGAATATAATTATAATCCATGCAAAAAGGAATTTAATTGAGCACATAGTAGCGTCGCCAGGGTTTTAGCTATAGGGTTGTCATTATTTTCATAAGCATCATGACATATAAATTGTTTTTCTTTAGGACATCATGTTTGTAGCCAATTAACAGGGTTATTATTCTGTTCATTTGAAACTATATGCTTCTCCTTATAGAAGGATCTTCCCCCTTCTCCACCCCCCCCCCCCTCCCCCTTGATTTCATGAGGCTTTTGTTTTTGGTTCATTATTTTAACCACAACCACTATTACTCACTGATTTATTGTTGTTTAGGGACAATAATTGGCTCGTTAAATGGTATTTGATCAATGTATATGTCCGTAATAGACAAACAGTCTACAAAGTTGTATTGTTCAATTGATCTATCTTTGCAGTTCTGGGAATCACTGAATATGTCATTTATTAAGCATTAATATATTTTGGGAGGAGTTTCCCTTGATGGCAATGCTTGCATCACTTCTTATCAAAAGGTCTACCTCCTTAGTTTAGAAATTACATCGAAGAAGAATTCAAGCTTTTCCCTTATAAATAATGATTAATTCAGATACCCTAGATTATGTGGATTTGATATTGTATATGATTTTATTAGTGTGTATTATGTTGTTGTGTCTGAAGTCTTACCTGAGGTGTTTATTAGGTAAACCTTAATTATATAAAGTTCTGGGATATAGTGTGGATATGGCCACCTTGTGTTTTCTTCTATCTTGACAATATTGTATTCTTCAACTTCCAAGTTGAAATAAGCACTAAGGTAGGTGAAAAGAAATATTTAACGCTACACCCTCAATGGTAAATTGAAGTCCACGACTAATTTTTCACAATATTGAAAATCAGTTTCGCTAGTATGTTTGAATTAATGATTTTTGGTTCTGTTAATGAAACATTGTGGAACTTATTTAGCTAGCTAGATTGAAGCCTACTTCAATATATGATTATTTCTTTTGGGTGAGGTTTTCGCCTTATGACTGAAAATTCTTATCAACATTTGACATAGAGACTTAAGACTGTCCTGATAAAGTGTTTGGAAATGATACTTACGGAAAGCATTAACTTTAATCCTAAGCTACCTAATCAACGAGCTTGATGTTGAGTCGTTAAGGATATGGAATGTCCTCATCTCTAAGCAATATGGAGTAAGAGTTGTGTTATGAGGTTCGTAATGAAATATGATGTTGGAATTGATTTGAAGTTTTCGTTGAAAAAATAAACCGAAAATCTTCAAGTCCATTGAGTTTGCTGTTCTTCTTGGAAAGGTTTAATCAATTCAAAGTCTTAATATCTAAAATGATCTGTGTAGAATTTTTTTTCCCAATTAAGGGAGATTCAAATCTAAATTCTTTCCATAAATCAGAATTATATAAAATTAGGTTACTGATAAACCATTGCAACGTCACAAAACTGCAAAACTCTTTCACTTTATATAAAATAAATCTGCTCGGTTTTATCAAATGTAGTAGTCCATTTAAATTAATAACTGGAGAGTGCTCAAAGGTCAGGTATAGTGAAGGTTTATACCCTTCGATGAAATCAACTCTCAAGATAAACTGAACACAGCAGTATTGTTTGTTAAGAATCGAATAGAAAATATCTGTCTCAAACTCTACGTTTCCATATGAGCAGCATATGGAATCAAATTCTAATCCTTGACCGGTCAAGCAAGGACCATTGATTCCCTCCACTCTTGCATATAAGAACATTCAACTAGGAATGGTCCAATCCAGATTTTTTCAGTTCATTCTATGTGGTTGTTGTTGGCAGTTCAATGGAAAGTGAGGCCACATTTCTGTCATCGAGGTAGGAAATTCAGAAAATACGCTGGAATAAAGCAAGCAAACTAAATTATACAAATAGTTCCTTCGCCAAATTCTAAGATCCCCTTAATTTGATGTCAACATAATATATGGTAACCTTTTATAAATATCACCCTTTTATGTGAGTATCAATCTGGTTGTTGGAATTTTTTTTTTTTTTTTTACAAGATAGAATTCTTGCTCTAGTTTAATCTAAGTGTATATATGTGTAAAGCTCCCTCCTAGAGATTTAAACCCCGACTCTTGCCTCCTCACATCCCTCAAGCATTTATTCTTATAGAGTGATCGCTGCACCAAAGGTGTGCGGTGGTTGGTTGTTGGACTTTAGATTTGAAAAATTAGCCTCTTGCAATTTAGTTTTATAACAAATTAAATATTTTGTAAATATTTTTCATTACCAAGTAACCCATTTAATTACATAAGGTATAGAGTTTTCTAAGTTTATCAATAATTTTGAAATGACATTATTTTTGTTAATATGTATAGGTTTGTGGATTTTAAGCTCGCTTTACTTGTCTTACTTAACACACATATTTGTGCAATACACATTTTTGTACAAACATATAGTACACTCCTATGCCATATATATGAAGGCATATATATATATATGTATATATATATATATTACTGAGAAATACAATACAATCTATTCATTCTATTTAGTATTATTCTAACAATTTTAATATATACATTATGATATTAAAAATGTGTATTTTAATGAAAAATACTTGTACAAGGTCTAATATGTTTCTTTCTTAAAAAAAAAAAAAAAAAAAAAAAAGGCATAATATGATACTAAATTAATGTACAATGCGTTAATTGTATAAATCTAAAGACTAAAGTCTAATAACTATATTGACGTTCATACAAAAATGTAAAATCTAGGGTTGATATTAATAGAAACTTAAAATATATTTTTGTATATTTGAAACCTAAGGCTGAAGAAGAAGAAGAAGTGGGCGGCTGGCACTGACAGTTTACACATATATACATGTATATGGTCCACATGCAGTCCGCACGATACTTTCATGGTTGGACCTTACTGACTTGTAGCCATGCATGGTCCATGGTCTGAGTCCGCACAATACTAACAAAAACCATGTTAGTGACTTGTAATCTTTTTTAAATTCCTTTCTATAGAAAATTCTAGGACCAGTTTACACTTTACACTTCAGTATTTCTCTCATGGATTATATATATATATATATATATATATATATGAAACCCCAAATTAAAAGATTATCACATTGGGTAATGCAAAACATACATTTTAAACACTGGAACATTAAATAGTTACATCATGTCAAGACAGGAAGGACATATTCTAAGAATGTAATATATATATATATATATATATATATATATGACTGATAAAGTGATACTTGGATTGCCTTTTGTTGCTTCTTTGTATCTTTTCCTTGTTGAGCATGATGGAATTACTACTGATCCTTTTGGACAAAAAGTAAAATTCAAGTTTTGTTCAAAAAACTTTGATATTGATGTTTTTAATCTTATCCATGCTAAAGTCAAGCACCTTGATTTCCTTAAACAAGAAATTAGGTACAAGAAAATTGTTGAACAACTTTCGGATAAATTATTACAATCCAAAATTGATAATTTTCATAAAATCCTGATAAATGATGTTTGTTCTGATATTCCCAATGCCTTTTGGCATAGAAAAAAACATATTGTTGATCTACCTTATGTTAGAGATTTTAGTGAAAGAAATATTCCCACTAAAGCTCGTCCTATCCAGATGAATGCTGAAACTGTTGAATTCTGTATGAATGAAATAACTGACTTGCTTAAGAAAAAACTGATTAGGAACAGCAAGTCTCCTTGGTCTTGTGCTGCTTTCTATGTCCAAAAAATGCTGAGCTAGAAAGAGGGACCCCTCGCCTAGTAATCAATTACAAACCTTTGAATAAAGTCTTAAAATGGATTAGGTATCCTATCCCCAATAAGAATGATTTAGTTCATAAGTTAAGTGAGGCTGTGGTCTTCTCAAAATTTGATATGAAGTCTGGATTTTGGCAAATTCAGATTAGTGGGCAAGATAGGTACAAAACTGCTTTTACCACTCCTTTTGGCCATTACGAGTGGAATGTTATGCATTTTGGTCTCAAAAATGCCCCTAGTGAATTCTATTGATTATGATAATTTGACCTATGGTGATATTTTCAGTACTATTAAAAAACTTGGTATTAACATGTGTAATGATGAAAAACTCTTAAAACAACAATTAAAAAACAAGAAGTTTTTTCAGAAGTTTTCTTTAGGACTTTCTTTAGAACCTCCTAAACACTTAGAAAAACTCTCACTACTTCCCACAAAGCTTGTAACTAGATTGATGACTAGCCCTCAAGCCTTGTACTACTATCCCTGTTGATCACTGTAATCATGTAACTACTACTGCTGTAAGTATTTTGTATTACTTTCAATAAACACTTCTATTTTCAATACTTTAAATTATTTTGATATATCTGCTTGGCTGGTTCTACCGTCTTATTTTCAATTACAATTATTTTAAATTAGTACTATCAGTTGTGCTTCCGCCATCTGCGTTGTCGTCGTTCCCCCTTTTATGGTATCAGAGCCATTCTTTCCTTGGCTGCTAATAGTGTTGTTGTGTTTCCCTGTTCTTTCTGTGTCTGTCTGACCTTATGATACTTCATTGTTGTGTCTATCTTGCCGTCATTAACGCCACCATAGTCGTAAAGTGAATTCCCAAGTCCGAACAGTAAGGCTCGTGAAGCCAAGTAGAGCGTGAGGGCATGAGAGGAAAAGGGTTGGTTGCGGTATGTGTTACGAAATGCAGCGGTTGTGAGAAAAACATGATAATTGAGTATTATAATTAGGATAGTTATAGAAAGGATGTGGAGAACTAACTCCTCTGTTAGTTCCGGGACTAGTTGTCCTCCTGATATTGTGAATGAAGAAGACCACACTGTAGAGAAGTGTGAGTACCCTAATTTTAGAAAATGGAACTTCCCTAAGGTTTTCACTAAATCTGTTTATGAACTTGGTTGGTCTGAAAATAATGTTTTCTCTTAATATAGAGTTAGAACTGTTGAACAAATTTTTCTATCTCTAAAATTCATGAAAAATGTTGTTTATTTTGTAGAAAAGATATTAAAAGCTTCATCACTAAAAAAGTGAAACATTTACATATTGGACTTGTCCAAGTGGATGTTAAACCTTAACAAGAAAAGGTATTAATGCTTCTGTGCTTATGTGCTTACGTGATGCTAGATTTAGACAATTTAATGATAGTATTCTTGGCATGATTACTGCTTCTCTGTATAATGGTCCTGTTTACTTTGATTGTTACCTTGATCTTGCTATTGCTGATATGGTTTTTCTATATGATGAATTTATGTTATTAAAAAACCGTCCCAAACAAAAATATTATCAAGATACTTTTGCTCAGTCAGAAAAAGACAGAGTCAAAAGAAAATGAAAAGAAAAAATGGTTGAAGAAAGAAAACACATTTTTTTTTTTTGATTATCTTGAAAACTATTATGTTTCAAAAAATGATACTCATACTAATTACTTAAATGTTATCAAAAAATCTAATTTTGTTAAAAGTGACAAAACTGTTGTTCGGTCTAGTCATCCTTCTCTTGAAACTGTTTTAATTACCTGTCAAAATGCTACAAAAAGTGTTGAGGTGAAAGCCTCCCCTTTCAAAATTACTGATGATAAAACCCCTGTTACTGCCATTATTGAACATTCCTTGGATATGACATCTTTGAGGGTCAGGTCTGTTCTATTGATAGAGCTATCCAATTTGCAGACAAATTTCCTGATGAAATCATTGACAAAACCCAACTTCAAAGGTTTCTTGGTTCTCTAAACTATGTTGTTGATTTTTACAAAGATCTGAGGAAACAATGCAAACCACTCTTTAATCGGTTGCAAAATAATCCTTCTCCTTGGACTAACGTCCATACTTCTCTTGTTAAATAAATCAAATCTCATGTCAAAACCTTACCATGCCTTGGTATTCCTACTATCAATGCTTTTAAAATTATTGAAACCGATGCCTCTGACATAGGATATAGAGGTATTCTGAAACAAAAAATTTCACTAGATTCTCCAGAAAAAATTGTTCGTTTCTACTCAGGAGTCTAGAATACTGCACAAATAAACTATAGTACTATAAAGAAAGAAATTTTGTCCATTGTCTTATGTATTAAAGCAATACTGCACAATTTCTTTTTGAAGATCGTTAACAGTTATTTCTTTAGATTTATTTTTATTAAATTTTTCCAAAGTTTCTTCAAAGTTTATTGTTACTCTGGGCTTTTTAACAGTTTATCCCTTGTTAAGTTTTGCTTAAACTTATCAAGGAGTTCCTTTTGTAAAACAGGGTTTTCAATTTTACTTACAGTGGTTAATAGTAAATTATCTTGTTCTTCCTCTTTGGTTAATACATTAATAGATTTCATAGCATTACAACAAAATCCTTTACAACCAAGTTTAACATTAGGAGTACTAGAAGTATCACTAAAAGAGTGATAAGAAGAGTCAGATGAGGAGGAGAAATCCTCTTCAAAAGAATCAGCTAAAGCAGCAGATTCAAGAATCCGAAACAGTTCATTTTGATTATTATCATTAATGTTTAACATTTTTAATTTATTTTTTAACTTTCCAGGCTTTTGGTTACAATCTTTACTAAAATGGCCAAATTTGCCACAGTTAAAGCATTTATCTTTACCTGATCTTTGTTTATCATGTTTTTTAAAAGCAAATTTCTTTTTAGAATAGTAATCATTAGATTTTGCATCTTCTTCTTCCTCTTCATTAGCATCCTTGCTAATGTCAGAGGGCAAATTGGTTTTGGTTGAATAAAAAGCATTGCTAACTTAAGAGCTGTTGCTCGCAACTCCCTTTAGCTTTAAATCTTGTTTTTGAAAATTTTTTTTCAAAAATTCATCAATTTCACGATCTCTTTTAGCAAGACTTTCAGATCCAGCAAAGGAATGTCTTCCTTCGTTGATTCTTAAAGGATTTTTTCAAATAAACTTTTATCATCATCAAAACGTATTTTGACAGTATTATCAGCTAATTATTGAATATGAGTTAGATCAAGTTCATCAAAAACAGGTATATATATATATATATATATTTTATCCCTTTAAAGTAGTGTTACTAATACCATACTGTACCGGCTAGTGTACCGATACAGGTACACTCCTATTTCGTATTGGAAAAAATACTGGCCGTACTGGTGAATTTCGGCTGTATCGGCCAGTAAATGAATACCATACCGGCCGTACAAAATGCAGTGTTTTTTTTTTTTTTTTGGTAATTGTGGTAGTTTTTTAAGGGCAGGATGGTAATTTCAAGTCCTAATTTAACCCTAAACACAACCCAAGCCGCACCCTAAACTCTGCTGATATTATTTGTTTTCTTTGTATGCAATGACCAATTAAGTTTTCTGTTTTTTATATTGTGTTTTTCTTTCTTTGTATGCAATGAACAATTGAAGTAATATTTTATGGTAAACAGAGATTTTTGAGGTAATGTTTTATGATAAATAGAGATTTTGTATGTGTGTGTGTGTGTGTGTGTATTAAATATATAAAATAGCAGTAAACTCGAAACGGTACATCAGTATTGACCGGTATCTAAAATATATTGTACCGGTGGTCAAACCGGTAGAGCCTCCGGTACGGTATTAACTTTATTGCTTTAAAGTGGGAATGGCAAAGTTCTATCTTATTAGAACTTGATGTATATGTTTGAACGGAGTTCTATCTTATTAGAATTCTATTGGTGACTTGATATGTATGTAACTTTGATGAGATCATACAGGATGGAAAAATTGCATCTTCTTATCTTATTTCTTTTAGGCATTCATCATTTTCCCTGGCATCTTCAGACGGAGTTTTATCTCCATATATAATTGAGAAAAAGAGTGTTGATGTCTACTTTAGTGGACGGTTTAAATTTATTTTCTGTGTTAGTTGTTTTTAATTAAGAGGGTCAAAAGAGTGATATAACGGGTTTTAGCTAGAACCAACAAAATATACTTGCATCTTATTCAAAATTCAAAGTTTTAAAAAATATAACTTCACAAAGATTTACTTAATCTTTGTGAAGTTATGTTTTCAAAATTATTACATCCCTCAAATTACTTGTACTTTTAAAATTTAAAATAGTAAAACTTCAAAGAAAGCCTTCGACTACATGCATACAGGGCCGGCCCAAGATTCTTTGAGGCCTAAGGCGAGAATTTTATAGGGCCCTTTTTACATTTACATATCACTTAAATAATATTTATTTATTTTTATTTAATTCCAAATCCATTATTAATTCTTATTAATATGACTAATCTACTCAAAGTGAGCTAATGATAATTACTATATAGATTTTACAAATTGGCATATCACCAATAAAAGAAAAGTTATTCAAATATTCATTTTATTATATTATTTAAATAATACTAATCATATTCCTGTCACATCAGTTTGTAAAAAACTTTTCTTAAAATTTGTATTAGCTTTTGCATTTTTATACACTTAATTGGTGACTGTGTTGTATTTTTATTAATTTTTTTTTTTTTTTGTGGAGAAAATGCTAAATTTATTATAAATTTTATTACAAAAAGCTTATAAATTGATGTGTCAATGAGGTGGCACTTCAACAAAAAAATAAATGAGTATTGAATTACTTCATTGGTGACATATCAATTTGTAAGACCTCTATAATAAAACTTGTAATATACTAGAATAACTCTAATATTTTAAGCCTTCTTAAGATTGGAATGAAATATACACTTAATTCACACTTTTTATTTTATTAAGAAAATAAAAAAAAATAAATAAAAAAATAAAAAAACTTACCCCCCATATTTGGGGGCCTTCTTATGTCAGGGGCCCTTAGGCCATGGCCTAAATGGCTTAGGCCTAGGACCGGCGCTGCACGCATAGCATGTGCATGAAGCTAGTGTAAATGGTGAGAAATGAATTTGTTATTACTTGTTTCTTATTTCTAAATATTTTACCTGCATTATTTCTTGAAAAAATGTAAATGATTAATTATAAGTTAGAACAAGTTTGTAGGAATTGTGAGCTTGGTGAAATTATTAAAGTTGTTTTGGAAATATTAAGATTATTGGGTGTTTCTAGACATTAGGCAATAGTTGAACCCCAATTGGTTATTTATTCCATTATTTGGTTTTGTAGTTATTAGGACTTGAACGTTGTAGTGCTATAGTTTGCTTGAACATTGATAAGAATCAAGTATTGATCAATAAAATTTCACCCAATTTTATTTTGTGAAACCCTTGTGTGCTGAGATTTTAAACTCCCTCGAAGTAGTCTATTTTTTTAAACTAAGAGGCATTATTGGTTCTTTCGAAATAACCAATAAAAAAGCTGTATAAAAATTAGTATCAGAGCTAGACATATCAAAACTAGACCTGGAGAAACAATGGTTATAATGCTTGGAGAACTGGAAAGAGATATAACTATCTAGTAGCTGGTCAAAAGAAAATGATTACAAACGTGATAATGAAACTTAAATCCTTGTGTTTGGTTAGTCATAGGTATGAACAAAAGCAACCAACTAAGGAGGGTGATGAGCAATGCAAGTCCAAAGATTTGAAGGCCATGGGAGTTCACAAAATCAAATCATTTGAGATAGCAAGTCAGCTTGGTTAATTAAAGAGTAGGTTAAAGTGCACATTTAATACATAAAGTTTGGGGTTCTTTTTATTTTAGCTCTTTACATTTTAAATTTTTTTTATTTTTTATTTTGACTTCATGTTTGATTTGGATTTTTAGTTGGCCATTTATTTATTTTGATCCTTCATAAAAATGAAAATTTTGAAATAAAAAAAGTCAAACAAAATACTAGATCAAATATGAAAATGAAAATTTTGAAAAATAGAATGTCAATATGAAAATAAATATATCAAACATGAAGGGTTAAAATGAAAATTTTAAAATGTATATGGTTAAAATGGAAAAAAAACTCTAAATATAAAGAACAAAAGCATATATACCTTGAAAGAGATAGATCTTTTAAATTATAATATTTAAGATGTTCGAAATTTTAATGAAGCAAAATTGTTCTCATAAACGAGAATAAGGATATAAGTATATTATATAGATAATACAAGTGTCTAATTATTATTTATTCAAATTTTTAGCATAAGTGAAAGTCTTTAAAATTTTCAAATTTTTAATACGATTTCCTATTGAGATTTATAAACTCTTATATGATAGAATAATATCTAATTGAAGCCCAAAAATCATAATGGTAAGAACTTATTTATCATAAAATTAAAAAAGGTTAAATGAAAAATTAAATTAATAATTTTTGTATGGTATTAGTTGACTCATTTCTTATAAATCATTATATTTTTCACTAAAACACTTTTTAACACTTAAGTTGATGCCAAACACACACTTATAAGAAAATAAGAGATTTAAATACCCAAAGAGTCTCACTTGTATACATGTGACTTTGTGCAAAGAAACTACTTAATTGAAAATCAGTAGCCCACAAATTTTTCGTGAGTTGGGCAAGCAAATCAGTCAATCAATATATATATATATATATATATATATATAACCAGAGACCTCATGCCGAAGTGTATGAGATTTTGCCATATGGTGCTTTGTATAAGTACTTTTTCATTTAGCCTTTCACCTTCTATCTTCTTATCAATGTTTTGTTTAAGGCATAAATGCATAAAATTAAAAGATTTGGTTCTACTCCATTTTCCAACTTCTTGATGTCTTCCACTCTTAATTTCATTAATTTAAAAAATGAAAGTTTTTCTCCATTCAATGTTAGTTTTCATGTTCTTTTATATATTCCAGTTTCACAAAATATCAAAAGGCCAAAAGAAAAGTAGGACTGGAGAGATAGAGAGACAAAGAGTGAGAAAATTAGTGTAAAAAAGAGTTTGAAATTGGCTTTGGTTTTACTTGCATATGAACTAAACTTCATAGCAACACTGTCGAAGCTTGATATAATACTTTAACAACATATGGGGTTTCGAAAAGGTATTTATTTATTTTTTTATTTACATTTTTGGAAAATGTTTAATCTTTGTAAGTGATTAAGGTACTCAGTTAAATGTAAGATATGAAACAATATAAGTTTATATATCTCTATTCAATTATTGTTTTATTTTTAATCTCTTAGCATGTATATATTAGTTTTGTGAATTAGAAATTATAAACCTTAAATCTTAAATGTTTAGCCTTAAAAAATTCACGTGTTTTCTTTTAAAAAAAATAAGTACTTATAAAAAAAGAAAAGAAAAGAAAATAATAAAAAAATTTACATTGAAAACGTCACATGTTAAAACTAAATATATATGGACACCTGATCAAACGAAAAAAGACATATAATGGCATTTTTAGAGCCTGATTAATTATGGTTACTTATGGATATATTGTGTTACAATTTTTTTTTTCATTCATTATTTTTGTGAAATATAATACATAATCGAAATTAAATTTTTAAACATTATAACATATATGAATATTATAAAATAACTAGTAGTAAACACGCACATCTCGCCGGGAGTCGGGACATCTGCTAATTATAGAAAAAGATTGACCATGCTTAGCAGACCAACTTAATAGAAACATATAAAATAATGGTGATATTTACTTGATGATGGATTTCTCAATTCCTTCAAAAGTAAGAATCAGTTGACCGCAAAAAAATAAAATAAAATAAAATAAAATCTTGTTATTATGACATTGAATTCATTCAAAACAATATGTCCACATGTTGGGTCTCATCACAAAACATGTGGCAAAAAAAAAAAAAAATAAGAAAAGAGATTACTTGGCTTGGAAGGATTTGTATTAGCACATCTACCTAATGGAAAATCACACGTTAGGATGTACTGCAAAATTCATAATGTAGCAGAAGAAAGTGTTTTCCAACCACAAGTCTAAGCTCTAACTACTAGTCTGGAGTCTGAGACCATTTCTACAACCTTCCACGGACACCATTAATTACTTTATAATCCAATCCTGCCCTTCACACTAAACTCCACCCAACTCTTTCTGTCACGTTTGTGTAGGAGCTTTAAGAGAATGAGTCACCACAGGCACCCTCCACCACCAGGTCCACCACCACCAGATCCTTTTGCGCCGCCACCTCCACCAGGTCCGCCAGGGCCACCACCTCCTGGATTTGCTCATCATCCACCACCACCACCAGGTCCACACGGTCCACCACCCCCATTTGCTCATCCCCCACCACCACCAGGTCCATACGGTCCACCACCTCCATTTGCTCATCCCCCACCACCACCACCCAGACCACCAGGTCCTCCTCCACCACCTGGGCCTCACCCTCCACCGCCTTATTAGCGATTTAGCATTACTTCTTTATGCATATATATATTGTAAGTTGTAACACGTCATAGAGGATATAAAATAAATTTACCATTCTATCTATTCTCACTTGTTCTTTATGTTTGTCAGTATGGCCTACAACACTACCAGCATGTAATCTTAATTTATTGTTGGATGGAATAATTGTCTTCCGTTTTTATAAATTAATAGTCTTCAGTCTCTTTATTTATCATTTCGGCGTCATATATATGGAAAATCATTAGGTAGTGGGCAGTAAGCCAAAGTACCAATCGCTCATTTTTAAAATTAGCATTCTTTAGGGATAAGAGTTGGAAGGAGAGCCTTCCATTCCTTGTTCTCCTTTTGTTGGAACCGCATGAATCCTTGGTTAAAATGGGATTTCAATCCAGCACCTATATTTTTTTTTTTTTAAGATTTGGAGAAGAGTTGCTCTTTAAAAGTACAGTACGATGAAATACGAGGGTCATAGAGATATTCGTTCATTTCCACGGTCTTAAACAGTTAAACCATTGAGCTATTACTTGGGTGGTTAGATAAATGTGTTTTATCCAAACTCAAATCCAAACTTCCTGTCGGCTATAATTTTTGTTTAGTTTTATTACATTACTTGATCGATTATGCTCTTGGATTGGATTTTGATTAACAACATTGCATATAACCAATATTGCATTAAATAGTATGAAAAATATTGAACACAACAGTATGGTTATGAAAGAAAACTCTGACGGGAAAATCTCTTTTAGGGTTTGAACATGAACGTTCACATTTAGACCCTTAAAATGCCTTACTACTAATTTTAATCCAAATGAACTTAACCAAGTGATTAATTAATTCAAAATTAAATTGCAAGGTCAATAACAACACAAGGGAATAATAAATCATAATACACATATATACATAGAGATAAGATGTGATTACGAATAAAAATCCTTAAGAGATAAAAATTCTCCGGGTCTAGCCAATTAATGAAGTCCAATATGAAGATAGTTATAGAGCATAACAACTTACAAAACCTCTAGTTGTGCAATGTACATGTACTTGAGTCTATAGATCTTGCTAGAAATAACTTATCTCAGTTGTTTATTCAAAATAATTTGAAGAGAAATCTTGGCGTATACGGGGAAACTAATTTTCACGGCTTAACAAAATAAATCGGAAGGTTGTGTTTTGAAAGTGCAATCTCAAACCAAGAAATCATTAAATAAAACCAACTTAACGTACAAAAAAAAAAAAAAAATACTAGTGTAATGCCTTCAAAGCTAATCTTGAAAAGTTTCCTATGTGTGGGCCTTCAAAATAATATTTCTTGGATTGGGTTACATAAGATGACAATGGGCAAGTTTGTTCCATAAATTCCATTGACAAACTTATTGGTTTTAACATATCTTTTTTTGTAACGACTTTGCATTGCCAAATCTTGTCTCATTCTATTTTTCCTATTAGCCATGGCGTAGTGAGAAAAACCGCAATATCAGGATCTGTCTTTGTTTTTACAGTATCAACCACCCAATCAAAGAATGTATATGCACCCCCTTCCCGGTCATTTCATATTTTGTCCACACCTGTGCAGCAGAAGGGTAATAATGGCATTTTTGTTTTACACTCAAAAGTTAACACATTAATATAAGAAATAAATAGTAAAATTTATAATATTCTTTGGACTTAACATTTTTAGCATCACTCTATTATACATTAAAACGTAGTCAAACTTTGATAAATTACATTTTATCATCTTAAACTATACTTTTAATTACACTTTGCACCATTAGAATGCATAGCACCTTAAATTATAACCCGTGTTACACTTAACACTCTTGGTCAATTTTACCATTATCATAGATGATACTCCATAAAAAGATCCAATTGTCCATAAACTATACTCCCCGATTACATTTTACACCCTAAACTTTAGTTTTCCATCTAAAATAACGACAAAATTTCCGATAACGTGTAAAGTGTAACACAAGTTACTTGTTAGAGTGCTAACCGTGCATTATGAAAGTTTAGGATATAAAGTATAATTTGAGGGATAATCTAGGATGGTAAGGTGTAATTACTCATAAGAATGAATTAAAAACAATGAAATGCTAATACTGAGTTAGTATGGTAAAAACTTATTGTACATTATTATGTGGTAGTTATGGGAAAAACTTAGATATTGTAACTTATGTCCTATTACTTTGGTTCTTTTTTTAAATTTTTCCACATTAAATTTACCACATTGGCACAACCTGACCTGAGATTACCATGTGAGTCTCTTTTGAGGTGCTGGGATTGATCATGTGGCCAATGGGCAGATTTCTTTTTGAGCAGGTGACACACCACTGTTGGACTGCAAATTAACGTGGATTTTAATTCTTAGCGCTTAAGTTTATGCCTAGCTAGTTTCATCTGCGAGTCTTACAACTAACAGTCAATGAATTTTATCTTTATCAACAACAAAAAAGCAGTCAATAAATTTTATGTTACCCAGAAACTTCTCCTGCACCAAATTAATTTCACAACTATTTTCTATATAAACCAGTCCAATTCTTGATCTTATCTTATGTCTCAATAACAAACATGAACCTCTCCTAGCTCCTACCTTTCCTTGCAACTAAGGTTCCTAAAAAATATTATGCCTTTTCACAGACATCCACCTCCACCACCGGGCCCACATCCGCCACCACCACCACCACCACACATATACGGTCCACCACCGCCTCCTCCACGTCCTGAATTTTATCCTCCTCCACCACCACCACCTCATTATCATCATCATCATCATCCACCTGGACCACCCCCACCACCCTATGCACCACCCCATCCTCCACCTCATGGTCCACCTCCACCACCATTTCTAGACCCTTATCGTCCTCCTCCACCTTGGTACCGCCCTCCTCCGCCCTACTAGCACGCACTACAGTTGGTTCTCTTTGCGCTTGTTTGTATCAGCTAGGAGAGACTGCTAGCTGCATAAGGATGAGGATAGAGAAGCTTAATTTATAGTGTTGTTTTTGGCTTGCTTTCTTTAAGAAGGAAAAATAAGATGATCTTTTCTTGTCTTGTTGTGCAAGGTGTGTAATTTTCACCTCTTGTTGCAGTGCCTATATATATGGATGTGAGAAGTTTGTAATTGTGTATTCAACACACTGACCTTTTTCGTAGGATGAAATTTTTGTGTTCTATCACATCTTCTCAAGATTGTTACAAATTTGATTTTCTGGTCATTTATAATTGGTGGTTGATATATGAAATCAGAGAGCTCTTGAACATATAAAATCCAGAAAATATTCTGTACTCCTTTGTTTTTTGTTCATTGAATCATATGTAAAACGTTTGGGGATAATTTGTTGGTATGCCCGTTAAGGTCTATATCATGTAGGCTTGATGTTTGTTTGGAAAAAGGATGAAAAAATGGAAAATTGCACATAATCCACCTGTGGTTTGGTCCATCTTAACAAAGTCCACCTGTGGTTTAAAACTTATCACTTAACCTACCTAAAGTATCCTTCGTTAGACACCCATTACCCACTTTTGTCCTTTCTATTAAAAAATTTCATTTATTATATAAGCCAAAATTAGAACTCAAATAGAACCCCCAAAAAGAAGAACGAGCTCTCTACCTCAGAATCCCTAAAAATCCCTAAACCCATTATCCCTCTCTCTCTTTACTTCGATTGCCTGACTGAGTTCAGGTTCGCTAGGTCCCTATTCATTCTCTAAGTGGTTCTATGGTTGTGTGTTCTTTTATTTTGTCTCAATCTATTCACGGTGATGAATTGGAACTCTTGGGTTCTCTGATGGCTGGTTTTCAGAAAGTGTGGTTGTTTCTTTGTATTTAGATTTGGATTTTAGGGTGTATTTGATGAGATGTGGGTTTTTATTTGGGTCTGTGGGTTGTAGTGCTTGGCTGGTGGTGTGGATGGGTAGTAGTGGTGGAGATTGGGTTTGTGCTTTGCAAAGGAGCTCTTGCTGGTATTAAAAAAGCCTTTTGGTAGACAAACAACACATAAAAAAAAATGTAAGATGGAGTTGCTTTAGTTTTGGGTTATGTTATGATAGATTGAAAGCTTCAAAACATCTCTTTGGTGTATTTTATTTCTATTTTTTTTTTCTCCCTAAACAATCGCAACTGAGGACACACAAATCCACACCAATGCCTTGACTACCCAATACCCACGCAAAACATTTGTTTGTTGGCCTTTGTTCATACATTTGCAAAAAATTTCATAGTTTTAGCAGCATTATCTACAGAAGTTTCTTTATCTTTGCCCTTTTTTCATACATTTGAATTCAAAAATGGAAACCCAGAAGCACAAAAAGTCAAAACTAACTTGTGCTAGGAAATTATCATATTAATGGATGAATTTTTGAAATTTTGATCTTGAGATTTTTAGTATATGATAAGCCACAAACACGTTGACTCCTTGTGATTAATTAAATTGATTAATTAGCCGAGTTATTAACTAATCAAATTAACATGCAAAAGCATGTGGCAGCACAAACAAATCACCAAAACTAAAGTATGCAGCAGAAAATAAAAAATACGGTAATTTGTTTACGAATGGAGAAAACCTGACGGCAAAAAGCCCCACCGGGTGATTTAATGTCACCACTCCCGAAACTCCACTGTTATTACAACAAGCGATTACAAGCAAGGAATCCGAGTACCTTACCAACCTACAGTTGAACCCTTACCAACCTACAGTTGAACCCTTACCCCAATACCCAATTGGACTTGTTCCATAGTGATAGTTTCTCCTCTTGATGCACGGCTCCAAGTACGTGACTAACCAATTTTGCGGATCCTAGTACGCAGCTTACTCCTTTGCACGAATTTTAGTATGTGACTAACTCTACAACAACCCTTTGATTGTTATAGTTGATTTGCAGCAGTTTCA
The DNA here is from genome assembly GCA_032878915.1 of Castanopsis chinensis. Classification (NCBI taxonomy): domain Eukaryota; kingdom Viridiplantae; phylum Streptophyta; class Magnoliopsida; order Fagales; family Fagaceae; genus Castanopsis; species Castanopsis chinensis. The sequence goes on along the minus strand of JAVQMG010000116.1, from coordinate 4,420,054 downwards.
CATAGACACACCAATAAGATCTTCAATATTGGTGCAAGAGACTTTGCTTAATTACAAAACCCAAAGGCGTACAAGAAACGCAGCAAGAACTCTTTCTTCTGTAGGAGGAGGCTAGGGTTTCAAAAAAAAAAAAAAAACCTTATGAAGCTCTCTAGGGTTAGGTTTTTCTTTTTCCACCTCCTTTAAATAGGAGCTTAGGAGCTTAATGAGCTCTCCTATTTTAAATAGGTTTACACAAACCTTAGACTTTCCTAATCCAATAAGAATTATACAAACCCATAAACAATTAGCCTTTTAGAGTAAAAACGTTGCTGGCTATAATCTGACTCCCGTAAGCTCGATCGATCAAAATATCTGTCGAGCTTTAATGAATCTCGACAGATCGAGATTCTGTCGAGGAGGTATCGAGACCTGCAGTTTGCACTTTTCTTGAGCAGTTCTTGAGTAATCTTCATGTCTTCAATTTAACCACTTGTAATGATCATTTTGAACCTATTTAGATTTACCTAAATATAAGTAAAATGCGTTTTGTCAAAAGATATGCCAATTACATAAAAATATGTCTCCAACAGTATAAATGGTTTTTTTTTTTTTTTGGGAGCTCTAAATTCAAAAGAGTAGATGAAGGAGAGAGACATAAAATATTATTAAAAAGACATTTTTACCCTTGTTTTTCTAACAGAAAATGGTGAGGTTACGGATGTCTAAGAAAGGACACTTTAGTTGGGTTAAATGACACTTTTTAAACCATAAGTTATGGGTAAGTTTAGTTAAAACCGACTAAATCATAAATGGGTTAACCGTAATTATCCCACAAAAAAAGTGTTGGAGGCACATTCATCGCAGACCTTTCTAAAGAAAGGATAAGTGAAACACACCACAATATCTAATGGTGCGATTGTAAATTGAAAGGCAATCAAATATGCCAAATTTTGAAGAGGAAATTATGGTCATTGCTACTCTATGGGAATGCATCATGAGAAGAAATGTTTTATAAATTATTGTAGCTGAATTTAGGTGCGACTTACGGTACATTTAATCATTGACGGCTAACAAACCAAACTTCTCCCACATCCAAAAATTAGGCCATGAATCTAAAGCAATTTTGTGTGAAAAAAAGAATTAATTGGAACTTGCAATTTAGTAGTTTGCTTGACGGTACTTCGGCAAAAAGTACTTATTAATTACATCATCCATTTTTTTTATAATCTATGGTGTCAGATGCTATGATTACTGAGAAGGAATATGCTTGTAGCTCCCTCATCATTTTTCCAATTTTATGCACAATTTATCAGCCTGCTCACAGTGCAACACAATAAGTCCATAATTTTCCTTTTTCAACAATGAAGTCCATAATTTTCCTTAATTATTTCAATGAAGTTCTTGCTTCATAGAAAAATTTATAAATGAATAAATAACTTTTAAATTTTTAATGGAAGTCGGCTTAATCATCTGGTTTATCCATTGTGACTCGGTTTGTGACATCAACATGGGCTCCTTTGCCGTGTGAGCCATGTGAATATATATATATATATATATATATATATATATATATATATATGTATGTATGTATGGAGAGAGAGAAAGATGGCCGGCCCAGGCTAATCTACTTTTGAACCAGTCACACCACAAGTAATCAGTACAGCCACAGCAGTTTTACAACAAAATTTAGCTGATAGAAAGTTACTGCTTCTCATCTGCCCAATGCCCATAACTAATTTTATCTTTTTTCTTACTATTAAGCGCTTATGACTTAGTGTGTTTGTGAAATTATTATAAAAAAAAATAAAAATAAAAATAAAAATGCGGTACGTGTAGCTTTATTGACAGTTGGTCTGAAAACGTGGATTGCCAGTGCTCAAATTAAGTATTGTATGGGTTGCTTGCGTTTATTTACCTTAAGATAATAAGTATCATTTGCAATGATCATTTTGAATGATGAACTTTAGATGATTTACTTCCTAATTTTAAATTAAATTGTAAAGAGTTTATTTTGCGTCCAAAATCAATATCAAAATTAGCAAATAATTACATTGGCTAGGCTAGGTGATGGGCAGAGTCATATATCAAAATTAATATATTATATATGTAGTGTTAGCCCTAATTACTATCACATTGACTTTAAATAATGAAACAAGCATTCTAGTTAATTTTAAATTAATAATATTATTCATAAAAACAATAATTAGTGCAATTATCTTATAACCCTAGGATAAAACTTAAGTATACCTCTTCAAATGCAGTACATTATATTAACAAAAATAATTGTACCATCAAAATAATAATAATTGATGAACCAAGAAAATATGATCATTTAGAGAGGCCTTTGGACGATCAATACGCATTTAATACAACTTCTGTTACTAAATGAATGAATAAAGCTAGCTTGACCGTTGGATGGATATTAAAAGAACCACATTAAACCACCAAAAGCATTACCCAAGCCATTAAGGCTCCCATTGAAGACCTCCAATGACTAAAAAAGCAAGTAACTATATAAACTATATCAGACCTCAAACAAAGGTACACACACATATCATAACATTATTAGTTTTTTGTCATTTCATCTCTCAATACTTGATTTGCCATTGGAGGCTCAATGGCTAACACCACACTAGTGACCTTCTTAAGAGAAACCCCATTTCTGGTCTTGTGCAGGAATCCAACGTCATTTGGTCACGCTTCGTTTGGACAAATCTAACAACTAACGAATTTGTCTCCATCAGTTTGGCGCCGTCTGTGGGGAACAACTTTCAAACTCTAGTTTGAAAACGCAACTCTACCATTCTCAATATCCAGATGGAATCCAATGTACCACAAGACCCAATGGCATTAGCTTTGCAGATTCAAACACTCACGGCCAATGTAGAAGAACTCACCAAGAAAAATCAAGAGATAAGATAGTAGTTGCAACAAGAGGAAAATCGTTCACCAACAAGGATCGAAATCAACAAGAACAAAGATGAGGCCTAAGGCCCGAAGAACAACCACTAAAGAGATCATTCAAGGAGGACGGAACCATTTGATTGGACGAGGGATGTCCTTCTTAAAAGCATGAGAAACGAGATGGATGAACTAAAAAATACAATGAAGAAGAAGACAACTAAGAATTTGGATAGAATGGTGAAATGGAATGATTCTCCTTTCACAATAAAAGTCAAGGAATGCCCTTTACCACCGAAATTCTGCCTTCCTCGACTTAAGTTGTATGACGGTCTTAAGGATCCATTGGATCACATAATCACTTTCAAGATGACCTTGAGTTTGCAGAAAACCCAAACGAGATCTTGTGCTAGTCTTTCCCGACGACCCTTAAAGGAGCAGCACGAGTATGGTTCAACAAACTGGCCTAGTCATGCATAGACGGCCTTAAGCAGCTTAGCAATTTTTTTGTACACCACTTTGTCAGTAGACAGCAATAGAAGAGACCATCAGATCACCTGCTCACGATTAGGCAAGAAGAAGGGGAATTGCTAAGATCGTATGTGAAGCGATTCAACAAGGAAGTTCTAGAGGTGGACGAAGCTAAGGACAAAGTGCAACTGACTAGTTTCAGGACCGATTTAAAGTCCATAGATTTTGTGATCGCACTTGCAAAGAGCCTTCCAAGATCAATGACAGATTTACTATTGAAAGCTTAGAAATACATGAACGCAGAGAATGCTTTAACCACGATCAAAGTGGGGGACACGCGGAAAGAAAGAAGATATGTTCAAGAAGACTTGAAAGGAAAAAAAAAAAGGAAATGAAGAAACTATTCTTCCAACCATGACAAAGTCAAGCCGAAGAATGATAAGACTAGAAGGACGGTAAATTTCACACCCCTAGTAATTGTCTGTCAAAATCTTGATGCAGATTAAGGACAATCATCCATTTAAATGGCCAAAGCCACTGAACTCTTCACCCAGCGCTCGTAATAAGAAGTATTGTCATTTTCACTGAGATCATGGACACTACACGGACGAATGTAGGGACTTAAAATAACAAATAGAAGAGCTGATCCAGAAAGGGAAGTTACAGAAATCAGTGAAGAAATATACGCCAGGACGGTACAAGCATGAACAACGGGCAAGATTAGAAGACAAGCCCAGAGAAGAAGAAAAACAACAGGATCTTCCAAAGAGCGTCATAGGAGAAATAAGGATGATCAATAAAGGCCAAATAGCAGGAAGATTTTTCAAGTCCCTCAAGAAGCCACAGCAAAGACAGGCCAACAGCATCCACAAAGCACCACCGTTAAAACATAGAAGAAAAGAAACCATGGACACAGTTTTTTTAGAGGAAGATGATAGGGGAGTGAAACAACCTCATGACAACCCATTGGTTATCATGCTTATGATAGAAGGTTTCAACACTAGACGAGTTCTGGTAGACAACGAGAGCTCCGCTAACATCATTTACTTGTCAGATTTCTAGCAGCTATAGGTAGATCCAAAGAATCTTCGTCCATTCAAATCTCCCCTTGTTAGTTTTGGTGTAGATAAAGTATACCCAAAGGGAATAGTAACACTAACGGTCGCAACTAGCTCATATCCTCTCCAGGTAACCAAACAACTTAATTTTTTGGTAGTTGACTGTCACTTGTCCTATAATGTGATCATAGGACAACCTACACTCAACCGTTGGAAAGCCGCAACGTCAACATTTTTCCTGAAGGTGAAATTCCCAACAAAACACGAGGTAGGATTGATAAAGAGAGATCAAGTTCTAGCTCGTGAATGCTATCAAGTAGTATTGGCCTTAAAGGAGAACCACATGTGGATGATCAAGGAAGAGAATTTAGAAGCAATAGAGGCACTGGAAACAATTGAACTAGTAGAAGGAGAGCTAACAAAGGTAACAAAAGTATCGACGAGCCTTAATTCCTCAAAGAAGGGAGAGATAGGCAAGTTCCTAAAGCAAAATTTAGACATCTTTCCCTCAAGCCACGAAGACAAGCCCGACATATTCGAAAATATTATTCACCATCGCCTAAATGTGAATCTCGAAAGAAAACCAGTCCAGCAAAGAAGAACGGTTTTTGCTCCCGAACGAAATAGAGCCATAATGGATGAAGTAGACAAATTGCTGGCAACCAATTTCATTTGAGAAGTCTATTACCTGGTCTAGTTGGTCAATTTTGTCATGGTGAAAATGGCAAATGAAAAATGGAGAATATGTGTAGATTACTAGAATAGTGCCTACCTGAAGGACAGATTCCCATTACCAAGAATTAACCAGCTTGTTGGCTCAACAGCAGAACACAAGCTCTTGACTTTCATAGACGCATTCTCAAGTTACAACCAAATCTAGATATAGGATAAGGATCAGGAGAAGACAACATTCATCACCAATCAGGTGAACTAGATGTTCAGCAAGCAGATTGGAAGGAACATGGAGGTTTATGTTGATGATATGCTTATTAAGAGTAAAGAAGAAGGAAGCCATCTGGATGACCTTAAGGAAACTTTTGAAACACTAAAGCAATACAAGATGAAGTTAAATCCGACGAAAAGGGCATTCAGAGTTTCCTTTGGGAAGTTCCTTGGCTTCATGGTGTTGCAACGAGGAATTGAAACCAACCCAGAAAAGGTGAAGGCCATGCTGGAGATGTCATAACTCAAAACTATCAAGAAAGTACAAAAACTAACGAGAAGAGTCACGACCCTTAACAAGTTCATCTTTAAAGCAACAGACAAGTGTCTGCCTTCTTCAAGACTCTCAAGCAAGCTTTCAGCTGGACAGACAATTATGAAACGGCATTCTAGGAGTTAAAATATTATTTGAGTAACCCACCACTTTTGAGTCTATCCAAAGACAGGAAGGACTTGTTCTTGTATCTAGCGGTATTAGCTACAATTATAAGTGTTGCATTGATTCGAAAGGAGTCTAAAGTTCAATGCCCAGTATACTATGTCAGCCAAGCTTTCCAAGGAACAGAGGCAAAATACCCATGCGTAGAGAAGATCACCTTTGCCCTGATTGCCACTTCTCAGAAATTGCGTCCATATTTTCAAGCAAATCTGATTCTAGAAATGATGGACCAACCAATCAAGAAGGCAATAACCAATAAACAAACTAGAAGCAAAAGGAAGAATGGTACAGTAGGCTATTGAACTAAGCCAATTCAACATTGAGTACAAACCACAATCAGCGATAAAAGCTCAGGTATTAGTTGATTTTATTGTTGAGTTTACTCTACTAGAAGATGAGAATATGAAGTATACATTAAGACTATGGAAGGTTCACACGGATGGATCGTCAATACAAAAGATGGGCGGAGTTGGAGTTGTCTTTACTTCTCCAGAGAGAGACATCCTGAAATATAGAGTACAGCTCCAATTCCCTGCCACCAATAACGAAACAGAGTATGAGGTGATACTGACGGGGCTCAGGGTGGCAAAATACCTAAGAGCTAGAAATGTACTTTTGAAAAGTGATTCAAAGCTGATAATAGGCACATTAATGGTGAATACGAAGCCAAAGAAAGCAAGATGCAAAGGTACTTGAAGTCGATGAACCAAATAATTGGGGAGTTGGAGTAGGCAAACTTCATACAAGTCCCATGAAGTCAGAATTCAGATGCAGATAAAGTGGCTAGATATGCGTCATCAGAAGACAGAACAAGCTTTCCAAATCTGATGCTAGAAATAAAAAAAAGTCCCCTAGCATCGAAGAGTTCTACACATTTTCAATACCAAGTAACACCAGCTAGACAACCTCAATCCTATCATGCCTCAAAGATGTTAGGATTAGTGCCCTTAAATCCTATTGTATAATGTTATGTATGATATTATGTATTATATTATGTATGACATGATGTATGACTTAATATTGTGATTGATAAATTTGTTTTATTATAATCTAAAATAATGGTAACATGAATATTGGACATTAGCAAATAGTCCATGAGATGCATAGTATGGGATTTATGTGAAAAGTTACAGAAGATATAAATCACAAGTTCTTTATAAACTCAAAATTCTAGTTCATAGTTGGTGATGAAATTGGGCATTTCATCTGCAAAGACTATAACATATCAACTAAGATGATTTGTCTTGATCATGGAAGTGGAGACTTCTAGTTGGTATGTTGATATGTTTTAAGAGTTAAGACATATTGAACTTGACCGCTGTGAGATTTATTATTCTCCTAAAGACTGTCAAATAAATAATAAATTTCACGACTTCTATTTACATGAACTCTTAATCCTAAGAGAATAATGGACCTGATCATAAAATGTAGATTGCTTTGATATATCAGGAATGAGATCTAAAAACACAATCAAAATCTCAATATGTTGGGTAGCCACATTTAATGTTGATGGAATATATATTCACAAGATGGAATTAAGTCTCTTAATGGAGATACAAAACATTCTCATGAGATAAGTTTAATGTGTTTGGTTATTCAGAGTGTTAGGCCTAACCACTTTAGTAAGGAGTTACTAAAGTATATATTTATGAAATTAGATTTCATAAATATATGATAAATAACATAAAAAATTAAACTGGGTACTCAAGAACTAAGATATAGTAATTTACAAAGTGGCAGTCTACCTTTATGACTTTATATTATTACAAATATTTTATAAAAGGGTTGCATGTACAATAAAGTCTAAGGATATAATTTATAAATAAGGCCTAGAGTGCATCTATATTTATATAATGGTATTAAATATAGTTAATGGTAACTTTGGACTCGTCAAGAGTTGACAAAAAGTCCAAGACTCATTAGAGCTAGTTTCTTATTGGTCCCACTCCAAGCCACACACTAAAACCTAATTAGAAAGGCTCAAAAGGCAAGCTCAATTAGATAATCAGTTAGATACAAAGGAAGAAACATACAGAATTTTTAATGAGAGACAAGAACATGAAATGCTAAGTATGTAAGTGTGAGACACTCTTTTATTCTCTCTTTGAAAACTGATTGAGAGACCACACTTCTTGGGCGTAAAGTGAAATTGGAGTGAAGATTAAAAGTGTTCTCAAGTACTTCTGATCTTTTGTTTTGAATTTCACAGCACCAAGGTACGCTCTCTTGTTCTTAAATTCTGAAATTTCTATAGTACATGTTAACAATTGCGAATGAAGTAGATTCGTTAATTTTTCACTAGGTATGTTTTATATGCGTGCAAACATGTATTTAACCATCAAATGGTATCAGAGCAATCTTCAATTTCGAATTTGTATAACATGTTTTGTGAATTTTGGAATTAGAGATAATAGTTTCATGTTGTTAGAAGATTATACATTTAATTTTCTGCATGGATGTTGAAACTATGATTTGATGAAAATTGATATTGATGTTATGATGTTGTTTAAATTTGAATTTAAGTATGTTAAATTGATCTTTAAGGCTATAGCATCAATGGAATTCAGTTTTGATATTAAATTCTATTTATTATGTTCATATGATGGTTGTTTGTTCATAAAAACTATTGAAAATTGTTTACATTTGCCCTTTAAAAACTGAAAACATGGGTTTTTCATGAGCTATCTTCTCGCGAAATTACTCTCGAAAAATGCCCCTGAAGCACAAAACTTTTCTCGGGTAAGCTTTACTTGCAAAACAGTGGCGAGACAGTCGCGATAGTTTCTGTCTGAATTTTTTTTTTTAACTATTTCCCTTAACCCATTTTTGCGGGAAGAGCTTAGTCACGAGATTCTCGCGAAAATGCCACTGAAGGGAATTTTGAACTTTTTCTCTAAGTGTTTTCAAATGTATAAAGTGCAAGGCTATGTGTGATTACATTACACATGTTTACAAAATAAAAACCTTTCTTTTAAAACATCTAGTATGAGAAAGATACAAGGGTTGCATCTCATGGCCTTCATTGTTGGTTCATAGTAATATGAAATATATACTTTGTCTTTGTTTCAGCTTAGCATTCCATGCGAAGAGTATTTAGTTCATGGTTCTACAAGATTGAATTTCCTAATTTATAGTAGTTGATGAAACACCTTGTCTTAGCCTTGAGCTTTGCATTCAATGCGACTGGTGTTTTGTATCATGGTACTACAAAATAAGCCTATTAAGGAGATGAAATATGGCTACACATGATTCTAGACAATGATATACACTAGAATAAGTAATATAGCATCCTCTATGCTGAGTTCTTACTATTATTACTTAGAGACTAAATGTAAAATGACATATTATTAGTATTTGAAAAGAGTTATCATGATAGCACTAATAATGAGAATAGTTCTCAATCAATCATAGTACTTAAAATTCACTCTATGCTATGGGTTATTAAATATGGGATTGAATTGTCGTTGCATATATTATATCATGGTTTTATTAAGGTTCCATATTATATGTTTATATGCTAAATTGATAGTGTCCAGTTTACTTATTATATTCATGTTTATAGTTTTCAGATTTAAATTGTGGCATTATTTAGCCCACTTGTTGCTATTCTTAATAAATTAAAAAAAAAAAAACTGACTGGATCCAACTATGTTGACTAGAAAAGAAATTTGGACATTGTTCTTACTGCTGAAGAGCACAAATATGTGCTTACTCAACCATGTCCTAGCTTTCCATCATTAGATTCTCCTCTTGAAGAAAAACAATGATATGATCGTTGGCAAAAAATCTAATGAGATTGCCAAGTGTTATATCTTGGCATCTATCTCAAATGTTCTGCAGCATCAAATGCAGTATGTAGAACTGGCTTCGGACATTATGCTAAGTCTAAATGAGATGTTTGGTAAACAAGGCCATTCTGCAAAGCAAGAAACTATGAGGCAAATTTATAATACCGAAATGGCTGAAGGCACTTTAGTGAGGGAGCATTGTCTTAGGATGATTTCAAATCTAAATACATTTGAAGTTTTAGGTGCCGATATTGATGGAGAATTCCAAGTGGATATGATACTCCAATCACTACCAGAATCATTCAAAGTTAACTATAATATGAACAAAAATATTTATTCATTGTCTGAATTAATGAATGAGTTGATAGCGGTGGAAGACATCCTTGGTACTTCTAGTGTTGATGCCAATATGGCTGAAGCTTCTACTTCTCAACCTAAGTCAAAAGGCAAGGGTAAGAAGAAGAAGAAGAAGAAGAAGGACTTCGCCAAGCAAGATGGTAAATAAGTTGCCTTAGAAGTTGCCAACAAAGGAAAGAAAACCAAAGAAAATGTTTTCATTGTGTTAAGAAAGGACATCGGAAGAGGAATTGTCCAATATTTAAAGCTGCCAAGAATAAAGGTATGAAAAGTTTCTTTCTTCTTGAAATATGTTTGGTACAGAATCCCACGAATTCTTGGTGTGTGGATTCAGGTTGTACTAATCATAATAGCAATTCTTTGCAAGGGTTCTAGGAGACCAAAAAACTGAATGAAGAGAAAATGTTTCTTATCTTGGCTAATGGGAGTAAGATTCTAGTTGTAGCTGTTGGAGTATTTAATTTATCTTTTGAATCTAAAGTTTTAATATTGGAAGACTGTCTATATGTACCTAATGCTCGTAAGAATTTAATTTCTGCAACTTATTTAGGTAAACATGCATATTGTATTATCTTGAAAGACAATGTTATAATAAAGAAGGGTAAAGTCTTTATCTATTCTGGCAATATTGTTGATGGTCTTTATATTTTAACTCCTGATAAGCATGAATTATATAATTTTGAATTAGATAATAACTCTCATATAAAATCATTAAAGAGAAAGTTTCCTTCTACAAGTGATGCATATCTTTGGCACTTGCGTTTCGGTCATATTAATTCAAACATAATTCAAAGACTTATCAAAGATGGACTCTTAAGACCCATGGACTTTGATGGTTTTCTAGTTTGTGAATCTTGTTTGGAGGGTAAAATGACCAAACGACCTTTTAATGCAAAAGGTAGAAGAGCCCAAGAGTTACTAGAACTAGTACATTCAGATGTATGTGGTCCTATGTTAATCCAACCAAAAGGTGGCTATGAGTATTTCACTACCTTCATAGATGATTACTCTAGATTTGGTTATGTGTACCTAATGAAACGGAAGTCCGAAACTTTTGAAAAGTTCAAAGAGTTTAGGGCTGAAGTTGAGAATCAATTAGGTAAACATATAAAGGTCATTCGATCTGATCGAGGTGGCAAATACCTTCTTAGGGATTTCAAGGATTACTTGACTGAAAATGAGATTATATCCCAGTTGACTGCACCTGCAATTCCACAACAAAATGGTATAGTAGATAGAAGGAATATAACTCTTTTAGATATGGTTAGATCAATGTTGAGTTACTCGACTCTACCAATTTTCTTTTGGGGATATGCCTTAAGTACTGCAATCTATCTTCTGAATTTAGTACCTTTGAAGTCTGTTCCTAAAACACCTGTAGAGTTGTGGAATGGGCGTAAGCCTAGTATAAGACATCTCCATATTTGGGGTTGTCCAACATATGTTTTGAAAGGAAAGTCTAACAAGTTACAGTCTAAAACAGAAGTGGTATTTTTTGTAGGGTATCCAAAAGGAACTATTAGAGGTTTATTCTATAGTCATAAGGATAATAAAGTGTTTGTTAGCACAAATGCCAAATTCTTGGAAAATGACTATATGAATGATTATACAACTAGAAGTAGAGTTGTTGTGGCTGAAATGAATGAACTTGTACTTGAACAACCAATGGATGAAACTAGGGATGATGTGGTTGTATTAGATACACCATAAGATATTACTCATGAGATGATTAGTACACAGGTGTCTTGTCGTAGTGGGAGAATTGTTCAGCCTCCTATAAAATTTGTAGGTTTGGGACAAACTTATGAAGCTATCTCAAAAGAGGCTGAATCGGATCCCTACACTTATGAAGAGGCAATGAATGATATAGATGCATATCATTGGGTCCAAGTTATTAAATCTTAATTAGATTCTATGTTGTCAGGCCACAAACACGTTGATCCCTTGTGATAACTTAGATTAATTAATTAGCCCAGTTATTAATTAATCAAATTAACATGCAATATCACGTGGTAGCACAAACAAATCACCGAAACTAAGATATGCAGTGGAAAATAAATAACACGGTGATTTGTTCACGAATGGGGAAAACCTTACGGCAAAAACTCCACCGGGTGATTTAAGTTCACCACTCCCGAAACTCCACTATTATCACAACAAGCAGTTACAAGTAAAGAATCCAGTACCTTACCAACCTACAGTTGAACTCTTACTCCAATACCTAATTGGACTTGTTCTGTAGTGACAGTTTCTCCTTTCAATGCACGGCTCCCAAGTACGTGACTAACCAGATGCGCGGATCCTAGTACGTGACTTCAAACACCAACTAGAGAGAAAGAGTTGTTGGCTGGAAAGTTCTTCAAATCATCAGAGATGAACTAGGGCACGAACTTTGTCTTTCAGATCACAAATTGCATGAACAAGAAGTTCTGAATGAATGTGCAACTTGCATCATCTTGACGGCCCTTAAAATAATCCTTTTATATGTCTAGGGTTAGGAGAAAAGAAGTCTCAAAGACACATTCACGGATTGGACTTGAAACAGAACTGAAAATCTGTTTTCTTTAATTCTCGACAGATAGAGGTGTCGAGGATCTGTCGAGAAGCTGTCGAGGCACGGGGCAAAACAGCTTCTTAAAGCTCGATAGATGCATGTATCGAGGTAGGTGTCGAGCTTTAAAATCTTGCACTTCCTTACTTGTTTCTTGGACAGACTTTGATGACTTCAACACTGGATCTTGAAACACTGTTTCTTGAAGTGTTAAACACATCCTAAATCTACCCAATTACAAGTAAAGTGCGTTTTGTCTAAGGATAAGCCAATTACATAAAATAGCGACATATGCTAACAACTTGAACTACATATGTCCTAACATATGTATTCCAATCAAGTTTGAGATTTTGTAAATGTGCCTAACGGTATTAAACCTATTGGTTACAAATGGGTTTACAAGAAAAGGAGAGGGATAGATAGAAAGGTTGAAACCTTTAAAGCAAGGCTAATGGCAAAAAGGTATACACAAAAATAATGTATTGATTATTAATAAACTTTTTCACTAGTAGCAATGCTTAAATCTATCAGAATTCTCTTATCCATTGCTGCTCATTATGATTATGAGATTTGACAAATGGATGTCAAGATTGCATTTCTTAATGGTAATCTTGAAGAGGAAATCTATATGATGCAACTAGAAGGTTTCATAGCAAAAAACCAAGAGCATATGGTATGCAAGTTGAAAATGTCCATTTATAGACTTAAGTAAGCATTTAGGTCATGACACATCAGATTTGATCAAGCAATCAAGTCATTTAGTTTTGAACAAAATCTTAATAAACCATGTGTGTACAAAAGACATCGAGACAAAATAGTAATGTTCCTAGTGCTTTATGCTGATGATATTCTACTCATTGGAAATGATGTAAGAGTAATGTCATCAGTAAAGGTTTGGTTGTCAAGCCAATTTGATATGAAGGACTTAGGTGAAGCTAACTTTATTCTAGGAATCAAGTTTTGGCAAGATCGCAAGAATAAGATGTTAGATTTATCACAAGCTGGATATATAGATAAGGTTCTAGAACAGTTTAGCATGCAAAACTCTAAGAAATGATTACTTCCTTTTAGACATGGAATTCCTCTATCTAATGACCAAAGGTCTAAGACTCTTAAGGAAGAAAATATGATGAAACAAATTCCTTATGCTTTTGCAATGGGATCTCTCATGTATGTCATGCTTTGTACTAGACCAGACATCTGCTATTCAGTTGGCATGGTCAGCCGATATCAATCAAATCCAAGACCAAAACATTGGCAAGCTGTAAAGCATATTCTCAAGTATCTACGGAGAATGAGAGATTATATGTTTGTTTACCGGTGTGAGGATTTGATTCCTATTGGCTATACAAATTTAGATTTTCAATCAGATCTTGATTTTAGAAAGTCCACTTCAGGTTGTGTTTCACCTTGAGAGATGGAGCCATAAGTTGGAAGAGTGTTAAGCAATCTCGTATTGCGGACTCCACCATGGAAGCTGAATATGTTGCTGCTTGTGAGGTAGTAAAGGAAGCTGTTTGGTTCAAGAAATTCATTTCTAATCTTGGTATTATGAGAATGGAGCAAGTTCCCATCACATTATTTTTCGACAATAGTGGAGCAGTTGCACAATCCAAAGATCCAAGGAATCATAAGAAAGGGATGCACATTGAGCGAAAGTGCCACATTATTTGAGACATTGTTGCTCGAGGAGATGTAGTAGTAGCAAAGATTGATAGTGAAAGTAATCTAACGGATCCTTTTACCAAAGCCTTGCCTCAAAGGACTTTCGAGTCACATTTGGAGAGAATGTGAGTTAGATTGGTGCACAATAGTATTTAGGGCAAGTGGGAGATTGTTAGGATTAGTGCCCTTAAATCCTATTGTATGGTGCTATGTATGAAATGATGTATGACATTATGTATGACATGATGTATGACTTAATATTGTGATTGATAAGGTTGTTTTATTATAATCTAAAATAATGAAAACATGAATATTGGACATTATCATATAGTCCATGAGATGCATAGTATGTGATTTATGTGAAAAGTCACAGAAGATATAAATCACAAATTCTTTGTAAACTCAGAATTAGAGTTCATAGTCGGTGATAAAATTGGGCATTTCATCTACAAAGACTATAACATATCAACTAACATGATTTGTCTTAATCATTGAAGTGGAGACTTCTTGTTGGTATGTTGATATGTTTTAAGAGTTAATACATATTGAATTGGACCGCTATGAGATTTATTATTCTCCTAACAACTGTTAAATAAATAATAAATCTCACGACTTCTATTTACATGAACTCTTAATCTTGAGAGGATAATAGACCTGATCATGAAATATAAGTTGCTTTGATATATCAAGAGTGAGATCTAAAGACACTCTAAATAAGGAGTTACTAAAGTGGCTAAGAAGTTACTAAAAAATTGGATTTCATAAATATATGATAAATATCATAAAATATTAAACTGGGTATTCAAGGATTAAGATGTAGTAATTTACAAAGTGGCACTCTACGTTCACAACTTTGTATTACTAAGAATATTTTATGAAGGGGTTGCATGTACAATAAAGTTTTGGAATATAATTTATAAATAAGGCCTAAAGTGCAACTATATTTATATAGTAGCATTAAATATAGTTAATGATAACTTTGGACTTGTCAAAAGTTGATAGAAAAGCCCAAGGCCCATTAGAGCTAGTGTCTTATTGGTCCCTTTTGGTCCCACTCCAAGTTACACACTAAAGCCCAGTTGGAAAGGCTTAAAAAACCAGCCTAATTAGATAATCAGTTAGATACAAAAGAAGAAATATACAGAATTTTTAATAAGAGACAAGAACATGAAATGGTAAGTATGTGAATGTAAGACACTCTCTTATTCTCCCTTTAAAAACTTATTGAAAGACCACACTTCTTAGGCGGAAAGTGGAATTGAAGTGAATATTAAAAGTGTTTCCAAGTACTTTTGATCTTTTGTTTTAAATTTCACCGCACCAAGGTACGCTCTCTTATTCTTAAATTCTAAAATTTGCACAATACATATTAACAATTGCGAATGAAGTAGATCTATTAATTTTCTGCTGCATATGTTTTGTGTGCAATGCAAACATGTATTTAACCATCAAAAGACGGACAATTGCCATCAAATTCAGGCAAGGCAAGAAAGATTAAGTAGCAAGCTATTAGGTTCACAATCCTAAATAGCGTACTCTACAGAAAGGGCTTCTCATTACCCTACTTAAGATGCATTGATGTGAGAGACTACGTCCCTGACCCGTTTTGTGGATGTTGGGCTAAATCCACATAAATGAGTGGAGTCGTGTTATTACCTCTCAAAATGGAGGTTCAATTGATTCTATTTTCCCCTTCAAATTAAGGATTTTACAATAAAGTCACCACTTATTTAATTATTGGAAAAATAAGAAAACCA
The DNA here is from genome assembly GCA_032878915.1 of Castanopsis chinensis. Classification (NCBI taxonomy): domain Eukaryota; kingdom Viridiplantae; phylum Streptophyta; class Magnoliopsida; order Fagales; family Fagaceae; genus Castanopsis; species Castanopsis chinensis. The sequence continues at coordinate 4,404,143 of JAVQMG010000116.1, read as the reverse complement.
AAATTGAAAAATTTCTCATTTTATTAATTTGAAATTGAATATACATTAATCATAGGAAATTACATGGTTTTGGTTCTAGATACAATCTAAGATAAAGTACATGGCTTTGTTTCCTAGTTACAATCTAAAAATCGAAAATTACATAGATAAGCATTTGATATACTAATCATTGATTTAAGCTCAGAGGCTGTGTTACAAGGTGGGAAGGTGTTAGGCACCTACCTTGCTTAGTGAAATTGGTTTTCTAGACTATGGTGGCTAATATTCATATCATATCATCCAATATGTCAATCAATTTGCATGTTGAATTTTATGTGTGTGCATGTGATAAACCTTAATTCAATTTATTAAGTATTGCATTTGGATTGAAAAATAAATTCTAGTGAATGTGTGTAGATGGTGATATCCAAGATTCAAGAATTTGAAAGAAATGTGAAACGAACACCTTTTTCATATTTTTGATGTAGATTTAAAATCAAAACTAGTGTTATGCATGAACATGTGATGAACAACCAAGAACATGTAATGAACGCTTAAGAATATTTAAGAACATTCAAACATATTCAAGGGAATTTAAATAATTACTATCATGCTTTAATATTAAATTATCATCATGGCAACATAAAAAAAAATTTTAAAAAAAAAAAAAAAACAAGTTAGGGAAATAGATTATACCTTCATGCAAGATCCATATGGTGGGAGAGGGAACTCTTGGTGAAGGTCCTAAGGGTGGAGGAAAAGAAGAGTTAAGAGAGGGAGAGTGAGCCTTAGTCAATAACTTGAATTTCAAGAAGACCAAGATATGACAAGACTACTCTACTTCCAGAACTCAAGAGAGGAGAAGAGAGGGGGTTTTTGTCCTGGAATGGAGGAGTGGGGGTTTATATAGTAGTGGTGGAGAATATATGAATGGAAAGTCATTTAATGAGGGTTAACCAAGAATCATGAACCTAGACCTTATTTTAGCCTTTGGGGAAATCGAGTGCATTAAATGTAGAGATTGGTGGGAGTGAGGAGCAAGAAAAATTCGTTTTTCCTATAGCTACCTGTAACAACCTATAGAGCCAACTTCAAAAAAGCATATCTTACTCAATTCTGATCGGAATTGTCTTGATCTTGTGCTCAAATTAAAGCTTCAGATGTCTAGTTTCTTGGAAAATTAACGTCATTCACAAATTCAAAATATTCTGAGAGATATCAATGAAATAGTGGATAGAGGTCATTTGTTAGAAAACAATTTCAACACAATTAACATTAATAGGTCCTAAATTAGTTTCCAATTAACATTAATAGGCTCCAATCACTCCTATTTTGGACTTAATTAGTTCCAAATTTATCCTAATTAAAAGATAATTGCACAAATTACTCATTGAATAATTAATGTTTTAACTATCTAATTAATTAAGTGTGTGCAACCTTACCATAAATTGTAATCCTAACCAATCAAATTATGACACGTCATTAATCTCTAATTGATTATAATTATAACCAATTGGAATCAATTGCTCATAATCACATATAGTTGGACTCAATTTGTGATAGTGCATCTCAGCCATTAAAACTTGATTTGATGATCACTTTCAATCTAATGGTTCGATTAGGGCTTATGATCAGTCGATTTGATTGTTACAATATCAAGATCATTTTGATGATATAGATCAAGGATCTAATGACCAGAATCAAGATGCATATTTTCAAGGCAAAATTACCATTTTACCCTCCAAGCAAGGTTAAATGCGGGTTGCAAAATGGAGTGTTAACAATTAAGCTAGACAAAGAAAAATATATCCTTAGAGAAGTTCAGGAAGGTATATGCAAAAATCACTAGGGACAAAGGTCTTTAGTGAGGAAAATCATTGGGGCTGGTTAGTTTTTTACCTACGATGTGGAAAGAAGCAAAGGAGTTAGTTAGGAGATGTGATAGATGCCAGAGGTATGGAAACATCCAACGAGTTCCTGGGGAGAAGATGACGAACATAACATCACCATGGCTGCTTGCATAATAGGGAATCGACATAGTGGGTCCATTGCCCCAAGGTAAAAAGTGGGTAAAATTCTTACTTGTAGCAATCGACTATTTCACAAAGTGGGTAAAAGCAAAGGCCCTAGAAACCATCACGAAAGCCAAAATATAGAACTTTGTATGGAATAACAAAGTTTGCAGGTTTGGCATACTAAGGACGATCATCATAAACAATGGCCGCCAATTTGACAGCTAAGGATTCAGGTCATTCTACTCAAGCCTCGGTATCCAGAACCAATTCTCTTCACTAGGACACCCTCAAGCCAACGGACAAACGGAGGTAACTAATCGAACACTATTGAAGATCATCAAATTTTGATTAGAGAGAGCAAAAGTTGCATGGCCTGACGAACTACCAAATGTCTTATGGGCCTACCGAACCACGATCAAAACCCCAAAAGGAGAAACACCGTTCAAACTCACATACGACGTTGAAGTAGTAATCCCTATCGAAGTAGGGGTCACCAACATGAAAAGAGAGTTTTTTGACAAAGAAGGCAATAACAATCAATTGAAGGTGAACTTGGATTGCCTAGGTGAAGTAAGAACTAAGGCTCCCAAAGAATAGCAAAAGAGAGTGAAGCTCAGAAGATTTAGCATAGGAGACCTCGTCCTACGAAAAGTCACGCCAGCGACCAAAGATCCAACTTGGGAAGGCCCCTACAAGATCATCCATTACTCAAGACAAGGAAGTTACCATCTGGAATCTATGGACAGAAGCAAACTACCTCATCCGTGGAACATTGAACACCTTAAGAGGTATCATCAATATACATCAAGTTTTGTAATCATTGACAGTTTTTAAATCTGTTTTAAAGAAGCTTAATAAAAGAATTATTCAGTCACAATCTTCACAAATTTGTTCAAATGATTGTTAAAAAGAAGAACCAACCAGTGATAAAAATCCTTAACCAAAGTGGATATAAATCACCTTGACAGGGCCAGTGATAGAAATCCTTAACCAAAAAGGATTAAATCATCTTAATGAGGCTAGTGATAAAAATCCTTAACAAATATAAATCACCTTGACGAGGCCAATAATAAAAATACTTACCGGATATAAATCACCTTGATGAGGCTAGTAATAAAAATCATTAGCGAAAAAGGATATAAATCACCTTGACAAGGCTAGTGACAAAAATCCTTAGCCAAAAATGATATAAGTCTCCTTTATGAAGCCAGTGATAAAAATCCTTAAAAAAAAAGGATATAAAACACCCTGACAAGGCCAATGATAAAACCCTCATCTAAGAGGATATAAATCACATGAAACACCCAAATGATGGAAATCCTATTAAGGAAAATGTGAATCATACGACAGACTAGACTAGTGCAAATCCTCCTAAAGACAAAAATCAAACAGATATTCAAATGATCTAAATTTTCCTAAAGCAAATTTTGCACCATTGGATGAACAAAAGTGGCTTAAATTCTCTTGGGAGAATGCAAGTCAACAAAAGTCCTCTCGAGGAGGGTGCAAGTCATTTGACAAACCAAAATTAAATGCAAAATCCAATATGCAGAATCTTAGGGGCATCCACGCAATACAAAAGGATAAAAAGCCAACACATATAAAGGTATGCATTCAATGATCAAAAAAGCAAAGGATGAAGAAGAAATTAACTTCAGCATATAGAGGAAATATTGTTCAAAATAAACCCAAAAGTTATGTAGGGTGGATGTTTGAAAATAAAAGCTTAAAAACAAGCAATACAGCATAAAAAATAAAGGAACTTATGCAAAAACATCATGCAACAATGGCATCATCCTCAGCCTCGGGTACATTGCTCTTAGCATCAGCAGTAGCAGCAGCCTCAGTGGCTTCGTCAGCTTCTATTTTTTTGTCTACTGCTTCAAATTCTAGGCCCTCCAAGCCAACCCCTGGATTGTGCTTCGTCAAATTCCTCTTGAGAAGTTTAAAGCCCTTGAAATACCAGATGAATAGAATGCTGTTGTACTCTTCAGTAAGCTAAAAAGCTTGCACAACTTTAGCTCCTATAGATTTGATCTTTTGACTGGCTAATTGGAGTTGCTCATCTTTCTACACCGTCATCAATTTCTCAACCTTAAGCTCTTCAGTCATGGCTTTAACTTTCTCCTTGGCAGTGTTCCCTTCTTCGATTGCTGAAATGATGTCTTTCCTCAATTTGGAACTTTCAGCCTCGGGCGCCTCCACCTTAGAGTCATCCATAACCACTCTTCATTGGTAAGATACTCTATGGTAAAGGTAAATCATTTTAAGGAAAGGAAACATACAAAATGAACAAGGGATACCTGGACGAACTTATAAACATGACGATTCACTATTTCGTGAGAAGGAATTCTAGAAAGCTCTTTAAGGTCGTCAGGAATGACGACGTTGTGTGCCTTCTCCAAGGCTGTGGTAGCATCCTCCCAAACGTTGGCCCTAACTTTACCCTTTCCTTTTTCACCACTCTTATGCTTCTTTTGATGAGGAGTTATTTCTTCAAGGGAGACCATTGGGAAGGCATCTCTAGGCTCTTGAAGAACGAGAGTAAATGAAGCCTACTCAACAACTTATTTCTTAACCACTTATGGCCTTTTTTGGCCGATGCTAAAAAGAGGCTCGTTCTCCCTAACTTTCATTCGAGCATAGATTTCTTGATAGAACTTGGTTGCCATCTCTGAAGACTGAACTTGGTTGCCATCTCTGAAGCAACAACATAAGGTGTGATCAACATTAAAAATAAATAAATAAATAAAAAGTACTTCTTTCTTCTCTCAACAAGGCCCTCAAGACAAAAGAAGAAGGCTCAAGTCCTAGGAAGTGACGATGTAGGATACGAGGATCGATGAGCTCGTCAAAATCATCGATAGTCCTTGCATAATCAAAAGCTGCGTCAACTCGTCCTTTGTATTTGCTCTTCAACCTTGGATGGACTGTAACTGCAAAACAAACACATAGAAGAAGATTAGAGTCATGATGAACAATGACAATGGAGATTTAAGAGTTTTTGGCAAAGGTTACACACCAAGTTATGGAACCTCCCACCTATTCAGCAACTTAGGAACATCGCCCCAAAAATCATCAGATAGAGTCTCCCAACCACTACCGAAGATGAAGAAGTACCTCGAATTTCAATGTTGTAATGACGAAGGGAAATCAACTATAAGCCTAGCTTTCCTATCCTAAGTTATGAGTTCATAATACCCAAATTGCTTAGATTATTTTAGACAATACAAATGTAAAAGTTCGTTTATCCTTATCGTATCTCCGTCATTTGCAATCAACCAAATCATCATGCAACTGATGACGATTCGCCATGAGTTCGGCATAAGTTTCCCCTGAGCAATATTGAGATGGTGGAGGAGCTCTATTACGAACGGGTGGATGGGGAATCTAAGACCACTAAAAAATGAAACCTCATAGAAATAGCCTTTTCGTGGGCAAAGGCACAAGCTATTTCTTTCTCACAAGGAAGACAAATCTTAGTCCCACCTGGGAACTAAAACCAATCCCTAAACCTAAAGAATGTCTCTTCGTCTAAGCCACACGACTCCTTAAGAGTATGGAAGGTCCAAGGTTTAATGGATGAAAGTTTAAAGGAAGAGAGTTTCGAGGACGAGGTTTTCGAAGCAATAGTGTCTACCTTCATTCCTATAAGTTTATCGCTAGATGACAAACCCATCTCCAGTTCAGTCGACCTAACAACGAATCTCTCTCTCTCTCTCTCTCTCTCTCTCTCTCTCTCTCATAGAAATTTCTCACAAAAAACAATATCAATTCAAGGATCAGTGCAACAATGGATACAAATCACTCAAAACTGGCCTAAATGCACTATCCCTAGAAACAAAAGGACCAATGTGGGGGCAATGGCCACTAGAAGTTTTGTGAAAAGCCCCTAAGCTAGGAAAAAATCAAGAAACTGAGGGACAAAGATTCCTAACTTTAGAAAGCTCAACACATTGAAAAGAAAGTAAAAAGGGTTTAAAAAGGATCATACCTGGAGAAAAGAGGGCCTAGGAAGCTCTAGCTCGGAGAAGAAGAAAGTTGCAGAAAAGATTTGCAGGAAAAATGTCGTAAGGAAGAAGAAGAAGAAGAAGAAGAAGAAGATGATGATGATGATGATGATGATGATGATGAAGCAAATAGGCTTATAAATGCCTCCAAAAAACCGAGGCGCGGGAAAACCAAAATCCTCATCAAGAAGAGTGCCCACATCCAGCCAACCAACGCATGACATGTGGCCACGTCGCGTGCAGCGTCGTCAAATCTCATTAAATGCGAAAGGAACGGGATCTCAAAGGTCACAGCCAGTACAAAATGACTTATCATATTCCTATACAAGGACTTAATAATCACAAAATAGAGGACAAATGATGAACCAAAAAAATACCATCGTCCAGAGAGGCCTTCAACGAGCCATAAATACGCATTTCATACACCTTCCATTACTAAACGAACGAATAAAGCTAGCATGACCATTGGACGGATATTAAAAGCACCACGTTAAAACACCACATTAAACCACCAGAAGCGTTACCCAAGCCATTAAGGCTCCCATTGAAGGCCTCCAACAATAAGAAAAGCAAGTAACTACATAAACTACATCAGACCTCAAACAAAGGTACACACACATATCATAACATTATCAGTTCCTTGTCATTTCATCTCTTAGGACTTGACTTTGCCATCGGAGGCTCATTAGCTGTCACCACACCGATGACCTTCCCAAGAGAAACCCCATTTCTAGTCTTGTGTAAGAATCTAGAGTCATTTGGTCTCACTTCGTCTGGATGGACTAGACAATTAACGAATTTGGCTTCATCAATAATAATAATAATAATAATAATAACTAGTCGCTAAACCGTGCGATGCACGAGAAAGCTATTGATAACTTCCCCAATATGGAAAAAAAAAAAAAATCAAGATCATGGTATAAATTATATACCAAACCTATAAAATCTATCACTTACAATGAGATATCGTGATAACCAAGAGATTTAGATCATATTTAGAAAATATATATTTGATAAGAGTACGCTCCAATACAATTAATTACGCAAATATAGTTAATTACATACTCATTTATTCAAATATCTTTCATAAATTACATTAATCAATCTTGATATCCAAGATGTATCTAAATTCTAACATTGCCAATAAACAAAGATGCTAGACCACAATGGGATTAAAAAGGAAACATAATGCCAATTTACACAATTGCTGAAATCATCACTTTCCACTATTGAGAGAGAGAGAGAGAGAGGTGGTTGTGTTGCATCTCTTAAGAAGAATCTACCCTTTACATTTTTTTTGGTGTAAAGGGGAGATTAGATAACTCTAAGTTGGGCTGATTGTACTCTTTTGGTAGTATTGGCTAGCAAATATACTGTTCAAATATTACAATGGTTCAAAATCAACCCTTCAATATTCTATCATCAAAGTGGAATTCAATCGGTAGCTTTGAAAAGTATTTGATTTGCAAAGGAGGCCACCAACCATTATTCGGGTCTCTTTCAAAGAAAGAAATCAGTCAAGAGCATTTATGAATATAATAAGTTTAGAGGATAATTCAATGATATAACAATAGGGGAAGTGGTAGCATAAAAAACATCTAAATGCATCTTATAGGGAGTTGGAATTAGCATAGCTACTCCTTTTGGAATTTGGATCAAACATATCTTTGCAGCTCTCCATACCATTTTAAATCATAATCATATCATTGAAAAAATTATAATACTATAAGAAGAAACTCAAGTTGTTATACTTACACACCTAATGGTATTGGTCCATTCATTGAAACAGGATCCAAATACCATAGACAGATAAAAATGAAACAAATATAGCTCAAAATATCAATGGAATAACAAATTTGTGAAAAATAAAAATTATGCAGCAAAAAAAAAAAAAAAAAAAAAAAAAAACACCAAGTTACCAATCAAAGCAAGATGCTTATTCTATCCAAAAAAAAAAAAGCAAGATGCTTATCCACAAATCTGTTGGATTGAATAATCTACAGAAAAGATAATCAACGAAAATCAAATAGAATACTATAGGGCATAGACATATCTAAGTAGAAAGAACATAAAGAAAATGGTTATTAGAAGAACAAATAATAATAATAGCAAAGCTATAGTTCATTGCTTTGTTAAAACTCTACCTAAAAAATATCAACCAAAACTTATAAAGTAATCCACAATTGGCAAATTAACAAATCAAAACTCACTCTTTTTTTTGGATAAGTAATCAAAGATTTATTACATAGAAAAGGACATCATGTTTGCAACAGTGAACACTCTGAACATTAACAAAGCAAAATTCACAATTTGCCAACGTATCTAAAAACCCCCTTCACAACTGATTGTGCTCCCATTTACTTTTGCTTCATTGTTTTTTTCCTCAACACCCAAATAGATGCTCAATTAAAACTTTGAGAATATAATTCAACATGCCAAATCCTGTCTTTACAGTGGAACTTTAAACAAAGGAATAACTCAATGTGTGGCTTTTTGAAAGGCCACACATTTATAAACAGATGTTACTTATCAATACTGAGGCAAGGAAAGAAAAAATTTCATGGTATAAACATACAAGTCCTCAAGAAAAGCCTAAAGCCTCTTGGCTGGAAATTTCTAACAGAATGAAACAACCCCAACATGCATAAAAAAATAAAAAAATAAATAAATAAATAAAAACGCCAAAAATAATAGAGCAAACACTAGTCACCTCCACAAATCAACTAAGCCTTAATTGTAATTGCAGTCTGAATTCATAGATGTAAAGATTACAAACAAAAAAATAAAACAATTTATGCCAGTACAATTTATGCAATACTATCGTATAATAAATTATGAAAAGGTAACAAACAACAAAATTACACTTCCAATGTTCAAAACCTTACATGACATAGAAGCATTAACTCAATTTCTTTTCACTCTGCTGCAATATGAAATAGCAAATACCAACATACGAAACAAAAAATTGGTTTATAGAAAGTTATTTAAAAACAATGTAGAAAGTTATTCAAAGCAATGCAGATTTTTATGAAATAGTGTGCAGTGCAGATTTTTGAGACATTTTTTCAAACGCACATCATGCGTTATTGTTGCAACCATTCCCTGCATATAATGTGATCAAAGAACTACCTTGTCGTCAAAAGAACTACCTATAATTTCAACAGTAATAGAATACCATAATACCTCCAAAACAGTCAAATAAAAATTTCTACAATAGCTAACTCTAATCAAGAGTATAGTCAAAACAGACAACAAAATAGTTACAGTTCCAAAGCCAAAAAATAAATGTCATTTCCAATTCTTTCAAAATCATCTATGTTTGTATATGCAATCAAGGAAGACTCTATTCGGCCTTGCAGTAATAAGAGCAACAAGATATCCAACAATGAAAACCCAATATGCACTTTAAGATATTTCATCCACATAAAAGTAACATTCTAGGCAGCAGAAATCCAGACAAACATCAATTGCCCTACCATAATTCAAAATAAGGAGCACAAGAGCAAATACCCAATTGAAATTAGAAGCAAGAAAAGTTTCATGTACCTAGCATATGTCTCCTTCGTTGAAAGTTCATGTCCTAAAAATATATGTATGAATTTCAAAAAATATATGCTGCAAACAAAAGCTATCTGCAAAGCAACAGCTACAGCCTAACTTAAAACATAAAATTAAGACCTATAAATTACAATTTGACACAAACCATGACAAAAATATTATATTACCCATTAAAATGTCTTCAAAATACACAAACAAATTACCCTCTATATGAAGAAAAAAAATCATTAATGTAAGCATACATCATATACACTAAAAAAAAAAAACACACAGAAAATCTTCAAGACAAAGTAAGCCTAGAGTCATATTTATTTCATTCATTTTTTGGGTCAGTGCCAGATTGCTAACCTTGATATAAAACTTAGATTAAAAAAAAAAATTTGAAGTCACATATGAGACATAACTTTTCATTAAGCAATACCCATCAAGGATTGCAACAAATTCAGGAAATTTCGTTCAAAATGAAGCAAGAACCATCCAAAATTACAATGAAAGAAGTCCACAACTCAAAGAGATAAACAGCAGTACAAAAACCCCAGTAAGTGGGCAGAGATTAACAAAATAAAAATAAAAAACAAAGGAAAGTAGCAAATCTAATGGCATCATAAAGATGGATCATTCAATCACGCCCCCTGATGTAAGGAAGGACTAGCTATCTGTGGCTTCTTCAAAATTAGCCGCCTTTTTACTTGAGTAATGAGCACCCTGCCAAAATTTCCAAAATTTTAATAGTCTAAGATGCATAGGACCTAAACGATTGTCAAAAAGCATAACCTGAAAAGAATATTTCAAAACTACATGTAGGTGAATGCATTACCTAAAAGCATGAATAATCAGACGTTATAGGTAATAGAGATGAAGTTTTCCCTTACAATCACCAGCACTAAGGTACTTGCAAAGATTGAGAAAATTTAAAAGCATTCTTATTAGCTATGTTGTCACGGAACATTCTTTGATTAGTTAAAATTATAAATTCAAAAACCTAAAATCAAAATTCTAAGTAGGAGTGGAAAAATTAAGAACCAATTGGAATCTAAATATCTACAAAAACATTCAAAAACCTAAAAATCAAAATTCTATTTAGGATTGGAAAATTTCAGAACCAATTGGAATCCAAATATCTACCAAAACTGAAAACCCAAAGAGTGAGAGAGAAAAACCTGAATGCCCAGTGCTCCAAAGAGAGAAAAAGAGAAAAGAAGTTACTTGTGAAAGAGGAGATTGGTGGTGAATCAACAACAAAACCAGTTTTCCAAATCAAAACCCCAGGAAAAAAAAAACTATGAACACAGATATCAAAAAACAGACAATGGAGATGCAGAGAGAAATCGATGTGGTGGCGGTGATCCGTGGCAGCGACGGCGATGGCGACGGCAGTGGGAAGAACTGAGTTTAGGGTTTTGATTTTAGGGGAAGGAAAGGGTGAGTTTTAAGCTTGGGGGAGGGAGAGTTTAGCGTGACAAATGTGAGAGACATTTTTCTTTTTTAAAGAAGTATCGGATGTATTTGGTGGGGGAAGAATGATATTTAAATAATGCTGAATAATTACTGTATTTTGTAATTATAATATTAATAATTAAAATATTTAATTAATTAATGCTGATGTGAAAAATTGTGGGAGCGTCGTAGGTTTTAGTTATATATATATATATATATATATATATATATTGATAAGATCCAAAGCTTCAAATCAGCAAAACTATGATGTGTGAAAAGAAAGAAGTGAAAGGATGGAAGTCATATTCAAAAAATATAATTTGATCCTATTCTCTTATGGTGCATTTGTTAGGATATATGCCCTTAAATCCTATTGTATGATGCTATGTATGACATTATGTATGACTTAATGTTGTGTTTAATAAAGTTGTTTATTTTTATCTAAAATAATGGTAACATGAATATTTGGACATTATCATATAGTCCATGAGATGCATAGTATGTGATTTATGTGAAAAGTCACAGAAGATATAAATCACAAGTTCTTTGTAAACTCAAAATTTATAGTTCGTAGTCGGTGATGAAATTGGGCATTTCATCTGCGAAGACTATAACGTATCAACTAAGATGATTTGTCTTGATCATGGAAGTGGAGACTTCTAGTTGATATGTTGATATGTTTTAAGAGTTAAGACATATTGAACTGGACCGCTGTGAGATTTATTATTCTTCTAACGACTGTCAAATGAATAATAAATTTCACGACTTCTATTTGCATGAACTCTTAATCCTGAGAGAATAATGGACCTGATCATGACGTGTAGGTTGCTTTGATATATCAGGAGTGAGATCTAATGTAACGGTCAAAACCTCAGTATGTTGGACAGCCACATTTAGTGTTGATGGAACATATATTCTCAAGATGGAATTCATAGTCTCTTAACGGAGACAGAAAATATTCCCTTGAGATAAGTTTAATGAGTTTGGTTATTCAGAGAGTTAGGCCTAACCACTTTGGTAAGAAATTACCAAAGTATATATTTATGAAATTTTATTTCATAAATATATGATGAATAACTTTAAAGGATTAAACCGGGTACTCAAGGATAAGATGTAGTAATTTTCAAAGTGGCAGTCTATATTTATGACTTTGTATTACTACGAATATTTTATGAAGGGGTTGCGTGTAAAATAAAGTCTTGGGATATAATTTATTAATAAGGCCTAGAGTGCAATTATATTTATATAGTGGTATTAAATATAATTAATGGTAACTTTGGACTTGTCAAGAGTTGACGGAAAAGCCCAAGGCCCATTGGAGCTAGTGTCTTATTGGTCCCTTTTGGTCCCATTCCAAGCCACATATTAAAGCCCAATTGGAAAGGCCCAATAGGCCGGCCCAATTAGATAATCAGTTAGTTATAAAGGGAGAAACATACAGAATTTTTTTAATGTGATTTTTCGTAAAAAAAAAAAAAAAAAAAAAGAGTGTGAGACACACTTTCATTCTCCCTTTGAAAACTGATTGAGAGACCACACATCTTGGGCGTAAAGTGGAATTGGAGTGAAGATTAAAAGTTTTCCCAAGTGCTTCTAATCTTTGTTTTGAAGTTCTCCATACCAAGATTAAAAGTTTTCCCAAGTGCTTCTAATCTTTGTTTTGAAATTCTTCATACCAAGGTACGCTATCTTGTTCTTAAATTCTGAAATTTACAGAGTGCATGTTGTCAATCATGAATGAAATAGATTCTTATTTGTTGCTTCCGCTGTGTATTTTGTATGAGATACAAAACCAGAATTTATCCAACAATTGGTATCAGAGCCAGGTTTTCATCTCATGATTGTATAGCATGTGATTGATTTTTAGAATTTAAGAAAACCATCATCTTTGTGTAGACATGGTTTGATTATCATGGTTTTATGAATTTACATTATTGGCGTTGAAATTTATATGCCATGATTCATATATGGAAATAGATTGAATCTGTATGTCATAATATGGAATTAATCTATATATATGTGATTGAAGGTCATTCTGTGATGTTCATATGCCATAAACGATTCATATATAACATGACAGTTATAACATGACAGTTATATTTTCTATCATCAATGCACGCAAAAGCATAAATGATATCCTTCAGATGATTGCTTTTAGATGATTGCATTTGTACAATTGATTTATTAATAACTGTCATGCAATTGTACCGCCATGCCCATGAATCGCTTGGATTCTATTGCACCGCTTGGAGTGTAAATATTTTATGGCTTTGTTTTATATAGAATAGTGAACGGGCAGCATCCTTCCTGACAATAACTATTCTATATATGGATTGAAAGACTTTTGGTAATCCGTATATAAAGGATTCATTCTAAAAGTTATATATATTATATTATATTATAATATATAATATAATATAGTTTTATAAATATATATAGTTTTACGTTACGTTACATAAATTTATATTACGTTATATATATTTATATATATTACGTTATATAAATTTTTATTACGTTATATATATTTATATATATTAATGCTAGTTTAATGAAATTTATTCCTAATGAGATTAGGATTGTGTATTTCACGTGTCTAGTATTTTTATGATCATTGACATTAAAAACCTTTAATTCTAAAATATCTAGTGGGAGAGAGATACAAGGGTTGCATCTCACGGCCTCCATTGTTGGTTCATAGTAGTGTAAAATATATACTTTGTCTTTGCCTCGAGCTTAGCATTCCATGCGGAGAGTATATATTTCATGGTCCTACAAGATTGGATTTCTTAGTTTATAGTGGTTTGATAAACATCTTGTCTTAGCCTCGAGCTTTGCATTCCATGCGGAGGGTGTTTTTATCATAGTACCACAAAATAAGCTTGTTAAAGGGATGAAATGTGGCTACACATGATTCTAGACAATGGTATACACTAGACTAAGTATTTTAGTATCCTCTATGCTGAGTTCTTGCTATTATTACTTAGAGGCTAAATGTAAAACGGCATATTATTAGTGTTTGATAAGAGTTATCATGATAGCACTAATAATGAGAATAGTTCTCAATCAATCATAGTATTTAATATTCACTCTATGCTGAGGGATATTAAATATGGGATTGGGTTGTCGTTGCATATATTATTTTATGGTTTTATTAAGGTTCCATATTATATGCTTATATGCTAAATTTGATAATGTCCTGTTTACTTATTATATTCATGTTTATTATTTTCAGATTTAAATCATGGCATCATTTAGCCCACTTGTTGCTATTCTTAACCAAAACAAACTGACTGGATCCAACTATGTTGACTGGAAAATGAATTTGGACATTGTTCTTACTGCTGAAGAGCACAAATATGTACTTACTCAACCATGTCCTAGCTTTCCTTCATTAGATGCTCCTATTGAGGAAAAACAACAATATGATCGTTGGCAGAAATCTAATGAGATGGCCAAGTGCTACATCCTAGCATCTATCTCAAATGTTTTACAGCATCAAATGCAGGATGTAGAACACGCTTCGGACATCGTGCTAAGTCTGAAGGAGATGTTTGGTGAGCAAGGCCGGTCTGCAAGGTAAGAAACCATGAGGCAAATTTATAATACCAAAATGGCTGCAGGAAGTTCAGTGAGGGAGCATTGTCTTAGGATGATTGCTAATCTGAACATATTAGAAGTCTTGGGTGCCGACATTGATGGAGAATCCCAAATGGATATGATACTCCAGTCACTACCAGAATCATTCAAGGAATTCAGACTCAACTATAATATGAATAAAAAGATTTACTCTTTGTCTGAATTAATGAATGAGTTAGTGGCGGCGGAAAGCATCCTTGGTACTTCTAGTATTGAAGCCAATGTGGGTGAAGCTTCTACTTCTCAACCTAAGTCGAAAGACAAAGGTAAGAAGAAGAAGAAGGACTTCACTAGGAAAAATGGTAAAGAAATTGCCTTAGGGGTTGCCGGGAAAGGAAAGAAAACCAAAGGAAAGTGTTTCCGTTGTGGTGAGAAAGGACATTGGAAGAGGAATTGTCCAAAGTTCAAAGCTGCCAAGAATAAGGGTAATGAAAGTTCTTTTCTTCTTGAAATATGTTTGGTACAGAATCCAACGGATTCCTGGTGTGTGGATTCAGGTTATACTAATCATATCTGCAATTCTTTGTAGGGGTTCCAGGAGACCAAAAAGTTGAATGAGGGAGAACTATTTCTTACTTTAGCTGATGGGAGCAGGATTCCGGTTGTAGCTGTTGGAGTGTATAATTTGTGTTTTAAGTCTATAGTGTTAATATTGGAAGACTGTTTGTATGCACCTAATGTTCGTAGGAATTTAATTTCTGCAACTTATTTAGGTAAGCATGGATATTGTGTTATCCTGAAAGACAATGTTGTAATAAAGAAGGATAAAATGTTTATCTGTTCTGGCAATATTGTGGATGGTCTTTATATTTTAACTCCTGACATGCATGAATTATACAATTCTGAAATAGATAATAGCTCTCATGTAAAATCATTAAAGAGAAAGTTTCCTTCTACTAGTGAAGCATATCTTTGGCACTTGCGTTTGGGTCATATTAATTCAAATAGGATTCAAAGACTAATCAAAGATGGACTTTTACAGCCCATGGACTTTGATGGTTTTCCAGTTTGCGAATCTTGTTTGGAAGGAAAAATGACCAAACGACCTTTTAATGCAAAAGGTAGAAGAGCCCAAGATTTGCTAGAACTAGTGCATTCAGATGTATGTGGTCCTATGTCAATCCAAGCAAGAGGTGGCTATGAGTATTTCATTACTTTCACTGATGATTACTCTAGATTTGGTTATGTGTACCTAATAAAACGGAAGTCCGAAGCCTTTGAAAAGTTCAAAGAGTTTAGGGCTGAAGTTGAGAATCAATTAGGTAAACGCATAAAGGCCATTCGATCTAATCGAGGTGGCGAATACCTTCTTGGTGACTTCAAGGATTACTTGACTGAAAATGGGATTATATCCCAGTTGACTGCACCTGGAACTCCACAACAAAATGGTGTAGCAGAAAGAAGGAATAGGACTCTTTTGGATATGGTTAGGTCCATGTTGAGTTATTCGACTCTACCAATTTCTTTTTGGGGATATGCCTTAAATACTGCAATGTATCTTCTGAATTTAGTACCTTCGAAGTCTGTTCCTAAAGCACCTGTAGAGTTGTGGAATGGGCGTAAGCCTAGTATGAGACATCTCCACATTTGGGGTTGTCCAGCACATGTGTTGAAAGGAAAGTCTGACAAGTTACAGTCTAAAACAGAAGTGGTTTTCTTTGTGGGGTATCCAAAAGGAACTGTTGGAAGTTTATTCTATAGTCATAAGGATAATAAAGTGTTTGTTAGCACAAATGCCAAATTCTTGGAAAATGACTATATGAATGATTATGCTCCTAGAAGTAGAGTTGTCTTGGCTGAAATGAATGAACCTATAGTTGAACAACCAATGGATGAAACTAGGGATGATGTGGTTGTATTAGATACACCACAAGATATTACTCATGAGATGTCTAGTACACAGGTACCTCGTCGTAGTGGGAGAATTGTTCGGCTTCCTATAAGATTTATAGGTTTGGGAGAAACTTATGAAGCTATCTCAGAAGAGGCTGAATCGGATCCTTACACTTATGATGAAGCCATAAATGATATAGATGCACATCATTGGGTCCAAGCTATGAAATCTGAATTGGATTCTATGTATTCCAATCATGTATGGGATCTTGTAAAGGCACCTAACGGCATTAAACCTGTTGGTTGCAAATGGGTTTACAAGAGGAAGAGAGGGATAGATGGAAAGGTTGAAACCTTTAAAGCTAGGCTAGTGGCGAAAGGGTATACACAAAAAGAAGGCATTGATTATGATGAAACTTTTTTGCCAGTAGCCATGCTTAAGTCTATCAGAATTCTCTTATCCATTGCTGCTCATTATGATTATGAGATTTGGCAAATGGATGTCAAGACTGCATTCCTCAATGGCAATCTTGAAGAAGAAATATACATGATGCAACCAGAAGGATTCATAGCAAAGAACCAAGAGCATATGGTATGCAAGTTGCATAGGTCCATTTATGGACTTAAGCAAGCATCTAGGTCATGGAACATCAGATTTGATCAAGCAATCAAGTCATTTGGTTTTGAACAAAATCTTGATGAACCATGTGTGTACAAAAGACATCGAGACAAAGTAGTAATGTTCCTAGTGCTTTATGTTGATGACATTCTACTCATTGGAAATGATGTAGGGGTAATGTCATCAGTTAAAGTTTGGTTGTCTAGCCAATTTGATATGAAGGACTTGGGTGAGGCTAACTTTATTCTAGGGATCAAGCTTTGGCGAGATCGCAAGAATAAGATGTTAGGCTTATCACAAGCTGGATATATAGATAAGGTTCTAGAACGGTTTAGCATGCAAAACTCCAAGAAAGGATTGCTTCCTTTTAGACATGGAGTTCCTCTGTCTGATGACCAACGGCCTAAGACTCAAGAGGAAGAAAATATGATGAGACAAGTTCCTTATGCTTCTGCAGTAGGAAGTCTCATGTATGCCATGCTTTGTACTAGACCAGACATTTGTTATTCAGTTGGCATGGTCAGCCAATATCAATCAAATCCAGGACCAAAACATTGGCAAGCTGTAAAGCATATTCTCAAGTATCTTAGGAGAACGAGAAATTATATGCTTGTTTACCATTGTGAGGATTTGATTCCCATTGGCTATACAGATTCAGATTTTCAATCGGATCTAGATTTTAGAAAATCCACTTCAGAATGTGTTTTCACCTTGGGAGGTGGAGCCATAAGTTGGAGGAGTGTTAAGCAATCTTGCATTGCGGACTCCACCATGGAAGCCAAGTACGTTGCTGCTTGTGAAGCAGCAAAGGAGGCTGTTTGGCTCAAGAAATTCCTTTCTGATCTTGGTGTTGTAAGAATGGAGCATGTTCCCATCACATTATTTTGTGATAATAGTGGAGCGGTTGCACAATCCAAAGATCCAAGAAATCACAAGAAAAAAAAGCACATTGAGAGGAAGTACCATATCATTCGAGACATTGTTGCTCGTGGAGATGTTGTGGTAGCAAAGATTGAAAGTGCAAATAATCTAGCAGATCCTTTTACCAAGACCTTGCCTCAAAGGACTTTCAAGTCACATTTGGAGGGAATGGGAGTTAGATTAATGCACAATAGTCTTTAGGGCAAGTGGGAGATTGTTAGGATATATGCCCTTAAATCCTATTGTATGATGCTATGTATTACATTATGTATGACTTAATGTTGTGTTTAATAAAGTTGTTTATTTTTATCTAAAATAATGGTAACATGAATATTTGGACATTATCATATAGTCCATGAGATGCATAGTACGTGATTTATGTGAAAAGTCACAGAAGATATAAATCACAAGTTCTTTGTAAACTCAAAATTTATAGTTCGTAGTCGGTGATGAAATTGGACATTTCATCTGCGAAGACTATAACGTATCAACTAAGATGATTTGTCTTGATCATGGAAGTGGAGACTTCTAGTTGATATGTTGATATGTTGATATGTTTTAAGAGTTAAGACATATTGAACTGGACCGCTGTGAGATTTATTATTCTTCTAACGACTATCAAATGAATAATAAATTTCAGGACTTCTATTTGCATGAACTCTTAATCCTGAGAGAATAATGGACCTGATCATGACGTGTAGGTTGCTTTGATATATCAGGAGTGAGATCTAATGTAACGGTCAAAACCTCAGTATGTTGGGCAGCCACATTTAGTGTTGATGGAACATATATTCTCAAGATGGAATTCATAGTCTCTTAACGGAGATAGAAAATATTCCCTTGAGATAAGTTTAATGAGTTTGGTTATTCAGAGAGTTAGGCCTAACCACTTTGGTAAGAAATTACCAAAGTATATATTTATGAAATTTTATTTCATAAATATATGATGAATAACTTTAAAGAATTAAACCGGGTACTCAAGGATAAGATGTAGTAATTTTCAAAGTGGCAGTCTATATTTATGACTTTATATTACTATGAATATTTTATGAAGGGGTTGCGTGTAAAATAAAGTCTTGGGATATAATTTATTAATAAGGCCTAGAGTGCAATTATATTTATATAGTGGTATTAAATATAATTAATGGTAACTTTGGATTTGTCAAGAGTTGACGGAAAAGCCCAAGGCCCATTGGAGCTAGTGTCTTATTGGTCCCTTTTGGTCCCATTCCAAGCCACATATTAAAGCCCAATTGGAAAGGCCCAATAGGCCTGCCCAATTAGATAATCAGTTAGTTATAAAGGGAGAAACATACAGAATTTTTTTAATGTGATTTTTCGTAAAAAAAAAAAAAAAAAAAGTGTGAGACACACTTTCATTCTCCCTTTGAAAACTGATTGAGAGACCACACATCTTGGGCGTAAAGTGGAATTGGAGTGAAGATTAAAAGTTTTCCCAAGTGCTTCTAATCTTTGTTTTGAAATTCTCCATACCAAGATTAAAAGTTTTCCCAAGTACTTCTAATCTTTGTTTTGAAATTCTCCATACCAAGGTACGCTATCTTGTTCTTAAATTCTGAAATTTACAGAGTGCATGTTGTCAATCACGAATGAAATAGATTCTTGTTTGTTGCTTCCGCTGTGTATTTTGTATGAGATACAAAACCAGATTTTATCCAACAGCATTCATCAAAAAACTGATATGTGCCTTCGACTAACATTGTTCTTTCCAAAGAATGGAAAATAACCTCCAAATACTTTATATGCTTTCTCACCAAAGCATCTCTAGTGATGCCAACACAAAGTGAGCAGAAAATTATGAAAGCATTAAATGATTATAAACCAATTGAAGAATGATCCACACTGGCTAAGAACTACAATAATACAGAAGAGAAAAAAAAAAGGCCCATATTTCAAGAAATTTCTACTCAACTCCAGACATACCAGCAATATTAAAAGATTAGAGAAGGTATTGTTGTTCATCTCTTTGAAGGCCTATAAGATGCAAAGATAAAGTGCGTACAGTGAGGCTAAATTGTCTACTATACAAAAATAAATATGAACATAGTAAGACTACACCTTTTTTTTTTTTAAATGTGCCATAGAACCAAGAATGCACCATCAAAACCTATCAAAAGGTGTGAAAAGTACCACATTAATCTGAAAAGTAACAAATCCAAAGTAATTATTCACAACAAATATTAAGAAATGAAAAGAAACTTAGCAATAAAGAAAGAATTCAAGCCACCACTCATGCAGTATTGTTGACAAAACCAGATAGCCTAACCTTTAGTTTTGCTGCCTTATTTAAAACCCAAAGACACAAAATCTAAAAACTTTGTTAATAATCATGACAATTTAGTTTCAGCCAATTATTTTGAGTAAATAAATAAAAAATTGCCCAAAATCTAAGCACCCTTGGGTTTTTTTTTTTTTTTTTTTTTTTTTTTTTTTTTTTTTTTTTTTTTTTTTTTTTTTTTTTTTTTTGGAGTAGAAAAATCTGAGCAATCTAACTCACCCTACATCCTATAGTTAAGATAGTCCTTTTGGAGTGTGTGGGTTCTACCATTTGTAGTTGTGTGCCCTTACTATGCAAAACCAAAAACAAATAGGTTATATAAATGGACCTAACATTATTCAAATAACATGTTTTACTAATTTGAATAATGCATGCCACACTTCAACACAGGTAAACTAACAGCTGATAGATCTTTTTATTATTATTATTATTATTGATAGGTAGGTAAACTAATAGCTCATTCCCACAATAGAAAGACATTAAACGAATTGTGCATAGCATAACTATTATTATGTGTCTTTCATGCTCAAAATAGAACCTAATACGTGCAATGGAGCATTCATTATTTGACATGGCATTATCATCTAACTATCAAGTCTCAACCTGATGCTATTGAATTGAATATCAATAACCATTCAAACATAGAAATGATAAACATCAAATGCTTTCAAGTCACAATTTCTTAACATCTTTCACTTTTAAATTTTACATGTTAAGTTGACCAATCTATACTCAGAACCTTATAATATATATTAAAAGTACAAATAAAGTAAATCAATAATAGGGTAGGATTGAACCTCAGTAAGTCACTACATGGACAGAATATATGGAATGAGACAAATAATCAGCTTGTGAGGACGGTCCTCTAATAAATTGCTAAATAAGAACTTTCTACACTAGTGACAATATATAATCAAGTAAAGATCATAACATATAATGCCTAAAAAATGAGTGAAAATATTAAAGTATATAAATGTAGAACTTATATAGGAAGGCAATATTTCTAAATGTTCCCAATTTTGTTGAAGTTCCAAACAATGTTGATAATATGTACGGCACACAACATGATATACAACAACTAAATTTCTTTCATCAAGGCATTCGTTTTAATAAATTCCAATCATGCCAAAGAAAAATTTGGCATTCGTGAGATATAGAAATCGATGACCATAAGTCAAGTTAAATAGCAAAGAAAGAAGTCTGGCCTAAAGATGAACGTTACACTCTCTGCAAAACTTGGAAAATAGAAAGAGCGAAAACTTACCCAACATGTTTAGTGGGTGCCTACTCTGGTGGTTCAATATGCTCTCTGTAAACAATCTGAGGCATGGAGCCATGCCTCAATTCAGTTTCCCTCAGACAAATAATCAATTCTAAGGTTTAGTACGTTTTGCAGAGAGCCATGCCTCAATTCAATTTCTCTTACAATCTCATAGAAAATAGAAAGAGTGAAAACCCACTGGTAAACAAAGAAGACCGGCAAAGGTGGGAGTTTTGGAGATAGAGACTGGATGGAGAGAGAAGAGAGCAATTGAAGCGTTAATTTTCTAGCTATGGTAGGGTTTTTCAGTTAGGGGTTTTTATGCGGATGAGTGTTGTAATCGAGGTTTTTCAAGTGTCGTGGGTTTTAGGGTTTTCTTTTTTTGGTTAGAGATATATATATATATATATATTTTTTTTTTTTTAATAATGCTAATGTGGAAAATTGTATGGTAGGGTTTTTTAATTAGGGGTTTTTATGTGGATGAGTGTTGTAATCGGGGTTTTTCAAGAGGGTTTTAGGGTTTTTTTTTTATTGGTTAGAAATTTTTTTTTTTTTAATAATGCTAACGTGGAAAATTGTGGGAGCTGCAGAGGTTTCGGTTATATATATATATATAATAATTGAATTTTATTTAATTTAATTTCTCTTGGAAAATATCATACTTCTTTAGTTTTTGCAATTTTTTGGTCAGTGCTAACATATACTTAAATTTAATTGAGAATTTTTTTTATTTCAAAAAAACAAATTTAAATGAGAAACCAAGTATATATACTGCTATAATTTAAAATATACCTAAGTTTTGGTCCAGCCTCTATAACACATCTCTCCTACTACCACCTTTCTAACGCACCATATCGTCCTCCTCCATCTTGGTATGCACACCATGTTAATGCACTTGACTTCAATTTCTGCGTGGTGTTCTTTGAGAAGGTAAAACAAATGACTTCAATTACATTGAGCAATTTTTGCAACCTCTTATTTCATTGCTATTTAATTATGAAAACCAGGAGTTTACATTTTTGTAGGCAGAATTGACAATGCATTAATTTATTTTTATTAACTTCATTTTTTATGTCTTATTTTGTTGTCTATATCTTTCTGCTTTGTATTGTGCGTGTTAATCGTTCGATAAAATGCCCTCCACGTCCACTCCAATCCTTCGAAGAAACTTCAAGCAAGTTCCAAGGCTGTGAAACTTATGTTATGGTCAGGTTTTAGAAATGCATTCATTTTGGAATAAAAAAGAAAAATTGTTTAGTTTCAAACATGTTTGGAGCCTTTCGTTCCAACCACTCATTGGAAGATGACATGTAACTCGTCATGTGTGATGAATATGACTCACTTGGTTAGTTGAGATATATGAGCCATGTACATTGGACATGACAACTACTAATCTCTTCTTTCTAATGGTGATTGAAGCCCAAACTTTTAAAACATGTTTAAAGGCAAACTTTGTCCAATGAAATATGCATTCATTTTCAGATTTGAGACTTGAATAACACTAATAATACATGGTTCTAAGTTCTGACCCATATTATGATGATTTTTTTTTTTTTTTTTTTTTTTTGAGAATATAATGAAAATTTTCTTGTTATATAAACATTGGCATCAATAATTTAAACGCCTAACTAAATGGGATTGTAGCCACCAATTACTCTCCCAAAACCCCATCTGTTTCTCTCTAATAGCAAAATTTGGACAAAGCTTGAGCGCGAACAATGGAAAATTTTCTCAGCTAGGTCAGCTAAGATGGAATTCAGAATGGTGTAGCATCATTTACTTCTTTATGCCAATTGCCAATCCATTATCAGCTAAAATTTTCCCCTCAAATATCTCTCTCTCTCCTTGGTTGCCCGCAATAACCACAAAATTTAACTAAATCAATGAAGTAGTTTTTAGTACAACCACCTTCGATTCCATACATAATACACTCTCTAACTCACACTTATAGTTGTTTGCAATAAATTTTTTTTTGGGGGGGGGGGGGGGGGGGGGGGGGGTGATAAAATTCAATTTTTCCATTTTTTTCACTTTCTTGTAACCAAGTCACCTAGGGAAGATAAACAGATTCAAACAGATTTAAATGAAGAATACACCCCAAAAGGGAAGCTACTGGAATTCCTACTAGATAATATGCTCCCAGATTGACATAGGCCCCGATTTGCTGCCGTCCACTGCCTCTTGCAAACCTTGATACAAAGAACAAGAATGTTTTAAATGCCAATAAAAAGTAGATGATAATACATAGATAATATCGTTATGGGTATGTAATTAATTCAAAATACTAAATTTGGTCACATAGCTTTAGACAGTAGTATTTTACAAGATAGAATGGTGTAATGCTTAGTTTACTAGTCCTAAGCCTAAGAGAGGCAACACCTACACTTTTTCTTGCTGTCAAAGAGGAACTGGGGGGGGGGGGGGGGGGGGTGTGGGTGGTGGTGGTGTTTGTTTCTTTGAGATTAAAGAGACCTTAGCATTATATGAACAAAATCTGAAATTGACAGAAGGTTCGAAACCAACCAGAAAGTACTCCTACCAAGCTATCCACACTAATCAAGAGATGAAGCAGAGGAACCATTTTTGCAAAATAATCCACAACTTCTGGCTCATTGCTGTAAGCATATCCCAAAACATAGTGGCAACAGAATAGAGCAATGCTCACTATAGTTGCCTCAGTGACTACAAGAACCATAACAGCACCAACAGTGCCTTGGCCTCCATGTGGATTTCCTGTTCCCAATCCATTTGAAACCCGAGTGCTACAAAACAGTTTAATTTATTCTCTTCAATACATAACATAACATACAAAAGTTTCACATTGATGTACATCATAGTACAAAAAATATATATTTATATAAAGACAGATTTAGACCAAGGTTTTCATCAAACCTTGCAGCAGCACCAATTCCATATGGAATACAGTAGCGCAAAGTGGTGGTATTAAGCCTGTTCATTAAGAATGTCTTGAATTAGAAGAATCATATAAAGAATATTATAATCAATATACTTGAAAATACTGAAAAAGAAAGTACCATGTAGAAAGAACTGAAGTTTCAAGTTGCGGATTTGGTAAAAACCCTAAAGAGTATTAGAAGCAGCTCAAAAGACCACCATTCAAGACTACAATTAATGACAAGAAAAGACCATATTAGTAACATTAATAAAAACTGAAATAAACAAACACCAATTTTTCATCAAGTAAAATGGAAATTGCTCCTAAAGTTTGACCACAAAGTTTCCAATGCACCAGCCATTCCCAACTGTGAATATCAAATTTTGGTCAATCATCATGTGAGTTTAATCTTGATTTATAACTTAATAAGAATTGAGATGCATAGTAAGTAACTGTATCAGTGAAACACAGATGGTGATGATTTGAGGTAACTGTGCTACGCACCCATGACAACAATTTGGTCTAGTACTTAGCTTCTCTGCTTGATTTAAGCTTTGATTATGTTGGTTTGGTCAACCCAATCTTGATACCTTAGAATTAAAACAAGAAACTCAAAAGCACCATAGCTATTGAGATAGCCAAAATAACTAGGCACAAATTCAAAGAACAAATTCGCCTGCCCACATATTTGGCTACACAATTGCTTTCTGGTCGCAGTAATGAATTCAAGGTGTTAGATTATGTCCAAATAGGCCCAAGCACAGTTGGATCCACTGTTTTTTATATTGTATCTGTTGCGGTACTAGTCCTAGACTATGCGCATATATAAACATTTTTTATGCATTTTTAGTTACGATTTGACGATAGAGGATTAAGGAGTTCTTCCACTTTGCCACCCCTTCTGCTATAATGGTTTGGTAGTTTTCCTTTTTACTCTATGAAAAAATTGGTGTACTGTTTATTGAAATTTTTGTTTACATTACTAATATGGCCTTTTCATGCCAAAGATAATTGTAGTCTTGACAGGAAAAATTACCAAACCATTATAGCAGAAGGGGTACCAAGGTTTCAACATGGTATCGCAGTTACCCAAAGTTACTGTCACATGCCCCCATGCACTACCCTGTGTCAGGATTCAGCGTAAAGCCTATGCGATGCGCTCCTATACGCATCACATGCATGCTCTATTCAAATTATGACACGTGTCACCATTTAATATTTCCGCGTTAATCACAAGTCATGTCATTATGCACACAAGCTACCACATCATCAGGAATCTATCTTATTGCCACATCAGCATATGATCCGTGTCAACACTGCTAACTATTTGACCTCCACCACCACTGATTTTTTTTTATAATCAATTTCCAATTACCAAGGCATACTCTCATTCTCCTTTAGTGTAGATTTTAAATTTATGGTTTGTTTTCTCATTTGACACTCGGTGAATGAGCCAATTAGCATTAGTCCATGACATCTCTAGCATATATATATATGCCACTACACATTTATAGTTATAGTAGCTAATCAGGCTGACTTGATCAACTAGGCCTTGTCCCAACTTTAAATTCCATCTCTCTTTGTTCATTTTTTCGTAGTATGTAAATCTTCCTCTTGGTTTCTTTGATGACTTTGCACTTTGAAAACACATGGCATCTAATTCTACCACTTTTACCAGACACACACTCTTACATCATACATTTCTTGCATTCGCACTACTATTTATGACTGTTCATAGTGTAGAGACAATATTATCAGAATAAAGAGGTAGATACGAAGAAAGAAGAAAGTTAAAGAAACAAAATAACTAACTAAACTACTCTAATTGACTCTAGCAGCTGGCATAACTAACAAGCACGTGTGCTAGACACGTGAGACTAACCCTACTAATTAATTCAAGAGTAAAACAACCTGTAGTATAACGCCTAAGATACAAAAACTACAATACCAGAAAGATCTTTCTGCAGTTGAAAAACTCGAGGTCCATTCCCTTGTGAAAACCTCTCTCGAAGATTATTCCAAACATCAAGTGCTGAATTGTGATAAGTCATGCTTATTATAATCTTTAGAGATATGCAACTTAAAATTGCGGACCTTTTCCATGTAGTTCTTGTGGAAAGTTCACATGTAATGTCAATGTCAAAATAGCTGATCTTCTACATAGAGATTCAGTGATGCAATTGTTAATGGGGCTTAATGAGTCTTTTAGCCAGGCTGGAGGTCAGGTTTTACTCTTGGATCCCCCGCCTCCTCTCAAAAATGTCTATTCTTTGTTAATTCAAGAAGACAGACAAAGGTCAATTGGACAATCTCATGGATCTATTGTTGAGTCCACAGCTCTTGCTGCTAAAGCTGTGAATTCAGGTGCAGCTACTGGAACAAAGAACTACAAAAAAGGCAAAGAAAGACCAACATGCAGTCACTGTGGCTTGATTGGATACAAAGTGGATAAGTGCTACAAGATCCATGGCTATCCACCTGGATATAAAGCCAAATCTAGAAATCCTGTTGCAAATCAAGTGTCATGTTTTGATTTTGGTCCTAATCAGATTGGCTCCTCAAACCAGTTTGGACTTCAGTCATGGCAACTTGTTTCTCAGCCACAATTCAATGGCACAGTTGGTAATCAACTTGTTTCTCAGCCTCAATTCACTAGCACAGTTAGCACTCAGCCCCAATTTGGTAGCAACACACACTCCCCCTTCACACCAGAGCAATACCAAAAGATTCTTGCCATGATTGGTGGCCAGGAGGTTGCTTCCACTCCCATTGGAATAGCTAATAATGTGTCTTTTCCATTACAACAAACTAATCCTGCGGCAAGTAACCATTTCATGCCTAGGTCTCTGTTTTTTATCTAAAGCACTCAATTTATGCTGCTAAAATTGTAAATAAAACTGCTTTTGGACATAAGACTTGGGTCATAGACACAGGTGCAAGTGATCATATATTTTTCTTTGTGACTTTAATGCATTCTTTTACTTCTATCTCTCAATGTGTTGTTGAACTACCAAATGGAGAATCTGCTCAGGTTACTCATGTTGGCTCAGTTCATGTTTCTACCAATTTGACCCTTCAGCATGTGCTATGTGTACCTTCCTTCTCTTTTAATCTCCTTTCTGTTAGCAAGTTGACTCAAAGACTTCCATATTGTCTTGTTTTCTTGTCCCATTTTTGCTTCATTTGGGACCTTATCCATTGGTGGACAATTGGGAAGGGTGAAGTCAGCAATGGACTCTATTTTCTGCAGAATATCACATCTGCTTCAGCAGTTTCACCATCATCCCTTCAAGATTATCTTTCTCAATTCAGATCTACCGATTCTGCCACTATTTCTGCACAAGTTTCTGTCCAAGACACGTCTTCTCTATGGCATTTTATGTTACGACACCCTTCTTTCAAGAGGTTATTACCTTTAAAAGATGTACTTTCTCTTTTTCTGCAAATTGCAAATGTGTATGTACTGTTTGTCCTTTGGCAAAGCAGAAAATTCTATCCTTTCCATTCAATAATAATATTGGTTCCAACCCTTTTGACCATATTTTGTTCCTACTCATGATGGATACAAGTATTTTCTAACCATTGTTGATGATGCAACTAGGTCTACTTAGGCATTCTTAATGAAAACCAAGTCTGAAGTTAGATCACTCATTATTTCATTTTATAATATGATCAAAACTCAGTTTGGTATTATTTTAAAGGCCCTTAGATTTGATAGTGCTTTTGAATTCAACATAATTGATTTCTTTAGTGCTGATGGCATTGTTCACCAGAAGAGTTGTGCTTGCACTCCACAACAAAATTCTGTTGTTGAAAGAAAGCATCAACATATTTTGGCAATAGCTAGAGCTCTTAAAGATTCAATACCACATCCCTCTAGCTTTTTGGGGTGAATGTATACGTACTGCTATTCATCTTATAAACAGACTTCCCTCCCCCTTGCTTCATCAAAAATCTCCTTTTGAAATGCTTTTCAACAAACTTCCCTCCTACAATCATCTTAAGGTTTTTGGTTGTTTATGCTATGTTTCAACCGTAGCTGCCAATAGACCAAAATTTGCCCCTAGGGCTAGTCCTTGGGTATTTCTAGGATATCCCTACAAGGGCTAGTCCTTGTGTATTTCTAGATTACATGGAAACTTTTTCTCCTGTAGCAAAGATGGTTTCAGTTAAATGTCTATTAGTTGTTGCTTCTATCAAAGGGTGGTATTTGTGTCAATTGGATGTCAATAACGCCTTCCTTCATGGTGATCTCAAGGAAGAAGTATACATGGCTCTTCCCTCTAGTTTTCATGGTAAGGGGGAGCTTCTTTGCAGGTTGAATAAGTCCCTTTTATGGTCTAAAACAAGCTTCCAGACAATGGTCTAAATAAGTCCCTTTATGTATACATATATGTA
The DNA here is from genome assembly GCA_032878915.1 of Castanopsis chinensis. NCBI lineage: Eukaryota > Viridiplantae > Streptophyta > Magnoliopsida > Fagales > Fagaceae > Castanopsis > Castanopsis chinensis. The sequence continues at coordinate 4,375,278 of JAVQMG010000116.1, read as the reverse complement.
TCTTTATATATATATATATATATATATATATGTATGTATGTATGTATGTATGTATGTACGTATATATGTTTATATCTGTATATATGTGTATATATGTGTGCGTGTGTGTTTATATATATATATATATCTGTGTGTGTGTGTGTGTCTATATATATATATATATATATGGCTCTAGTTGTAAAATCAATATTTAATACAATATTCATTCAATCAAGACTTTGTTATGGTATCGAGCTAAATTCCGCTTAGCTTTTCTTTGTGTTTCCAATCCCTAAAACTCCATTACCAAACCTTGAAGCTTTCCTTTAATGGCTTCCACACTAGTCAATACTTCTGCTTCCATAAGCACAATCGACGAATCTTATCTATTCTTCTTACATCATGCTGAAAATCCAGGTGCTATTATCATTTCGCAGCCTCTCATTAGAGGAGATAATTATCCAAATTGGGCACAATCTATGGAGAGAGCACTCAAGGTCAAGAACAAACTCTGTTTTGTGGGTGGAACTGCCATTCTTACTCCTTCAATGGCAAAACAGCCTCTTGTATTTCAAGCATGGACTCGCTGCAACAACATAGTTGTGACTTGGATTCTCAATATCATATCTACCTCTTTATTCTGATAAATATCTACATCTTTTCTATTCTCAATGTTTATTGTTAATATATAGCTTAGTCTAGCCTAGCCCATTGGGCTTAGCCTACTATATAGTACTTGTAGTATACTCATATTACTTATACATCACACATACTTAAACTATAGGGGTAATTACTCATAACCCACCTGTGGTTTGGGCAAAAATCACTTTGCCTACCCGTTGTTTGAAAAGTATCACTTAATCTACCTGTGGTATGTTTCCGTCAATCTCCATAACCCACATCAGTCCTAGTCGTTAAAAAAAAAACCTCTTAACCCCAAAACACAACATAATGCAGATCAAAACACCCAAAACTCAAAAAATTTTAGAAAGAGAGACCTGTGGTGAAAGCAAAGTGTTCTTCATGGTTTGGAGTGTCTAGAGGGGGAGAAAACACAAGTTTCGCAACATCGAAGCTAGGGAAGGTAGTTTCGGTAAAGAAAATCAAGGTATTTGTGTCTGTTCTCAATTTAGGGTTTCAGATTTTGTTCAAGTGCCAACTTACTATGTGAAACTCTAAATTTGGGCTTCCCAAGAATCGTGTTTTGCTGATATGTCTTCATTAAGTGGTAATTTCTCGGGTTCATGTGGGCATATGTGCAATGAGCCGACTTGTGTTTTGAGAACAAGTTTGAGTTTGTACAATTTTGGGAGGAGGTTCTTGGGTCGTAGCCATTATAAGGTTTGTCCTAAGTGTCCTTTCTTTGTTTGGTTTGATAACCCAACCTGTCCTCGTGGGAATGAAACTGCACCTTTGGCTCTAGAGAGGATGTCTAGGCTTCAGAGTGCTCTCCAACTTGCCAATGAAAGGGAAAGGACAGCTCTGAAAACGGTAGAAGAAGCTAGGCAAATGGCAAAAAAGTATCTTGAAGAGGAAGCCAAAACCAAGGAGATGGAGAGAAAAGCTCAAGCTGCCTATGCAAAAGCTAAGGAAAATGCCATATTTACTGAAGAGAAGCAGAGAATGTGGAAGCTTGCATGCATTTTGTCATGGATCTTTTTTGTTATTGTTATATTGTTGTTGTTGTGTTTGGCTCAATTGAGTTCTCTGGAGTGAAGAGACCAAGGTTGTTGCCCTAAAGTAGTTAATTGATTAGTAAAGATAGTTATGGCAGTGGTGTTAATGAATTTGCATTGTAATAGCACTAGCCTACTGATGTAATGTTTTGATGTGTCAATAAACAAAGAATTGGTCAATTATTGAGTATTGTTTTGTGCATACCATAACAACCATTCAATGAAAGAAGTATTGGTCATGCCACTAGTCTCTTGGCATATAATGACAAAAGTATTGGTCAATTATCAATGACCTGCGCATACCATAACAACCATTCCACAATAACAACTTCCATACACTCTGTATTTAAAAAATCTACTTAGACACAATCTATAGTAGCAATAAATAAACTTCCATATAATTCAGTTTGGACAAATAATGTTCTATACAGTTACCTACACATACCATAACAACCATTTCATAATAACAACTTCCATACACTCTATATTGGAAAAATCTACTTGGACACAATCTATAGTAGCAATAATAAAACTTCCATATAATCTGGTTTGGACAAATAATGCTCCATACAAACTGAATTGAATAAATACCACAACTTCCATACCATAATACCACAACTTCCATATAATACCACAAAATTTAATACCATAATAACAACCAGGAGTGTATTGTACCTTAACTTCTAATAAATTACAAAAAAACACATTCCAAGGTCGGCTACACACACACACACATATATATGATAATTACAAAAAGGTGATTGTTTTTTACACTAATTGACAATTACAAAAGCCAACAGTGGTCTTCATAAAAAACACTAGTTGCAAGCTCACATGTTCCCACTAGCTTTACCCCCAATGCTAGCATGCGTACCCACTAGCTTCATTTCTTTCCTTGACTCTTTCCACCCACTGAATTCATTTTTGGTGGCCTTTGTGCAGCAAGTTGTCCTCTAGTCCTCACACCACCTGTGCTCCTATTTGGCAGGTGATGGCTACAAAATAAAAAATAGATCCACTTGTTAAAAAATATCCTAGTCTACACAACCATCTAGGAAAGAGGTAACTCAACTAAGTTACCTGTGAAGAACTTGGTAGGGTATCCCAGGTCTCCCTAGGTGTGTGAAACTCTAGCTGTGAGGAAGAGAACCATCCCGTTCTCATGTGAGATGGCCTAGCTTAATTTCCTTGCTGTGAGGATGAAGGCTGAGTGGCAAACCTTATGTTGTAAGTATGGGTAGGCTGCTGGGATGGTGGCTGGGGTGCAGCTTAAGGTGTAGATCCAGATCTGCACCTAGCTGCAGGCATCTCTCAACTTGCCTGCAACAAAATCCAATTTCAATACATTAATACCTTTGTAAGTTTAAAAACAAGTTTTTTTTTTTTTTTTGCCATTTAAATCTCAATTACTTACAAATTTTTCTCTTTCAAGCCTCTATCTCCTCTACCATGGTGTCTCCCCAGTGATTCCAGCCTTGCACCCTCTTGAGTTATGCCCTTCCTTTTTGCATTTTCCACACCTTACAGGTCTGTTCAGCCTACTTACTTTGTAAGGGTTCTTAGGCTCATCAGGAGCCCTCTTTCTTTGCTTGGGTGGCCTGCTTGGTGGTTTGTATATGCTAGGTGCTACAGGAGCAGGTTGTCTAGTCTCAGCCCATTCTGACTGGCGAGGCATGGGAGGAAGTACCTCCTTGTATATCTCCATGTAAGTTCCTTAGTGGTAGCATGGGTGGGTGTAGGCTTCTAGTGTCTCAATGTTTGTATAAATGGCTGTTATGGCATGTTTGCATGGAATGCCATTTAAATCCCAATACCTACAGCTGCATGTCTTCTTGACAAAATCAACTACATGCCTTTCATACTAACTAACTACCTCATAAAGGAAACTACCAGCTGAGGTAGCACTAAATGGCTTGCTTTCCACTTTCAATTTCTCCAACTTATCTTGTATGCTTGGACACAACTTTCCAACATACTTCTTTATCCCTTCCCTTTTTGTGTAAAGCCTAGTCATAAGTCTAACTCTAATCCACTCCAACATTGCCAAGATAGGCTTGTCCCTAGAGTTCAATATTATTGAGTTAAAAGACTCACTCAAGTCATTTACCAAACAATCTGTTAAGGCCCTAAGAGTGAAGTATGACCTTGTCCACTATGCAGGTACAATTTTTGCAAGATACTCATATGCCTTTTCATCCAAATCCTTTATGTACTACATGCATCTCTCAAACTCCCTCACTATTGTGGTAGCAGCACACCTCCATAGTGCATCCTTCAGCTCCAATACCTTGTGATCTCCTTTGAAGTTGTTGTAAATGTGTTTCACACAGTATCTATGCTCCACAGTAAGGAATAGTGTCTCTATTGCAGGTATAAGCCCTTATAAATAACTAAACAAAAAAACAAAACATGTTAGTTCATCTACATATATAGTAAACTATTCAAGTATAACTGAACAAAACTTCCATACCTTTTGCCTATCAGAAATGAAGGCCAACTGAAACTCCTCTGGCCTCCCTATATCATTAACGAAAATTTCCAAAAACCATACCCAAGACTCCTTGTTTTCTTGTTCCACAACAGCCATGGCTACTAGAAAAATATTTTCCTTTGCATCCATAGTAGTGGCAGATAAGATTTGCCCTCCAAATCTGTGCTTTATGTGACAACCATCTAAACCTATAAATGGTCTGCATCCACCTAAAAATCCTACCTTCTGAGCATTGAACCTAACATACATCCTCTTAAATTTTGGCTGGGAAGTTTCATTAGCCATTTCTGTCTGTAGTATAATCCTACTCCCCTTGTCTACAGTGTTTATCATTTGTGCATAGTCCCTAAGGACACCATACTGCAGTTGCTCATCTCCATTGATCAAATCCTTTGCCTTTGCCTTTCTCTTTGACCTATACAATTGATTTACACTTAGGTCAACAGATAAATTTTGCATCACATGATTGTGTACACCACTCACCTCCCAATTGGTATTTTTGCTAAAATCCTCAATGGACCTCTTAGCAACATAAGCTGATGTTGCTTGGCTATTTTTAAAAGACTTGGAGCAAGTACAGTCATCAGTCAAGGTCTTAATCTGAAATGTTAGCTCTCCACTTATTTGAGATGCATAACATCTTCACCTACACTCATTCTTACAGTGAACTGATATCTTGGTTCTCTCATTAAGCTTAGATTTGATGTCAATAGGTTTTTTAATTGCATACTCCCTCAAAGCAGCTCTAAACACCTTTGCATTAGGAAACTTCATCTCCTTCTTCAATACAACATTTATCATGTCACTCTTAGCATTAAACTCTGGTTGCTCAGGTACCTACTCATCATCAGACCTATCCATGCTTACCAGGTCATCCTTAAGAGCTGGCTCAGCCCACTCAAGGTCTGCATGGGATGCATTGCTTGATTCTGGGGTTACATGGGGTGCAATGCTTGATTATGGGGCTGTATTGGGAGCATTACTTGATTTTGGAGCAAAACCTTGTGAAGCTGAGTTTGGAGAAGCAAATATGTCATCACCAAAGTCATCCCCCTCTAGGCCTTCATATAGCCAATCATCATCATCTCCTTCAACATTTTGTTCTTCAACCCTTGCACCAACCTCAGCATCCTGTTCTTCAATTTTATCACCAACCTCAACATCCTCAACATTCTCATCATCTTCTTATTCCTCATAATCACTCTCCACATCTGTTTCATCCAACCCTCCATTACCACCTACATCACCACCAACACCATCATCTGCCACTCCCCCTCCATCAAGATGCTCAACTGCCAATGACTCCACATCTATGTTAGTATAGATTATGATTTTGTTAGCTAGCCATGCCCTGTGAAAGGTAGTCATGTTCACCACATCTGCATCTGATTCTATGGCCCTTAAATCATTCTCTACATCACCTTCAAGAAGTAAATACCTATATCTACTGTGTTCTTTATGAGCACCAACTAGATGACATAAATCTTGAATTTCAAAGAAACTCAACTTATCAAGGTCAATCTCTATCAATGTATGTACAGACCCACCCACATATTGAAGGGTTGGGTCCTCCACAAAACATCCCCCAACATGAATTTCAATGTTAAATGTGAAATCAACCATCTGCAATTAAAATAAGTAGTTTGTTTAAAATAAGTAGTTTGTTTAAATTTAGTAGTTTGCTTAAAATAAGTTGTTTGTTTACATTCTGACTTCCTGAAAACAACAACAAGCCAAACATAGTGCTATTTTGTTTTCATATAAAATTTGTTTTGTTGTTGAGACAACACACGGCCAAAGGACCACATATAGCACATACAAAACCAAATTCCCAACAAATTCATAGGGACCACACTACCCACAGTTTACAAACAAGTGTAATCATTGACAAATAAACTTGATTTTTTTAGGTATACGCATTATATAAACAACCATTGCAGTACATTAGCTACATCCTAAGTGATTCTACATATAACTAGCAAAATGCACATTTAAAATACACCAATTTTGAGAAAATTTTACAAACCCTTACTATGTGGGTAGGTCGCAGGAAAAGATCCCATCAAGAACCCAAATGCAGATTAACAATAGTCACACATACCTTCCCCTAGCTTCAATGTTGTGAAACTTGTGTTTTCTCCCCCTCCAAACACTCCAAACCACGAAGAACACTTTGCTTTCACCACAAGTCTCTCTTTCGAAAAGTTTTTGAGTATTGGGTGTTTTGATCTACGTTATGTTATGTTTTGGGGTTAAAAGGTGTTTTTGTAACGGCTGGGACTGAGGTGGGTTACAGAGATTGACGAAAACATACCACAGGTGGGTTAAATGATACTTTTCAAACCATGGGCTGGCAAAGTGATTTTCGCCCAAACCACAAGTGGGTTATGTGTAATTACCCCTAAACTATATAATCTCTCTATTTTACAGTGTTATTTACACAAAATATACATCAATATATAGACTATTCAGTCTTTCTCTCTATCACTTTATATTCTTTAACATGGTATCAAGGTCATTACTCTGACTTTCTAGTACTTGTGGTCATCTCCGACATTTTTTCGCTGCCCTCACCTTCATCTAGCAACCATTGTTTGAAGAGAGTTATTGTCGTCAAGCCACAACCACTGCAACCCTCAAATCCAGTCGGTTCTCCCATAAAATCATTGAACCATGACCACGTATTGATAGATCAGACTATCCTGAGAAAGACCCAACAAGAAAAATCTCAAGATGGCTCCTCAAGCGCCCACGCGCATCGCCAAAAGTTCTCTGTGAGTTGAACACACACCTCTACGCTCCACCAGAACTTTCTACTCCCCGAATCTGTGCTGCCACACAATCCACGTGCTCCACGCGCGAAAACCAGTCCACATAATGCCACGTCAGCCTTAGAGTGACGTCATCACTCTACATTAACATTTCTCGTCTCCAGTGACATCATCAGCATACATCAGCATCGTACATCAGCACACATCTTCCGTGGACCCACCGTCGTTGACCATTGACTCTGAGCACTGACTATTGACCAGGCATTGACTTTTTACCAAAAAGTCTATAATTTTCAACAGCTCCTATCTTGCTCAGTTTTTCACGTAGATTCTGATTTTGAACTTCCTTCCTTTGTTTGAGGTCTCAAAATCCCTCTTTTTGGTCATTTTCTTCATTATGGTTCAACAAAACGAATGAGACATTATACGTCCTATCACCATTATCTTGGACGGTCCTACTAACTATCATGCATGGTCTCAAAACATGACTATTTTTCTCAAGGGTCGCATACTATGGAGGTATGTAACTGGTTCGATTCCCAAGCCAATACCAATACCTCAGTCCAAAGCCACAACTGATGCCGATTCTTCCAAGACTACTGTTATAACAGAGGATGATTATGAAGCACACCTAAAAGAATGAGAGAGTATTCAGAGTAAGATCTTGTCTTAGTTTATCAATACATCTATACCTTCCATCCATAGTCTTCTTCCTTGTCTTGGTATCGCTGAAGTTGCTTGGATATTTTTGTCCAATTCGCTACAATTGCACTAATAATTCAAGCCTGGAGTTCCACATTAAATCAAAGCTTTTTCAAATGCGCCAAGAGATAGGTCGGTCTATTTCTTATTATTATTCTCAAACTTCTTCTATTTGGGAACAACTCTCTTCAGCAAATCCTCCACTAATGTATCCTAAGGACATTGAGTTTTTTGCCAAATATCGAGATTGCCCTCAATTTATGCATTTCATGATGGGTTTACGTGAGGATTTTAAGCCTACTAGGGCTCCTCTTCTTAGCCAGTCTCCTACTCCTTCTCTTGATGTTGTAGTTCAGAAGCTCATCTCTAAGGAGAACCGTCAGCCTACTTATCACATGTCATCATCTGATCATGTGTCGACTACACCCTTTCCTCCTCCACAGCCTCCTATTGCTGCATTCACTGCTCCTCTACAAATAAACTCTAGGCTTCCCACTTCTAAGCCTTCCAAAGGTACTTGTTATGAGTTTTGCCATGCTAAAGGCCATGATATCTCTATTTGCGAAAACTCTAGAAATTCATGCAAGAGCATAACAAAACTCCCTTTCCTCAAGTAGCTGCTATGTGTCTCTTAGATCTATCAGTTCCTATAGATCCATCTTTGGCTTCCTCACTTACTACAGCTGAACTTGAAGTAGTAGTTCAACAGGTTTTATCCTGAACTCCCATTGCCCATTTTGTCACCTCAAGTAAACATTCTTGGTTTTTTTGATATTGTATGTTGTAACCATATGACTCCTAATGAATCATAATTCTTTGATAAAGCACCCTTAGTACATCCCATCTCTATTTATACTACTGATGGAACTCATATGCTTGTTAGTCATATAGGAACAATCTCTTCTCCTAGTTTATCCCTTAGTGACACTTTTCATATTCCAAAGTTGTCCTTCAAATTTGCTTTCTGTTAATCAACTTTGTAAATTAGGAGTAGATATTATATTTACTAATCATGGTGTGAATGTGTAAGATCCTTAGACAGGTCAAGTGGTTAGGATAGGCTGTAAGGTTGGACGAATGTTTGAGGTTCACGACTTGAAGATTCCTTCATAAGTTGTTTTCGCTGCTGTTGCTACTACTACTACTGCCACCCTTTCACTTAATTTATCGCATGCTCATCTGGGTCATACATCATGATCTCATCATTAGTTGTTAGCTTCTCAAGGGTCATTTAGATTCAATTCAATTCCAAATTTTGATTGTACTTCCTATCATTTTGGAAAACAAATAAAATTGCCCTTTAATAATAGTGACTATTTTTCTTCTGCACTTTTTGATCTTATACATTCTAATATTTGGGATCCTGCATCGATTCCCACAGAGGGGGATCTCGATAAATTGTCATATTTGTTGATGATTTTTCTCGATATTCCTGAATTTATCTATTTCACCATAGGTCTGACTTTGTGTCCATTTACTAAACATTTCATAAAATGATTGAAACACACTTCAATCGCACTATTGTGGTCTTTTGGTCAGATAATGCTTAAGAATAAAATGATAAATCTTTCCTATCCTTTTTAGATAGCAATTGTACCCTCCCTCACTGGTCTTATCCTTACACCACTCAACAAAATGGTTGTGCAGAAGGAAAACATCATCACATTCTTGATGGTTGAGGAAGCACTCACTGTTGTTTACACTATTAATCGTATCCCTTCACAGACCACACATAACAAATCACCCTTCGAGCTCCTCTATGGTCAAACCACTTACTACTCCTATCTTCAGGTTTTTGGTTGTGCTTATTTTGTCTCCTTCCTCCTCATGAACTGACAAAGCTCCACCCTCGTGTTCGTCTTTATTGCTTCCTTGGCTATTGTGTCTCCCAAAAGGGATTTCTCTACTATGATCCCATACCTTGTCACTTTCATGTCTCCCGTCATGTTGAGTTCTGAGAACATCATCCTTTCATGAGTCTTCAACAATTTCCTATGTTCTCTATCTCAAAATCTCCCATTTTTACTGATCTTTTCCCCCCTCTTTATTTTGAACTTTTGGAGGATTCTTCAACATCGGCTACCTTTCTAGACGTGTTAGGACATATGTAGTTCAAGTAATTTCAAACATATGTCATTATTTTATGTAATTGGCTTATCCTTTGATAAAACACACTTTACTTATAATTGGGTAGATTTAGGATGTGTTAAACGCTTCAAGAAACGGTGTTTCAAGATCAAGTGTTGAAGTTATCAAGTCTGTCCAAGAAACAAGCTGGAAAGTGTAAGTTACTAAAGCTCGACACTTAGTCTCGACACATGCATCTATCGAGCTTTAAGAAGCTGCTTCAGCCCTGAGGTTCAACAGCTTCTCGATAGATCCTCGACACCTCTATCTGTCGAGATTTATGGAAAGCAGATTCTAAGTTCTGTTTTGATTCCAATTCGTGAATGTGTTATTGGGACTTCTTTTCACCTAACCTTAGACATATAAAGGATTGTTTTAAGGGCCGTCAAAGTGATGCAAGTTGCACAAGCATTGAGTAATTGTTGTTCATGCAATTTGTGACCTAAGACGAAGTTCACGCCCTAGTTCATTTCTTGTGTAGAAGTTACTGTGTAATATGCACCGTAGGGTTTTGTAACCGAGTAACTTCTTGATCTTCATCGTGTGGATGAATTGAAGAACTTTGCAGCTAATAACTCTCTCTCTAGTTGGTGAATTGAAGTCGTGTACTGAGATCCGCACAATTGATTAGTCACGTACTTGGGAGCTATGCATCAAAAAGAGAAACTATCACTACAGAACAAGTCCAATTGGGTATTGGGGTAAGAGTTCAACTGTAGGTTGATAAGGTACTGAGATTCCTTGCTTGTAACCGCTTGTTATGATAATAGTGGAGTTTTGGGAGTTATGACCTTAAATTACCTGGTGGGGTTTTTGCCGTCAGGTTTTCCCATTCGTAAAAAAATTACTGTGTCAATTTTATTTCTGCTGCATACTTTAGCTATTGGTGATTTGTTTGTGCTGTCACGTGAATTTGCATGTTAACTTGATTAATTAATAACTCGGCTAATTAATCAATTTAATTCATCACAAGAGGTCAACACATTTATGGCCTATCAAGTGGTATCAGAGCAGGCACACTCTAATTAGGTTTTAATCCTTGTGTGTGATCCATTAACCCCTGTTTGTCATGGATAGAGGTTAGTCTCTTATTATACCTCCATTGTTTGATGGTACTAACTATGCATACTAGAAAGTACGCATGAGAGCTTTCTTGCAGTCACTAGATGAGAAGGTGTGGCAAACTGTAGAGATAGGCTGGACCAAGCCTACAGAAACGCCGGCCGATTGGGATGATGCCAAGATCAAGGCGGCTAATTTCAACAGCAGAGCATTGAATGCCCTATTCAGTGCGGTCACCAATGAGGAGTTCAAGAAAATATCCTCCATAGAAACTGCTAAGGAAGCATGGACCATTCTCCAGACAAATTATGAGGGAACCATTGCTGTCAAGGATTCGAAGCTACAGAGGCTCACTACAAGCTTCGAAGAAATTAAGATGGAGGAGGATGAGTCATTCGATGAGTTCTATGCAAAGTTCAAAGACATAGTGAACTCAGCTTTCAATCTTGGGGAAACCATTCCTGAACCCAAGATAGTGAGAAAAGTTCTCAGATCTCTGCTCGAGAGATTCCATGCTAAGATCACAGTAATAAAGGAATCAAAGGATATTAACAAGATTCCTCTAACTGAGCTGGTTGGTAATTTTCAAGCCTACGAGCTAGAGTTGACTAGAATGGGCAAGTCAAGCAAAGGCAAGAGCATGGCACTAAAGGCTAAAAGCAGTGATACAAATGAGTCTTCAGATGATGAAGATTCTAAGATGAAGTCCTACATTACCAGGCAATTCAAGAAATTCATGAAGAATGCCAATGGAAAAGGCTTCAACAAGGACTGTAGGCAATCCAGTTTTTCTCAGTTCAAGAGCCCAGATAAAGGGAAGAAGGATACCAGGGATGGCGGTCAGTACACTGTTCCCGTTGGACCGAAATGCTTCGGGTGTCAAGGCTTCGGACATATGAAACAAGAGTGTCCAATATACCTCAAGAGCATTGGGAAGAGTAAGGCACTTGCTGCTACCTTAAGCGACACGGAGCCCGAGGATGATTCTGATAATGAAGATGACGGAATCTTGAATGCCTTCACTGCCACTGTTAATCCTACTAAAGGGATTATTGAAGAAGTAGATGAAGAAAAGGAATTGGTGGATGCTAAGTTTGAAACTATGGATGATCAAGATGATATCTATACCGTCTATGAGAAACTGTACAAGCTTTCTGAGAAGCATGAGAAACTCTATAAGCTGGCCACTAAGAAGCTCGGTGATGTGGAACATGACCGTGAGGAGCTTTCCACTAAGATTGATGAAGCAAATCAGACCATTAGGGCACTGAGGTTCGAGAATAATTTCTTGGCTGAGAAGACCAAGAAACTTGAAACGGAGCTATTTCAAGTTAGAGCACAATTAGAGAGGACATCAAGTGCAAAACTGGATGAGATGATCAGCGTTTAGAAATCTGCTTCAGATCGTACAGGATTAGGGTATGCTTTCTCTCTCTCTAACACTCCTTCTGCTAGTACTACTGTTTTTGTTCCTCCTGCTAACAACATTAAAATTAAGGATAAAGATGTTAAAACTGAATTAGCAAATGAGAACTTAGACAAGGGCAAGTCCATCTTAAGAGCACCCCTTAAGCTTGAGAAGAGGGAAACTAGAAACCCTAGGACTAAGAAGGCTATCTCTCAAAAGCCCAAATAGAAGAAGCAGCATATCTGTTATCATTGTGGTGTTGCCGATCATACTCGACCAAATTGCTATAAGTTACTAGCCACTCAACAAAGCAATGACATGATAGCATCTGGGAACCAGAATCAACTTCAGACCTCTCTTGCTCCTCTTGGAGATATTCTCAAAACCCTCATGTTCCTTTCAAACTTGAATGGTTTAAATTCTTCCCCCTCATCACCGGTTCAAGGGTTGACAAAAAGGAAAGGTTCTTCCAAGGTGAGGAAGGAAAAGTGTTCTAAATGATTTCGTTCACTTCTTTTCTCTCCTCGTTTTATTTTTTATTTTTTTGCACTACTTATGTGCTGCTTTACTGTTTTGAGTTAGTCTAGTTTTATGCATTGTTTTGCTTTCTTTAACATGTTTTTGTTTGTGCGTTTTCAGTTTTGTGTTTTATTTTTGCTTTTCTGATAAAAATAAAAAAAAAATTGAAAAATTGAAAAATACAAAAACAATGTGTGTTTGTGTACATTGGATCTTGTGAACTTTAAAATGCCCATTGAAATAGAGTTTTCTAAATTTTGTATCTTTTGTACCTTAGATGAGCATTTTTATGCACAACTAAGAAAGTGAGCTTCGTAACTCTCTGTTAGTGATGAGTAAGGTTAAGTGATCTCTTGTACTTAACACTCGTATCACTCTTTTTGACGAGTAGGACTAGAAAATCCTAAGAGAAAGGCATAAATAACCATCTCACCATTGTTACTCGCCAATCATGAAATGACATCTGTATGCCTTGGCATAACAAAAGTGCAATGTCAATAGCTTAACATAATTGGGTATTTCTTTTCTTTCTCTTATATGCCCATGCATGATATGCTTAATAAAAGAAAATATGTAAAGAAATAAAAAGCAAAAAGATCAAAATGCTTTAAAAATATGATTGCAAGCGTGTTTTCTAGGAGATGTGGGTGTTATAGGATGTACCTCAAATGTGATAATCCTCATCAAACAGTTATGATTGTGTGTGATTTATAGTGATTTTCTCATATCTCAAATCGTTATAACTTTGAGACACTTATGCAATCTTGCGATGTTTTCACACACAACACGCAATATTCTTTACTATTGTTGATACATGTGCAGGTACAATGTGATTTGGCCATCACAAGGTATACATGCGTTAATGTATGCTCACTAAACTGTCGTAACTCATTTTTGAAATATAAAATTGGTTAGACTTGTTGTGTGTGTGTGTGTGTGTGTGTGTGTGTTTTGGGATCCATGTGCTTTAAATTATTGTTGAGAGATGATTTTGAGAGCTTAATGTGTTGCTTGGATCATTGGTTGAGTTGCATGCGTGTTTGCATTCATGTCTGTGTTTTTCCTCTCTTGAAAAACTGCTTTTTAAGGCAAGCTCGACGCCTCCTCGATACCTTCTCGACACCTAGCTATCTGTCGAGCTTCTCAGCTTTTTCTTATCACAATCTCGACACATTCTCGACACCTGGTGGATCGAACGAGAAACTTTCTGTCTGCTCGATAGCTTCTCAACAACTTCTAGATCGATCGAGATTTTTTTGTGTTTGATCTTCCTTTCTCGACACCTGTTCTCGATAGCTATATCTGTCGAAGTATCTTTTCTCGATACCTACCTCGATAGTTGTCTCGACACCTCTCGATACCTTCATCTGTCGAGAATTACTGAAGATGTATTTAAAGGATCTTCGCGATTTTTTTCTCTCATTTCTCTCGATCTCTCTCTCGATACATTGAGTCATTCTCTCCCAAAACCTCTCTCACTCACTCCAAACCCCTTCCTAAGGATTCTTCAAGCGTTATTCAAGATCTTCCTCACTTGGTAAGCTTCAATCCTCTCATTCTTCATGCATTTCATGTTTTAAAACCTATGTTTTGGGGTTTTTGAAAAATTTTGGGGTTTTTCAAAATTGATGAGTGTTTAATGAAACTTTTGGGTTGGTTTTCTAGATTTGATCTTTAAAACTACATGTATTGCATCACACTAGCATTCTAACAATATTTTCATGCATTTAGATGTGTGTTCTCTACTTATGTGCTGGTAGGATTGGATTGGGCTGAGCTCATGATGCTCTTTATGTTGCATGTCACATGTTCATGCATTTCCCATGCATACGTTCTTTCTTTTCAATATACTCTTCCTATATTGAAATGTTTTGGGACTTTTCTGTGTGTATCTCTTTCTCTCTCTCTCTCTCTCTCTCTCTCTATGTTTGCATTAGTAGTGTCTCTGGCACCTAATTTATTCCATCCCAAAACCCTCTTCGTTCTCGGGGCTCTTCTTCTTCTGATTCTACTCCTATGTCTGTCCGGTTCCATGATGAGAAAGCCCAACAGGACCTCTCAGAGAACTTTTCTAAACGAGGTGTTCATTCGGAACGCCAAGTTATCTTGGCAGACTTTGCCAACACAGACCTTCCCGATGTCATTCACAGTCAGGCTTGGGAGTCACTGTGTGACGTCCCAGTCACTTGTCCTACCGTGTTAATACAAGAGTTTTACTCCAACATCCACGGGATTGATTCTTCAGTACCTCTCTTTCATTCTTGCGTTCGAGGTACGCACTTTGCTGTCACTCCGGAGTTGGTCTCTGAGGTTCTTCACATTCCGAGGGTGGATCATCTTAATTACCCTGGATATGAGCGTCTATGGACTGTGTCCAAAGACGAGATGATCTCTGTGTTCTGTGAGCACCCCTCTGATTGGGGAGATCATCAGTACACACTATGTAAGCCTTTTGCTAAAGGTCCTCGTTTCCTTAACATGGTGATGACATTTGTATTGCACCCACTCTCTCACTACAACTTTATCACAGAGCCTTGTGCTCGATTTTTGTTGTTTCTTTTAAAGCATCTTACTATAGACTTTCCTTCACACTTCATCTTCTCTATCATAGATGTCTATAGAGATACGATTACCTGTAATAAGCTCATTTTCCCTTCCACTATCACGAGGATTCTTCGCCTTTTTTCCATCCCTTTTCCATCATCTGACCTTTTTCATGTCATGTTTGCCATAGACGCCGCTACCGTAAAACGTAGTGAGGCACAGTTCAGGTCCAGATAGTTGGATTCTGCTACTCCTTCCTCCCGTCCGACTCCATTCAGACCTGCTTGAGCCACATCTGCTCCCTCCTCTTCCTCGAGCGATGTGACACTTGGAGATATCATGGTGCAGCTTCAGCGTATGGATACTAGCCTCGATACACTCTCTACGGAGCTGTATTAGGTGAACGTTTGTGTTGGTCAAATTGCCAGGCAACAGGCGACCTTGGGTGGCTTTGCTTCTGAGGTTTCTCCTCCACCTCCTCATGTCGCTTCCGAGACTGAGGATGATGACGGTGATGACGAAAATGCTTCCGATGATGATGATGGAGATGCGAACTCTTCAGATGAGATGTCTACTTGACACTCTACCCTTTGTCACTCGTGACAAAAAAGGAGAGTAGTTTTGGGTTATGAGAGTAGTCATTCTTAGGGGGAGAGCTTGTATAAGACATTTTTTATAGGGGGAGTGTTGATATGAGGGATGTAGTGAGGATTACATGTATTTCTTTTCTTTTCTTTCTTTTAGAGATACATTGATCATGTACCCTGGTCTTGTGACCATTTATTGACATACATTGTGCTTATTTCTTGATCTATATATATTGATGTATGTTTCTTTCACCTACCTTTCCATGTGTTGTTTTTTTCTGTCTTTATACACATGTTTCTTTTACTTGTATGCAATCTATTATTTCTGTTTCACACAAAGATGCCTTGATGTGTTTTGTTTAAAAGTGTTTCAGAAATACAGGTTGTCAAAGTCACTTGCCATGAACTCTCTTCTTGCAAAGTTTTTCAAGAGTTTGTGTTAGGATAGATTTTATTGTATTCAACAAGTGAATATGAGTTGAGTGATTTATGACTCTTCTCATATCTTCATTTGTTTGTTGTGGTTTGTCACGGATTGCCAAAGGGGGAGATTGTTAGGACATATGTGGTTCAAGTGATTTCAAACATATGTCATTATTTTATGTAATTGGCTTATCCTTTGACAAAATGCACTTTACTTATAATTGGGTAGATTTAGGATGTGTTAAACGCTTCAAGAAACGGTGTTTCAAGATCAAGTGTTGAAATCATCAAGTCTGTCCAAGAAACAAACTAGAAAGTGCAAGTTACTAAAGCTCGACACCTAGTCTTGACACATGCATCTATCAAGCTTTAAGAAGTTGCTTCAATCTCGAGGCTCGACAGCTTCTCGACAGATCCTCAACACCTCTATCTGTCGAGATTTATGGAAAACAGATTCTAAGTTCTGTTTTGATTCCAATCCGTGAATGTGTCTCTAGGTCTTCTTTTCTCCTAACCCTAGACATATAAAAAGATTGTTTTAAAGGCCGTTAAAGTGATGCAAGTTGTACAAGTATTGAGTAATTGTTGTTCATGCAATTTGTGACTTAAGACAAAGTTCGTGCCCTAGTTCATCTCTTATGTAGAAGTTGCTGTGTAATATGCACCTTAGGGTTTTGTAACCGAGCATCTTCTTAATCTTCATCGTGTGGATGAATTGAAGAACTTTACAGCCAACAACTCTCTCTCTAGTTGGTGAATTGAAGTCGCGTATTGGGATCCGCGCAATTGGTTAGTCACGTACTTGGGAGCTGAGCATCAAAAGGAGAAACTGTCACTACAGAATAAGTCCAAGTGGGTATTGGGGTAAGGGTTCAACTGTAAGTTGGTAAGGTGCTGAGATTCCTTGCTTATAACCGCTTGTTGTGATAATAGTGGAGTTTCGAGAATGATGACCTTAAATCACCTGGTGGGGTTTTTGCCATCAGGTTTTCCCCATTCGTAAACAAATCACCGTGTTAATTTTAGTTCTGCTACATACTTTAGTTATTGGTGATTTGTTTGTGCTGCCACGTGAATTTGCATGTTAACTTGATTAATTAATAACTCGGCTAATTAATCAATTTAATTCATCACAAGGGGTTAACGCATTTGTGGCCTATCAAGACGACTCATCTCCAGTTTTGTCCCTGACACATGACCTGTCTGTCTTAAATCTTGTGGCACCACCATCTCCTAAGCCTCCTATTGGTCCTAACCTTCATCGCTCTTCTAGGGTAAGTATTCCTCCTCCTTATCTCAATGATTATCACTACTCTTTTATTCTTTCCACCCTATATGAGCCTCACACCTATCGTGGGTCCCATGCTGACCCTCTTTGGCAGCAAGCTATATCTGAAGAACTAGATGCCTTTCACAGAAATCACACTTAAGATATGGTTAATTTGCCTTTTGGTCAGTCTATAGTAGGTTGTAGGTGGGTTTACAAGATCAAACCAAGGTTGATGAATCTATTAAACGATACAAGGCTCTCCTAGTTGCAAAGAGCTTTACTCAAGAATATGGATTGACTATGAGGAAACATTTGTTCCTGTTGCTCACCTTACATCTGTCAAATGTCTAATTGCTATAGCCGCTTTTCACCGTTGGCCTCTTTATCAAATGGATGTGAAGAATACTTTCCTCAATAGAGACTTCTAAGAAGAAGTCTACATGCAACCACCCTTTGGCCAACTTACTCAGGCCATCAAGTTTATTGCCTTCGCCGTGCTTTTTATTGCTTCCTTGGTTTTAAAAAATTTAGCTTAATTGTTGCTCAGCAGGGTTTCACTTCAAGTCCTCATGACATTGCTCTCTTCATCTGAAGATCCTCTGCTGGTATCACTCTTATTCTGCTTTATATAGATGACATGATTATTATTGGAGATGATTCTGCAAGTATCCTCTCTCTTTAGCACTTTCTTAGTCGGCATTTTGCAATGAAAGATCTAGGCACTCTCAGCTATTTTCTTGGGTTTGAGGTTACCTCATCCTCTAATGGATACTATCTTTCCCAAGCTAAATATGCTTCTGATCTTCTCTCCAAAGCTGGTATCACAGACAACAAGACTGATTCTACTCCCTTGGAATACAATGCCAAGCTCACGCCCTTGGATGGTGAACCTATATAAGATGCTACTCGTTGTTGTTAGTTGGTTAGTAGTCTGATCTATCTTACTATCACTCGCTTAGATATTTCACATGCCGTAAGTATGGTTAGTAAGTTCATGGACGCCCCTCATTCTGTACACAATGCTATTATTCTTCAAATTCTCCAATTGGTCAAAGGCACGCTTTATCATGGTCTTCACTACTCCTCTCAGTCTTCTCTCGAGCTCTATGCTTATTTAGATGCAAATTGGGTAGGTGATCCAACTAATCAATGCTCCATCACAGGTTTTTGTTTCTTGTTGAGTACTTCTCTTGTCTCATGGCGTAGCAAGAAGTAAGACGTGGTTTCCCGTTCCAATACCGAGGCTAAGTATCGTGCCTTTGCCGACACCATTGTGAGCTTGTCTGGTTTCGATGGCTCTTGGTTGACATGAATGCTCCACAACCCACTGCCACTCCTCTCTATTGTGATAATAGCAGTGCTATCTACAATGCTTATAACGATTTCTTCCATGAACGCACCAAGCACATTGAGATTGACTACCATATCACTAGCGAGCATCTCAAGAAAGGCAATCTCTAGTTGTTCTCCATCTCCTCTGCCAACCAACTTGCTAATATCTTCACCAAAACTCACCCGCTTGGTCGTCTTTGAGATCTTATATCCAAACTCTAGTTGGCTTCCTCCTTGCCACCTCAAGTTTGAAGGGGATGTTAGTATATAGCTTAGTCTAGACTAGCTCATTAGGCTTAACCCAGTATATTGTACTCGTAATATACTCATATTACTTGTACATCACACATATTTAGCCTATATAAGGCTCTCTATTGTACAATATTATTTACACAGAATATACATCAATATACAAACTATTCAGTCTTTACATTTATCATGTGCGAAAAATTGACCTTAGAGCTCCTCTCAGTCTATCAATTTTTTAAACTTAATTTTGACATTACATATTCCTACTTTTGGTATGATGTATTGCCAAGGATCCTTGTATAGAGACAATCATAAAGACTTGTCGTAAGGTTGGATGGTTTTTTGAATTCACCTCCTTACATCTTCCCACACATGCAGTTTCCATTAATTGTTCCCACACCAACAGTCTCTACTATGACTACTCACAAATCATCACTTTCCCTTGAATTATGGCACTCATGCCTCTATCTCTCAAGTTTCCAAACCATAACATCAAATATATATGCCTCATATCTTCTCCCTCATACTAGACTTGTTGTTAGCAAAATTGCTAACACTCAAAAAGAGTTTAATACTTGTCTCACTACTAATGATAGTAAGCCCTTTCATGATGCCAATCTTTTATATATATATATATATATATAACTAAAGCCTCTAGAGTTTTCACAATTTTTCATGTCACCACTATTTTTTTTTCTTTTTATTTTAGGATTTACATCTTATATATTTATTATTATCTTAACAAGTGTTACAATAATTTAATTTAAGTAAAACTCTATTAGATATCTGGAGCTCCCACAATTTTCCACGTCACCACTATTTTATTTTTCTTTTTATTTTAGGTTTTATATCTTATATATTTATTATTTCTCATCAATGTGTAATTATCTTATCAAGTGTTACAATAATTTAGTTTAAGTAAAAATTCTATTAGATATATGTTTCAAGAGCTTGAAAATTCTACAACTAAAATTATATAACAAAAATTTCAACAAATATAAACTCTACCAAGGTCAAAACCCTTTGTACTCGCTCAAATTTTCATAAAGAAAACACACACAACAATGCGGCGTTGCCTTAGATGAAGCAACATTGTTTCTGAAAACCCCCAAACTTGAAAAACTTCAAACTTGAGATGCACACAGCCACATACATAAAACCTAGAAAACTTCAAGCGGCAACCCATGCCTTGATTTCTTCTTCCATGTTGTACCTGATACTCCACCCGAATATTTGATTCAAAGACTCAAATTGGCTTGGACCCTCAACCCCTTGACCACTCTTAAAACTCATCTATAATTTCTGAGGAGTACGAGGCACGGGAGAGTCTAATAAAGAAGGGTTTTACAAGGTGGCATTTTGGCTACACAAAGACCACCCTAAGACATTAGCTTGTAATATTGGGTCCCTTTCTAATTTTGGTTACATGAAAGACTTGCCTGAGATTTTGTATAGGCTTTTAGAAGTTTCTGATGTGAGGAAGAATCAAAAAGATGAGTTGAATAAGAGAAAAACTGGGAAAAAGAGTAGTAGTAGTTTCAGTAGAGGAGTGCAAGATGAGTGGAATCAGAGAAAAACTGGGAAATGGAGTAGAAGTAGTTTAAGTATGGAATGCGTTTGAGGCTTGGAAGTTTTTTAAGTTTGCAATTCTAGCAGATTACTATTTTATGACCTTTTTTTTTCATTTGGTTTCTTAATTCCACACAATGTGGAACCCAATTGTTTATGCACGTGCAATGCTATTTACAGATTTATTTTAAAAAATTTTGTGAATTGTGATATCAATATTTGGTTAAGACTAATAATTTTTACGAATTAGTTCTTTGGAAATTTGGTTTTCTTTTTAAGTTTTTATTTAACTATATTTATGTGGGATTGACCTCTATAAGCTCTACATACATATTCATATTAGTATATTCAATTTGTAATTTGCCAATTGGATTTGTGTGTGACCTTGGGTTCTTGCTATTTAATTGTTACTTTCTCTCTCTCAAAAGGTTGAATTCTTTGTTATGTTGAGTTATTTGGGTTTTTTTGAATGGTTTTCGCGGTTTACTTTGGATTTGAGATTTTTTTTTTTTTAATTTTTTGTTAATAAAGTATATTTACATTCAAAAGTTGTTGGGTTAGTAAGTGAAGGATTCTAGTGCTGATTAGCTTCTTATTTCTATTTTTTAAAATGGTGCATATACTCTCTAGGAATTTGTAGATTTTTTTGGTGTTTTGGCTACTTTCAGTTCAGGTGAATTTCATGTAAGACATGGTTGAGATTTGTAATAGAAATTGGATGTGTAGTTGACCATAAGCCCCTGCATGCCTTAATTCCCTAGAACCATTAGAGCATTCGCATCAAAATTGTGATAAATGATAAAATGCAATTTTAGCAACAAAATCATCAAAAATCCCTCTACATCAATGGTGCTAAACTTAAATTAGCAACTTGCTACGGTAAGTTGCTGCTGGTAACAACCTATTGTAGCAAGTTGCTACAATTTTTTATTAATCTCTCTCTCTCTCTCTCTCTCTCTCTCTCTCTCTCTCTCTCTCTCTCTCACAGCAACACATCCGCCGACCCAATCCTTTGTCAAACGCCCCAAAACAAGCTAATGCAGCTGTTGGAAAAACATAGTTTTTATCACATACAAAACATACGCAATAGAAAATTAACGAATCTACTTCATTCACAATTGATAACATGTACTATGTAATTTTCAAAATTTAAGAACAAGAAAGTGTACCTTAGTGGAGTGAAATTCAAAACCAAATATTAGAAGTACTTAGGAACACTTTTAATCTTCACTCCAATTCCACTTCCGCCCAAGAAATTTGGCCTCTCACTTTAAGAAAAATACTTAACCAATCACAAAATTTCATTTAATTAATTTTAATCATTAACCAATCAAAATTAATTTCAATTAATCACACATGATTAACTTCATCCACACGAAATGCATGCAGGCCGTGAACATTTGATCTTATGATATCTTTCAATCTAACGATCTGATTTGGGAATCAGGCATACCATCACAACTGTTAGAATCTCAAGATCATTTTTATGATATGCAATGAGTGATTTAATGCACTAATGCAACTATGATTTTTTGGGTATTTGATATAGTCATTTTAATCATCTTCTAAAACTAAATTGTTAGTGCAAAATCGAGTGTCTACACACACAGTGTGTAGACCTTATAGAAGAAAGAAGATGCGTATATCTTATGAATGAGATAAGACATTTATTTTCTTTTCTATAAATTCTTAAATTTGACTTTTATTTATTGATTAAATATGTATTATACATTTATTTAACTTTCTCATGTATTGCACGGATTAGCGACTATTAAATAAATAAAACCAAATAAATTATGTTGTTTTACATCAAACCCTTCCAATTGAATGAAACTCGTTCTCGAGTTAATTTTCACCTAGAATTTTAAGTATCCCATTTCAAATAAAAAGGTACTCTGAGTATTTGAATATCTTCAAAACTAGTTTGAAATTTTGCAAGATTAACCAATAAAAAATTAAGGAAAACACTACAATTTTCAACTCTAAGAAAATCATAAATTATGTTGAACAATGTCTTCGACAAATCAATTGGATCAAATTAGGAACAGGTGGAATACCTTGATTACCCCCCTCCCCACCCACAATTCTTTTTTACCACCTTCACTTTTATTTTAGGTTGAAAGTTGTTGTTTTTTTTTTTTTTAAATTTTCAATCTCAGTCATTAAAAATTATTGTGTCAAGTGAAATATTTAGATCTCAATCCCATGGCCGGCCCTTATACTAGGCCAATTAGGCCATTGCCTATGGCCTCCAAGTGGAAGGGGGCCCCAAAATTTTGAATAAAAAAGGTAGTAGAAAAAAATAATAAAAAAAATAATTTAGTTTTAAATGAAACTCCAAAAAATCTAATACGTCTATGACCAAAGTTATTCAAAAAATTCTTTTGTCTAAACAAAATCAATTATCCCAAAAATCAAAAAAAATCAAAAATTTCAAATCCCTAAAATTTACTCATACATTTTCTTTCTCTCTCTCTCTCACTTTTGCTCTCTGCCTCTCTCAGCTCTTGCTCTCTGCCTCTCTCTCAGCTAGATGATGATAATTTGTAAAACTACTGTCTTAAACTTGAATCTTTTCTCAAACATGATATTTATTACGATATTGATGGTTTAGATTTATTTTTAGAATAAAAAGTTTTAAAATAAATTTTACAAATCCAAGAATATACTCCAATTGACATACTAAATTATATAAAAATGTTAGATTCACTTCCAAACACATGCAATGCTTATAGAATTTTACTAACAATACATGTTTTAGTTGCTTATGCTAAAAGAAGTTTTTCAAAATTAAAATTGATAAAATCATATCTAAGATTGACAATGTTTCAAGAAAGATCAAATGGATTAACTATACTATCGATTGAAAATGAGATGTTAGAAGAATTTTAATACAAAAATTCAATTAGCCAATTTGCATCTCAAAGGCAAAAATAGATTTTAAGTGAAATATATTATACTATAAAAATATTAAATAAATAATAATTTAATTAATACACAATTTTTTTTTTAAAACCTCATTTTAGTTCTCGTCTAAAGCCCTAAAATGTCTAGAGTTGGCCCTGCTCAATCCAATTAGATAATTTAGATCTTGACAAGCTATGGACGCATTATACAATTTAACTTCAAGTAAATCTTCCACAGTTTTCATCATTCTTCTCAATCAACACAATCTTAT
This sequence comes from Castanopsis chinensis, assembly GCA_032878915.1. Taxonomy (NCBI): domain Eukaryota; kingdom Viridiplantae; phylum Streptophyta; class Magnoliopsida; order Fagales; family Fagaceae; genus Castanopsis; species Castanopsis chinensis. The sequence goes on along the minus strand of JAVQMG010000116.1, from coordinate 4,351,391 downwards.
TCTCTTTGTCCTCTTCTTCAATTTTTTTGAAAAATATTATTTTCAAGATTCAATTCATCAACTTCTTGGAAGACTTGATCTTTTTTTTATCACTTCAAAGTATTCTTCAAATTTTGGCTTCATAACGTGATCCCTAATGCTATATTGTCTCTTGCAAGACTAGTTCTATTTTTTATCACTTCAAAGTATTCTTCTACTTTTGGCTTTATAACGTGATCCCTAATGTTATACTGTCTCTAGGTGGTTTTTTTTTTTTTTTTTTTTTTTTTGAGAAAGGATTCTCTTGGTGGTTGAATATTGTGCAAACATTTTTTATCCTTCAAAAATCACAAATAAAACCCAGATGAAATAAAATAATTTGACTAAATTTATTGATAATAGAATTATAATTTTCTCTTTACAACTAAGGAGTCATTAAATACTCCAAAAAAAAAAAAAACTTTTTTTTTCCACGTAAAAGTATTCTAAACTAACTCCTAATTAAAACGGTAAAACCTACATCATAATGACTCAATTTTGACGAAAACAAGACTTCAAAAATTAAGAGTAGCAATCTTTGACACCATCCACAAATGAGACATGCTTTTTTGTAGGCAATGTTAAGTGTAAATGAGACATGCTTATGGCCTGTTTGGATGTTTAAAAATGGAGGGGGAGTAGAGTAGAGGGAGGGAGAGTAATTTAATACCCTTGTTCGGAAATTTTTTAAGGAAGGAGGGGGAGAGATTTGGAGAGGTTTCAACTCCCTCTAACCCCTCATTTTTAATTCCCCCAAATTGGAGAGATTTGGAGGGAGAGTGGAGGATAAAAATGATTGACCAAATAAATTACCAAATTTGCCCTTACTATATTAACAAAATTACAAATGAAAAGACTAATTACTCTCCTCCCCTTACTTAATTTTAAAAACATCCAAATAAGGTGGGGGATAATCATTCCCCTCTACTCTCCTTCCCACTACTCTCCTTCCCACTACTCTCCTCCCCTCTACTCCCCTCTACTCTCCTCCTTCTCTAAACTTCCAAACAAGCCATTAATTTGGCACGCTACCATTGTCGGTGAGCTTTAGTGGGAGAAGGAGAAAATAATAAATTGTTGAAAGAAGTTTTTTTTTTTTTTTTTAATGCAAAATAATAACAATAGATGGTTACACACTAACCCACAAAACAAATCAGAAAAGTGTTATCTTGTAACTCTCACACATTCACAACAGAGTTACAATATCATTCTAATTATAGGGACTATCACACCTTTCTAACTAATGCTACTAATAGGATTATGGTATGTATAATAAACTGTAATAGACACTATAATGTAATAGTTATTCCTATGATTTAGTTATGCAATAGTTTGGTTATAATTTTATTATAGAAAATAGTCATTCTTTACGAATAGTTATTCATTAAAATGATGAATAACTATTCATCTCTAAAAGAGATGTAATAATATATTCCTTAGTGAATAACTATTTCTACAATTAATATATTTCTAAATAAACAAACTTTCCATATGCACTTAACAATTGATTTCTCTTGTTGTACCACGGCCCGTGATTCTGAGGTAGGAAAGTTGGAACTGGCCCAACTAAAACACACTTTAGGCCAGTTTGTACACAAGTTGGGCCATCCCCATGTCGACACGTCTTGGTAGGAGTATTGAATGCCCAACGTTCTTATTGTAGGAACAACTATTACATATATTATGGTAAGAAATATGGTAGGGCGAGATAACTAAAACATCTCTACAAATAATAATAACACATAAATAACACAATAAGGAAGAATAACGAGGTCGTGGTAGAGTAATACAATCACGTTAGTCATTCATGAATATATACAAAATAGAAATTCTACTCTAACTTAATCTAGATGTATATATGTGTAAAGCTCCTTCCTAAAGACTTGAACCCGGTCTCTTGCCCCCCTCCAAGGGTGTCCGGTAGTAATGAGAATTTTTTTTAATATTTAATATTATGATTATTTTTAGATTTTTAATTTAAAAAAATAAAAAATAACTAAACTACATCATATTGAATCACTTAATGTCAACACACCTAACAAATTTGGAAGGAATGACTACATATTAGATATAGATTAAAGGTAGAGGACCAAAATAAACATAGTCAAAGTTACATAATTAAATAGTTTAAATGTTTAATACAAATATATAATAGTTATGTTTGTAATCTGTTGTTACAAGATTTATTATAAAATAATTGTTTCAAATTATTTATCCCCAATATTTTGTGAGTTATAAAAAAAATGCACTATTATTTAAACATATCCATATAGCATAAGTGCTTTTATAATGTAGTTTGACAATGTTGAGTTTTTAAAAAAAATACAAACAAAGGAGTCTAAATTTGGTGGAATAGACTACATTCACACTTTTAAAGAAAAAGAAAGCCTTATTTTCTGGGTTAAGACATTGTTAATGCCCACTTTGACAAGAAGGCCCAATCATTGGAAGAAAACCACCAATATGGGATGGGATAAAGAAGAAAAACTTAGCAAATGGTGAAGAAACACCCAGCCCGTATAGCAGGAATAATGATCCATAGGTCCGCAGAATAGTGAAAGGGCCTCAAGGAAAGCAAAATGGGCCCAAAAGAGCCCGAAGAAAGAAGTAGTAAACCCATGGGCATTATGAGAAATAGAACATAAGCAAAAATGGGCCGAAGGAGCCTAGAGGAAGGAACTAAGTAAATGGGAATGGTGGAAAAGCCTATAAACCCCAAAGTAAATAATATGGTAACTTAGGCCGGGGAAGCCCAAAAGACTTAGCAAAAGCCCATGAGAAAAAATGATTAAAATGGGCCGGGGATGCCTAAGGAAATGGAACGGGCTGAGGACGCCCAAAGAAATAAAACAAGCTGAGGATGCCCAAAGAAATAAAATTGGGCCAAGAAAGCCCCAAAGGAATAGAATGGGCTAAAGAAGCCCAAGATAGTGTAAGCACAAGCCCAACAATAGTGCTGTGCTGTTGGAACCAAATTGAAGAAAAGTAAAGCAGGCCCAAAAGATGACCGAAAGACACAAGTCAAATAACAGCATGGCAAAAACAATGGGGCGGCATGACAAAGGTATCAGCCGACCCATACAGAAAATAAGGGCTGAAATGAAGAAGGAAAGGCCCAGGCCTAACCAAGACCTAATCCAAGGAGGAAGCATGGTATAAAGAATGGAAGCCCAATGACTCATTCACGCCACAAGAAGTCAAGAATGAATAGCAGAACGTGCAGCAAAGGCCAGACGAACCACCAGGTCATGGCAAACTCATGAGCAACAAACAAGCCATGGACGCATATGAAAGTGGAGCACGCACAGGGCTCAGGCACCACTCACTTGCACCCAACCAATATAGGAGTGGTGGGCCATGAGTTAGAGATAAGAGATGGTATGGTCTGGTAGTAGGGAGAATGGAAAAGGCTATTCTAAGGTTCCCGCTCAGGCTCTTTTGGGAAAAATGTCCTACTAAGATGACATACCACCCAAAAAATGGAAAGATGAGCTAGAAGCACTAGGTCCATGCCGTAGGGATTAGTATGAGAGAATGTCCATCTTTATTTAGATGGGAATGCCACAAAGAGCAAGAAAACATAATAAATCTCTTTTGTCTGGGAATGAAATGGGGCACGACCAGCATAGGTAAGTAATGATGGTTGGGCAGCCCACAGACCAATGGGTGGTCTGGGAAGAACGCCCATACCAAGACAAAAGCAATTAAAAGAATAAAAAGCCGTCACAGCAAGTAGTATAAAAAGGGGCCTTTGCTGTGCACGGGGAGGCAACAGGTGGCAGAACAGAAGCAATGAAGGAAAAAATAGAAAAACACAAAAGAACAACATGAAAGAAAACCAGAGAAGAAAAAGAGAGAAAGAATAGAGAGTGTGTTAGTAGGCATGGACCAATAGGCTATTTCCTTCTCTCCCTCTAATAGCCTACTCTCTCTCTCTCTCTAGTAAGAATTAAGGAATTCAAGGATAAAGCCATCTAGGCCCATTCTCTCAAAGTGGGTAATTTCTACGGAAGGACTTCCTCGCGAGGTTACCCACATTGAAGAGTGGTTCTCTTCCTGGACTTGACTCCGTTGAGAGACCAAGTACAGTAGACTAATCATTTTCCTTTTCTTTCTCATTTATTAAGCATTAATATTATTTCCTTGTCTTTTACTATTGTTATTAACTCTTTTATGCCATATTTATATCACTACGTTACCCTTTTTTTTATGCATTTGGTTAAGTTCTTTTTGTCTTTGGCTGATAGTAAGCGTATTCTTCTTATTTTCGCTATATTGCATCTGTCTGTTGTAACTCTTTTGTAACAGAATCCTTTGCTGTGGGTACGCATCCAAGGTCACAGCAGAAGAGTCTTAGCTTGCGCACAAGCTAGTCTAGGGTGTGTTGCAGCCAAGCCAGTCTCAACTCTCCTACCCAAAATTAGTGGGCCATGACATGGCAGGAGACAGCCCAACCTAAAAGTTACAAAAAGGCCAACCACAGACATGTACAACTATATTACATTGTCTAACAACATAAGAGAAGAAAAAGGGGAGCTTGCAATAGACACAATGTCATTTATAATGTGAGCAAGCTGAAATTATTGAAGAAAAAAATCATTTGATAGCTGAAGTTAAAGCTGGGCCATTGTAACTAAAAAAGCGGTGGTGAGGGGTTATTCCGTCGTAGCTGGCTAGCTACAAGCTGCATCTTTTCGTTCTTTGCAATGAAAATAAAGTTATTCCAAATAATAAATAATAAAAAAATGTAAAAAAAAATTAACTAAATTCTTAAATTCATGATACGACTTGATTTACTAATACTGTCACCATGGCGTGTACAAGAAGATCTTTGTCCATCTGTTCAATAAAAAATTTATGCTAATATCTCAGGCTAAGAGACTAAAAAAGAAAAAGAAAAACAATAATCTCTTATATATCTATAGTAAAAAATTAAAAATTTTAACTTTTTGTCGACTTAATAATATATTGACACGTCACTTATAAGGCTTCACAAATTTCCACGTTACTGTTATTTTCGAAATTAGATTTGTTTTAGTTAAAATACTAAACAAATTTGAAATATTTACAAATCCTATAAACACGTACGTGCCAAACCCCTAACCCCTCTCTCTCTCCATCAATAGACAACACGGTACCACATAATGCATTCTTAAGAAGAGCAAGGGTACCGTGTGCCCCCTTTATTTTATCAAACCATTTGGGTGAGGGTGAGGGTGAGGTAGAGGTACTGTTTATATTCAGTTCTTCTGTTTATGTAATTGTTAAAGAAAGGCTTATATTTGTTCCCTTATCAATTGTTAGGTTTTTGTTTTTTAGGTTTTTTGTTTTGTTTTGGCTTTAATTCTATAGATTTTTACTCTAGTTTTGTGTGATTTTTTTTTGTTAATTAAAACTATGATTTAAACGCTTATATATATATATATATATATATATAGTATTCATTTTGTTTGAATACAACAGCCTAGTAAACTCTTTAATATTAACTTTTGGCCAGGGAAGAAAAGGTAAATAAATTTAAATCCCACAATTTCAATTAACTGTTTCTTTTAGGAATTTTCTACAAAATTACTTGGCCAAATTTTTTTTTTTTTTTTGGAGAAATAATTACAACTTACTGCTAACCCTGTAGCTCGAACCCTTTCTCCCCTAAACCCCCAAGTACTTTGTACATGGGAAGGTGTCAATTGACACAATCACAATCTGACTTCCCCCCCCCCCCCCCACCCCCTTTATGTTTTAGGTAAATATTTAATGGTTGAATCCCTTTATGTTTTAGGTAAATATTTAATGGTTGAATTGATTTTTTTCTTTTTTTGGCTTTCTTAATTAATTAGATCAGCTCTTTGTTCTTTATTATAGATTTTTTTTTAAAAAAATTGCAATAATTCACAACTCCTAGCCTCATAGTCATATTGGCTTTATCTTATTCTTCTTGCGCAATTTTTTTCTAAGTGCTATTTGATTACTATTCCTAGTTGAGAATAAAGGTTAAAAGGGTAATTATATAAGATTTGCATTATAATTCTGGATTATATAATGCCCTAAACTTTCGGCTTTTTGATAATGTAGTTGATGTTTCGGTATTCTAACTAGTATTATGCATGTGCTATGAACGGCATATAAAAAATCATATGTAAATTAAAGGGCTCGATAAAAAATCATGTATAAATTAAAATATATATTTTGATGTTATATAAATTATAAAAAAATGAAAAATTATTTTAATTAGAATTGAATGTAAAAAAATATGGGGTTTATTAATGAAATACTCTACTAATTAAGTAGGGAAACACTTGAAACTCTAAATTAATTATCCTAATACATAATATATTTAGTGTGTTTGAATAAAATATATTGTACATTAGGTAACCACAACATATGCTATATATGTATATATATATATATATATATATATATATATATATATAAAAAGCCCCAAAGTCACAAATTATATGTAATCAAAATTCATAAATAATAAAAAAAAAAATTGAATGCAAAAATTATCAAAAATTTTGGGCATAATTTTATTTTTCAATTTTTATTTTAATAATTATATGCATGTGTATAAGTTAGTACCAATTAATAAATTCTATTTTAATAATAATTATATGATTAGTTATGTAGATCACATTAAACCCAAAAAATTAGAATTTTCAAATGGTTGAAAAAATTTACTCAATCGAAAGAAAGTTTTATTTAACTTAATGAAAATTCAATGTAATATTGGATACAATAAATAACTTAATGAGATACACTTTAGATTGTCTTAACATTCGGTCGTTACTTAATATAGCACACAGCACACAGCACACAGCACACAGCATGGAGAACCTACTTCAACAACGAAACTGTAGCATACTAAAACTTTAATAGCAAAAATTTTTTACAGACTTTTCTTTACTTAAATCTAATAAGATTGAACAATTAACAATTTGAATATATATATATATATATATATATATATATGATAGGGGTATTTTTGACCATAACCTAGACACTTCATACATAGACACTGACAACACCCACAGGTCCGTCAGTCCCACATTAGCAAATGAAGGACCCAAAGTGATGAGATAAAAAGAGACGGGATCACATTATAAACCCAACAGACAAAAATCCCGACGGACGAAGGAAAGGCCGACGGGGCAAGCATGAAGCCGACGGGTCCAATGGAGTCTTGGTCCCCACGAAAGTCCGTATAAGGAAATATCTTGCATATCACACAAAGTGAGTCTGCTACGGAGTTGTGTCTCCCTCATATGGAAAGATACCCTAATATCTCAAAAACCCTAAGTGCCAGATCTTCTTTATAAGGAAAGATCCCCATGCTCAAGGAATCTTTGTCTTACTACTAATTGCTATATAAGTATCAGGCCTCCACTTTTCTCAGGTATGCAAAAAAATCCCTAGCTCTCTTATTACAGAGTCCTTAGAGATTTCTCATTCATTAACTTGACCTTCGAAGGCTTCTTATCCAGTACAACACTGGAGCCTTCTGTTTGGTCCTTTTGTTCTCATTCCACAGGTACCCGTTGGAGCGATTTGAAACCTACAACTCACTAACGATTTCAACACATCATCAATATATATATATATATATATATATATATGAGAATTATTTATCAAAAGAGAATAACTTATGATTTAGAAAGCAAGCGAACATATCAAATGCAAGTTCTAGGCTTCTAGCTCATAATCAAAGTAAGACAATACAAGTGGGTTTCAGTTAGGTCAACTGGTAAAATTTCTGATGGTTGTATAAGAGATCTAGGGTTCAATCCTTGCCTACACCAAAAACTGATTGGTGTCTTGGTCTGGTGATAAAGAGCTAACATTATGATCGGATGCCATAGGTTAAAACTCTCTCAAAAAAAAAAAAAAAAAAAAAGAGTAAGGCAACACAAAGTATAGAAAACAAAAGATCCAATAAACAATATAAGACGCAATATAGATGTATACATGTACCTAAAATATACACTTGTAGAAAATAGCATTTATAGATTTACCAAAAGACCCTATTTATTATTGGTGGTGAACTGCAAACAGAGCAACTCCAATTTGTCCATGGGTGTCGTCTAGGGCTAAAAGACAAGAATGACTAGACCCTACAAGACAGTTGTCCATAAACAAGTGGGTCATCCAAAACAGTCGTCCATGAACAAGTGGTTCGTCCATAAGGAAGGCACATAGACAACCCCCCAACACTTGGGAAAATTCCAGGGAAGTTTATCCACACAAACTAGTAAATTGAACCACATGTTCTTATTCCAAGGCATGAGTAAGACCTTGGTTCATCACTATATCTTCCAACTAAGTACTTAATTTCCAATGACAATTATAGAAGATAAAGATGAAATATAAATCCCGTAACGGTTGTGGAAGTTATCTTTGAATCCTCTGACCTCCTCAAATACAGGGTAAGTTACAAATCAAATAACCGCTTGGAAAGCACACTATATAAACACCCATTCAAACTAGATAAAGGTAAGTTTTGAACAACTCCTGGAAAAGTTGGAATTCTAGAATAAAAGAAAGAAACTAACTTTGGCATCAGAGGATCCTTGGCCAGTCTACCCGGTCACCTTTGATCATGTTTTCTTTTTTCAGGCCTTCCAATCAATTGCTAGCCCTTTAAAGCCCGAAGCATCCAGCCTATTGATTTTTCTTGCATCATCAGTTGGTGCCGTCTATGGGAAAAAGGAAATTTTGTGTTTTGCAACATTCTTTCTTCGACAAAAGGCTGTATAGTTCGGACAAGATCAAGGACCACTAGCCCAGGCCACCAAGAGAGAAAGGATGCTTCTAGTAATCCCCATTGCAACTTTCAGTCAGCACCTGTCATGCAATCCTCTTTCGTCCAACACATACAATCCATGGCAGTCGTCATGACGGAATTAACCCGTCAGAACCAAGAGTTGACTAGGTAGATTGGTCTAAGGAGGCGGTACCATGAAAGACACATGGGAGGACAAGCCCAGAGTCAAGAAGATAAAGGAGATAATGCTAAGCCCGAGAGCTAGTCAAGGGGAACCACTTCGCGAAGGGTTCCACATTTGGAAAGAGAGATGGACCAAATGAGGAAGGCTATGGAAGAGATGAGGGAGAATATGAGAAAGGAAAACCCCGTGGATGATTTGGTTCATTGAACAGACTCCCCTTTCACTGCTTCCATCAACAGTCACCCCTTTCCCCTAAAGTTCAAGATGCCTTCTTTGGATTCATATGAGGGAACGCGCGACCCATGTGATCATATCGCCACCTTCAAGACTATCATGCACCTCTAGGGGGTTTCGGACTAAATTATGTGTAGGGCTTTCCCTACCACCCTCAAAGGGCCAATGCGAGTGTGGTTCAGCAAGATACCTTCAAACACTGTGGGCTCATTCGAAGAATTGAGTAAGTTGTTCGTTAACAATTTTATCGGAGGACAACGGCATAAGCGTTCCTCGTCTAGCTTGTTAACCATAGAGCAAGGGAAAAATGAAAGCTTGCGATCCTTCACTACCCAGTTCAACAGGGAAGTTGTGACGGTGGACGAGATGAATGATAAGTTATTATTAGCAGTCTTCTGTAATGGAGTTAACTTCGATTTATTCATTCATAAGTTTTATGAGCAAGAGCCACAAACCATGGCTAAACTCGTCCATTCAGCCCAAAATTTCACGAATGCAGAAGATGTAATCATAGCCAAGAAGAGGAAGAGAGCAGAGTGCATGGAAGCAGATCTCCCACGCCATCCTGAGCAGGGTCCTTGTCCAAAGAAGGCTCAGGCAAGAGAGAAAAAAGATAGAGATAGCAAAAAGACAGGTTCTTCAACAAGGAGTCAGCAGTACACGCCCTTGAATACGCCACTTAAGTAAGTGCTTATGCAAATCAAGGATGGCCCATCCTTGAAGTCACTAGAGAAAATGAAAAGAGATCTCAACAAGCGTAATAGGAACAAATATTGCTGCTTCCATAGAGATTATGGGCATGACATTGACGAGTATTTTGATTTGAAGCAGCAAATAGAGAATCTCATCAGGCAAGGAAAATTGAAAAATTTTCTTGGACGAGACCACAAGGACGAGAAATTGAAGGCAAAGGTAGAAGAGTCGTCACGACCCCCACTTGGAGAAATAAGAATTATTATAGGGGGAACCTCGACAGGTCAATCTACCAAGTCAAGGAAGACATACCTAAAGGTGGTGCAAAACTTCCAACTGTTTGGGCGATCTCCAAGGATGAAAGGAGCTGACGAGCAAGCCATTACGTTCACGGACGAGGATGTTGAAAGGGTTCACCACCCACATGACGACGAGGTCATCATTACCTTGCTCATTGATGATTATACTACTAGAAGGGTGTTGGTAGACAATGAGAGTTCAACAAACATCTTATATTACCCCACCTTCCAACAAATGAGGCTTGGACAAGATCAGCTCCATCCAGTAAACTCGCCCTTGGTAGGATTTGGAGGAATGAAAGTACAACCTATGGGTACCATTACATTACCTATGGTTGTCAGAGCGTATCCATAATAGATAACCAAAGAAGTAAACTTCCTTGTTGTTGATTGCTCATCGTCATACAATGCCATCATTGGAAGACCAACTTTAAATAGTTGGAAGGCGGTAACATCTACCTACTATTTTTTTGTCAAGTTCTCGACTGAGTATAGAGTAGGTCAAGTGCAAAGAGACCAATTAGCCCCCAGAGAGTGCTATCTAGCCATGTTGGCCATGGATGAGCATGTGTAGAGAATGAGCATAGACGAGAGAAGGATTGCCGCAGAGCCCACAAAAGTATTGGAAGACATTCCTTTGGACGAGAGCAACCCCAAAAAGTTTCCTAAGATTGGGGCGAGCATGGAAAAGAAGACAAAGCAAAACCTGGTCCAAAATTTAAAGAAAAGCCTTAATATGTTCGCATGGAGTCATGAGGACATGCCAGGTATTGACCCAAGTGTCATTACCCATCGTCTAAACATCTATCCTTCCTCCAAGCTTGTACATCAAAAGAAAAGTGTTTTCGCTCCTAAACGAGACAATGCCATTAAAGAAGAAATCCAGAAGTTGACCACGACAAAACTTATCCGAGAAGTTTATTATCCGGACTGGTTGTCTAATGTGGTTATGGTCAAGAAGGCTAATGGCAAGTGGAGGATGTGCATGGACTTCACTGATTTGAACAAGGCTTGCCCCAAGGATAGCTATCCATTGCCACGCATTAACCAGCTGGTGGATTTGACTGCGAGTTATAAACTACTAAGTTTCATGGATTCCTTCTTAGGTTACAATAAGAATGGACGAGGTGGATCAGGAGAAGACATCCTTCATTACCAGCCAGGGATTGTTTTGCTACAAGGTAATGCCCTTCAGTTTGAGGAATGCGGGGGCGACTTACCAAAGGCTGGTTAACCATATGTTTTGTCCACAAATTGGACGGAATGTGGAAGTTTATGTAGATGGCATGCTAGTAAAGATTTTGGACGAGGAAAAGTATTTGGACGACCTTCAAGAGACTTTCGATACACTTAGGCAGTATAACATGAAGTTGAATCCGAGCAAATGTGCTTACGAAATTTCATCAGGTAAGTTTCTTGGGTTCATATTTTTGCATAGGGTAGTTGAGGCTAATCCTGATAAAATCCAAACGATACTGAATATGGAGCCATAAAGGAATATCAAAGAAGTCTAATCTCTCATCGGACAAGTTGCCGCCCTTAACAGGTTCGTCTCAAAAGCTACTAACAAGTGTTTACTATTGTTCAAAGTTCTCAAGAAAGCATTTGAATGGACAAAAGAGTTTCAGAAGGCCTTCCAAGACCTCAAGACCTACCTCACCACAGCACCTCTACTGAGCTCGTCCGTACCAGGTGAAGAATTATATTTGTATTTAGCGGTGTCCCCACATGCAATGAGCTCAGCATTGATCAGAGAAGGAGGGAGGATACAGAAGCTAGTTCACTATACGAGCCGAGCGCTAAGAAGAGCAGAAGAACGATATCTAATAATGGAAAAGCTAGCCTTTGCTTTAGTCACGGCTTCTAGAAGGCTGAGGCATTATTTTCAGGCTCATGTCATTAACGTCTTGATGGATCATCCATTAAAGAAGGTAATGAACAAGTTGGAAGCCGCAGGATGACTAATCCAATAGGCTATGGAGCTTAGTGAGTTTGATGTCAAGTACTAACCAAGAAGCGGGATAAAAGGACAAGCATTGACAGATTTTATTGCAGATTTCACTCCTAGTTAGGACAAGCTAGGCAAAGAGGGAGGGGCTTAAAGGTGGGTCATCAATGTAGATGGCTCGTTCATATTATATGCAGAGGGATTAGGGTTATACTCAAGTCCCCAAAGGGAGATAAGTTGGAATACGCAGCCCGCCTACAATACCAAACCACCAATAACGAAGTTGAATATGAAGCTCTCTTGAAAGGATTGGAATTGGTTAAGTCTTTAGGGGCGGAGTCAGTAGTCATCCAAGGAGACTCTTAGTTAGTTATCAATCAAGTGAATGGAATGTGTGAAGTAAAGGAAGATCAAATGAAGAAATATCTCAATAGAGTAAAGTGACTCATCCAAAAGTTTAAAGAAGCCAGTTTTGTTCTCAAATGAGGGAAACATGGAAGCGGATGCTTTAGCAAAAGTAGCTTTGGCAAGAAGAGTTATGGATGAGTATGACAAAGTCCAATATATGTCAAGCATAGATCTTCCAGAGGTACAGCAAATAAGAGGTGAAGAAAATTGGATGACTCTAATAATAGTTTATCTCAAGGATAGAAGGCTTCCAGAAGACAAGGACGAGGCTAAGAAATTGAGAATCAAGGCTGCCAAGTATGTCCTTATAGACAACGAGGCTTCTCTCAGCCTTACCTAAAGTGCCTAGCTCCAGACAAGTCAAACTACATTTTGAGGAAAGTTCATGAAAGAGCATGCGGGAATCACTCGGGAGCAAGATCACTAGTTCATAAAGTCATCTGTGCAAGCTACTACTGGCCAACTATTCAAGCAGATGCTAAGGCTTATATCAAGGTGTATGACCAGTGCCAACGCTTCAGTTACGTTCCTAGACAACCATCGGAGTATTTGACCCCAATGATGGCCCCATGGCCCTTTGTGCAATCCAGACTGGATATCTTAGGTCCCTTCCCACTAGGAACTAGGAAAATAAAATTTTTGGTAGCAGAGATCGACTACTTTACTAGGTGGGTAGAAGCCAAACTCTTAGCAAAAATTACTCAGCAAAATGTCAAAATCTTTGTTTGGAATAGCATTATATGCAGGTTCGGGGTACCAAGGGTACTAGTATCTGACAACGGATGACAGTTTAACAACACACCTTTCAAAGACTTTTGTAAGCAATTTTGAATTAAGAATCATTATTCCTCACCCTCCCACCCACAGGCGAACGGATAAGTGGAAGTTGCAAACCGGTCCTTACTGAAGATCATAAAAACCTCGCTTGAGGGGGCAAAGGGAGTATGGACAGATGAGCTACTAGGTGTTCTATAGGCTTATAGGACAACTGTGAGGACCTCCACAGAAGAAGCTCCTTTCAAGTTAGCCTATGGAAGTGAAGCAATAATACCTACAAAAGTGCACATGGCAAATCACAAGGTGATGAAGTATCAAGATGAGGGTAATAAAGAGCAACTTCGTCTCAACCTTGATCTGATTAATGAGGCAAGGATGGACGCGGAGCAAAGGACAACAAGGTACAAAAACCTTATGGCCAGACAATATGATGCAATGGTGAAACCCAAGCGTTTCAACATAGGGGACCTCGTCTTGAAAATGGTTTCTTTGGCCACCAGAAACCCAGCCCATGGGAAACTGGGACCTAATTGGGAAGGATCCTGTAGGGTTATCAATTGCAAAAAACAAGGCTCACGTTACTTGCAAGCCCTAGACTAGAGAAAATTGGAGCACCCTTGGAATGTTGAGCACCTAAGAAGATATTATCAGTAAGATATCAGCCTAGACGAGCATTATCTAGGACGAGATCATTCGGGATTGTCACTTTGGACGAGCCAAAGTTTGTGTTGCCTTCTGTTACATGTGTTCATTGTTAGCATTATATGTTGTGGTATGTTTTAACTCCTTAAGAGTCTATTAGTTTTTGACTATGTGCTATGAATTATGGACGAAGTCATGTACTTGGACCATATTTGTTTGTATTTATAATTCCTTAAAAGGGCACTAGCTTCTAAGCATGTGCGATACTTGTGGATGATGTTTATATTATAAATGTGGTTTGGATTTCTAATGTATATAATCCATGAATCTAATCTTCATAATTTCATCCACAATAAGGCTAAAGCCTAGGACGAATAAAAATCTCTGGACGCAAGGATGTAACGTCTATAAGCTTTCCTCAAAATAAGGATAAAGCAAAGAAAAGCAAACTCAAGGCACGACCGTCTAAACAATGGACAAGGTAAAGCCTGAATCGTATTTGTTCAACCCATAGACGAGGAAATACGTGCTTACAAAAACATTCAAAGTCCATAGGATAGGACGCTAGCTAAAACAATCCAATCATTGGACGAGTAAAAAGCTGTGCCCTGATAATTCTCATGGAGGAAAATAGAACCAACTACCAAGTCTTAGGACGAGTAGAGCTGGAAAAACCAGTACCATTCACAAGACGAGCTATACTTTTAAAAAAATTTAAAGAATGGTAAAAGATGTTAAGCATGAGGAAACTCTTGTCATGGACGAGCTATGCTTGAAATAAATGTAATGGATGTGTTTGTCCATACAACACATTTAATAGTAAACAAAAAAGTAATGAAAATAAAACATTCATTCATAACATTTAGGAAACGGTAGACGACCATCGTCCAAAAACCCTTATAAAGTAGAACATAAAAATTGTTTGAAAGCTCGTCTAAAGTGATACATACGAGTAAAAAAATAAAGAGAAGAAAAACAAAATATAAGATTAAAATTTTATTTTCTTTCACTGTAGGGGTTCATCTCCAGCATCTTGGGTAGGCTGCGTGGTAGCATCATCCTCAATATTAATATATTCTAAGCTAATCTGGAGGAGAGAGCTTGTAGCAGCACCAAGGTTGAGCTTAATGGAGTTAAAGTCAACCTCAGGGAAGTTTTCTAAAGCGTCCATTCTGAAGTCTTCAAAGCCCGCTGTATACTAGGTGTCTAGCAAATCAGTGAATTGTTTGGATGCTTTGAACTCCACTATAGCATCTTCTTTGGCCTTCTTTAGAAGGGTACTCAACTTGTCATTCCTCTTTTAGAGGTGGTCAAGACGAGTATCCTTCTCAATAACATCAGTCTTCAACTCTTCAACCAGGTTCTGCAACTCCTTGGCCTTGTCTTTGGCCTTAGCTGCCACATCAGCCCAACCCTTACAGTCATTCTTGACCTCTTGGATCCTCTTCTCAAGTAGGATCCTCGTCTTGTCCATCTTCGTGGCCTACCTAGATGCAGCTATGAACTTTGACATGGCCTACATAAGTGTTTAAAGAGTTCTGTTTTAAAAAAAAAAAAAAAATAATAATAATAATAATAATAATAATAATAATAATAATAATAATAATGTTATTAAGACAAGACGAGGTAAAAGTGTTTACCTTGAAAAGATCATGAACACCAGAATGCTCAAATTCTCTTAAGGACATGTCATAGCATGCAATCACGTCCTCACCAGTTACAGCCTTTCCAAACCTCTCCTAAGCCAAGTCTTCATTTTCTAGAAGGTTCATAGGGACCTTCTGGGAAGGTTCAAATAAGGTGGGAGCAGTGGTCTTGGCCGAAGTGACATTAATGGGGATGGACAAGTCAACATTAAAAACTGGGATGGACAGCTAAGAGGAAGGAGGATTAGGCTTAACAGTCTCAAGCCTAGACAATCTGTGCCTCGCCTTCTTCCCTCAACGACTGGGAAGGTTTCCTAAGTCCAGCGTCTTGGGCAAAGTTCTCCAGCAGAAGGACGAGGCTGGGATTGAACCTCAGGCCTGGTTTCACCATCCACCACCTCCTTTCCCTTATTCTCCTTCATAGTTGCCATCACTAAAAGAAAAGCATAAAGTGTTAGTCAGACATTATAAGTCAAATAATACTTACAAAATTTCTAAGTAAAAAAGAAGACTCACGTCTGTGAACAGTAAGCTCGTGAGCAAGGGCTTCAATAGACAACTCAGGACCAAGTCCCCATGTAAATAGACGTTAAAGGGTCACCAACGAGTGGAAACTCCTATCAGCGTGTAGACGAGCTTTGTGGATGTGGTCACGGTGGAATTTACTTAAAGAGGGTCGTCTAACAGCTTTAAAAAAAAAAATTAAAAAATGAGAGAGAATAAGGTTAGACGATTGCAAGCAAAAGATAAAAACAATTAAAAAAAAAAAAAAGCAAAGCAAAACATACATTCAGGATGAAGGTTCCTTAATTCTCTAGTGTAAGTGGCAAATGGATCCCTACCAACCTCAATAGAGTGCCCAACCTAAAAACCAGAGATGAAGAAAAACTCCGTCTTCCAGTTTCTGTCAGATGTAACCAAGGACTTAATCAATCTACAGTCATTGCCCCTAGTCGTAAATTGATAAAAGCCCAAGGACTAACTAATCTCTAAAGGTTTGTAACAGTAGAGGAACTCATCCACAGTGAGAGGACGGTTCCCTTCAAATACTTCCCTCCATAAAACTTGCATAGAGACGACAAGTCTCCATGCATTAGGATTAAATTGGCAAACTCCTAAGCCTAATCTACTAAGTAATTCTTTAGTAAAGGCATTTAGAGGTAACCTAAGCCCCCCTAGAAGGTAAGCCTCATAAATTCCTATCCCAAAACGGGGCTAACAACACCATTTTCCATGAACGGCTAACCTAGAGTTAAGGTCGTCTGGGATTTGGTACCAACTCCTAAGGGCAGCTAATCTCCTCTCATCTGTCTTGGAAGGAATGCCTACAGCACAACTGTACACGGTTTCTACTTCGTCTAAAGGAGGAGACAAAGGAATACTCATCGAGGTGCTAGCCCCAGAAGCTGCCCTTGTCCTAAGATGCTCCTGAAAAACCTTAAGAGGAACTTCAGGAACACCAGAGGTGTATTCCTCTGTGGTATTACCACTACTACTACTGTCGCTTCCAGAACCACTATAACTGGAATACTTTTAGATGAGGCAATGAATGGGGAATGTCAAAGAAGAAAATTTGAGAAATGTGAAGGGTACGAGAGGAATTTCGCTATTTATAGGCGAAAAATTTTGGCATCTAAAATGACAAAACCAACCAGAGAATGACACGTGGCATATTCCTCGAAGAAGTAAATCGACACGACTAGTCACTAATAAAATCATGACACGTGGCACAACGTTGATAAAAATAATAATGGCTCGTCTCAAAACTTAACGGTATGCTGTACGGCCCCTGGACAAAGGGGAAACTGGTGGTGAATTGAAAATGGAGCAACGCCAATTCGTTCATAGGTGTCATCTAGGGCTAAAAGACAAGAATGACTATACCCTACAAGACGGTCATCCCTAAACAAGTGGGTCGTCCATAAGGAAGGCACCTGGACAACCCCCTAACACTTAGGAAAATTCCAGGGAAGTTTATCCACACAAAGTGGTAAATTGAACCACGTATTATTATTCCAAGGCATGAGAAAAACCTTGGTTCATCACTATATCTTCCAACTAAGTACTTAACTTCCAATGATAGTTATAGAAAATAAAGATGAAATATAACTCCCGTAGTGGTTGTGAAAGTTATCCTTGAACCCCTAACCTCCTCAAATACAGGGTAAGTTACAAATCAAATAACTGCATGTAAAGTACACTATATAAACACCCATTCAAATCAGATAAAGGTACGTTCTGAACAACTACTGAAAAATTTGGAATTCTAGAATAAAAGAAAGAAACTAACTTTGGCATCGGAGGGTCCTTGGCCAGTCTGCCCCAGTCATCTTTGATCGTGTTTTCTTTTTCAGACCTTCCAATCAATCACTAGCCCTTTGAAGCCCAAAGCATCTAGTCTACTAATTTTTCTTACATCATCAATTATTATCATTGAATGTATTGCTCCTTACTCATGAATTAGAATTTAGCTTTTTGAAAAAAAAAAGGAAAAAAAAAAAAGAAAAAGAAGAGAAATACATACCTATGTAGCTAAAGGAAGAGACGTTGCCTTGGGGATTTGGGGATTCACAATTCGGGGTGAGTTTTATTCCACGAAGAGGATATAGTACAGAAGAAGAGGATATTTTATAGAATGAGAAGATAAGAATAAAGAAAAACCTATTATATATAAAACACTATTTATATAATTACATATTTTTTTTCTGATAAGTAGTAGTGTTATTTTCAAAAAAATTATTACTTGTCTTTTCTTCTTTTTTTCGAGAACCAAAATTGTTACCTATCTAATTGCGATGATATTTGTATATTTTTTTAAAACATGATATGTGAATTAAACAATTTCAAAAATATAGTTACTTTGTATAAAAAAAAATGCCGCTTTTTATTTTTAAAATTTTTTTTAATATATATAATTTTTTTTTTTACATGTAGTGTAATAATTAAAAAAAAAAAAAAAACTAGCTTGTAACCCCATGCATATGCATGGAAACACTTAAAGATATAAAATAAGATACATAAAATAATTCCTATATATATAATTTAAATACTATTGATAGTCATTTTTATATTTATTTAACTCTTTTAAAAATTTTGTAACGAGATTATTAGGTATGAAATGTAATTTGTCCATTTTTTTTAAATTAATGCGGAGCTTTTTTTTTTTACGATTCATTTATTCTAGACTCTTTTGTTTTTGTACTTAATAACTCACTTGGATAAATATTTATGATGTGGTCCCACATGAAATTCTAAAATTAAGGAATAAAACTCTTTAAGAATAAATAATTTAGAACACATGACACAAAATTAGAACTTTAATTTGGAATTTTAATTTGAGTTTCTCTCAGTTCCACCTATTATTATATATATAGATAAGAAATTTTCTGCTTTT
Organism: Castanopsis chinensis; assembly: GCA_032878915.1. Classification (NCBI taxonomy): domain Eukaryota; kingdom Viridiplantae; phylum Streptophyta; class Magnoliopsida; order Fagales; family Fagaceae; genus Castanopsis; species Castanopsis chinensis. The sequence continues at coordinate 4,332,390 of JAVQMG010000116.1, read as the reverse complement.
TTATGGTACACTACACTTAAAAAATAAGGATTAGATGGATTAGATGACGAATTTGGATTGTAATTAAATCTTAAAGTTGCTACTTTTTATTATAATACTCTACACATAAAATAATATGGATTAGATTAAGGATTTCAAATGGATAGGTTTGGGGTGGGCATATTTGGGTATATAAAACTCATTTACCAATTTATTGCTCATTTAACTATTTACTTTTAACCCAAACCCAACCTAACCTAGTTATTATGAGTAAATCCCAACCCACCCAATTACCTAATAATCAAAATTACCAAAATCCCACTAAAACTTGAAAATGACCAAAGTACTCATAAAATCCTTTAAATTTACCAAAATACCCCCTAAACCTAAAAAATACCAAATATGCTAGGGAAAAAAAAACCACTAAAAATGACCAAAATACTCCTAAAACCTAAAAAATAATTGAAATATCCCCGAAACCTAAAAATTGGCCAAAATATCCTCGAAACCTAAAAAATGACTGAAATACTTCTGAAACTAAAAAAATGACCAAAGTACCCCCTAAACCTAGAAAATGACTGAAATACCCCCAAAACCTAAAAAGTAACCTAAATACCCTCGAAACCTAAAAATTGACCAAAATACCCCTGAAATCTAAAAAATAATCAAAATACCCCCGAAACGTAAAATTGACCAAAATACCTGCTAAACCTAAAAAATTGATCAATATTGACTAAACAACCCCTTAACCCTAAACAATGACCAAAATAACACCCTAAACCTAAAAATGGCCAAAATACCCCCTAAACCTAAAAAATGACTGAAATACCTCGAAATCGAAATACCACCTAAATCTAAAAAATGAATGAAATACTTCCGAAACTTAAAAATGACCAAAATAACCTCGAAACCTAAAAATTGACTAAACAACCCCTTAACTCTAAAAATTGACCAAAATACCCCCTAAACCTATAAAATGACCAACGTGTTTGATAAAATGTCTTATGAACTTACTAATTGGAAGAGTTAAAGGCACAATCCTATTTGGTCAGTATCTTTTTCTTTTTTTTTAAGTATGTTTGATCTTTTTAGAATATTTTTTTAAGTATGTTTGATCTTTTTAGAATATTTGTATGGATCTAAACTCTAAAAATGAACAAAAGAGAATCAGAAATTGAAAGCAAACCCCCCCCCCCCCCCAAAAAAAAGAGCATTGGATAAAGCTAGCTTGAAGATGTAAGCACAATTATATATTTATTTTTTTTACTAATTCTTTTGTGGTTTAATGCTTATTAAACAAAATGTAAGAGTTCGTTAATCGATTACTTAATAATATTTTTATATTTCTCATTTTTAACGATTTTGAGTAAAATTTTGACAATCTATCATAAGAAATGTTTAAACTACATTTTTTTGAACATGTTAACTTTTTATCTAAAGGATGCGTGGGTTAGCAACTAATTTGTTAAGACTTTGTTAAGTTGACTTGCAAAACTTTGAAAATACTATGATCATTGTCATTAGTACACGCATGTTATATGTTTGACATAATTTTTTTTAGACGTGATATGCTAAAGAATTTGCCATGCATCACACAGGTAGGGGTGGCGAAATCAATCCAAACCCACCCACTTAAATGAGACCAATTAACATTAATGTTTATTGGGTTTTAACTGAATACCTAATTATGATCCAAGTATCATTTCTACAAATCAGCCAACTCTAAATTTCCCCAAAACCACTAAAAATGACCAAAATACCCCATAAATCTTAAATTGACCAAAATAGCCTCTAAACCTAAAAAATGACCAAAATACCCCCTAAACCTTAAATTGACCAAAATACCCCAAAGCCACTTAAAATTACCAAAATACCCCCTAAATGTAAAAATTGACTAAAATACCCCGTAAACCTAAAAACAACCAAAATACCCCCAAAACCTAAAAAATTGACCAAAATACCCCCTAAACTTAAAAATGACCAAAATATCTCTTAAACCTTAAAATGACCAAAATACCCTCTAAAACTAAAAATTGTCTGAAATACCTGCTAAACCTAAAAATTGACCAAAATACCCTTGAAACCTAAAATTAACCAAAATACCCTCAAAACCTAAAAATTGATCAAAATACTCCTAAAACTTAAGAATTACCAAAATACCCTCTAAACCTAATAAATGATCGAAATACCCCCCGAAACTTAAAAAATGACCAAAATATCCTTGAAACATAAAAATTACCAAAATACCCCCATAAAACCAAAATACCTCCGAAACCTAAAAAATGACCAAAATAGCCCCGAAGCCTAAAAATTGACCAAAACAAACCCCGAAACCTAAAAATGACTAAAATACCCGCTGAAACCTAAAAAATAACCAAAATACCCCTAAAATCTAAAATAAATTTTTATCTATTTTCTAGGTTTTGGAGGTCTTTTAGTCTTTCTTTTTTTTTTTTTTGGTTCTGGGGATATTTCGATCATTCTTTAGGTTTTAGGGCTATTTTAGTCATTTTTAGGTTTAGGGGGTATTTTGGTCATTTTTTATGTTTACGGAGTATTTTGGTCATTTTTTAGTTTTAGGGGCGATTTTGGTCATTTTTAGGTTTTGGAGGTATTTCATTCATGTTTTAGGTTTAGGTGGTATTTCGGTTTTGAGGGTGTTTTGGTGATTTTTAGGTTTAAGGGGTATTTTGGTCAATTTTTAGGTTTTGGGGGTATCTCGGTCATTTTTTAGCTTTAGGACGTATTTTTGTAATTTTTAGGTTTTGGGGGTATTTTGGTCATTTTTTAGGTTTCAAAAGTATTTTGATCAATTTTTAGGTTTGGGAGTTATTTCAGTCATTTTTTAGATTTTAGAGATATTTTGGTCATTTTTAGATTTCAGGAGTATCTCAATCAATTTTTAGGTTTAGCGGTTATTTTGGTCAATTTTTACTTTTTAGGTGTATTTTGGTCATTTTTTAGATTTCAAGGGTATTTTGATCAATTTTTTGGTTTTTTGAGGTATTTTGGTCTCTTTTTTTTTTTTTTTTTTTTTTCGGGGGGTATTTCAGTCATTTTTTTAGGTTTAAGGGGTGTTTTGGTCAAGTTTTAGGTTTTGGGGGTATCTCGGTCATTTTTTAGGTTTAGGACGTATTTTGTAATTTTTCGGTTTTGGTGGTATTTTGGTCATCTTTTAGGTTTCATGAGTATTTTGATCAATTTTTAGGTTTGGGGGTACCATTTTTTAGGTTTCGAGAATATTTTGGTCATTTTTAGATTTCAAGAGTATTTCAATCAATTTTTAGGTTTAGCGGGTATTTTGTCAATTTTTACTTTTTGGGGGTATTTTGGTCATTTTTTAGATTTCAATGGTGTTTTGGTCAATTTTTTGGTTTTGGGGGGTATTTTGGTCTTTTTCTTTTCGGGGGGTATTTTGAACATTTTTTTAGGTTTACGTAGTATTTTGGTAATTTTGAGGTTTTGGGGTATTTTGGTCATTTTTTTAGTTTCGAGGGTATTTCAATCATTTTTTAGGTTTCGGTGGTATTTTGGTCAATTTTTTGGTTTCAGGTATATTTCGGTCATTTTTTAGGTTTTGGGGATATTTTAGTCATTTTTTGGTCATTTTTAGTGGTTTTTTAAGCATATTTGGTCTTTTTTAGGTTTAGGGGGTATTTTTAAATTTAAAGGAATTTATTAGTACTTTTGTCATTTTCAAGTTTTAGTGGCATTTTGGTAATTTTGATTATTGGATATTTGGGTGGGTTGGGGTTTACCCATAATAACTGGATTGGGTTTGGGTTTGGGTTAGAATTAGCCCTTGGTTGTCCATGCATTAATGTTTCACCCTTTGCATTTCAAAATGCAACTTTTTTAGGAAAGCACCTTTTGAAACCATTACCAAACAATTATATTATATATTTTGCCTCAAAAAGTGCATTTTGGCTTCTAAAAGCTGAAACAAATTCACACTTAATTAGTTAAACGAGCAATAAATGGGTAAATGAGTTTTATGTATCAACTCAATTATGCCCACTCAAACCTACTCATTTGACACCCCTACACGTGGATTAGCTACTAGTAAAAACTAAGAATGATAAGAAGAAGCAGCTTATGAGTCCTTTTCATAATACGCATATGATGATAACGTGGCCACAAAGCAAAAATCAAATTGGACTGCTTGTTGTTTTGATAGTGGAGGGGACCGTGGAGTTCAAAAACAAATTTTGATACATCTAAGGGCAATATTGACGTTGCCTTGCACATGCATAAAGTCTTAAGTCTTAACCTTCCCCAGTCACAAACTTCGTTAATAAAATCTCAAATTCTGACCCCTCCATCTATTCTCTCCGTCGTTATAAGAAAAGTCAGGTGCTTAATTTAATTCTAATAGTTGGTTTTGATCAACAAATAATATTTATCACTTTGTTTGAACTCTTTTGATCAACACGTAATCTTGTTAATGCTTATATTAATAGATAAAGAACACGTACGATACGTATCAAATTAAGTGAAAAAAAGATTGAAGGTATATATTGATCAATATCATGCTCATGCATCATATGATACAGAGATGTGAACGTTATATAGATATATAGATATGTAAGGCTTTTTTTTTTTTTTTTTTTTTTTTTTTTTTTTTTTTTTGCGCCAAAGGCTTTATAGCTGAATTGACACATTCTCATATACAAAGTGCTTGGGGGTCTAGGGGAAAAGGGGTCGAGTTGCAGGATTAGCAGCATGTTGTAATTATTTCTCAATTTTTTTTATTAATACTTTGAGTTTTGAATTGCATCTAATAAGTTGTTAGACTTGTTTTGAACATAAAATTTTTGAGTTAGTTGGTTGAACCAATAAAATTTTAGGGATACTACAGATTATATTATATAATATAACTTACAAATTGATCTGTCACTGTTCACAAAAAATATTATTCAAATATTCATTATTAAATGGTTGAACACCGTCAATTATATTTATTTTCACATCAATTGTAAACTTTCTGACATAAAATTTGTAATAGTTCCAGGCTTCTAGCATTTTCCAAATAACATATCCATTTTTTTTTTTCTCTTCCTTTCTATCTCTCTTACAAAATTTGGCTTATACACCATACTTTCACATTTGCAAATTTCTTTTAGATATTGTCAATAAAGTATTAAAATATTATACTACCAAAAACTTTGTAACTCAATTAGTTGATTTCTTTTATGTTTCTAGTAGAAAAGTACACGATTCAAGTTCCACTTTTTTTTTTTAATAATTGTTATAAATCCAAGAAACCTAGATGCAAAGAATAAATATAAAGAAAACGTTATTGAAATATAAGAACAAGAAGGAATAATAAATATTGGAGATAATAAAGAAGAAGATACCAATAAAAGAAAAGATTGTGAAAGATGATAAAAATGACATAATACTATTTGAACTATAGAGATAAAAGTTCATTAGGCAATATTATTAATAAGATGAGAAAAAAATTTACCACTTTGGCTTATATATAAGGTATTATCACTTTTAAGTAAGACCAATTTGAATTTGAATGATATAACAAAAATATGTTTATTGTCAAATGTAAATTTCTCCTTTAGAATAATTACATAACCATAGATATTCACCAAGAAAAAATAACTAAAAATCAAAGACAAACATAACATATAGGTAACAATTTTTGCCATAGTATTTAGGCAAACGCAATATAGAAACACAGAACATCTTTCGAATGCCAAAATATGGACGAACATTAATTTTGTCTTTTTACTGAGAGAAAGGATTAAAATCAAGTATATTAGTTTTAAGCTCAAGCTGGTATATACTGATGCTCCACCTGTGCTGTGCCTGATGAATTTATCGACTACACAAATCAACATCATATAAAATTGATTATACTGAATTTATTCATACGTAAAAATTAAGATCTGTAAAAATTTGCGTATCACCCTTTCTCTTACTAAATAAAATCAGTATCACAAATTCATAAATATGAAAATTCAGAATCTATTCTTACAATAAAAGTATAAATCTACTTTGATTATTTAATCAGTCAAACACTATATATAAAGCCGTTGCAAAGCATATATAGAAACGTATGAGGACTGTGTTGGGTAGACAACAAAAGGAATACAATTATACAATTGGTTGGCTTTTTATTCAATTGAGTTAATTTTAGACATTAGAAATAATGAAACCATTACTTCTTGGTATATGGTAGAGTCATGGTCATTTCTCCATGAATCAACGTTGCCATTTATAAGAGCAAAAGACGTAACGTCTATTAATAATTTGATAATAACAATTCGACTCCAAAGTTTTTGTCTAAACTCGACAACAAATGAAATTAACAATGCCAAATATGCATCATACTTGTACCCATATATATATATATATATATATATAAAATATATAATATATAATATGTGAAATTGAGAGAAACTCAAATTAAAATTTCAAATTTGAGTTTTAATTTTGCGCTATGTGTCCTACATTATTTATTGGTGAAACTACGTTATTAGTCCCTGAAATTTACCCTATGTGCGCAATTAGTCTCTCAAGTTTTAGGTGAGCGTAATCGATCCCTTAAATTTTTAAAATGAGCAATATAAGTCATTTGCTTAACTTCTGTTAGTAATGTTGCTTAAGTAGCTAACGGAATAATGATTAGGCATTATTTTTAAATGAAGTGGCATTTTTTTTATTAAAAAATTGCAAAATTAAATTTACATGTAAGAAAGAAACTAGACCATTCCAATTAAAATCTTTATCCTAAGCCGGTAAAAAAATCTCCATTTGCACAGTACAAGAGTGTTTCACCAACTCCACTGAGGCATTCACGCAAACATGTGGGGAGCCATTCACTATGCCCCGTTTTACTAGTGAAGCAGTAGATCATGTTTTATTTTTACTTTTATTTTTTAATTTAATTTTGGTGTGGACTTGTAGGTTTGAATTCGCAAACATCCCAAGATAATTTGCGTCGGAGATATTGCCGGCGTTACTTTGCGACAGCTTTAGTCACCGGAAGCTTGGGGTTGGGTAGTAGATCTATGGGGTTCTTGAAATATTGGAGAATTTGTATTTTTTTTTTCTTGTTTGGTTGCTGGGAAAGTGAGGGGAAATAAAGAATTAAGAATTTGGGTTTTAGGTATTTGGCTGTTGGGAAATAAGTTTTTAGATTTTTGTTGTTTTAAGATTTATTTGATGAATAATCTTTTTCTTAATTTTTTGTAAGTATCTAATGCAGCTCAAAATGTTAAGAATCGTGTGAATTGAGTTGTTTTATTATGTTGACATTGCCACTTTTTGTGTGCGAATACGAACCCAACGTCAACCCACCATGGGTGAAGTGCAGGAAGGCCTTGAACAAATTGCAAATGGAGATTTTTTTTTTAATACCAGGTGAGGATAAAGATTTGAATTAGAATAGGTTGAGTTTCTTTCTTATGAGTAAATTCAATTTTGTAATTTTTTAATAAAAACAAATGCCACATCATTTAAAAAAATGCCTAGTCATTATTCCGTTAGACACGTAAATAATATTACTAATGGAAGTTAACTAAAAAACTTGTATTATTCATTTTGAAAACTTGAGGGACCAATTGCGCTTAATTGAAACTTGATGGACCAATTGTGCACATAGAGTTAACTTCAAGGACTAATAATGTAGTTTCGCCTTATTTATTCTTAAAGAGTTTTATTTCTTAATTTTAAAATCAAACGTGTGACCTCATCATAAATATTCATTCAAGTGAATTATTAAGTACAAAAATCAAAGAGTCTAGAATAAATGAATCGTAAAAAAAAAAAAAAAAAAAAAAAAGGTGCTTCATAATAATAATAATAATAATAAAATGGACAATTTTTCAAACTCCATTTTTTTATTATTCTAAACACAAGACAAACCAATTTTTCAAAAGAAAGGTAACCAATCACGATTTTAAAAAAGAGAAATGATACATCCACAATATTTTTACAATAAATCCTAAGTGGCAAATTGTTACTGGTTGTTATTGTTGGGGCAAAAAAGTAATCTTCGTGTTAGGTTCAAATTTAAACCAATAACAACTAACCACCTGTGACTTGTTGTGAAAATATTGTAAAAATATCATTGATATAGCATCTCTCTTTAAAAATACACCAATAATTAATGAAGACTCCAATACATTCCACAAACACCCCCACACGTAAGTACCACTAGCACAAGTGGCGCAAGTGATGGACCTATGAACCCTGGGGGAGAGGGACCATCATCTCATTTGTCTCACTACATTTGCACGCACCTCAATTTCCATTAACCCAACCCTATGTTGTCGGTTTACATGGGATTGTGAATTGAAATTATTTTAAATTTCCATGGTTTGATTATAAAATAATTTATCTTGAATTCAGGATTAACTTGAAACCATCTCAAATTATAGAAAAATTATATTATTTTTTCAATTAATTAATAAAGGCGGGTATGTACTCCCAACAAGGGGAATGTGGTCAAACGCCATTTAACACATTTGGCACAGCCATGGCTTAGTTTAAACTAATATAGTTTAGCACTTTAGCATAATTTTTGTTTTTGAGAAACTAGTTTAGCACAATTTGTAACTCTAAAAACCAAATTATATATATATATATATAATTATATATATGCACACACATTAGAGTAAGGACGAAGAAAAACGTGAGTTGTTAAAATCTTATATGGCAACATTAGAAGAAGTCTATGAAAAATCAAAGTGTTTCTTTTTATATAATTACTAGTTGCTAATCCGTGTAATGCACGGAAAAGCTATTGGCTCTGGAAAAAAATGAAGAAATATTTAACTTCTATACTTTTTCATAGTTTAGAAATGCTGTTTAACATTGGACGTTATTGAGTTGCAAGTGCATAGTTACCGAAACCTACAAAGTAATTTACAATTCTTAAATTAATAAAGCAAAACTCTCAATAGTTATATATACACACACAAACTCAAAACTAATATAAAATGCAAATATATAAACAAAGACCATGATATGAGGAAGACACACCAAGTTTCAAATTTGAGTAGCAATGTGACTTTTTCGTAGTAAAAACAATATAAACAATTCAAAACATGGAACAATATCAAAATTATAATACCTAATTCTATTATCTTTTATGTTGAATCCAAACAAATAATTAATTAAAATTAATCCAAACAAATAATTAATCAACCAAAAATCATAGCTTTTAATAACAAAACAAAAAATCACATGAATCAAAATAAAAGGCATTTAAGGTGAAGAATTAAGATTAACCTATTGAGATGCAAATAACCAAAACCCCAAGACTAAAAATTTCAAAATTTATAGAATCCCCAAATTCTACTTCAAAACCAAACCAAATTCAACAAATCTATATATAACATATCAAATAAAAATTTACCGTTCCCTAGGCTAGAAGATATAGGTTGCAACTTTGAATTTTTTTCCAAAAAACTAGAGATGTTTTATCTGCCATGTACATTATAAAAAAATGTAGTAGAAAATTTCAACTCAAAAACCAAACCCACAAAAACAGTGTCAATATAAATATGGAGATTAATCCAAATACTCAAAAGAAAATCAATTCTAAACATAGCAAAATAATAAGATAGAAAGAAAATCTCAAGCACATATGAAAGCAAATAAAAAATTCAACATAAAAGATAAAATTCATTAATAACAATATAAACAAATATCCACATATGTTGAATTGAAATTTTATTAATAATAACAATATATACAAATTTGACATAAAATTCATTAATCAAAGAAGAAAGTTAAATCAAATTGCTTGCATTTTTTTTTTTTTTTTTGTTATGTTAGTCTCTATTTAATCCTAAAGCGAATTTAAGTTTAGGGTTTTAAGGTGGTAATTGCTAAGGTTTTGAGGAGGGAAAAGACACTCTTAACAGAAATCCTTCTCTCTTTTTTTTTTTTTTCTTTATCCTAACTTTTTTTTTTGGTTACATGAGTCTCTTTTCTTCTTCTTCTTTTTTTTTTTTTAATCCTAAAGTGAAGTTAAGTTTAGGGTTTTTAAGTGGTGATTGTTAGGACTTTGAGGAGGGGAGAGAGAGTCCTAACAGGAGTCTCTCTCTCTTTCTCTCTGTTTATTAATCTAATGTGTAAAGATGTGATTTACAACAATGTTTTATGTTGTCTTTATTCCATGACAAAAAGTGTTGTATTTGCATTATTTTTGTTCCTTATATTTTGTGGGTTTTTATTGTATTGGGTTTAATATTTAATTAGTGAAGAATTTCACGACTAGCTTGCCAGAAGCTCATGAGTAATGGTTTCCGCGAAAAGAGCATGTGAGAAGCACATGTTGGAAGATGAAGAGTCAAGTGCCAAGCAGCATTTCACGAGTGCTTTGCGAGATAGGCCATCTCGCGAGGTACCCACGAAACTCTCTACCTGAAGGATTTTAAGTATGACTTTATACCCTTATTACTCACAAAAGTATGAGAAGCTATTTAGAGAGAAAAACCTTAGATAGGGTTTCTACAACACAACACACCCATCTTTTAGAGAGAGAGCTACTCATACTTAGTGAGAAATCATTGTAGCCTCTTTTCCTTCCTCTCCCATCATCATACATTGAGAAGAGACTTGTACCCAAATACAACCCACACCTTTTTAGAGTGTAAAGAGTATTTTGAAGCTTGGGAAGTTTTGGGGATTTGCTAAAAGAAGCCAATGAGGCTTAGAGGATGCAATTAGGCATATTATGGGATCCGAAAAGCCCCGTGAAGACAAGACTCCGAGAAGTCCATTGGTAGTAGGAGGTTCGAAGGCTTAAGTACATTGGATAGACTAAGTTTAGAGGGTCTTTTGTTATTTGTGTACTCCAACTTATACACTAGTGGATCGATTTTGACTTGGAGGGTCGCGGAGAGGTTTTCCCTGAGTTCTTTGGTTCCCTCTTCGGTAACACGTCTTGGTGTTATCTTATGTTTACATCTCTCTTCTCTTACTTTTGTGCTTTATATTTATTGTTTGTTGTTCATGATGATGCAATAGAGTAGTATCGGTTCATTGCACACATTTACTCTAATTTCGCACTTTGATTAAGTAAGAGTAAAAACAATTAAGCTGTAATTTTAAAATTTGGGTCTAAACAAGCTTATGTGTTTTTAACACAAATCAGAGCTTTCATAATGTGAGTCTTTTTTTTTTTCAACGTGAGTCTACTTTTATTTTAGTCCTATTTTCAATGTAAGTCTCTTTTTTTCTTTTTTGGGTCCTATCAGGATTTTTGTTTTTATATAGATTATCGTTTGAGTTTGGGTTTAAGTTCAACATAAAAGATAAAATTCATTAATAACAATATAAACTAATATCCACATATGTTGAATTGAAATTTTATTAATAATAACAATATAAACAAATTCAACATAAAATTCGTTAATCAAAGAAGAAAGTTAAATCAGATTGCTTGTGTTCTTATTCTTATTTTTATTTTTATTTTTATTTTTTACGTTATTCTTTGTTTTTTTTTTTTTTTTAATCCTAAGGTAAAGTTAAGTTTAGAGTTTTAAGATGGTAATTGCTAAGGTTTTGAGGAGGGAAAAGAGACTTCTAACAAAAGTCCTTCTCTTTTTTTTTTTTTTTTTTTTTTTTCTTAGTCCTAAATTTTTTTTTTTTGATTACGAGAGTCTCTTTTTTTTTTTTTTTTTTTTGAATCCTAAAGTGAAGTTAAGTTTAGGGTTTTGAGATGGTAATTGTTAGGACTTTGAAGAGTGAAGAGAGAGTCCTAATAGGAGTCTCTCTCTCTTTCTCTCTTTTTCTTAATCTAACGTGAGACGTTTTTTTTTTTTTTTTTTTCAATGTGAGTCTTTTTTTTAGTCATATTTTCATCATGAGTCTCTTTTTTTCTTTGTTTTTTTTAGTCCTATCAAAATTTTTGTTTTTATATAGATTATCAACGTTTGAGTTTGAGTTTAAGTTGAACTTATTAGAGAGATAGAGTTTCGCTTCTTGTTTAATTTTGATTAAACAAAAATAATTTTGTTTTAAAAAAATGATAATGATGAGCTTGAGTTTAAGTTAGACTTGTTAAAGAGAGAGAATTTCACTCATTGTTAACTTTAGACTAAAAAATAATAATTCTATTTAATGATAATTTTATTTAAATATTGTGCTAATGTGAAAAATTGTGAGAATTTCAGAAATTTCGGTTTTATATATAATATATAGAGATTACTACTAATACATCTTTTCCATGCATTGTGCACATATTAATTAAAATTTATATGTAAATTAAAAAAAAAAAAAAAACCATTTTACTAAGATAACAGCTACTATCTTAATAATCAGTGAGTTGCCTTAAACTTGAATACAGTTTCGATAAAATAAATTAACTTTTTTAGCAATTAATTAGCCACATTAAACAAAAAAATAAAAAACATTAAACTTATAACGTGTAAAACATACATTGAGCCATCTGGTGTAAGCGAGATATTTAGAATGTAATTTTTATTAGATCTTATCATATACTATATAATAAAAATTGGGCTTAAAAGCCATGATTGTGCCAAGTGGCTTCACTAAATTGCAGAATTGATTTAGATTTTTAAGAAAATAGATATAATTTTTTTTTATTTTATCTTCTTCTTCTATAATTTCTAAGTTGATAAAAATCTTAATTTGATTAAAATCCAAATTTTAATCATTCTATTATTAATTTTTTAAACTATTTTTTTCCCTCTTCCCAGTCATACACAGTTACTTTTTTTTTTCTTTGGATTTAAAATAAAAAATAGTTAGGAAGAGTTAGACATGTGCATGAGTTGGAGAGTTATAACTTATATCAGTTTGATTATTGAGATAAACCAATCTTTATGGTGATTTTTTCCTATTCAGACACGGTTACTTTTTCTTTTCTTTTCCTTTTTATGTGAATAGAAGGAATTACATACACATTGGAATATACATACACATCCAAGTCTACTTGGTAACATCATAAATTCATTTGTTTATATATATATATATATATATTAAAAAAAAAAATTCCTTATCCGATTTTTTGTATTTCTGATAACTCAAGTCTTTTTCCGATAGAGACAGACCAACTAGAGAGAAACATTCACAGCTAGGACCCCCTGAAATTATCAAGTTAGAATTATGGGTGTCATTTTCTGAAAAATTATTATAATAATTATTATTATTTTGAGATTATCTATTAGATGATGCCTTTTAAATCCCAATTGAGTTAGGATTTCCAATATATATAGAGAGAGTTTTTATTCAATGTATTCTTTTTTCTTTTTTCTTTTTTTTATAGCTTCTTTCTTTTTCTCTTTTTTGATATAAAGTAGAAACACTACTTATTATAATCAATTCTCTCCCCCATTACCAATAATCCATATTGTAATGCTTTATCAAACCTACCATCCTGCAAGTATGTATTTCTCTTCATCATTTTTGTGTTGTGTTGTGTGTGTGTGTGTGTGTGTGTGTATTTTTTTTAAGGTTTTGCTTATGAGTTATAAAGGCGATTTTAAATCCATGAAATCCATTATATATTGTGTTATATTTATACGTGCTTATTACATTTTTATTTTTGTTCAAATCTCCTTTATAAATTCAAAGTTTTTAATTTAATTCTTTAGATAAGTAATTTAATCATATTGAAATAAATTGTTTGATTTACATATACTTTTTTTATTAAGCCGTGCATCACATAGGCATAACACTAGTTAACTTTCAAAGTTCTGATAGAAGATAACAAAAAAAAAATATATATTTTAAATCTCTTAAGGGAAAGGAGATTTAAATCTTTTTTTCTTCTCTCCTCTTAATGGAGATCAATTAATGCCAATGAGTTACAAATATCTTGATTAAAATTCTTGAAAATTAGGTAAATTTTTTATAAAATTTAGGTACAAATTTAATTGCAACACCTAATGCTTTTGAATTAAATACAACAATGTAATTGTATTGACTACGAACCAATGAAACAGAATGTTGAATTTAATTTTCATTGGGAATGGTAATACTCTTTTTGGTGCATTGGCCAATACAACCATGTAATTGATTTCAAATGAGAGATTTAAGCAATTCTAGATCCGTACCTATGTTTTGTCCATAAAATTAAATATAAAGTAGCCCATATGCTGTCATTTTATTTCAATGTTTAATCTAAAATAAATTATCCTTTTTATTTAGAAACTAAAATAATGTTTCCTAATAATTTACGAATCAAATCATAAAAGACTATTTTAGGTAGAAAATACTTGACCCAATTATAATTTTAAACTAGTATTTTTTTTTTAATTCAATAGTTAGAGGTAGGAAATTTGAACTTGGATTGCTTTTCTTGGAATGACTGGAAAGTGCCAAAAAGTTAATTTACAAGGATTTAAAAAAAAAAAAAAAAATTAAGGCTGTGTTTGTTTCAGTGTAATGAAAATTGGAAAAACATTTTACATAATGGTCAGTGTTTGGTTTGAACTGAATATTTAGTCAACTCGAGAATTAGGATCTTTGACCGTCAATTAGGTGGGCCTAAATTGTAAAATTGTTTACACTTCATATTTACCTTCAAACCATTTCTATGGTCTACCAAAACCCCCAGAGAGAGAGAGAGAGAGAGAGAGAGAGAGAGAGAGAGAGAGAGAGAGAGAGAGAGAGAGAGAGAGAGAGAGAGAGAGAGAGAGAGAGAGAGAGAGAGAGAGCACTGGCCATTGGAGACAGAGGTCATCGACGAGGGAGAGAGCACCACTGACACCTGAACTCGTGCTCCGATCCATTGTCATCCGTGGCCATGCCTATCACCACCAATCCGGGTCAAATCCGAAACCCTCTTCCTCTCTCTCCATCCTTCTTTCTCGCTCTTCCTCCCATATTGATCTTACTTCTCTCCCTCTCTCTCTACCCTTTTCGTCCTCCATTTCTCCCCTATCGATCTGCTCTCATTGACCTCATTGCTGTGGAATTTTTTTTATTGTAAATATATTTGTTTTTGGGTTTTGGAGAATTCATGGTTGGGGTGATTTGTGGGTTTCAATGGTGGTGGGTTAGGGTGAGTTCTAGCATTGATGGTGACTGATTGGGGGTGGGTTTTGGTGGATTAATTGGTTGCTTGGGAGATTTGTGGGTTTCAAGGGTTGTGGGTTTTGTAGATGGGTTTTGATTTTGATTTTGAGATTAATGTGTTTTGATTTTGATTATGATTTTTTCAAGTTAATTGGTTATGCGATGGTTGATGGTAGCTGGTGGTGGCTAGGTTTGTGGTGGTGACTGCAGTGGTTGGATTGAAGGAAATAGGTTTTTACATGCAAAACCAAGAGCTGAAAATAATTTTACAACATATTTTCCATAATGCAGACAAACAACTGAAAATATTTTCTTTTTTGTAAAATATTTTTAGGTGAAAATATTTTACACTTAGAAAATATTTTACATATTACCAAACACAGCCTAAGCTACAAGTATTTTGGCAATATAAAAACTAGTAATTTTTCCTTGAATGTGAATGTAAAAAGAGAAAAGCTATGTTAATATATTTTTATAATAAATTTTAAGTGACAAGATGTTAGTATTAAGTAAAATTGATCAAAATTAAAATTAATAACAGCTTATTACTTAAGTAGTTGTGAATTGTAACATTGTAACACTTCTTTTATAAAAGCTCTTCAGATTTTATTTTATTTTTTTATAGAGAAAACTCTTTAGATTGAATATCTGATAAGGCCTAATCAAAAAAGGAAAAAATAAAATCCGATAAGGCACGCCATGAAGGCCCAAAATATAAAAATGAGTTAAATAAGTTAGACAAAACAAAAAAGACCCAGAAAATAGGTACCGGAAAGTGTCGTACACGATACTAGCTTCCGTATCGGAGTTGCCCACCACAAATTATTCTAAATTTTTTTTACTATAACTGTGGTTTAGCAAATTTTGAGGAGATAATCATCATTTACACAATAATTTACCATCTTTTTCACTCTACCAAAAAAAAATTGGTAGAAAATTGACGTAGTATGGAAGCTTCCAACTTGACATTGGGTGGCAGACAGACACAGAACAGAAAGGACTGGTTGGCTGCTATTGCTACCTACTCCATGGTGGCAAATGGCAACGCCAAACTCACAAGTTAGATAAAAAATTGGCCTCCTCTTTTGGTTTTCCTACTTATTTTATTTTTTCATCGACGCCGTCACCTCCCCCAGCTCTCTCAGATTTCACGACTCAATCATCTCCTTTGCTGCAATGATTGGAATCTAATAGGACCAAATGAAACGCATTCCTTATCAATAATTAATATAATAAAGGATATTCATGTTACTATGGGCAAATAATTTAAACCAAAAAAAAGATTCATATTTCATAGTCTTTTTTTTTTTGAAGTGTCATATTTCTTAGTCAGTCATAATTTTTTTAACAATTTAAATATAGAAAAGGAAACGCACGATCATCTTAAAATTATGTACCAGCGCTTAGAGCATTTCCAACATGCTTTTTAAACG
The DNA here is from genome assembly GCA_032878915.1 of Castanopsis chinensis. Lineage (NCBI taxonomy): Eukaryota > Viridiplantae > Streptophyta > Magnoliopsida > Fagales > Fagaceae > Castanopsis > Castanopsis chinensis. The sequence continues at coordinate 4,315,966 of JAVQMG010000116.1, read as the reverse complement.
AGTTTTAGAGATTAAAATCATAAATTTCATCTTCAACATACTCTTTTCTCAGTTGCTCGACCCAATATAACTTTACGCTAATTCAATATAATATTCAGTTATCTTTTTCTTCTTCTCTTTCTCAAATGGAGTAAAAAAAATATTTAAATAGGATAAAGTAAAAAGAAATTTCTATGAAAAATAAGTAAATATGTATCAAAAATTTAAAAAGTCTTATAACTCAAATGACACTTTCTTATATTTCCAACAAATGTTTAGGCTTCAAATTTGGGTGAAAATATAGAAATATTCTTGAAGATGTTTTAATAAACTATGAATTATTGCTTTTATATATATTTTCCAAAATAAAATAAAATATTCATGTCAACTATTTAATATTTATGTACTGCTGTCATTATTTAAAAATAAAAATGATATTTAATAATAGAATTAACATACATTATTTTCCAACTAAAATTTGAAAATTTCTATTGTATATTAACATTTTGAGGAAAAGATATTAATTATGATGATAATTATTTTATTTTTAAGTATTATAATCTCCAATATTCTTTCGTGACCCGTTAGTAAACATGGTTAAGATTAATACACTTAGAAACATCACTTTAGTGCCACCTAAGGCTCCACCAAGTCCATTACCAACATGGTATGATCCAAATGCTCTATACGGATCCTCAGCCATATATGAAATGGAATAAAGATGGACCAAGCTACTTATGGATGTAATCACAATTAACATCACTATGGTTGGGCAGTAGGTATAACATTGCAAGCAAATAGAGCAGAGAGCTTACCATTTGTTTCTGTTAGAGTAACAAGCTTTCGTAAATAAGAGACTAAAAGCAAATACTTGAATAAAGGGTTTGCTTACCCACGCTACACTCCCACTCCAAAATAATTATAATAAGAGTCAACCCAAGAAGCCTGTTAATAATTACTTGCTTTGATTTTATATAAAAAATAAAAAATTACTTGCTTTAAAGTGATATATATACATATAGCTACCCCTTGGACTTAAGGCTGAAGAAGAAAGACCAAAGAGACACTCTTGAAATAAGCACTAAGCCCAAATCCCAATGTAGAAAAGCCCAAACAAAAGAGAAGATAGCCCATCTAGACCGGCTACTAAGGTAATCTGAGGAATAGATTTATCTCGAGATATAATAACCTAACTGAGAAGAAATCAACAAATTCAACAAGGACGCAACTTCGGTCCCCATTGTCGAGGAATGCAAAGAAGACGACGCAGAGCCCATTGTAACAATCACCTTCGTATTAATTAGGTGTTCCTACTTAATGTTAGCCTTATTAAATATTGAATGACTAGCCTAAATAGTAGAAATACACCAAAAGTCTATCTTCATAATCAAGAACTTGTAAGATAGGTGTCCGATGGGACAAATATCTCCATAAATCTAGTTAAGAGATACACAACTTAATAGAAGGAAGGGGGAGGGGGGGGGGGGGTGGAGATAAAATGAGGAGATAGCCAACAAGATGAGGGGTCTAGAAAAGATGAGATAGAGAAAGAAAAAAGAGAGCAAAAACTTGTGTTTGGAGTGCAAGAATTTGTATTCATCTTTGATTCATACATTGTACCTCGAGAATTAGTTTTTCTCAATCAAACTGCCTTAATCTTCTCATTGTGGATTTCTTTTACCTTTTCTTAGAAATTAATTGTGTTGATCAAGAGCCCTAGCACTGTTCCTTTTGGTTTGTGTTTTTGACCCCCACATATATATTTTAATAAATTATTCCATATCTTTTAAAATACTTTCTTAAAAATTAATTGAAGAAAGTACACACACATAAAATTATAAATCGAGACTATCTAGACTTTTTAGAGAATTTTTAAAATCTTAACATTCACAAGTAAATATTTTTTTGATACAAGTCATTCATAATTAAATAAAAGTCCTACCATTATTTTACCGTAAAAAATAAAATAAAAGTTCAAATATTACTCCATCATTAAAATTTAAATATATATACTAAGTAGTACAATTTTAATATTGGTATATTGGTAACATGTCAAATTACATATAAGTAGCTAAGAAACTTGTAGTTCAACTACAGTTTTTAATGTTTTCAATAGAGATCTTTATGTTTAAATTCTTCTAATCCCTTCTCCCAAAATCATTGAATAATATTATAAAAATAAAAAAAAGTTTGGCCATAATCTCAGAAAATATTTGTTTCGTAATAAACCAAATAAGAAGTAAGAATCGATGCTATCAAAAAAAATAAAAAAAAAGTAGGAGTTGAATTTTTTTTTTTATAATGAAAAAATTGAGAATTGATTTTAAATGCTATAAATTTGTAATTATCAAAATTTTATTATGATTTTCTTAAATTTTTTTTTTATATCATAAAAATGAGGAAGTAGAAATGAATCCAAGTGAGGAAGGATAGATGGGGTCGGAATTCAACCACCAAATGTTTGACTCACTCCTTCAAAATTACTTGGATCTCTCTCAGTTGGCAAACAGGAATACTATAATATTTTAGTGACAAAATTCACAGTGAGCTCTACTTATAAATACACCATAACGCACCGTTGCCAATGCACACAATACATAATAATACAAAACCGAACAGTAACAAAAAAAGAAAAAAAAAAAGAAAAAACTTGTTGAGCTAATCTTCTGCAATGGCAGAAGCACACCAAAGGCAAACCATGGATGGAAACCTGTTAGCAGCCAAGGCCCTCGCCCAGTTGGGCGTGGAGCACATGTTCGGCGTGGTCGGAATTCCCGTAACCTCATTCGCCAACCGCGCCGTCTCTCTGGGAATCCGTTTCATCGCTTTCCACAACGAACAGTCCGCCGGATACGCCGCCTCCGCCTACGGCTACCTCACTCACCGGCCCGGCGTGCTCCTCACGGTCTCCGGCCCCGGCTGCGTCCACGGCCTCGCCGGCCTCTCCAACGCTATGATCAATACGTGGCCTATGGTTCTCATCTCTGGCTCTTGCGACCAAAACGATGTCGGACGAGGCGATTTTCAAGAACTCGATCAGATCGAAGCCGTAAAGCCTTTCTCGAAATTCTCAATCAAAGCGAAACACGTGTCCGAGATCCCTAACGCCGTCGCTCAAGTCCTCCGCTGGTCCACCTCGGGTCGACCCGGCGGGTGCTATCTGGATCTCCCATCGGACCTATTACATCAAACAGTCACAATTGCAGAAGCCGAGAAACTTCTATCGGCAGCCGAAACTCTCTTCATAAACACCACTCCCGGAACTCACGCTTGGGATATCGAAAAAACGGTGTCGTTGCTCCGAAACGCGAAGAGGCCGTTGATTGTGTTCGGAAAAGGCGCGGCGTATTCTCGAGCAGAGAATGAATTGAAGAAACTCGTGGAGAGTACCGGAATTCCATTCCTTCCGACTCCGATGGGGAAGGGGTTAATCTCCGATACGCACGAGCTCGCAGCCACGGCAGCGAGATCGTTAGCGATTGGGAAATGCGATGTGGCGTTTGTGATCGGTGCGAGGTTGAATTGGTTGTTGCATTTCGGGGAGCCACCGAAGTGGTCGAAGGACGTGGTGTTTATCTTAGTGGATATAAGCGAGGAAGAGATAGAGTTAAGGAAAAAGAGTGTGAATGTGGGTGCTGGTTTAGTTGGAGATGCCAAATGTGTATTGGAGAGTGTGAACAAAGCTATTAAGGACGAGCCTTTTTGTTTGGGGAAATCTCATCCCTGGGTTGAGGAATTGAAGAAGAAAGTGACGGACAATGTGGTCAGATTGGAGGCGCAATTGGCGAAGGATGTGGTGCCGTTTAATTTCTATACTCCGTTGAGGATTATAAGGGATGCCATATTGGCGGAGGGGAGTCCTGCTCCGGTGGTGGTTTCTGAAGGGGCCAACACGATGGATGTTGGGAGGGCGGTGTTGGTTCAGACGGAGCCCCGGACTAGGTTGGATGCTGGGACTTGGGGGACTATGGGGATTGGTCTTGGTTATTGCATTGCGGCTGCAGTGGCGTCGCCAGAGAGGCTGGTGGTTGCGGTTGAAGGGGATTCTGGATTCGGCTTTAGTGCTATGGAAGTTGAGGTAATGCTTCTCCCTCCCTCTTTCTATATATGCTTTGTGAAAATTTATGTCTTCGTTTCTTTGTGTTGTGTGATTAATGGGCTGCATTCTAATTAACAAGCATAATGAAAGAAACGTCTATGATAGATAGAATACTAATAGTAAGTGATTAGAATTCATTCTTTCCTATGATGTTGAGCATTATCATGGTATCTTGAGTTCCAACACAAACACAATCTCCACTTTGCTCTCATTTTAAAATTTTAAAATTCGACTTGTTAGTCTCACTTATTAAGGGAGAGTTGTTCAAGCTTTTGGGACAAGTGGTAATTTTATCACACTAGATGTTTTCTGGCTTTCCATCAGTGACAAATTTTAGGCCGTTGTGTTGGTATGTACAGAAATTTGTGGATTGAGTTGATGAGTATGCATAGAAATCTTGTTTTTAACTCAAGAATTGGAACCCTGGCCTGCATGAGACAGTAATATAAGGGGACTAAATCTTCAAACAGAGAAACATTTCGTCGAAATGAGATGGTTTTGATTTGGATGAGTTCATACATCTTCTGACCGCCAGACTGATACTGAAATGAAGGGCGTACCATGAATTTATTTATTTATTTATTGCTTGCATTTGTGAGTTTCTGCTTTCATTTGTTCAATATTTAGCTTCCCCAATATTTAGTGTTAGAATCTGCACTGCATGTTCTCTTTGCACTTTGGTACCTACTACTCCCATCTTTCTAGTAAAATGATGTATAACTAATCTTCCATGAAGGCATTCCATGTTCTTCTTTTACTTTTCCTCTCAAATCATCCTCTAGATTATTTTTCCTTACCTTGTTTTCTTCCAGGGTTTTATTTTGATGAGAATAAAATACAAATGTACCGTCTTGCTCACCATATGCTTTACATGTGACTGATTAGTCTGAAGCATTACATCAAGTGCATTCATTTTTGTTTTCAAAATGACCTATACAAATAAAATAAAATAAAATAAAATAATAAAACAAAAAAACCCCACTTTATTGAGGGAACAAGGATTTCTTTAAGAAGAATTGATGCCAATTACTTCATTTCTTATTAACAACAAGGGATCCCTCTACTTGCGATATGTTTCATTTGGTGCAATGCTGTTTTCATCCCTCATAAAAATAGTTGTAATTGGTGTTTACTGTTGTCTATACAGTCTGTTAGTGAAACTGCTGTAGTATGGAACTTGTATTGTGCCTGTGTAACAAACATCAACAAGGACACAGGCACGACGCAACACAGCATGACACACAATACATGACGATACTAGAATTCTTGAAAAATTAGGACACGACACAGTGGCGATACAACAATTAGTTTTATATATAAATATAATAGTTGTAATTTTTGTTCTTGAATTGACTAACCCCTTGTACACTCCTTGTGTACTAGGGTGTTCCTTTTTTTTATATCAATAAACTTTTTACTTATCAATATATATATATATATTATGTTTATTTTAAGTTTGAAAAAGAAAATAACAACCATCAAAAACTTAAAAAAAAATGTCTAAAATCAAAGCATTTTTTTTATTGTATAAAAAACTTATAATTTTTCTTCCTGACACACTGAAAACACACATGCTGTTGTCCTGGTGTGTCTGAATCAGACATGGACATGCTGGGGATTTTGGAGTGTCCAAGGTTTGGAGGTGCCTGCATCTGTGTGTATAATCATATGACATTGATTTATTGCATTTGTGTCATTTGTGCTAGTAACGCAAGGACTCTTTTTTTTTTTTTTTTTTTTCCTTGCAAGTACTAAATACTAACTTGAGCCTCTCCAGTTTTGGTTGTTCACTTCTCAATTCAGCTGCCTGTTTACAATCATATGTCAGCGGGCCTTTCTTGTTTCCCTCTCACATCTTAGCCACAAGGGGCTGCTCTGAAGTAGTATGCCCTTGACTTGTTCAATATTCCTGTATAATTGTGTGCTGTTTGGTTATATTTGGTCACTTAAGCTGGTTGACCATCATGTGGGCACTGTAATGGTCTGGAGACTGTTTGGTGCCTTCTGATCATTAGTTGTTGGCTGTGTACCTGTGGTGTATGATATGCTGATGTGGTTGTCATGGATGATAGTTTTATAAAGCCTCTTGATTGGCTAAATAGTGGAACTACAATCATACTACTAGGCTGCCAACATTAGTTGCTTTTTGTTTTGATCCTTAATGAAATAAGGTTCAGCTCCCCTCCTGTTTAGCAGCCTCCAGTTATCTCCCATTTTAAATAGGATGACTGACACACGGTATATAGGCAATCCAACGGTTATAAATTTTTATTTTTTTAAAAAAATTCAATCCAAATTTTCTCACTTTCTCCGTTTGTCTCATTCTTTCTCTCTCATCATTTCTTCTCTTCTACTGTTCTACACCTCCCAGTTCTCCGTCCCAACTCCCAACTCTCAAAATCAAGTCTTCCTTTTTCACTCTTCTAACCCTACACAGATTTTCCTTCCTAATTTGTTTCTCTCTCCATCAGTTTCTCGTTTCTCCTTTTCTTTGCCTCTGTCAGCACTTTGCCTGCAAAAGCCTTAACGAGATCACTATACTCTTAGAACTTCACCATAATGGCTTGACCCAAGATTTAAGGTATCAGATACTCAACCAAATCAATTAAAGGGAATGATAATCATTTAATTATGCTAGTAGGAATCCATGTTTGGATTATGCTTTGAAGGGGCTGGGCCTAAAATTCCCATGACAGCTTATTGTTTTTATTCTATAAAATTTAAACTGTGGTCCTAATTGAGGAAAACAGTTATTTACACAATCATTTGTTTTCTTTTCTTTTCCCATCATTCTTGGACACCAAACAAATTAAGGAGTGGGAAAAAAAAACAGTGGTTGGGGTTAATGTTCAACCATTAAGCAAATGGGTATTTGAAAAATTGCAGGAAAAAGTGAAATAGACAAGATGGAAAAAGTTCTAAGGAAAAAAGAAAAAAAGAAAAAAAGGAAACAGTGAAGAGAGCACAAGAGAAAAAAGATGAGGAAGAAGAAAATGGGATCCCACCAACAAATATCATGATTATGGTGCAAAACTTCTTATTGGTCTTATAGAAAAACAAGGATGACTTGATTTTCTGAGTTAAGAATGGGAGGGGCCGAAGAGAAGAAATGATGAGAGAGAGAATGAGACAAACGGAGAGAGTGAGAAAATTTGCGTTTGAGTGGTTTTTGTTTATAACCGTTGGATTACCTATATGCTATGTGTCAGTCATCCTATTTAAAATGGGAGATAACTGGAGGCTGCTAAACGGGAAGGGAACCAAACCCAATGACATTATGTAAATGGAGATTGCATGTTAATTATCATTTGGAAATGGTAACCAAATATCGTTTGAATTGGCTGTTAAGAAGCATGCTTTAGTTACATTGCTGACCAAAAAGGGGATGCATGTATATTTAAGTAGACAAGTGAACTGTTTAACTATTTTGAAACCATTAAGAGCTTTTATCACAGTTTTAATCTGGCCAAAACACACATAACTGCTTGGTCTTTCTTTAGAGCTTCCTCAGATCCCCTAAAGTATTGGATCCAGTAGAATCTTTTGGATCTTGGATGCATCACCTAGTTAAATTCTGATATGACATGTGCAGATGTCTTGGTTTAAAAAGTTACTGGTAAGGGTTCCTCTGTATTAGCATGATTTTAGTGTTTTGTCATCTGAATAAATTATTTTGATACTGTTTATTTATTGTAGTCTTCTACAAGGGAGTAAAGCAAGGAGGAAGAGTGCTAACCTACTATATATATAGAGCATTTAAAAACTTGAAAGTTTTGAAAACCATCCCAGATATTGGGAGAATAAGTTTGATTCATGGGGTGGTAATATCACTAAACTTTGAAGTATTACAATAAATTTACCTATTTTCTTGTGTTTTCAACTCCAGTGGCTGTGGCAAATTATTATGAGAAACTAGTTATTGTTCCATTTCTGTTTTGTTAATTAGGGGAAAATTATTATTTGCTAAGGCCTTTCCATAAAAAAAGAAAAGAAAAAAAAAAAGAGAAAAAAGGAGGGAATATAGAGTCTTCTGGGGCGTAAGGTACTAACACAAATTCATAATATGGGAATTGTAATGGTTTAGACAGCAACAGAGTATTTTCTTTTTTTTTGGCTTATCCATAGGAGGGGGATTTCCTTTGAGGTTGGTGAGGGTTTCTGTGAGGACAGTATCCTATATCCATTCACCGATTCAGATGGTATAAGGCTTTGGGGGCTCACATTAAAAATCAAGTCTTGCTTATTATTGTTGGAATTTGATGTTTAGGAGACATTTGAACAAACTAGTGGGTATGAGTTTATGAGTAATAGGGAGGTTATGATTGTAGTTATCAGATTCAAAAGGCCTTTCCATTTTAAACTTCTCTTATCCTATTTTCACCATAAGTTTTTGTGTATGTTCTGGTAGCAGATTTTGTGCCTTCATCCATTTTCATTGCCAAGAAGGATGTGGTGAAATTATTTAGTCTGAGATAAGAAAAGGTGTCGAAAAAGTCGAACTGGACGTATTTGCTGGCATAGTTGATCTGTTTGGTATTCTCTCTTTTAGATTCAACATTTCGGATCCTCTGTGGTTGAAGATCTTAGAAGGCTGATTAAATTTTTTTAATTATAGGAAGAAGGTTTCAATTCAGTTAGGTTGTTTATTGAAATGATAAGGAAGAGGGGACAGCCCCATCTTCCTCCTCAGCCCGCAGGACTGAGGCTGGAAAGTTGGAGTCTTGTAGATGGGGATGTTCACCACTCTATTACAGGATGTTCCAACCTGTGGGCAGCTTTATTCACTGACCTGATTACATGGAAAATGCTGCAAAAATCAAAAGAAAGGATGGCTGATCTAATATCTGCCACCTTTTCAAGGATGGACCTGTCTGAGGATATTGCTGAATTTTCCAGAAGTTATTAGGCATCAGCATCACAGATAAGCCCATGAATGCCTACTTCCTCAGGGAGATCTGTAGATGTCTGCAATGCATAGCTTTGGTTCCTCGCCTAGATATTTTCAGTCTTGAAATTTAGGTGGACGTTTTAAAGCTTTGACTTGGTTTGCTTCCTAAATCGGTGGTCATTAGATTTTGAGGCCTTTTTTGTGGTGAAGTCTTCTCCTGCCTTCTTGACTAGGCTCCATACTTGTTTGAGGAAGGAGTTAACTGTATAAGTTGTTGATCTATATTCTTAGAAGATTTGACTATCCTTGGTCCCAAGTACTGAAAAGAGGTTTCGGTACCCTCCTTTTTTTTTTTTTTTTTTTTTTTTTTTTTTTTTTTTTTCAGTTGGAAGGGAAAAAAATAGGCGTTTAGGAGGAAAACTTAACAGCATATCTTTTCTAGGTTATTTATTTCGTTGGATGCCACCTCCCTTTGGTTCAACTTATTTACCAGCTTAATTGACATGCTTTGATTTGCAGTGTTTTGCCTCCATCTGCAGTTTGTTTTAACTTCACTTTATAGAGGCGATTTTCAGGTTCAATTGTCATTGTTACTTTTAATTTTGTTCTTTGCATAAATAGAAAATCTTTAAATATCTCTTTGGATTGTTTACAATTCTATTGTTCATTTATCTTTATGCTTCACTGAAGTTTTCATTTCTATTGTTATCTCTACCACAATTGCATCTGCTGTCTTTTTAATAAATTATTATCTGCTTTATATAAAAAATTTCATCTGGTGTATGCTTTTCTTGACTTTTCCAGACATTGGTTCGATACCAGTTGCCTGTGGTTGTAATTGTATTTAACAATGGTGGTGTCTATGGTGGTGACCGGAGGAGCCCTGAAGAAATTGATGGGCCTCACAAACGTGATCCTGCGCCCACTTCTTTTGTCCCTGGTGCAGCATATCATACTCTAATTGAAGCTTTTGGAGGCAAAGGTTATCTTGTTGGGACACCTGAAGAACTCAAGTCTGCCCTTTTGGAATCCTTCTCTGCACGGAAACCAGCTGTCATAAATGTTATAATTGATCCTTATGCTGGTTCGGAAAGTGGGAGGCTACAACACAAGAACTGATGTAGGCCATAGTTGCTTTTTTTTTTTTTTCCTCAATCTGTGCATTGCTGGCTGCCCAGAACGTTGTCGATTTGTGTGCCTTAAGAGTTCAATAATGTAAAATTTCTGCACGTAGCCATGTACTTCTATTTTGATCATAAATTGACGCAGACCTCATATAGCATCGTGCATACAATTGGAACATGTTGACATTGGAGCAAGGAGATGCATATGATAATGGATTCTGTACATAATTTTGAACTTGCATATACATGTGCTGGGGGAAATACTTGTTAGGGAGTTGGTAGTGGTCAATTAAACAGGTCTTATTGCTTGTAATTTTACCATATTTCTGTGCGAGTGGAAATAATATTCCCTGATTTTCGTTCTTTTAATGAACAGTCAGCAGTTAGTGAAATTTTAGCCAATGCAAGTTCAAGTTGCATCTCTTCAAATTTATTCTTTTCGATTAAGCAGGTATTATTGCTCGTAATTGGAGGATTATCTTTTTCAATAGAACTGGTCGCTAAAATCTTGCGATGCACATCAGATAATTAATGACTTAAATATCTTCACCATTCAATCTTTATAATATAAAACAAAGATATACACATTTGAAAAAAAAAAAAAAATTGTATCTTTCTTATAAGATGGACAGGCATACTATTTATGTTTATACCATTTTTAAACTTTTATGAAGCATGAAACAACAAAACACAGCAATTTAATGACAAAAGTAAATTTTTTAAGTTCCACCGAGGCTTTTAGGGGAGTAAAAAAAAAAAACCAAATAGAATGATACAAAAATAACATTCTATTGCACAAAGTATTCATCTAACACAAAAAACATGAGAATAAAGAAATCAAGATACTTCGGTGGCATCAATTATCGGTAGCTTTCTTTTTGCATTTATTCCATTCGTAGAAACTCTGGAATCAAACATGATGTCTAGAAGTTTGGTTTTTAATAAAATATTATACAAACAAATGGGCAATAAATGTAAATATATGAAAAAGGTTAGAAAAATACTGAATATTTAAGAAAAAAAAAATGAAAAACAAAAGTAATTGCAAAGAGAAATTCATGTAAAAGTTTTGGTGTTGTGCTCTATACATACAGTAGTAGGTCAGTTTGGTTTCAAACTCTCCATGTTACAAAGTAATAGTTGATTTAAAACTCTTCAGTTTTCTAAGTAGTAATTAGCTTAAAACTCTCATTTTGACATAATAAATAAATTCATAAAAAATTATGCGTAAAACTGTGGGACTACCAAAACTTATGTGGTAAAACTCTTCAATTTGCTAAGTAGTAGTTGGTTTAAAACTCTCATTTTGACATAATAAATAAATTAAAAAAAAATGATGTGTAAAATTATGAGACTATCTAAGCTTTGTGAAAAATATTAGAAGGACAACTAATAGTCAAATGCCTTGGGTCTTCTTTAAAACTCTCCATGTTCCTAAGTTTTAGCTAGTTTAAAACTCTTCAGTTTGGTGATTAGTGGTCGGTTTAAAACTCTCATTTTGACATAATAAATTAATTAATAAAAAATTATGTATAAAATTGTGGGATTACCAAAAGTTATGTGGTAAAATATTAGAATGTCAATTAATATTCAAATGTCTTCAGAAATTATATATTACTAGCCGCAGAACCACGTGATGCGTGAGAATATATAAATATTTTGTAATGGAGTGTAATATATAAAAAGTAACAATTACTTTAAGTATTAATTTTTTTTAAAAAATTCTACAAGTATTTTTTTATCTTCTCATCTGTACAAAGTACAAATATATTTTGTATGTTCGATTAATATTTTTTTAAGGTGAACTATATTTTTCTCACTTCTATTGTAGTATTTTATATTTGATAAACAAACTAAATTTTATAAGTTTTAAGTTTATTATTCAAATTTCTTATCTCTTAAGGAATAATGAGATTATCATAATTATAAAAATTCATCACAAATTTACAATGTTATCTTAACCAAAATTAAAATGAAACAAAAGGAATAAAAGATAGACTTTATAATAATTTATTACTCAAAAAATTGGTAGGCATATTCAAATCCATAGCCATGTAGATTGTGTTTTGACATAAACTCAAATTCCTATTTCCAAAAAGACAAGTATTAACTCATATAAAAATTCAATCAATGCTATATAAAAGAGAGAGAGAAGATTTTGTAATGGGAAATTAAAAAACACACATTACAAAGCACATATTTAAAAAAAAAAACCATCAACCTTAATCAAAATTATAAGAAAGAGCATAGTTCCGAGAGAGAGAGAGAGAGAGAGAGAGAGAGAGAGAGAGAGAGAGAGAGAGAGAGAGAGAGAGAGAGAGAGAGAGAGAGAGAGAGAGAGAGAGAGAGAGTACTCACAATTTTTTGTAGGGGAAAATATAGATTGAGTGGGAGAAATTTATATCAATTTATACAAAATAAAACGGGGAGTCATCAAAATATAAGAAAGAAAAAATGATGAAGAAAGTGTAATAGTAAAGTAGAGAGAGAGTAGTGGGGAAATAAAGAAGTAGACTTGTCCACGAAAATGGTGAGAATCCGACATGAAAACGGAGAAAAAAAGGGCAAAATCTTTGAGGTCTCGCTAGATCCGGCCTAATCTAGGCCATTTTTGGCAAGATCTCAACTAGATCTGGCAAGATCTTGCCAAGATCTTAACGAAAATGGTCTAGATCTTGCTAGATCTACCAAATAACGCCGAAAATTTTGTGGTTTGGTCGGGTTCGATCGGCGGCGATGGGTGGGTCGGGCTGGTCGAGTCTTTGGACAGCCCTATAAAGAGGTAAAGAGGAAGGGGAAATATTAAAGGAAATGTAACAGTAAATGTAAACAAATAGGGAGAAGAAGAGTTTTATTTTTTATTTTTAGAATAGGGAGAATAAAATTTTAGAAAGAGAAAAAAAGAGATAGAAAATAAGTGAATGATGTGGCCATTGATATGGCTCAACAGGAGCTTAACAATAATAAATGTTACACTTCAGCTTTTAGATATACTAGTCGTAGACCCCCGCATTGTGCTTGATAATTTTTTTAGAGTTATCTCATATATATATATATATTATTGTTTTAATATTGTCTATGTAACTTATGTAAATTTTTATTATTATTTTTTTTATTATATAAAATTTTTATATGATAAAATTATCCAAATCATGCTATGTAATAGAATAATATTATATTCTTTATAATGCAATATGATAACATTTAACAATCAAAGAGAATCGAAAGAAAAAAGAAAAAAAAACTTAAAACACAAAACTAAATTGCATCAATTCAAAATAGAGTTCTTAAAAATAAAAAAACTTAATAACCTAAAGTAAAGATGCAAGAAAAATAAAAAATCCACCAAAAAATTGAGAGAAAGAAATAACATTTTTAGTGAGGGAAAATTATGCATAGAAATATAGAATAGAAAAGATAATGAAAAATTTATAATAGGAGGATAAGAAGAAGAAACAATATAAATGAAGAAAAAGGGAAATATAAAGAGTGATATTAAGGTAGAGGGTAGTGGGGAGATGGAATGTGAAATGTTGGAGAAAGTGTAAATGTAAAAAAAAAAAAATGAGTACAATTTTATAAGGAAATTTTTATTATTTGTATTTAATTAAAAGATTATATGTTTAATTTTTAAAAATTAAAAAAATGAGAGAAAATATTAATAATTTAATGATATAGAGGATATGACTGAATTTAAATGGTTAATTGTAGCGGGGCTATTGATGTTAACTTGAATATATATATATATATATATAGATATTTTGCCACATGAAAAATGAAAAACCCTATCCATATAATTAAATTAAAATTACTTTATGATGTTATGTTAACAAAATGAATTTGTGGTTACCGGAAAGCTAAGCATTTTTTTATTTATAAAAAGAATAAACTTGAAAGTTGAACATAATTTATCTTGTTTTATTGCTTGTCATTTGGGTGAGATTGAAGCCTCGCATAAATTAATGGAGCCTTATTAGATCTATCAACCATTATAGCTCTAAAGAATACCAATAACAGAAACATAGCATAAATCAATACTTACCCTTTACAAGTCAAGAGACTACACATGCAATCTAATGTAAATCATTACTCAACAATGTTTCAACTCACCACACAGCAAAGTAATCATGCAAATGAACTTTGAAATATTCATTTGGTGTTACGATCAATAGTGTGTAGCTTTCAGGGAAAAATATGTAGTAGTGGTAAATTAAACAACAATATTATTCAACTACTCAGATTTATCATGATATGAGGAGAACATGAATGCAATGGACCCCTTTGTTCCTTATGGCCCATACAAAATTTAAGCTGTTGGAATTGAGAAGAAATACATTTCTGAATATATAAATAGAATAGGTTTTGTTAGAAGTTGATCACTGCACATGAGGAGAGAAAAAAAAAAAAATAATAAAATGAAAAGATGATGTATCAAGTCTAAAAGGAATTTCATAGAACAAATGTCACGTAGTACAAAAATAACATATATAGAACGACTAAATAGGTGAATCCAAAGCAACTCAAACTAAGAATTTAAAGAAAAACACATGTAATAAAATTAACAACTAAAAAGAGAAAAAAACTAAAAAATCACAAAATTAAATCGCATTAGCTCAATATAAAGTTAAGAACACAACAATTTATCAACCTAAAGTAGAGATGCAAGAAAAATAAAATATTCACCAAAAAATTGAGAGAGAGAGAGAGAGAGAGAGAGAACCTTTTTTTTTTTTTTTTTTTTTTGTGTGAGGGAAAAATATGTAAAGAATGGAAGAGAGTGACAAATTTATAGTAAGAGGTGTGAATAAGAAAGGACAAAAAAATGAAGATGAAGGGAAAGATGAAAAGTGATATTAAAGTAAAGGGTAGTGGAGAGATAAAAAGGCAAGGTAGAGTTGGGAGATGAAAAATGATGTTATGATAGAGGGTAGTGGGGAGATGAAAAGGTAAGGGATAGAAAAAGGTTAGAGAAATTGTAAATATTTAAAAAATGAGTAAATGTTAAAAAAAAATTATAGGAAAATTGGAAAGAAAAATGATTATGACGTGTACGCTAATGTGGTTCTAATGAAGTGTAGCAACAATAAATGCTAAACTTTAGATTTTAGATATATATATATATATACACACACACACACACACACACACACACACACAGATATAGATTAGTAAGTCGCCTATGTGATTAACAAATAACGTTGTAATATTTTATGTAAGATTTTTTTTTCTTAAGAAAGTTATGTAAGATGGTTTTAGAGAATGTTGTACATATATTATAATACAATTTTTATAGAGCTTTGTTAGTAATGAGTTCATCATAAGATGCAACAATTATAATTTGTACTCACATATCTATTATAACTATTCAGTTCAAGTAATGAGAGAGAAAAAAACCCCTGAGAGGAATATTATAAAATAAAAGTTGATATAGATGTGTTTTTTTTTTCTTTCTCCTTAAATTTAAAACAAAATACAATTATGGCTTTTCTACACCAACATCCTAAACAACCCCAGTCAATCAAAACCTTTATAAAACCCACAAATTCACAACGTCTGACCTTAACATCAAAATTGTAATTGCTGCTGTCACTAAATATAAAATGCAAGCCTCCTTCCCTAGTTGTAGCCAACTCATATGGCTTAGGATTAGGTGGGAAAAAAATGTTGGAGTTAGGTAGGTTTCGTTGAAAGATTGAAGGTGAGATCCTTTTTGTCTGTGTATTTGGCATGGGATGGAATGAAGGGCTATGGGTAAATATATATAACATAGTAGAAGTGTAAACTATGAAAATAGTGAATTGAAATGCAAAGAGTTTTATGTGTATGTGTGAGGAACGGAAAGTCTTGAAACATTGAATCAAATGAAACAAAAAGACAGAATTAAATTTGTTCTTATTTCTAATGTGGTCCTTGAAGGTATTTCAATTTTCTCTCCAAAAGAAATTCTCTTTGTAGCATTTTAACGTTACCTTCAATTTACCCACTTGAGGTTAGTTATGCTACTTGACCATTATTTATTTCATTACTTGCATGATTAAAATCTAAAAAGAAGAACATAAGAAATAGTATATAAAGTACTGTACTTAAGTTTTGTTCTAATAATATTATCAATCGTTCTACTACCTAGAACAAACCCTACTTGATAGGGATTTATCAATTTGGCAATATAAGGTCTCTACACCCAATTTTTAAAAAGTATTACATAAACTTATAGGATGAAATTGGGTTAAAGTTTCAAAGTGGCCAATTTTTGGAATCAGGACACTTTTCGTAGCAGCCCATTCCTTTGGAATTGTTCTATTCTCAAAGATTTCTTGGATAAGTCATAACAGTGGTGATACTATATATCACTCAATATATTCCGGTGTTTTTGTAAAAATAACCTTTGATAGTGGTTAGTAGCCGAATAAGTACATGGTTTCAACTTTCAACCTTCAACTTGAAGTGCCCCACTTTGTCTTTAGCCGACTTAAGGAACCCTACTTCTACTTGATTTGGCTTATAGGACTAGCTGACTTTGGAGTTATACATTTCATCATTTCTATAAAAGGAGTAAATCAACACCATATAAAAATTATTGATTTAATTTTTTTAAAATTCTTAATTATATTAATTTTTTTATAAATAGCTTCTTATAAAATTATAAATTATAAGTAGATATCATTCTTTCGTAAAAGATTGTGTAATGCTCAAAAGGAAACTTTCATACAAAAGTTGAGAATTTTAAACACTTTAATTTTTATAATAAAGACACTAAAATAACATTTTTTTTAATCTTTTAAAAGAAAGGTGCTCATAAATTTTTGGGGAAGAAAAAAAAAGTTTAATAATTTTCTTACCCATTTTTCCCACGTGTCAACCAAGTATGTAGCCAACAAACTCGTTTGAAGCATGTGTTTATAAATTCTAGTGGTATAGTAGGGGGGGTGGCTTTACATAGAGTCCAGGGTGGTCATAGGACCACACTGGCCTGGAAAAAATAACAATTATTATGTATAAATTTTAAAAAACTATGATTATTTTGTTCTTAATAAAACTTTGTCCAACATAATTAAACTTTAGACAAAATTTGGCAACAAGCTTGGAAGTAGACTAAGACTACAACTTGGATTAATATTTTTTTATTGAATTTAAATTTTAACAAATCCACCATTTAATTACATTTTCTTATTATATCTTCTATTCTTGCAAAATTTCAAGAAGAGAAAAAATCATTAGCTATGTTATCAATCAAATGTTTAAATTTCGAGTCTTTCTAATTTAAAATTATATATAAGAAATAAGTTTAGGGACCAAATAGTAAATAACGTCCGATAGGTATGAAATTTGATACGTGTTTTAAGAATATAGAGAATATGCAATTCAGCTATTAAATTTTCAAAATATGTAACAATGTTAATTTGTTTAGTGAGAGTTGTAGCCTAACTAAGTTTGTAACCAAACTTTGACCTTAAACTTTGGCCCCTTAAAAATATATTAGGTCCTTACAAATAAAAATAAAAAGTCCAAGATAAATTTTATTTAACTAAACTTTTGAAGAGATGTAGCTTGCAACATTGATAATGAAACTATCATGTAACAATTTGAAAATAAGAAAATTCATAGAAGAAAATTGTAAGGCTTTATGTGTTTGTATGTGTGTGTGTGTGTGTGTTTTTTTTTTTTCAATATATGAAATTCTCCTTTTATTAAATTTTGTATAATTTAAATTTCTTAATGACCACTCTAAAAAAACTTCTTAGAGCCGCCGCCACTGATAGTACACACCAAATTTAAGTTTTGGAGTTCAGGCAGGGGATGAGAAGAATAAAAAAGGACGATTGTTGGACACAATCCAAAGTTGGAATTGTCATAGCTATCATGAATTTGGTCAATTTCTCATAAAATTTTACAAATTTAAATACTAGTGGAAAAGATATTGTTTCGACTCAAAAACAGGATAGATGTTACCTCAAGAAAAATTTATTTAAATATGTAGTCAGTGTGGGAAAAAGAAAAAAAAAAAAAGTATAAAGATCATTTTTTAATATTTATTTTTCAACAATTTTGTACATAAGTAGATCAAGGAGGCAAAATCAACACTGAACTAATTGTTCTTAATGCAGGCCGACAGGTAAATAGCCAATTTTGTTCTAGTGTTCCTATTGTTGATTCCATGCATAAAATGAATGGTGGTGCATGTATTGGAATTTAGAAGCCGCTTCGCATGCATTTGCTGAAAACCTCTTTTCCACCTTTGAAACGTTGTGCGAGAATATCTTGAGGTTGCTATTTGAAGCATGAACTTTATTCTTTTTGTACATCCCCATCGCTGATATGGTTCTATTTCTTTGACTTATATTTAGAAATAGCTCTACCTAACAGCTAAGCTGATATTGAATATTATTAGTTTTAATATTAGAATTTAACAATAATTAGAGGTTTTCATTGTATTAAGATAGTGAATTTAAATTCAAGAGTCTTATAACTCAACTTATTTTTTTGGTAAATGAAAGATATTCAAAGTTCAAATCTTCATTTCTCAATTATCATTGTAATTATCAAACTTATTCATTGTTAGGATTTTTTTTTAATTGGACTATAAAAGATATTTGTGGAAAATTTGACATGAGACAATAATTGTCTTCATCATGGGATTTAAAATTAAAATTCTTATTTTCAATTGTCAATATATATATTTTTTTACCTGAATAAGAAAAAAACGTTTATGGAAAATTTGACATAAGACACTCTAAGAATCCACGTCTTCCATTAAAGACGGTAAAAGAATCTTATTTCACATTTTTTATTTTTTAATTGGACTTATTTTATTAAGTTATTTAAACCAAAAATGATTTTCTTTTGGATAAAGTTTAGTTACAAAATTTATTGTAGCATAAAACTATAATCTTGCTCAATAAAATAAACATTAATGGCCAAAATGGGCTTTTGCTATTTTCAAAAAAACAATCCAGTATTTTGCCCCCCTTTCTAAACTAATTAGAAAAATGCCTTTCTTTTGAAACTCGATTTTCTCAAAATCGAGTGAAGTCCTATAGTGGCGTTTTCAAGGAGCCTATAGTGACATTTTATGGACCTATAGTGGCGTTTTTAAACTCGATCTTTATGAAATCGAGTTATAGGTAAAAAAAAGAAAAAAAAAATGCATGTAACTCGATTTCATGAAGATCGAGTTTAAAAACGCCACTATAGGTCTTTAAAACGTCACTATAGGCTCCTTAAAACGCTACTAGAGGGCTCCATAATTTTTTATTTTTTTTTAAAACTCGATTTTGAGAAAATCAAGTTTCAAAAGAGGGGCATTTCTCTAATTAGTTTGGGAAAGGGGGCAAAATGCTAGATTGTTTTTTTGAAAAGGGCAAAAGCCAATTTTGTTCAAACATTAATACATATTTTGAAAATCTAACTGTTGAATTGCATTTTTTTTTTATGGTTTTAATACGCATGTCAAATTTTGAGTCAATTGGATATTATTTACAATATAATCTATAAACTTATATTTTATATATAATTTTAAACTACAAAAATTTGTAATTTAAACAATTTATTGATGACATAGCTATTGATATTTAATTTTCTAGAAATTCTACTAGCATGGAGGATATAAGAAGTATATGTAATCCAATGATGGATTTGTCAAAATTAACCTTTAATAAAAAGATATTGAGTAAGGTTGTAGCCTTAAACTACAACCAATTTTGTAGCTAAATTTTGTCTTTTTCTTTTCAAGACCTTTCTCTCTCATTCTCCCACTCTCATCGGTCTGTGAGATTTTGATTTTGATTTTTTTTTCCTTTTTGATTAGGTCCTCCTCCATTGAATTCAACTCATATATATACACACACACACATACAAATTGTTATTGTTCAATTTAAAATCTATGCTTTTTTTTTGGGTTTTTCACTTTGTGAAAAAATACAAATTACAAACATGGAGAGAGATTTATAGTCTAGATGTCTTTATTAAAAGCAAGAACTACAAAGCTCTTGACGTAAAAATACTTTACGCTTAATTCATAAATTACTTTTTTATATGAAATAAGGGACAAAAAATTATGTTTTTTAGAACTTTGATTGTAGAGAGAAATCATGAGTGTTTTGTTGTTTCGATCTCTCCTATGATTAGTAGGTAGTGATAATTTGTGGGTTTTTGAGATTAATCTGCGTGGATGGAACTACCATGCTTACTACCAATATTGTTTGCATTTTAAGCTCATCGGTGCAGTGTGGCTCGTATTAGAACTTATTCTTGATGGGATTGACAATAAGGATGACAATTTTGCCCAACCTTGCTTGACCCATCCCTCCCTGCATTGCCATACAAATGTGGTGGGGAGGGGATAGGGCAAGATTTTAATCCTGCACCATGGGGCGAGGCAAGGCGGAGATGAGTTTAGACTTTTCAGACTCATCCCATCTCATGTTGATAAGGGATTTTGTAAATTTTTTATACCCTAAAACCATATTATTTAAACAAACATATCAATATTAACTTATTTTATTCTACCCAATATAACTCTCTGCCTCTATTTTGTGATGTGTTATACTATAATATTTTTGTTTTTATTGTAGTATTGTTTTGTTAAACACTTGAGTTGTATTATTCAGTTTTTACTAAAAGTTAGTTTGATTTGATGGAATAAATTTAGTTGTAATTCTAAGTATATTTTTTTATTAATGAAATAGGTTTTATTAAAAAAATAATTGTATTAGTTATGGTGCAAGTTAACAAAAAACAGAGTTTTATAGAGTGGGGTGAGACTTCGCAAGGCTCTAAGGGTGGAGATGGGGGCAAGAAAATTTTCCCCATCATGTGGGGCGGGATGGGAATAGGGCAAAACAAATCCATGCTGGATAGGGGTGAAGACCCCATCCTTTGTCCCTGCCCCACCCCGCCCCATTGTCATCCTTAATTGACAAGCAAGGAAATCAATAACCCCGAGTTCCATTTTTTTTTTAAAGCCAATTCACGGTATGACATGGTAAAATGGGTTGAGATTTGCTAACCCGACCCAAACCTAAACTTTTGGATCTGAAGTAAAAACGGGTTGACTTGTGACTCGACCCATTTTTGGGTCAACTTGACCAAGCTAAGTCGTGACTAGACCTGTTTTTGAAAACTTTTTTTTTTTTTGGGTAAAAAAATAATAAGACATAGTTGGTTTATTTTTGTCAATACCATATCTTGTCTAACCCCGATTAATGTACCAAAATAATGATAAGAATTCAAGAAAGGAAGAAATGAATTTTTCAAGAAAAAGTTCCTACACTGCATCACCTCTCTTCTAGACGTGATATCTTGGGTAACTTCAAATTGAGTAAGGCTGAAGCCTATGGAAACTATACATTCAGAGCTTTTTGGGAATATCAAGTTTGAAGAAATTGGAGCTTGGAAAGGCCTCCAAATAGTAGCATGAAAATCAAACAAGAAACAAAAAAAAGAAAAAAGAAAAAAAAGACAAGATAGGAAAACTTGGAGGAAAAGTAGAGATCCATGTGATGGTGTTGCCAGAACATCATCACATAGCTACCTACTACCAGGCGGCTATGTGAAGGTGTTCAAGCAATACCTCACACGCTTCCTACTACCACTATATATACCCCCTTCACTTTTGGAAAAATAGACTATACTTGACTACAATACACTAGATACACTACAAAAAAATAGCCTAGAAAAATTCTGAAAAAATTCATTCTCTCTCTCTCTCTCTCTCTCTTTTCTTTGGTTTTTCCTTAGGAAACCCCTCTTCAACCCCTCTTTTCCTTCATAAAAAAAAAAGAAAAAAAAAAAATTTGGGACAATGGGTAAGGTGTAAGGGAATGGGTTAGCTTCTTTATAGATATTCCCATTCCCCATTTCTTCTTTACTTGTAATATCATAAATTATATATATATATATATATATATATATAGTGTTATACTATTGTGTTCTCTCTCTCTATCTCTCTCTCTTAATCCTAAAAAATATTCTATTTATTTTTCCTAAATGGTTTGTAAACCTTGCTTTAAGCATAATATGAGTATGTTGCCTAGAAAATGGTGATGGCTTATACTCCCATTTCTTCTATTGGTAAAGGACCAATAAGACTTTGGCAAGATTAGAGCTTATTTAGGAGAAATTCCTAAAAAATAAAATTTTTCAACAAACCTTTGAATTCCAAGCTATTTACTTTTCTTGTCATTTAAATTCAAGTTATTTACTTTTTTTGTCTTTACAGATCAAGTTATTTACTTATCTTCTCATTTGAATTCCAAGCAATTTATTGTCTTTAAATTCCAAGAAATTTATTTTTCTTGTCTTTAAATTCCAAGCAATTTTCTTATCTTGTCATTTAAATTCTAAGCAATTTACTCTCCTTGACTTTAAATTCCAAGTTATTTACTTTTTTTTTTTTGTCTTTAAATTCCTAGAACTTTACCTTATTGTTTTTAAATTCCTTTAAATTCCAAGCAATTTACTTTTATGACTTGTATTTTGTTAGGACATATGTAGAACTTGTTATGAACATATGTCATTTAGAATTGGCTAATCCTTTGACAAAACGCACTTTATTTGTAATTGGGCAAATCTAGGATGGTTTAAGTTTTCAATCAACATTGTGTTCAAGTCAAGAGTTAAAGCCATGAAAATCTGTTCAAGAAACAAGTGAAGAAGTGCTGTATTTTAAAACTTGACAGATAGCTTGATAGATTACATCTATTGAGGTTTAAAAGGAGCTTTTACCTCGATGCTCGACAGTAGCTTGACAAATAACTTATCTATCGAGGTTTATGAAAATCAGATTTCCAAATATGTTTTTCACACATATCTAAGCTATTTGTGTAGGGTTTATTTTCTCACAACCTTAGACATATATAAGGATTATTTTAAGTGCCGTCTAAGGTGATGCAACTTGATGCAAAGTGATTATTCACTCAAATTGTAACTGGAGACAATTTGCCCTAGTTCATCTTTCTCTTGAAGAAGTTGCTGCATTTGTATGCCATAGGGTTTTGTAACCAAGGAGCTTCTTGATCTTCATTGTGTGGATGAACTGAAGAACTTTGCAGCTAACATCATTCTCAAGCTGGTGTGTTAGTCATGTACTAGGATTCGTGTAAAGAAGTAAGCTGCATACTAGGATCTGTACATCGATTGGTTAGTCACATATTGGGAGTCGTGTATTAAAAGGAGAGATTGTCATTACATTGCAAGCCCAAATATGTATTGGGGTAAGGGTTCAACTGTAGGTTGGTATAAGGTACTTGAATTCCTTTACTTGTAATCGCTTGTTTTGATAATAGTGGATTCTCGGGAGTGGTGACCTTAAATTCGCTCGGTGGGGTTTTGCCTCTGTGGTTTTCCTCATTTGTAAACAAATCACCCGTGTCATATTTAATTTTCACTGTATTTAGTTATTTGGTGATTTGTTTGTGCTGCCAAGCTTATTGCATGTTAAATTGATCTAATTAATTTACTTGGCTAATTAATTGGTTAATTTAACCATTGGGTCAATACATTCTTGGCCTATTAAGTGGTATTAGAGTGGACACACTCTGATTATAGTTAATCATTGTTGTGTGATTCATTGACCCCTATTTGTCATGGATAAAGGACAATCTTTAATTACACCTCTTTTATTTGATGGCACTAACTATGCATACTGGAAAGTACGCATGAGAGTTTTCTTGCAGTCTTTAGATGAGAAGGTGTGGCAAGTTGTGGAGATAGGTTGGACCAAGTCAAAGGAAGCACCGGCTGATTGGGCTGATGCTAAGATCAAAGCAGAAAACTTTAACAGTGTGGTCACTAATGAGGAGTTCAAGAAGATATCCTCCATTGAAACTGTTAAGGAAGCATGGATTATCCTCCAGATAGCCTATGAAGGAACTAAGGCTATCAAGGATTCAAAACTTCAAAGGCTTACCATAAGTTTTGAAGAGATTAAGATGGAAAAGGATGAGTCATTTGATGAGTTCTATGCCAAGCTAAAGGACATAGGAACTCTGCTTTTAATCTTGAGGAAACCATTTTCAGAACCCAAGATTATTAGAAAAGTGCTTAGATCTCTTCCAGAAAGATTCCATGCCAAGATCATTGCCATTGAAGAATCAAAGAACATTGATCAAATTCCTTTGACAGAGCTAGTTGGCAACTTGCAAACCTATGAATTGGGTTTGTCTAGGATCGGGAAATCGAGCAAGAGCAAGAGCATGACACTAAAGGCCAAAAGTAGTGACACCAATGAGTCTTCTAATGATAAAGATTCTAAGATGAAATCCTATATCACAAGGCAGTTCAAAAAATTTATGAAGAATGCCAATGCGAAAGGATTTGACAAGGACCGAAAGTAATCTAGTTCTTCACAGTTCAAGAGCCAAGATAAAGGGAAGAAGGATGCTAGAAATGGCGATCAGTACACTGTTCCCTCTGGATCAAAGTGTTTTAGTTGTTAAGGTTTTGGACATATGAAACAAGAATGTCCAACTTATTTTAAGACCATTGGGAAAAGTAAAGCCCTTGCTATTACCTTGAGTGACACCAAGCTTGAGGATGATTCAGATAATGATGATGAGGGAATCTTGAATGCCTTCACTGCCACAGTAAATCCTATTGAAGGGATTTTTGAAGAGGTAGATGAAGAAGAGGATTTGGTGGAGTCTAAGTTTGAGAAGATGGATGAGAAGGAAGACATCCATACAACCTAAGCAAAACTATACAAGGTCTCTAAAAAGCACGAGAAATTGTATAGGCTGGCCACCAAGAAGCTGAGTGATGTGAAACTCGATTAAGAAGAGCTTTCCACAAAGGACCAAAAAACTTGAAGAGGAATTGTTCCAGGTTAGAGCTCAATTGGAGAGGACTTCCAGTGCAAAGCTTGATAAGATGCATAACTTTCAGAAATCTGCTTTTGATAAAATCGGTTTGAGGTATGATTTCTCTTCTTCTAATATTGCTTCTTCTAGTACCACTGTGTTTGTTACACCTACTAATAATGTTGATTCTAAGAACAATGGTGTTAAAACTGTTTTAGCTAGTGAGAACATAGACAAGGGTAAATCTATCTTAAGAGCACCCTTTAATCTTCAAAAGAAAGAGACTAAAAACCCTAGGACTAAGAAGGGTAATAACCAAAAGTCTAAACAAAAGAAGCAGCATCTCTATCATCACGGTGGAGTTACAGGACATATTTGACCTAATTGCTACAAGTGGTTAGCCACTCAACAGAGCAACCGTATGATCTCATTTGGAAACCATAATCAGTTTTCATCCTCTCTTACTCCTCTTGGAGATCTTATTAAGGCCTTCGTGTTCCTTTCGAACTTGAACGATTTCAATTATTCCCCCTTACCTCCGGTTCAAGGGTTTGCATAAAGTAAAGGATCTCCAAGGTGTGGAAGGAAAAAGGCTCAAAGTGATTTACTCACTTTTTCTCTCTCCCTTTCTTTTTGTTTATGTATTACTTGTGTGTTTTGCTTTCTTATTTTTGAGTCAATCAAGTTTTATGCTATGCTTTGTGTTAACCCGTTTTTGTTTGTTTTTTTTAGTTTTGCTTTATTTTATTTTTCCTAAAAATTAAAAAAAAATTGAAAAACCAGAAAAATACAAAAACAGTGTGTGTTTTGTGTACTTTCGTACTTGTGTACCTTGGATGGCTATTGAAACAAAATTTTATAAATTTTGTATCTTTTGTAGCTTAGGAGCATCTCTATGCATAACTACGCAAGTGAGGTTTGTGGCTCGTATTTGTGATGAGTAAGATTAAGTAATCTATTGTACTTAACACTAGTATCACTCTTTTTGACATGAAGGTCTAAAAAAATCCTAAGAGAAAGACATAAATAACCATCTTACCACTAAAGCCCACCAATCATGTATAACATCGATATACTTCGGCATAGCAAAACTTTGATGTTTCAAACTTAACATAATTGGATATTTCTTCTCTCTCTATATATGCCTATGCATGATATACTCAAAAGGAAAAGAATATATGCCAAGAAAATCAAAAGCAAAAAGAATCAAAATACTTTTAAATATGGTTGCAAGCATGTTTCTAGGAGATGTGAGAGTTATAGGATGTACCTTAAAAGTGATAGTCCCCATCAAGCAATTATAATTGTGTGTGAGTTAAATTGATTTTCTCATATCTCAAATCGTCATAACATGAGAAACTTGTGCAATCTTGCAATGTTTTCACACACAACACTCAAAAATTATTTGCTACTTTTGATACATGTATAGGTACAATATGATTTGGCCATTACAAGGAATACAAGTGTTAATGTGTGCTCACTAAACTGTATTGTCTTGTTTTTGAAATATAAAATTGGTTAGACTTTTTTAGTGTGTGTGTGTTTGGATCTTAAATGCTTTACATTCTTCTTGTTGAGAGTGTTTTTGAGAGCTTGACATGCTGATTGGATCTTTGGTTAAGTAGCTTTCTTGATTGCATTCATGTGTGTATTTTTCTCCTCGTTGAAAAATCTGTTTTTATCAAGCTTGACAGTTAGCTATCTATCGAGACCCTTGGACTTCCTTTTCTCAATAGATCTTATAGCATCTTCGATCTGTTGAGCTATTTAGAATTTGTCTCGATAGATTCTCAACAGATTCTTGATCCATCGAGAAAGTTTCTGTCTGGTTGATAGCTTCTCAACAGCTGTTCAATCTATTGAGGTACTTTTGCCATCGACAGATTCTCGACAACACCTCAACAGATTTATCTGTCGAGAATTAGTGCTCAACAGATTCTCGATAGCTCTCGATCCATCAAGATGCGATTTCTTTAAATAGATTCAGCACGTTATTAGATCTTATTTCTCTTGTTCTCTCTCGACAACTTGTGTCTTTTCACCTCCCAAACACACTTCTCTCACTCAAAACCTCTTACCCACATGATTTTCGGCCTAATCCTTGCTCAAATCACTTGGTAAGTATCCTCAATCCCTCTTTCTTCATGCATTTTACACATTTAGACCTAGGTTTTGGGTTTTCTTAAAATTTTTGGGGTTTTTGAAAATTGTTGAGTATTTTGTGAAATTTATGGGTTGGGTTTTGCTTAAATGATGCTATATGATCATGCATTGCATTCCATTAGCATTTTCACAATATTTTCATGCATTTAGATGTGTGTTTTATATGTTGGAACCTTGTGTGTTGTTAAGATTGGATTAGGATGAGCCCATGACTTTTTATTGTTGCACATCACATGCTCATGCATTGTTCAAGCATTCGTACCTTTTCTTTTCCATATTCTGGTACTCCTGTTGATGGTGTTTTTTTGTTTGTTTCTCTTTCCCTCTCTCTCTCTCTCTCTCTCTCTCTCTCTCTCTCTCTCTCTCTCTCTCTCTCTCCAGGACAGTCTGCGCAATGGCACCAAAGCATAAGTCTACTCCGTCTTGGAACCCTCTTCATTTCGGGGCATCATCTTCGGATTCCACTCATCTTCTGTCCGGTTCTGTGATAAGAAGGCCCGCAAGGACTTCTCGGAGAACTTCTCCAAATGTGACATTCATTTGGAACACCACGTTATCCTATTAGACTTTTTCGATGCTAAATCGAATTATCGGATCGTAAGATATCACATGATCAAGTTTTCACGGTCCATATGCATTGTGTCTAGGAAGAGTCTACTACACACGATTAATTTAAGTTAATTTTGATTGTTCAAATAATTAAAATTAATTAAATAATTTTGTGAGTGGTTGATAACTAGTGTTTAAAATAGGGTTGCATGCATAAGAATAAAATGGATGATTGGATAATAATAAAATTGTGAATAATTTAAACTTTATCAAGATTTATTTTAAGGGATTTATCCACAAGATAATTGTTTTTAAAAAGCCTGAATTATCTAGAAAAGAGATAAAAGAAAAAATCATGGACGGAGGATGAAAACACGTCTAGATATAAGGACCGGTCAGAAAACCCTAAAAGGAGAGTCCAAATGACACCCGAACACGAAAGTACGTTCGGCATCCAAGAGCTAGTTCGGCATTTTTGGAGTGCAGAACAGCACTTTGAAAGTGCCAAATTGCACCTTGTTGGGTTTTGGATTAACAGCCTTCAAGTGACAATAAGACACACCCTTTTCGACCTTTTCGCAAAAGGATGAGTCTAGATTCACATCCTAATCCTTCGTGCCTATTTTTTAGAGATTTCTAGTCCCTATAAATAGAGGCTGGGTCTCATAATTCAACACCTTTTTTTTTTACGCTCTGAGAGGCATACATTTTGAGACTTACAAATTGCTAATATTAGTTGATCCTCTCTGAGATTTGCTACAAGAATTAGGGTCTTTTAGGGTCTTTGAACCCTAGAACATCCTCTCAAGTAAAAGGGTGCTCATGCAAGAGGTTTCTTTCTAACCCTTTTGTTTTTATGTTTCTCTAATCATGATAGGGCATGCTTTCTTATTTTAAATATTCATATTCTGATTTGTTAATTTAGATTATCAAAATATGTTCTTGATTTTTTTATTGTCACTCTAATCTGTTTCTTAGTTTTAGAGATTTTCATGTACTAAACTAATTTTTCTTCAAAATAAAACGGATCTACATATTCTTAGATGTAGATCACGTATTGTTGTTTATTTTGTTTGAGTCATATAGCATGAAATTATTTCGTGAATGAGATCCTCTCCATACAAAAAATCTTTTTCAAATATAAAAACAGATTCGAATTTTTTAAACCAACCATAAGACTTTGTTTTATAAAAACAGATTTGAATTTTCTCTTCAAAAACCATTCTTTTTACACATACAAAAACATATCTTATTTTTTTTTTAATAAGTGAAAATCAATTTTTCTAACCATTAAAACATATTTGAATTTTTAAACAAAAAGAGGATACATTCATAAATAAATTTGTGCGGTTTAGTTTATTTCACATGTTCAACATATCATTCATAACATGCATAAAAATGGTACATTGTGTTAGGATGTGTGCCCTTAAATCCTATTGTATGATGCTATGTATGACATTATGTATGACTTAATGTTGTGGTTAATAAAGTTGTTTTATTATTATTTAAAATAATGGTAACATGAATATTGGGACATTATCATATTGCCCATGAGAAGCATAGTATGTGATTTATGTGATTTAGTCACAGAAGATATAAATAACAAGTTCTTTGTAAACTCAAAATTTTAGTTCATAGTCAGTGATGAAATTGGACATTTTATCTGCGAAGACTATAACATAGCAACTAAGATAATTTGTCTTGTTTATGGAAATGGAGATTTTTAGTTGCTATGTTGATAAGTTTTAAAATTTAAGATATATTGAACTGGACCGCTGTGAGATTTATTATTCTCCTTATGACTGTCAAATGAATAATATTCTCACGACTTATATTTACATAAACTCTTAATCTTGAGAGAATAATGGACCTGATCATGAAGTGTAGGTTGCTTTGATATATTAGGAGTGAGGTCTAAAGAAATGATAAAAATCTCAGTATGTTGGGCAATCACAATTAGTGTTGATGGAACATATATTCTCAAAATAGAATTCATAATCTCTTAATGGAAATACAAAATATTCTCTTGAGATAAGTTTAATGGGTTTGGTTATTCAGAGTGTTAGGCCTAACCACTTTAGTAAGGAGTTACTAAAGTATATATTTATGGAATTTAATTTCATAAATATATGATGAATAACTTAAAGGATTAAACAGGGTACTCAAGGAATTAAGATGTAATAATTTTCAAAGTGGCAGACTATATTCATGATTTTGTATTACTACGAATATTTTATGAAGGGGTTGCATGTACAAAAAATTCTTGGGATATAATTTATTAATAAGGCCTAGAGTGCAACTATATTTATATAGTAGTAATAAATATAATTAATGGTAACTTTGGGCTTGTCAAAATTTGACAGAAAAGCCTAAAGTCCATTGGAGCTACTGTCTTATTGGTCCCACTCCAAGCCACACACTTAAACCCAATTGGAAAGACCCAAAAGGCCAGCCTAACTAGATAATCAGTTAGATACAAAGGAAGAAACATATAGAATTTTAAAAAGGTGAAATATAACACCATTGTGAAATGGTGTGTAAGAAGAATTAGACACTTTGACATTCTCCCTTGGAAACTGATCGAGAGACCAAACTTCTTGGGCATTTGTGAAAGTGGAGTGAAGATTAAAAGTGTTCCAAAGTGATTTTGATCTTTGTTTTTGAAATTCATCACACCAAGGTACATTCTCTTGTTCTTAAATTTTGAAACTTATACAGTACATGTTTACATTTTTTAATGAAGTAGATCCGTTATTTTTCTGTTGCGTATATTTTGTATGCGATACAAACATGTATTTTTCCAAACAATTGGTCACAAGAGTCTAGAAGACCAGACTCAGTCTGGGCGGATGGGTGTCTAACACCTTCCCATTTCGTAACATAGCCTCCGGATTTAGGTCTTTGGCTAAGTAGATTTAGTCTTGTCTTTGTTTTGTTTTGGGTAGATTGTAACTAGGACAAAAAGTTATGTATTTTGGTAGATTGTAACTAAGACCCAACGCCATGTAATGTTCAAACTTTCAAACTTGTATCTTTTCATTCAATTAATAACAATGAGGCATTTCAATCATGTAAATTTGAACTCTAGTTTTTCTTATTTTTTGTACATGAAAAATAAGTAGAGACTCTACACCAGTTACCCAAAAAGAGAGGTGCTTTAAAAAGCACACTGCAAATATCTCTCTCTTTTTTGAGGGGCACTCACTTTCGAGGTCTCTCATAATGGCGACTCTACTAGGGATGTCAAGGGTTAAGCTTCGTATTAGACTTAAGTGACTAAATGTGTACTATTATTTTTCTTGGTCTTGCATGATATAGTTGTTGTTTGTTTATTTATGTTTAATGGGATGTTGTATGATATTTTGTTGTATGTATTGTTTGTTAAAATCTTTCCCTCACTGTAATTGTGTATGCCATCTAAATTGATAAGCCAAGAGCGTATTGACTCATTGTGATAAATTAATTTATTAATTAGCCAAGTTTATTAATTAATAAAATTAACATAAAAAATGCAAGGTAGCACAAACAAATCACCAATAAACTAAAATATGCAGCGAAAAATAAATTAACACGATAATTTGTTTACGAATGGGGAAAACCAACACGGCAAAAAAGCGGTTACAAGTAAAGGAATCCTAGTACCTTATACCAACCTATAGTTGAACCCTTACCCCAATACCCAATTGATCTTGTTCTATAGTGCAATCTCTCCTTTCAATGCACGGCTCCCAGTACGCGACTTCAATCACCAACTAGAGAAGGATATTGGCTACAAAGTTCTTCAGTTCATCATACGATGAAGATCGAGAATCTCCTTGGTTACAAAACCCTACGGTGTACAAACACAACAGTTTCTTCATAAGAAAGATGAACTAGGGCAAACTAGGTCTCCGGTCATAATTTGCTTGAACAAACTTTGCTCACTTGTGTAACTTGTGTCTTGGCTCCTTTTATATGTCTAGGGTTGTGAGAAAAGAAAGCCCAAACATATAATCACGGATTGGATGAAAAACAGACCAGAAATTCTGAGTTTCATAAATCTCGACAGATACCCTATCTGTCGAGTTGCTGTCAAGCCATGGGTTGGAACAGCTCTTCAAGTCTCGATAGATGCTAGCTGTCGAGCTTTAATGAACAACACTTTTCACACTTAAATCTTGGACAGACTTGCATGGCTTTAACACTTGAACTTGAACTCTTGTTCCTTGAAGTATTAAACACATCCTAGTCTACCCGATCACAAGTAAAGTGCGTTTTGTCAAAAGATTAGCCAATTACATAAAATAGTGACATATGTTCCTAACATTGAATCACATATGTCCTAACAATCTCTCCCTTTGGCAATCCATGACAAAACCATAACAAACAAATGAACATATAAGAGAAGTCATAAATCATTCAACCCATACTCACTTGTTAAGTACAATAAATCTATCCTAACACAAACTATTGAAAAACTTTGCAACAAGAGAGTTCATGGCAAGTAGACTTTGATAACCTGTATTTCTAAAATACTTTAAACAAAACTCATCTAGGCATTTTAGTGTGAAATAGAAATAATAGATTGCGTACAATATATAAGAAGCATATGCATAAAGAGAGAAAAGAAACAACACATGTAAGGGTATGTGAAAAACATACATCAACATATAAAGAGTACAAATACAATGTATATCAAAATGGTCACAAGTCCCATGTACAAGAGATAATGTATCTAAAGTAGAAAGAAAAGAAAAGATACAAGTATCCTCACTACATCCTTCAATATTAACACTCCTCCTAACAAAAATCTCTTATACTAAATCTCCCCCTAACTATGATTACTTTTATAATTAAAACTACTCCCCCTTTTTGTCATGAGTGACAGAGGGTAAGAGTGTCAAATAGACATCTCATCAGCACTGGAAGAGCTAGGATCTCCATCATCCTCATCATCGGAAGCAATAGCATCATCAACATCATCCTCATCCTCAGAAGCCACTAGAGTAGGTGGAAGAGAAGCAATGAAGCCACCTATGACTGCCTGCCGTTGTGTAATACTACCAACACGGGTATTCACCTAACACAACTCATCACTGAGAGTGTTGAGACGAGCATCCATACGCTGAAGTTATGCTGTGATGTCCTCGCAAGTCACACTACTAGTAGAAGAAGAAGGAGCGGATGTGGATGGAGCTGAAGGAGTAGGAGGAGCTTCTAACTCGAACCACCTCGACTGAAGCTGTGCCTTGTTCCATTTAACGGTAACGGCATCTATAGCACCCATAACAGGGAAGTGATAGGACGCGAGAAAAGGAATAGAAAAGTGGCGTAAAATCCTCATGATAGCTGAGGGGAAGATGAGCTTATCACAAGTTGCCGAATCCTTATACACATCTATGATATAAAGAATGAAATAAGAGGAAAAATCTATACTAAGATGCTCAAGAAGAGAAAGCAAAAACTGAGCGCAGGGCTCTGTAATAGAGTTATAGTGAGTTAAGGGATGTTGCACAAAATTCATGACCATGTTAAGAAACCGAGGCCCTTTAGCAAAGCTTGAACAGTAAGTGTATTGATGCTCACCCCAATTAGAAGGGCGTTTATAGAAAGAAGAGATAACCTCGTCTTTAGACACAGTCTTAAGATGATCACAACTAGGGTAGTTAGGATGCTCTACCCTAGGGATATAGAGCAAATCGGATACAATATCCGGTGTGACCACAATGTGTGTACATTGAACGCGAGTAACAAAGAGAGGTACTGAATAATCAATCCATGCATGTTGGAGTAAAACTCTTGGATCAGCATGGAGGGACATGTGACCAGGATGCTATATAGTGACTCCCATTCCCTACTGTGGATGACAGTGGGAAGGTCAGTGTCGGAGAAGTCTGACAAAATGACTTGCCGTTCCGAATGAATGCCTCGTCAGGAAAAGTTCTCAAAGAAGTCAAATTTGGCATTCTCATCACGGAATCGGATGTATGAGGGAGTAGCATTGGATGAAGTGGATGCCCCAGAATGAAGAGGGTTTCGTGACGTAACAGATTTACGTTTGGGTGTCGTAGAAGTAGACTAATGCAAACACAAGAGAGAGAGGGAGAAAGAGACAATCAGAAAAGTCCCAAGCAGTTCAAATATATTGAATAAAAAGAACGTGTGCATAGGAATGCATGAACATGTGACATGCAAAGGTAATTGCATCATGGGCTCAGCCTAATCCAATTCTACCAGTACATAATCAAGTAACATACACAGCACATATCTATGATAATATAGTTAAAATGCAAATGAGATGCAATGCATGAAGTTTTTAGATCAAAACTATAAGACCCATCCCAATAATTTGGCAAAAACTTAGCCCAAATTTTTCATCAAACCCCAAAAACTTAGGTTAAAAAACATGAAATGCATTAATATGAGGGATTTAGACACTTACCAAGTGACGAAAAACTTATTAAGGTTGAAGAATCCTTGAGGAGGAGGTTTAGAGAGAGAAAAGTGTGTTTGGAAGGTGAACTCCCTAGAGATAGAGAAGATGAAGATGCAGACCTATTCTATGAAGAATATGATGGTGGTGTGGACTATCATGATCAAGACATTGAAGATGACACAGAGGCTAACAGGTGGAGCGATACTGATAGTTATCAATATAGTCTGGTGAATGTGTTAGAGAATGCAAGAGAAGAGAATGTACAAGCCAATTGAATGTACCATGAAGAATATCTCTATGGACACCTTTTAGATTGGAGTGATATCACTAATATTAACTCGAGGTCTGGCCTAAGGTATGACAAGCATGGAAGAGAAGTTCCAAAGTTCGGGTCGTATTATGATTGAAAACCAAGTTCACCAACCCCACATACTTAAGAGGAAGATGACATAAATGCCAGATTGGCCACACTAGACCATAAGCTAATGGTCCACAGTCTCAGAATTATGACAATTTAGAGTGTTAAATGTAGTGATGAGAGGGAAGATGGAGGCGAGCCAAAACATCTCCCTTAATCCACTGACTTGGGCAAAAGAGGCAAGCACGACCTATTAGATGAGTGGATGGATAGCATAGAGCACTTGGATGCTTTTGTGACCAACAACCCTACAAACATGATGATAGACCACAAATTTGTTGACCTCTTGTGATTAATTAAATTGATTAATTAGCCGAGTTATTAATTAATCAAGTTAACATGCAAATTCACGTGGCAGCACAAAAAAATCACCAATAACTAAAGTATGCAGCAGAAATAAAATTAACACGGTGATTTGTTTACGAATGGGGAAAACCTGACCGCAAAACCCCCACCGGGTGATTTAAGGTCACCACTCCCGAAACTTTACTATTATCACAACAAGCGGTTACAAGCAAGGAATTCCAAGTACCTTACCAACCTACAGTTGAACTCTTACCCCAATACCAAATTGGACTTGTTCTGTAGTGACAGTTCTCCTTTTGATGCACGGCTCTCAAGTACGTGAGTAACCAATTGTGTGGATCCTAGTATGCGACTTCAATTCACCAACTAGAGAGAGAGTTGTTAGATGCAAAGTTCTTCAATTCATCCACACGATGAAGATCAAGAAGATGCGTGGTTACAAAATCCTACGATGCACATTACACAGTAACTTCTTCACAAGAGATGAACTAGGGCATGAACTTTGTCTTAGGTCACAAATTGCATAAACAATAATTACTCAATGCTTGTGCAACTTGCGTCACTTTGACGGCCCTTAAAACAATCCTTTTATATGTCTAGGGTTAGGAGAAAAGAAGTACCAAAGACACATTCACGGATTGGAATCAAAACAGAACTTAGAATCTGTTTTTCTTAAATCTCGATAGATAAAGGTGTCGAGGATCTGTCGAGAAGCTGTCGAGCCTCGGGGCTGAAATAGTTTCTAAAGCTCAATAGATGCATGTGTTGAGACTAGGTGTCTAGCTTTAGTAAT
Source organism: Castanopsis chinensis (assembly GCA_032878915.1). Lineage (NCBI taxonomy): Eukaryota > Viridiplantae > Streptophyta > Magnoliopsida > Fagales > Fagaceae > Castanopsis > Castanopsis chinensis. The sequence goes on along the minus strand of JAVQMG010000116.1, from coordinate 4,280,437 downwards.
TTGCACTTTCCAGCTTGTTTCTTGGACAAACTTGATAACTTCAACACTTGATCTTGAAAACAGTTTCTTGAAGCGTTAAATACATCCTAAATCTACCCAATTACAAGTAAAGTATGTTTTGTCAAAGGATAAGCCATTTACATAAAATAATGACATATGTTTGAAATCACTTGAACCACATATGTCCTTACACATGGAGATTGAAGAAAAAGCTACAAATTATATGGATATAGATCCCGTGGTACTGGTGCTGAGGGAAGAAGGAGCTTACTGGGAGCCACCTGCAATTGTGTAAGCCACGACGGAGTTAAAGAACTGGGCATGGGTGGGAGCTGCCCACCCCATGAAGGACTTCGTGAAGAAGATCAAGATCGTCAAGTTAGTCACCTTTGCCAAGAAGATCAACACCCCTGAGCTAGTCACCTTTGCCAAGAACATTGTTTCTATCCCTATTGAGTCTATTTATGATAGTATTTCTATTCTTGTTAAGTTTGTTTTTGATAATTTTCTAGTGAAGTCTACTTTAGTTGAGTCTATTGAATCTGTTGAAAACTTTTTTCCTTTTAATATGATTTCTGATTCTCCTTATTTGCTGGCTTTGATTGTTTTATTTCTGAAATTGGTAAAGAAACTCAACCTAGAACCTATAAAAGAAGAAACTCAACCTATTAACCTAGGATTTGAGGATGAGCCCAAAATAATCCAAGTGGGCAATACCCTAACCACTTTAGAGAAAGATGCATTAGTGGCACTACTGACAGAGTTCAAGGACGTCTTTGCTTGGTCATATGAAGACATGCCTGGGATTGATACAAATATAGTACAACACTGCATTCCAATAGATCTAACCATGGAATCAGTTAAGCAGAAATTGAGAAGAATGAAGCTAGAGTGGACTTTCAAGATCAAGGAAGAAGTGGAAAAACAGTACAATGCTAGATTCCTAAGAGTGGTCAACTATTCATAATGGTTAGCTAATGTGGTTCCGGTACCAAAGAAATATGGGAAGGTTAGGATGTGTGTAGATTTTCGAGATCTGACAAGGTCAGCTCAAAAGATGATTTCCCTTTACCTCACATTGATGTCTTGGTTGATAACACAGCAGGTCATGCCTTGCTATCATTTATGGACGAATTTTCAGGGTACAACCAGATCTAGATTGCTCTAGAAGATATGGAAAAAACCCCCTTCATTACACCATGGGGGACATACTGCAACATGGTCATGCCATTTGGCCTTAAATATGTTGCTGCTACTTACCAATATGCAGTCATCACTCTATTGCACGATTTGATTCGAAAAGAAATAGAAGTTTATGTTGATGACATGATAGTGAAGTCTAAAGACCGTGAAGGGCACATACCATCTTTAAGGAAGTTCTTTGAAAGAATTTGATTCTACAAGTTACGATTGAATCCCAAAAAGTGCACCTTCGGAGTTACATCTAGAAAGCTGTTAAAGTTTATGGTAAGCCAAAAAGGAATAGAAGTTGGTCCTGACAAAATCAAGGCAATTGTAGAAATGAAACCTCCAAGAACTGAAAAGAAAATTTGAGGATTTCTAGGGAGGATATTGTACATCAGCAGGTTCATAGCCCAGCTCACCATGACATGTGAACCACTCTTCAGACTGCTTAAGAAGGAAGTCCCTACAGTATGGAATGAATAATGCCGAGAAGCTTTTGAGATGATTAAGAGTTATCTGATGAAGCCACCAATACTTGTCTCACCAGTACCTGACAAGCCATTGTTGTTGTATCTCACCTCTACAGATAGACCAATGGGGGCTCTACTTGCTTAATACCTAGAGGAAACTAGAAAGGAGAATGTAATTTACTACATCAGCAAGTAGATGCTGCCTTATGAAGAAAAGTACTCACCCTTGGGAAAGACATGTGGAGAAGACATGTGTAGCAGTTGTTTGGGTAACCTGCAAGCTCAGACATTAAATGCTTGCTTACAAGATTTTGTTGACTGCAACGATGGATCCTTTGAAGTTCTTAATGGAAAAATCTGTACAAGATGGGAGACTGCTAAATGGGTCTTGCTTTTGTCAGAAATTGATATTAAGTGTGTGACTCAGAAATTTGAGAAAGGAAAGGCAATTGCCGATCACTTAGCCCATTGTTCACCAAAAGAAGCTGAAGAAATCCAAGGGGAATTTCTGGATGAAGACATCATGGGGATTGAGGTAGAATCATGGAAGATGTTTTGATGGAGCAACACATCAATACAGAAGTGGAATTGATGTCCCCTTAATTTCACCAAAAGGGACACACATTCCATTTTCCGGCAGACTTAACTATCTTGCCACCAACAATACCACAGAATATGAAGCTTGCATTATGAGTCTACAAGCAGCCTTAGGCCTAGGAATGAAGGATTTGGAGGTATATGGGGATTCAGCTCTAATCATCTCTCAGATTCAGAATAAATGGAAGATCAAAGAAGAAAGGCTAATGCCTTGTCATAAATGTCTTTAGAAATGGGCATTAAAATTCAGCAAGATCCAAGACTAGTATGAGCCAAGGATGCAGAATCAAATTGCAGATGCTTTAGAAACCAAGGCATCCATGATGGATGGACTAAAAGGAGAGAAAGCTAGACCGATAGTGTTGGAATAGAAAGAAGAACCAGCCTACTACATGACAATAGAAGAGGATGAGGGAAAGAATGGGGAAGGCGAATGGTATTCAGACATCCTACAGTACCTCAAGGATGGGACATACCCATCATCTGTAGACAAGAATGACCAATTGACCATCTGAAGGTTGTCTACTAATTACATTATTTGTGGTGAAAGACTTTACAGAAGATCATATGACAGAATTCATCTCCTTTGTGTAATCGCTAAGGGGGCACAACAGATAATTGAAGAGGTTCATGAATCAAGTTATGGGTCACATATGAATGCACATATGTTATCAAGGAAGATAATGAGACAAGGCTACAACTAGACCATTATGGAAGTTGACTGTGCAGCTCATGTTCGAAAATGTCATCAATGCCAAGTTCATGGGGATTTGAAGCACATGCCGCCTATGCCACTGCATATTATGACATCACCCCGGCCCTTCCCTACATGGGGGATAAACATTATAGGGAAGATTCATCCAGCTGCATCCATTGGCCATGAATTCATACTTGTAGTGATAGATTACTTCACTAAATGGGTAGAAGCTACCTCATACAAAGTATTGAATTCAAAGAAAGTTGCTCAATTTATTCAGACCAACATCATCTGCAGATATGGGGTACCACATGAAATTATCTCCGACAATGGGTTACATTTTAAAGGAGAAATAGAGAATCTACTGCGACAGTTCAACATTTAGCACCACAAGTCTTCACCCTACTATTCTCAGACGAATGGAGTAATTGAGGCTGCTAATAAAAATATAAGGTGAATCTTGAAGAAGAGCACAAATAACTACAAGGATTGGCAACTACATTTACCCCATGCATTCTAGGGAAATAGAACATCAATTCGATCTTCCATGGGAGCCACTCCATATTCATTGGTGTATGGGATGGAAGCGGTCCTTCCCATTGAAATGGTTGTCCGATCACTAAGGATAATACTGGAAAGTGAAATCCCTGAAGCGGATTGGTTGCAAAGCAGATATGACCAGTTATGCATGCTGGATTAGAAAAGACACAAAGCCCTATATCACATTTAGGGATACCAATGGAAACTTAGGAAAGCTTTTGATAAGAAAGTGAGAACCAGAGATTTGAAGTTAGGAGATTTGGTGTTGAAAGAAATCTGAGCCCCAGTCCTAGTTGCAAATGAGACGTTCAAGCAAAATTGGGCAAGCCCATACATTATTAAGCATATATACTTGGGAGGAGCAGTAAGATTAATGGACTTAGATGCAAATCCTTTCACTAAGCCAACCAACATGGATTGATTGAAGAAGTGCAATGTTTGAAGTGATAGTTGCAAGCCAAGCCATAAAAGAAAAAAAGACCCAAAAAAAAAAAGAAAAAGCTCCCTAGCCTGAAAACTTGAAAGGCCAATCTAGGCAAAAATTAGAGCAAAACATAAAAAAAAAAAAAAAAAAAAAAAAAAGAAAAGAAAAAAAGAAAAAGAAAAGGTAGGTTAAAAACCTGAAAAGGTGACCTACGCAAAAGGATAGTAAAAAAAAAAAAAAAAAGAGTGAGAAAGCCTGCTAGGTTGAAAACCTGAAAGGGTGACCTAGGCAAAAATTAAGGCAAATAAAAAAAAATCAATGAACTACGTGATGACTTGATTCTTCTATCAAAGGGGGTACGTAGGCAGCCATGCATTGGTTCGGTCACAATTTCCCAAAACCCATCATTTGCCCATTAACCGAAATTTTCCTAAAATTCATCCATTCCATTAAACCATGTAATTACAGAAAAACCTAAACCCTAAGCCAAACCATTAAAAAAAAAAAAAAAAAAACAAACAAACAAACCCCAAAAGCCTACATCATAAATAGAACTCCTAAACTGCAAACCTTAAAGAATTCCTGAAAATAACATCATTTTCTAAATAAACATGCTCAAAGCCAAAAAAATAAGAAGCTCACTTTGTCTTCTATCTTTTCTTTTTCTGATCATTAATTTATTTTGTGTTAGGTGCTTCATTATCCTTGTCTCTTCTTTTGAATTCTTAGTTGTCTTGATCGAGTCTTTCCTGGTTGTCTCTAAGAAATTGTTCTCTCATAAAAGCCCTCTCAGCTTCCTTGTCAGCAATCTTGTCTGTAAGCCAATTAGAGTATTTTGTATTCATCCTATGAAAGTGAACCTTGACAAAAGATTGGTCCACCAGGTTAGCCATCTTTAAACCCGATAGCATGTTTTTCACAGTAGTAGGATTTGTGTCCACAGGAGAGAAAGGTCTCCTTCTTTTACCACTTGGCATTCCTTGTTTGTATTTGAACTGCCTTAAGAGTTTATCTCCCTTGTAGAAAATTGCCCTCCATAGTCAAACAAGGAAGATGTGGTTTGATCCTAGAGACCACAGTAGAGGGGGTGGGCACTTCCACCAATAACAGTCCCATTGAATTGAAGTACTGGATTTATTGCCCAAGAACTTCACCCAATCACTCTCAGTTTGGCACTCAGTTTTGATTACAGCCCTGCTAAGAAAACTGCTAGGCCTATAATTGCTGATTGTAGGCTTGGCAATCATGTCCAATCGCTCCATTAGCCATATTTGCAAAGTCAAAGGACTCTCTAAGAAGTTTTGAGTTTCTCCACCATGAAATACAACATCTAGTCCTAGAAGAGTTTCTGCAAAGATCAAAGAAACAAGGTTGTCACCATCTTTAATTTGATTCACAACACTTATGGCTCGAGCATCCATAAAACCGTGTCTCCTAGAGCAAAGTAAAAATTCTCCCATGAAGCATAAGGCTAAACCGAAGTTTTTTTGCATATTATTGGTCACTCCATAGGTGTGTTTATCAATCAGCCGAGAGGTAATTGCACGAAGATTCACCATCTAGCCTTCAATCATACTATCAGTAATGGAAGTAGGAAGACATATAGCATCAGACAAAAATTCCTTATGCTTGAGATCATAAGAAACTACAATAGATTTTTAGCTTGGAACATAGCCAAGAATAGCGGAAAACTCTTCAAATGTCGAACAAAGTTCAGCACTGTTAAACCAAAACACATGATCTTACGGATCCCAGAATTCCACAGCAGCATGAAGGAAGTCCCACTTGATCTTGACATTCCCCAAAGCCTTAATTCCCTCTAGTTTGAAGGCTGCAAAATTGGTTTTGGTGCTGAAATCAAAGCTATGAACCCACCTATTAATATCATGAATTGTTGGTTGAGAAAAGTTTTGATTGCTAGCCATTGATGACTTTTGCTTGTAATTGTTGATTGTTGCTAACCTTTATACAGAGAATTGTTGCAGGAGAATCCATTTATATAAGCCACATCAATACCAAATTAGGTTTGAAATAGGTTTCAGAGAGTTTGTTGCTGACTAGGAGAGTGTTTTATGATCACAAACGAAGTAAATATTTTTCAAAAAACGCGAAAACACGAAACATGCATTGGAAAATCGTAAGGAGTCAACTCACCAGGGTGCGAGCATCATAACGTGGCCTAGTGCCATTCGGCACTATAAAAGTGTCGACCGGCACTTTTAAAGTGCTGAACGACACTCCAAAAGTGCTGAATGGCACTCCTCACGTGCCAAGTGGCACATAGCCTTTCCATTCTACGCCCATGCAATCCTATGCCATTTCACGTTCTCGGACTGTTTTTTTTAGATCGTTTGACACTCAAAAATATTTGTTTTTAGTAAAACTGGGACACTTTGACATGCTTAACTCACTTGTTTTCAAAAAATCATCACTTGAATCATTGTTTTCAAAAAATTGATCAAATCAAGTTTTTTTTCAAAGACTCATGAATTTATGTTCCAAACTAGGGGCATTCACCCATGTCTCATGCAATTTTCAAAAAAAAAAAATCATCATCATCATCTTTTCAAAAAAAAATCATCATCATGATTTCCAAAAATCATGCATTCATTTTAAACTAGGGGCATTCGGCTCTGCCTCATTCAAGCAAGTGCAGATTCCAACAAAGTTAATCAAGATAAGTTTAAATTGATACAAGAGCTCATCAGGTGAACTCTAAACTTATCTTAGTTAAAGTTTCTTCATGATCTAAGGTGATGCCAAGGATAAAGCACTAAACATGGAAATTAATACAAGATTGTCTAAGGAACACTTCCTTTTGTTTTGTAGGAAAAATAAAAATACAAGTCATACATCATTGGGACTCCGAGTCTGCCTACGTGAGGATTTCCTTGACACACCCATAGAGGAGCCACCCTCAGTATTGCCTTCTTAACTCGAGAAAAAGCAAGGATCATATTGACAATTTTCAAGTTCAAGGGCATGGAACTATACGTTCCATCAAGATTCATCACATCGTATTGCCATGCTGGAAAATGAGGATAAGTCTTTGTAAAGGAACTAGAAGAACTACCAGCATGATAAGGAGAAGGAATTTCTTCCTCTTCGTCTCCCTTTTCCTCTCCTTCAGAATGTGGTGGCTAAAAATCCAACATGCAAATTTTGTTACTAAGCAAAGATATGGAAAGAATTTGCAAAATGAGGATTCGACTTTTGAAAGGAAAAGAAGTACTATTTGGCCAGCCAAGCAACCTTGCAAACGAGTTTTATTAAATTCAGAATAAAATCTTGCTGTTCTTGGAATAACAAAGCCCACGTGGGCCTGAGCAATCTTTTCACCAGTTAGAAAGTCAGCTAACTAAATGGAGGGAAAAGGAGGAACTGGAATTCTTGTAGGAGGATATACATGATGAACTTGGGGTGACACTCGATCACCAAGATACCAATACCTTCCATGCCCACATTCAAACAATGCTTGACAACCATTAAGCTCCAAAGCTTATTCACACTCTGCATACCCCTCACATCCAGCCCAAGGATCTAAAGACATAAAAAACCACAAAGAAACCCAGAATGAGAAATGGTCAAACCATAATCAAGCACCAAAGATCCTGAACAAAGACTAAAGATATGAAGAAGAAGGACCCATATCATCAACAGTCAAATTATCAATCACCAAGCGCCAAATTTCCAAAGAACGCCTGGAGATCTCTGACGACCGATACTTGGGCAACCAATGGAAAAATCTAGGAAAAATGCCAACAACTTCCTCCTGGGTGTCATGACCCACTCCAAAATACTCATAAATCCAACCTGAAAATTGCCACAACACCATTACCACAAAGATAAGATAATTTTCCAAAAGCTTACACATAGCAAAAAAAAAAAAAAAAAAAAAAAAAAATTCAAAACCTCACCTGCCATACAAATTGAGCCCCACCTAAGCTTGAAAGACTCCGCCTAGAGAGTTAGGTCATGAAGTGCATCAAATAGTATTGGCCATGTCGCCCCAGTCATAATTCCGGATTTGTCCGACTCTTGTCAACCTTTCTAAGTAATGCAGATTCACAGTACTGCCTAAATCCAAACACAAGAAAATCCCAACAAAAAGAAGCATGAACATACAAGCACCTTTTTCTGTAGTCTCACAATGAGGAATATTTTCACATAGCCAAGACAAGGGGATATTGTTACTCCTCATTCTGGAAGGCACTACACCTAGAAGTTTTTTGAGTTTAGCTAGGGTAAAGGAATCATTGACGAGAATTCTTTCACCACCCAACCTCAGACTAGTGATAACAGAGAAGTTATAAGGTGTCAACATTACCTTCCCAGTACTAGGAAAATGGAGGGTACAGATAGTATCCTAGAAGCGTTCTGCCAAGGCAAGATGTAACTGAAGATCTTTGTATTAATGTGTCTCATGATTCAACAAAGCTTCGAAGAATGTGTCAAAGCCTGCTTCATTGATGGTGTTTTTGATGCTAGGAGACAACACTGCCCATGCACTTTTAAACATTTGGAGATTGCCTTGAATCTTGAGGCTCTACAATACAAGTTTAGCTCATCAATTTCCATGACCAAACTACATGTCCAAAAATTTTCCATGACCAAACCCACATCACAAAAAAAAAACCCCAATGCCCCACCAAAATTTCACCACAATCAAAATTCTTCACATATCCATACACAACTATCAAATTTTTTCCATAGCCATAATAATATTCCTACGTTTCCAAAATAGCAAAAACTTCCACAAACTTAGGCCCATGCACAAAATAAATTCCCACATGGTCACAAAAATTTCCAAGAACCAACATCACATACCCAACAAAATCTTCCAAATTTCATACCCATAAAATTTTTCCATGACCAAAATTTTTTTTTCCATACCCACAAAATTTTGCCATGTCCATAGAACAAAGTTTACACATACAAATGCCAATAGACTTTCTCCATATCCATCATGAATACATTCACATAAGCTTACTACAAAGTTTTCACAATACCAACACTCCCAAAATCCAAACACCAAAATTCATCCAACAGCATCAATATCTACCTACATTATCAAAATTCCATAAGCCATCAACATTGTCCAAATTGGACCATGATAAAAAAAAAATAATACTCCAAGAATGCCCCAGAGTCAACATTTTCCAACACAGCCAATCAAGTAATGCCCTAAATTTTAAACAACCAAATGACAATATCTCACCATGAAACTTTCAATGAAACATGCAACAACATTTTTCCAAGCAAAAGAAACCAAGGAAAAACTCACTTTGGTGTTTACATGAAGATATGGAGGGAATTCTAGCCTTTTACCCTTATTTTTAAAAATATTTGGCAATATGCCCACTGTTTTGAAACTATATAGGTTCGTGCCTCTGTTTTGAAACTCGATTTTATTAAAATCAAGTTTCAATGAAAAACTCGATTGGTTGAAAATCAAGTTATGCACGATCAAACTTAAAAAAAAAAAATTGCATGGAACTCGAGTTTGTGAAGCTCAAGTTCCATAAAAATGCCGTTCTAGGTCTTATAAAACGTAGCTATAGGTTTGGGGTGATCAAACTTTAAAAAAAAAAAAAAATTTGCATGGAACTTGAGTTTAGGAAGCTCGAGTTCCATAAAAACGCTGCTATAGGTCTTATAAAACGTAGCTATAGGTTTGGCATGATCAAACTTAAAAAAAAAAAAAAACAATTGCATGGAACTTGAGTTTATGAAGCTCGAGTTCCATAAAAATGCTGCTATAGGTCTTATAAAACGTAGCTATAGATAAGGAACTTGAGCTCTGTGAACTCGAGTTCCATGCAATTTTTTTTTTTTTTTTTAAATTTGATCACCCAATACTTGAATTTCTACCAATCGAGTATTTTAATTGAAACTCGATTTTAATAAAATCAACTTTCGAAACAAGGACACGATCCTTTATAGTTTCAAAACAGGGGCATAGAGCCAAATATTTTGCCCAGTAAGGGCAAAAGCCTAGAATCTCCAAGATATGGAGCATGGGTCTTTGGGTCTTGAAGAAGTCCATCCTCCTCATGCCAATTAAATGTAGGATCATATTTCTTGCCACGAAAAGTAAGAAAATAAAGTCCTTTGGATGAAGAAGCCATCTTGATGCAAAGAAAAATGGATTTGTAAAATGGGTTTCACCAAAATGGGTGTGTGGTGAAAATGTATAAAACACAAGGATCTAAAGAAATATTGATAGAGATGGACGAGGGAAGCTTGAGAAGCTTAGAGAAGTGTTTTTTATATGAAGAAATGATGAGATGAAGAAGAAAAATCAAGGTGAAGAAGAAGGTGAATAGTGACAATGGAAGAAGAGAGGTGGAGAAGGATGAAAAAAAAAAGAGAGAGACAAGGGAAGTGGGGGGGCCAAAATTCGGCCCCCACACTTTGAACTTAGTCTACCCAAAAAAAAAAATTTCCAAAGTTTTCCTAATATATTTTGAACTCCAAAGTCTCAAAATTTTCATCTCCAAATAAAAAAAAAAAAAAAATGAAGAAGAAGAAGAAGAAGAAGAAGAAGAAAATGAAAAAAATTCACATTTTTTTTTTTTAATAATACCAAATATTTTTCTAAATCCAAACCTCCCGATTTTAAACCCAGATTTCATGATCAAAATTTCAAGTTTTAACTTTCAAATTTTCAAATCTCAAAATTTCAGACATCAAATCAAAGTTTCCAAGTTTCAAAGTCTTAAAATTTTAAATGTAAATTTCAAAACTTTCAGGTTTTAAAAATAAAATCTTTTCCAACAATAAAATCTTTTCAATCAAAGCATTTCTTAATAAAGTTCAAATAAAAAAGGAATGAATAAAGGTCACACATCTCAAAAACAGTGGGAACACAAAGCACTTATAAGCTAGAGACTAATTCCAAATTTTAATTTTTGCAAGCAATAACTTGGTTTAAAGGATGAGAAGCCCTTGATTACCTTAGTCAAGATCAAGCCAGTTGATCACAGACACTCTTTTCGTCAAGACCAAGCCTGTTGGTCACAAACACCCCTTTAGTCAAGATCAAGCCAGTTGATCGCAGACACGCCCTTCGTCAAGATCAAGCCAGTTGGTCGCAGACACTCCTTTCGTCATGACCAACGTTATGACCAAGCCAATTGGCTGCAGACACTCCTTTCGTCATGACCAAGCTAATTGATCGTAGACCCTCCTTTAGTCAAGACCAAGCCCATTGGTCGCAAACCCTCCTTCAGTCAAGATCAAGCCAGTTGATCACAGACACTCCTTTAGTCGAGATCAAGTGAATTGATTGCGGACACTCCTTTTGTCAAGATCAAGTCAGTTGATCGCAGATACTCCTTTAGTCAAGATCAAGCTAGTTGATCGTAGACACCCCTTTCGTCAAGACCAAGCCAATTAGTCATAGACACTCCTTTTGTCAAGATCAAGCCAGTTGGTCGTAGACACTTCTTTCGTCAAGATTAAGCCAGTTGGTCGCAGACACCCCTTTTGTCGAGACCAAGCCAGTTGGTTGCAAACACACCTTCGTCAAGATCAAGCCCTTTTGGTCGCAGACAACTCCATTATTAAGATTAGAATGAAAAAGTCTCTCAGTCATATCAATTGTCAAGAATCATCTCAAAGTTCATCAATTACCAGCTAAGTCAAATATTCTCATTGTTTTGCCAAAAAGATAAAGCACTAGTTCTATGTTCCAAAGTTTTAGGTCCAAGGGCTAAGTAATCTTTGAAAATTTAACCTCAATTAAATCATGGTCGCTAAAATCAGTGTCTTTGTTTTACATTGACATTTGCTTTCCAAGCTCTGTCAATGAGGGGCATACTGTAGAAACTCGATTTTGCACCCCTGATTTAATCAAGAAAGATGACTAGAGCGACCATCCATGTACTAAAAAAAAATCATTCTTGCATTACATGCATCATTTGTCGTTGCATCACATGCATCAATTTGTTCTTGCATTGCTCGTATCAATTCATTCATTGCATATCATAAAAACAATCTTGAGATTCTAACATTCGCAACAGTGTGTCTGGTTTCTAAATCGAACCATCGGATTGAAAGATATCGCATGATCAAGTTTGCATGGTCCATATGCATTGTGTCTAGGTAGAGTCGACCACACACGATTAATTTAAGTTAATTCTAATTGGTCCAAAAATTAAAATTAATTAAATAATTTTAGGATTGGTTGAATTAGTGTTTAAAATAGGGTTCCATGCATAGTAATAAAATGGATGATTGGATTATAATAAAATTGTGGATAATCTTAACTTTATCAAGATTTATTTTAAGGGATTTATCCACAAGATAATTGTTCTTAAAAAGCTTGAATTATCTAGAAAAGAGATAAAAAAAAAAAAAAATCATAGTCGGAGGATGAAAACACATCTAGATACAAGGACCAATCAAAAAATCCTAGAAGGAAAGTCCAAATGGCACCCGAACACGGAAGTACATTTGGCATCCAAGAGCCAATTCGACACTTTTGGAGTACCAAACGGCACTTTGAAAGTGCCTAATTTCACCTTGTTGGGTTTTGGCCCAATGGCCTTCGAGTGACAATAAGACACATCCTTTTCGACCTTTTCGCAAAAGGATGAGTTCGGATTCACATCCTAATCATCCATGCCTATTTTTTAGAGATTTTGGTCCCTATAAATAGAGGCTGGGTCTCATAATTCAACACCTTTTTTTTACGCTTTAAGAGGCATACGCTTTAAGACTTATAAATTGCTGATATTAGTTGATTTTTCTCTGAGATTTGCTACAAGAATTTGGGTTTTTAGGTTTCAAAGATAATAGTATAAGTTTCTTTGAACCCTAGAACATCCTCTCATGTAAAAGAGCACTCATGCAAGAGGTTGTTTTCTAACCCTCTTGTTTTTATGTTTCTCTAATCATGATGGGGCATACTTTCCAATTGCACTTTACACTCAAGAAGTGTGGTCTCTCAATCAGTTTTCAAAAGGAGAATAAGAGAGTGTCTCACACTCACATACACACCATTTTACAATGATGTCATACTCTTTTTCAAAATTCTGTTTGTTTCTCCCTTTATATTTAACTGATTATCTAATTGGACTAGCCTTTTAGGCCTTTCCAATTGGGTTGTAGTGTGTGGCTTGGAGTAGGATAAAAAAGGACCAATAAGACACTAGCTCCAATGGGCCTTAGGCTTTTCTGTCAACTCTTGATAAATCCAAAGTTACCATTAACTATATTTAATACCACTATATAAATATAGTTGCACTCTAGGCCTTATTTATAAATTATACCCTAAGACCTCATTATATATGCAATCACTTCATAAAATATTCGTAGTAATACAAAGTCATGAATGTAAACTGCCACTTTGTAAATTATTACATCTCAATCCTTGGGTACCTAGTTTAATCCTCTATGTTATTCACCATATATTTATCAAATCCAATTTCATAAATATATACTTTAGTAACTTTTTACTAAAGTGATTAAGCCTAACACTTTGAATAACCAAACCTATTAAACTTTTCTCAAGGGAGTATTTTGTATCTCCGTTAAAAGACTATGAATTGCATCTTGAAAATATATGTTCCATCCACACTAAATGTGGCTACCCAACATACTAAGGTTTTGATCGTGTCTATAGATCTCACTCCTAATATATCAAAGCAACCTACATGTCACGATCAGGTCTATTATCCTCTTAGGATTAAAATTTCATGTAAATAGAAGTTGTGAGATTTATTATTCATTTGACAGTCGTTAGCAGAATAATAAATCTCACAGTGGTCTAGTTCAATATGTCTTACTCTTAAAACATATCAACATACCAATTAGAAGTCTCCACTTCCATGATCAAGACAAATCATCTTAGTTGATATGTTATAGTTTTCGCAGATGAAATGCCCAATATCATCACCGACTACGAACTATAATTTTGAGTTTACAAAGAACTTGTGATTTATATCTTCTTTGACTTTTCACATAAATCACATACTATGCATCTCATGGACTATATGATAATGTTCAATATTCATGTTACCATTATTTTAGATTATAATAAAACAACTTTATTAATTACAACATTAAATCATACATGCTGTCATACATAGCATCATACAATAGGATTTAAGGGCACATATCCTAACAATCTCCCACTTGCCCTAAAGACTATTGTGCACTAATCTAACTCTCATTCCCTCCAAATGTGACTCAAAAGTCCTTTGGGGCAAGGCTTTGGTAAAGGGATTTGCTAGATTATTTGCACTATCAAACTTTGCTGCTACTACTACATCTCCACGAGTAACAATGTCTCGAATGATGTGGTACTTTATCTCAATGTGCTTTCCTTTCTTATGATCCCTTAAATCTTTAGATTGTGCAACTGCTTCACTATTGTCTTTAAACAATGTGATGGGAACTTGCTCCATTCTCACAACACTAAGATTAGAAAGGAATTTTTTGAGCCAAACAGCTTCCTTTACCGCTTCACAAGTAGCAACATATTCAGCTTCCATGGCGGAGTTCGCAATACAAGATTGCTTAACGCTCCTCCAACTTATGGCTCCACCTCTTAAGGCAAACACTCAACCTGAAGTGGAATTTTTGAAATCAAGATCTGATTGAAAGTCTAAATCTGTATAGCCAATGTGAATCAAATCCTCACTATGGTAAACAAGCATATAAATTCTTGTTCTACGTAGATACTTGAGAATATGCTTTACAACTTGCCATTGTTTTGAACCTGGATTTGATTGATATTGGCTGACTAAGCCAAATGAATAACAGATATTTGGCCTAGTACATAGAATGGCATACATGAGACTTTCCATTGCAGAAGCATAAGGAATTTGTCTCATCATATTTACTTCCTCAAGAGTCTTAGGCCTTTGGTCATCAGACAAAGAAACTCCATGTCTAAAAGGAAGTAATTCTCTCTTGGAGTTTTGCATGCTAAACCATTCTAGAACCTTATCTATATATCTAGCTTGTGATAAACCGAACATCTTATTCTTGCAATCTCGCCAAAACTTGATTCCTAGAATAAAGTTAGCTTCGCCTAAGTCCTTCATGTCAAATTGGCTTGACAACCAAACCTTTATTGATGACATTACCCCTACATCATTTCCAATGAGTAGAATATCATCAGCATAAAGCACTAGGAACATTACTATTTTGTCTCGATGTCTTTTGTACACATATGGTTCATCAAGATTTTGTTCAAAACCAAATGACTTGATTGCTTGATCAAATTTGATGTTCCATGACTTAGATGCTTGCTTAAGTCCATAAATGAACTTTTTTAACTTGCATACCATATACTCTTAGTTCTTTGCTATGAAACCTTCTAGTTGCATCATATAGATTTCTTCTTCAAGATTGCCATTAAGAAATGCAGTCTTGACATCTGTTTGCCAAATCTCATAATCATAATGAGCAGCAATGGATAAGAAAATTCTGATAGATTTAAGCATGATTACTGGTGAAAAAGTTTCATCATAATCAATACATTCTTTTTATGTACCATTTTGCCACTAGTCTTGCTTTAAAGGTTTTAACTTTTCCATCTATCCATCTCTTCCTCTTGTAAACCCATATGCAACCAATATGTTTAATGCTATTAGGCACCTTTACAAGATCCCAAACTTGATTGGAATACAAAGAATCTAATTCACATTTCATAACTTGGAAACAATGATGTGCATCTATATCATTCATTTCCTTCTCATAAGTGTTGAGATCTAATTCAGCCTCTTTTGAGATAGCTTCAAAGTTTATCCCAAACCTATAAATCCTATAGGAGGCTAAATAATTCTCCCACTACGACAAGACACCTGTGTACTAGTCATCTCATGAGTAATATCTTGTGGTGTATCTAATACAGCCACATCATCCCTAGTTTCATCCATTGGTTGTTTAACTACTGGTTCATTCATTTTAGCTGAAACAACTCTACTTCTAGGAGTATAATCATTCATATAGTCATTTTCCAAGAATTTGGCATTTGTGTTGACAAACACTTTATTGTCCTTATGACTATAGAAAAAATCTTCAACAGTTCCTTTTGGATACCCTACAAATAATATCGCTTCTGTTTTAGACTGTAACTTGTCAGACTTTCCTTTCAACATGTGCTGGACAACTCCATATATGGAGATGTCTCATACTAGGCTTACGCCCAGTCCACAACTCTACAAGTGTTTTAGGAACAGACTTCGAAGGTACTAAATTCAGAAGATACATTGTAGTATTTAAGACATATCCCCAAAACGAAGTTAGTAGATTCGAATAACTCAACATGGATCAAACTGTTAGGGTTTGTGCCCTAAAATCCAATTTATTGGCATGTCATAAATAATTAAATTGTTTAATTATGTGAGACTATTTATAAATGAACTAATGGGACATTATCATAGTCCATGAGATGTATTTATGTGATTTAGTCACAGAAGATGTAAATCACAAATTCCTTGTAAACTCAAAATATAGTTCATAGTTGGTGATGAAATTTGGCGTTTCATCTGTAAATACTATAACACATCAACTAAGATGATTTGTCTTGATCATGGAAGTGGAGACTTCTAGTTGATGTGTTGATGTGTCTTAAGAGTTAAGACATATTGAACTGGACCGCTGTGAGATTAATTATTCAATCAACAACTGTCACTTGAATAATTAATCCCATGACTTCTAATTTCATAGACTCTCAATCCTGAGAGAGTAATGGACCTGATCATGAAATGTAGGTTACTTTGATATATCAGGAGTGAGATCTAATATTCAAGGTCAAAACCTTAGTATGTTGGGTAACCACATGTAGTGTTAAGGGAACACATATTCTCAAGATGAAATCCATAATCTCTTTTTGTAGAGACATGAAATATCCCCTTGAGATAAGTTTAATGAGAACTAGTTATTCAGGGCACCCACTTTAGTAAGGAGTTACTAAAGATTATATTTATTGAAATTGGATTTCAATAAATGTGAATAACTAAAAGATTAAACAGGGTACTCAAGGATAAAATAGTTGTTTACAAAGTGACAGTTTATTATGACTTTGTTCTCTATGGATATTTCATGGAGGGGTCAAATGATATTATTAGAGTCTTGAGATATAATTTATTAATAAGGCTTAGAGTGCAATTACATTTATATAGTGGTATTAAATATAATTAATGGTGAATTTGGACTTGTCAAGAGTTGACAGAAAAGCCCAAGGCCCATTGGAGCTAGAGTCTTATTTGTTCAATTTGGTCCCATCTCAAGCCACAAACTAAAGCCCAATTGGGTAGGCCCAAAAGGCTAACCCAATTAGATAATCAATTTTTTATTTAATAACAGTTATTAAATAAAGTAACTATCAAGGTAGTTAGAATGTATGTACGATAAAAAAAAAGAAAACAGTTTTTCTCTACAAGGAGAAGAAGAAGGATTTTTCTTTAAGAATCAACGTACATAAAGACTGATTGAGAGACCACTCTTCTTGGGCACCATGTGTAATTGAGATGAAGATTAAATGTATTCTCAAGTCCTAGTTTTGAATTTCACAGCATCAAGGTACGCTTTCTAGTCTTTGTTCTAGAATTCAAGATTACATATTATCTCTCCTGAATGAAGTAGATCCGTGATTGTTGTTTCTGCTGTGGGTTTTGTATGAGATGCTAGACCAGATTTTTCTACACTAACCATATCTAAAAGAGTCTTATTTGTTCCTTCTGCTACACCATTTTGTTGTGGAGTTCCAAGTGTAGTCAATTGGGATAAAATCAAATTTTCAATCAAGTAATCCTTGAAATCCCCAAGAAGGTATTTGCCTCCTCAATCAGATCGAATGGCCTTTATGTGTTTACCTAATTGATTCTCAAATTTAGCCCTAAACTCTATGAACCATTCAAAAGCTTCGAACTTTCATTACATTAGGTACACATAACCAAATCTAGACTAATCATCAGTGAAGGTAATGAAATACTTATAGACACCTCTTGCTTGGATTGACATAGGACCACATACATTTGAATGTACTAATTCTAGCAACTCTTAGGCTCTTCTACCTTTTGCATTAAAAGGTCGATTGGTCATTTTACCCTCTAAATAAGATTTACAAACTAGAAAACCATCAAAGTCCATGGGCCCTAAGAGTCCATCTTTGATAAGTCTTTGAATTCTATTTGAATTAATATGACCTAAACACAAGTGCCAAAGATATGCATTACTTGTAGAAGGAAACTTTTTCTTTAACGATTTTACATGAGAGTTATTATCTAATTCAGATTGTATAATTCATGCTTATCAGGAGTTAAAATATAAAGACCATCAAAAATATTGTTAGAACAGATAAATGTTTTACCCTTCTTTATTACAACATTGTCTTTCAAGATAACACAATATCCATGTTTACCTAATTAAGTTGCAGTAATTAAATTCCTATGAACATTAGGTACATACAGACAGTCTTCTAATATATATTAAACACTCCAACAGCTACAACTGGAATTCTACTCCCATCAACCAAGGTAAGATACATTTCCCCTTTATTCAGCTTTCTGGTCTCCTAGAACCCTTACAAAAAGTTACAGATATAGTACGTTTTTAGACTTGTTAAAACACAAGTTGTTTAACTTAGTTATTTAGCCAAGTGATTAACTTAGATAAATTATTCAGATCTAAGTTAACACAAACAAATCATATCATGTAAAGCAGTGCGGAAAAGTAAATAACACATGATATGATAACCTAGGAAAACCAAATTGGTAAAAAAACCTTGGGAGGATTTAACCTAGCTATCCTTAAGGTAAAATGGATCCACTATGAAAGAATTGAAGTTTTACAATAGCGACTTAGACCACTAACATCCTATTACTACCTAGAATAGAAAACTTACTACCACGACCATGTGACAGCTCTGAGTCCACAGACTACTTCTTTCTTAGATCCACAGCATCCACAAGTACATCACTTGTATTTCTTGAAGTTCTTTATGTAGCAACTGAAACGATTACCAAGCTCTTGACATCAATCTTGATCTTGATAACCCTAAATATGTATAAAGGGAAACACCTCTAGATCTCACAAGAGATTCACACACACAACATAAACAACAACACTAAAACATGGCTAAGGTTTTTCCTTTTCTACTTAAGCCAAAGCATAAAACCCTACACATCAAACGAGCTTGGGCTGAGTTGGAAAATTCTGCAGAAAAATAATCTGCACGAGCTTCAATTGATCGAGTCTAATTTTTGATTGATCGAGCCTTGCAGATTTATATAATAAATCCTGTAGTACACTCGATTCCAACTATACAAATAAATACACTTTGAGCAGCCTAATTCTAGACTCTAATTTTTTTATCATGGTTTGCCAACATTACACATTAAAGTTCTAATACATATAGGTCCTAAATCCTTAGAACCTAACAAACTCCCCCTTTGGCAATCCGTGACAAAATACAAAATAAACAAAAAGCTCAAAGTTACATAAACAGCCTGACCAAACACAATTCAACCTAACCACTATTTATCAGTTGCAAGTGTAGATAGCAGCATGACTGAATCAACTTGTATATTCTTGAAATACTTAACAAACACATAAACTCATGTGTGAAAAATACAAGTAAAACAAAGAAAACTCTTGATTTAACATAACATAAAATAAAAGATATATATCATGAATAACCTCATAAATATAAATCAATAATCAATGTAGCACAATGTGAAACAAGAAACAGAAATAAAAACATAATGTCTCCCCCTACCATATACAACTCATAAAAAGGAAAGACAACAAAAATAATTACAACATAAATAAAAAAGAATAAGTACAGAATGAAGCACCTGGATATAATCTAAAGCTCCAAAACAACAAAAACTCCCTCTATAACAAAAATCTCCCCCTATCGCTATCTATCCATATGTCCAAACGTACTCCCCTTTTTTGTGATTAATTGCCAAAGGACAATCAAGACTCATCATCAAAAGGAGGTGGCGGAGGGGGCCATTTAAGGCTTGCCAACTCTGCACGTAAACCCTGAAGCTCTGTGAAGACATCCACCAAAAGCTGACCATGAGCCACTTGAACAATCATGACAATGTCTAACATACGACGAATGCTAGAAGTATTCGAAGTAGAAGGTGGAGGATCAACTAGCTCTCATCTAAGTAGCCCTCTGCCTAAGGAAGGTGGCACTTATGGGAGTTATAATGTGAACGAGCTTAGAAGCAAGAAACCCATCTAAACCTAGACGCAACAAAATACAATGAATAAAAACTGGGAAGAAAAGAGCATGAAAAGAAGAACTACTCCTATGGATCTCAACCAAGATCGAATGAAAAGATGAGGGAAACTCATAGGAGCATCTATGACAAGGGCATACAAAAACGCATATCTCTTTATAGGAATGGTATGCAAATGGGAGATGGGCCAGATAGAATGACAAGAAATCCATAAAAAGTGATAATGAATCTCGGTCAACTCATGAGAAGTGATCTGAGGATCCAAACCCCACTGGATAGAAGTATCGGTGATGTAGGACATACTGTCATCAAGAGGCGGTGACTCATCATGAGGATACATAGGATGCTGTACCAAAGGCACCCCAAAAGTAGAAGCCACTACTGAAGGGGTAATGGTAAACTCATCTACCCTTATCCAACTCTTCACAAACTGAATGTTGGAAGAAGTGGAGTGAACAGAGAGGTTCGAGTAAAACTCTCTGATCAAGGTAGCCGGAGGAGGATGATCAAAATCCATCAAAGACAACCAGCCCCTACACTCAAAATTCCTCCTAATTTCCGAATCAAGCTCATCTAAAACAACTTTCTTCTCAGTCCACACAGATCGAAGAAGGTTCAGCTTTTCATACATTTCTTGATTTTTCTCACTCAGAAACCTTTCACTATCAAAAGGAGTAGAAGAAGAAGAGGAAGTCCTATGGGCTCTAGTCTTCCTAACCATGATTCTAAATATCAGAAAGGATAGGCAGAAGGGAGACAAAAGAAAAAACAAGAAAAACCCAAGGGTAGGCTGCATCAGACACAATTAGAGCAAAAGAAATATTGAAAATAACAATCTATATGCATGAACATAATAAACACATGATGAATGGTCTAATGTAGTGAGAATAGTCCAATTATACTTGAAAAACCAACAATTGACTTGAACATAGAGTTTTGGGACTAAAAAAAACCAAATTTTGAAAACCCACGCTCAACAATTTAATTGAATTGAGTAATTAATCATTATACTAGATAGAAATCGTCATATAATGATATAATCAATCAATATCACAAGTCAATTTCATCAAATTTAGTCCAATTGAACAAAATCCCCAATTTCTTAAACTTTCAAGCCCCAGAATTTCAAATTTTTCAAAATCACAAAATTAATCAAATTAATGCATGGGAATCATGTTAATAACATGCAAGGACAAAAAACCCATGAAACAAACTTTATTAAAAACAACTAATTCGAACAAAAAACCCAAAATCCCTAGGTTCGAAATTTCCAACTAAAATGCATGTAATATGTGATTTGAATAAAAAAAAAAAGGATAATTACACTTTACCCACTTGTGGTTTGCCTCTAATTCTAAGTGCCTACCCGTGGTTTAAGTTTTGATACTTTACCCACCCGTGGTTCTTACCGTTAGTCTGCCGTAACCCACCTCTCCCTCACCCATTACTCTAACACTAAAAATGAAAAAAATCAAATCCCAAATAGATCAAAACCCACACACTCCCAAAACTCACTCACTCCCATACGGTTTGCTCACCGAACAAAATCCCACACAATGCAATGGGCTTCGCTTGAGACTGTTGACCGAGATGCGTCTGGGCTTTGATCGTGGTTGTAACCCGAGGAAGATGGAGTGTTCTGGGTTCATCTAGTTTCTGGGCTACCTGTGATCGTGGTCCGTCTGGGTTCATCTTCAAGCTTTGATCGTGGTCGTCTCGGTTCATCTGAAATTGCTTTGATCGTGGTTGTCTGGGTTCATCTTCAAGCTTGGATCGTGGTCGTCTGGATTCATCTTCAAGCTTGGGTGAGTGAAATTGCTCTTTCATCTGATCTTTTGAAACCTATGGTTTTTAATTTTTTGTTTGAAATTGGGTTTTTGCAAGAATAAGCTTGCCTACAGTTCATTGCTCTGCTCGAAGCTTCAAGCTTGGGTTTTTGCAAGAATGCTTGAAGCTTGGGTCTGCTTGGGTTTCAAAATTGACGTTCTTTTTTTTTTTTTGTTGAAGTTTCACCAAGGCAGCGACAATATTTGTGTTAATTTATGTTAATTTTCATCTAGTTCGGTTGAAATATCCTCTGGTCTGCCTTCCTTAAAAAGGACTAGTCTTTCATGACACTTGGTGGTCAATGGAATCCTGCTGATGGTGTTGACCCATTAGTTGATGATATCTCTTTAATTCAAACAGTTCGTAGGTTTGTGCTGTTTGAAATTTGTTGTAGAGGATGACTAGAAATGATGTTCTTCAAATGACCTGAATTTATTTTTATTTTGTAGATATGCAAAAGATATCACTCAGTGAACATACTCGTTTTCTTGAGGCAGAACTTTCTTTTGATGATTGTTACATTTATTAGGACCTCTTCAGTTATTTTGAATTTTTGTTACAACAGTGAACATACTCGTTGAAATGAAGACGAGAGAACTATGAGGATAATGACCATAATTTTGAAAATTAACTTCTAACATTATATCCAGAGCTAAATAAATTTATATGCATTTTTTTTGTTAGTATTACACGTAACATTAGAAGAATTGTTGTTGGGTTGTATTTAATATCAAGTATTTATACACACCAAAAGAGGAATATCAAGTATTTAATACACACCAAAAGAGGAAATTTATATGCATTTTTTTAGAATATCAAGTATTTAATACACACCAAAAGAGGAAATTTTCATCTAATACACACCAAACATTAATGACAGAATATCAAGTATTTAATACACACCAAAAGAGGAAATTTTCATCTAATACACACCAAACATTAATGACAGAATATCAAGTATAGAATATCAAGTATTACACGTAACATTGTGTTAATTTTTATCTAATTTTTATACTTGTATGCAATCTTTGTGTTAATTTGTGTTAATTTTCTGCTTGGGTTCTGTTGAAGTTTTCTGCTTGGGTCTGCTTCGGTTTGCAATCTTTGTGTTAATTTGTGTAAGTTTTCTGCTTGGGTTTCATCTAGTTTTTGTTGAAATTTTCATCTAATTTTAAATCTTTGTTACTGTTTTGTGTTAATTTGCATCTAATTTTTAATGCTTGCCCTTGTTACTGTTTTGTAGGCAAACTTGTTGGGAAGCCCAGTGGTGAGGCCGACTGACATAGAAATGACTGCTCTAGGACAGAAACGGCAGGATTAGCAGTTGGGGTGTGGACAGAAGATGAAATCTTTGCTGAAAAGGCTGAACGTGCTACCAAACTCTGAGATGGTGGCAATGTTTTGTGAATTATGAAAGGTTTATTTACTAATTTTGTTTATACTTTGGCATGTTGTGAATTATGAAAGGTTTTTATAGATTTTTGTGAACTATGAAAGGTTTCTGAGATGGTGGCATGTTGTGCAATGTTTTGTAGTTTTTAATCCTTAATATATACTCTGGTTTTCAAACCAAATGTGAAGCAACTTTTTTGTTCCAATTACATCCAGCAAAAGAAGAGTGCATATGTGCATTAAAACCTGATATTCCAAGACAATATGTACAGCACTAATCCAGACCTGTACATTTTTGCTTGTCATAAATAAAAAATGAAAAAAAACAGAACCAAATGCTCGAATATCTTTTCCGCTTTCCCTTTCCATGAGTTGTCTCCCAACCCCACCTCATACTTTATTCTGTTGTGTTTTATATGCAGATGGCTGACTTGACATTCAATTTTGAGATTCATCATAGTGGCCAGTTTGTGTGGAACCCAGATTTGGTATATTTAGGAGGTAGTACTTCTTTTATTGATAATGTTGACCTAGATAAACTTAGTTATTTTGAAATACAAGATATTTGTTCTGATGTGGGGGGGGGCAGTTAGTACAAGTAGATTTCATTATCTTATTCCTGGAGGTAATTTGGAGCAAGGGTTAAGACTTATAGATGGAGATGATGATGTAGTGTATATGTGTGAGATTCATGCTGCATGGCCTATAGATAAGATAACACTATATGTTGAGGGTGGTAAGGAGCCACTTGCAGTTAAACAACCATTTGGTAATGAGGAAGTAGCAAATGATGATGATGTGCATGAGGTACCTTAGAATGGTGAAGATGTGCATGAGGTGGGTCAAAATGATGATAATGTGCATGAGATGCATGAGGGAGGTAATGTGAATGCTGAAGGAGGTGGTGGTCAAGATTTTGATTGGTTGGAGGAAGGGTTTGAGGAGGCAGATTTTGATGATGATGTATTTGGAAATGTAGATGATGGGCCATCTACACATGATGGAGTTAGTGTCAATGCAGCAGCCCTACATAGGCCCTCTGAGGGAGATGATGAGCCATCTACACATGAGGATCTACCTATGTATGCAGCCCCACATAGGACTACTACAACTGACAATGACCCACCTCTTGAAGAGGGTGAATGGATTGACCTACCTCTTGAAGATGACATGGAAAGTTTAGTAGGTTCTGATGATGATCAGCCAGCACCAACTGACTCAAAAGAACCACAGTTTAATGTCCAAATTGACATGAGAAAACCAGAGTTAAAGAAAGGAATGAAGTTTCCAAACTCTAAGGAATTTAAGGAGGCATTGAGGGAATATGCTATAAAGAAGCCAGTAGATATCAAGTTCAAGCTGAATGAGAAGAAGAAGATATCAGTTTATTGCATAAATGAATGTGGATGGAGGTGTTATGCTTCTCAACTACCTGGGGAGTTGACATTCCAAATAAAAACATTCAATCCGGAGTGCACCTGCCCTAGATCCTTCAAACACAGCCAAGTGACTTCAAGTTATGTTGCAAAGAATTTTATGCAAGAGTTTGACAAAAATTCCAATTGGAAAGTGGCTGGTGTTCAACATCATGTGAAGCAAGCACTTGAAATTGACATAAGTTACAGTCAAGTCTATAGGGCAAAAAGGAAAGCTACTAACTTGATTACTGGGGATGAACAGCTGCAATATGGGAAGCTTAGGGATTATGCAGAGATGATAAGATTAAATGATAAAGGAAGTAAGGTTATTTTACAAACTGAAATGGAAGATGAAAATGCACAACCAAAATTTAAGAGAATGTATATCAGGTATAATGCACAAAAAGTTGGTTTTTTGGGAGGTTGTAGACCAATCATTGGTTTAGATGGGTGCCACATGAAAGGGAGATTTGGGGGGCAAATACTTTCTGCCATAGCTAGAGATGCAAATGATAACATTTTCCCAGTTGCATTTGCTGTTGTTGAGCAAGAGAACAAAGATTCATGGGTATGGTTTCTGCAACAGTTTTCAGATGACATTGGGAATCCAGAGCAACTTAATCTGGTCTTCATCATTGATAGACAAAAGGTATGACCTGCAATTATACTAACATATTTAACCCACATATTTAAAGTTCAATAGTACATGCCTAAGTTCCTTAGAACATGTTTAATTAACATATTTACTTGATCTGTTTTGTATATGAATTAGGGCCTTATACCTGCAATTGAGATGTTGTTCCCAACTTATGAGCATAGGTATTGTGTGAAGCATATCTACAATAATTTTAAAGTGGATCATAAGGGCTTGGAGTTGAAGGATGCACTATGGAGATGTGCTGGAGCCACAACAATGAGGGAGTTTAAGAGAAGAATGCAGCAACTAAAGGATTTGGATGTCAAAGCATGGGAGTATCTTGCTGACATCAACCCTGCACAATGGTTTAAGTCTCACTTTACTAGTAGAGCTTTGTGTGACTGTTTAGCTAATAATTTGAGTGAGTCTTTTAATGCCATGATCTTAGAAGCTAGGGATAAGCCAATTTTAGCAATGTTGGAGTGGATCAGAGTTAGGCTCATGACCAATCAATACAAAAAGATGAAAGGTATAGCAAAATACATTGGAAAGGTGTGTCCTAATATTCAAGACAAATTAGAGAAATTAAAACATGAATCTATACCTTTCAGTGCTACTCTAGCAGGTAGTTTCATGTATGAGGTTGATAATGGTCGTGAGAGACATGTGGTTGACTTGGCTAGGAAAGCATGCAGCTGTAGGATTTGGGATTTGACAGGACTTCCATGCAAACATGGGATCTCCGCTATTGTTAAGAACCTGGAGAAAGTGGAGGACTATGTGCATCCTTGTTATTTGAGAGAGACATTTGTTGAAATTTACAAAGAGATAATACCCCCAATGCCTGGCCAGTCTGAGTGGGATGAGACTAACCAACCTGCTCCTGTTGCTCCTCATGTGTATAAACCACCTGGCAGACCACCAAAGCAAAGAAAAAAAGATCCTGAAGAGCCAAGGAACCCTTATAGAGTTTCTAGGATGAACAAGACATTCAAGTGTGGGAAGTGCCATAAAGAAGGACATAATGCAAGAGGGTGCAAGGCAGCCATCACTGGTGAAACTCCATGGCAAAGAAGAGATAGAATTGCTAAATCCAAAGCTGTAAGTATTTTCATGCTTTGAACTAATATCCATTTCCTCAAGTATTTCATGTGTATGTAACTTGTACAACCCTCTTTGTAGGCACAAGGTAGTAAATCTACAAAAACAAAGCAAACTGCAACGCCTCAAACTGCATCTCAGCCACCAAGTACTAGATCTCAGCCTGCATACAGAGCTTTTGGTGAAACTGCATCTCAACCTGCACCAAATAGTAGATCTGAGGCAGCAACTCAACCTCTAACTAGATCTAGGGCCAACTGGTTCTCTTCATCCTCACAACCGAGCTTCCATACCCCTAGAGAGACATGGGATTCTTTATCATCTCAGGTACCTCTGGTTTCTTCTATTTTGTTTATTTTTTCCCTCTTACTTGCTATTGTTGAACCATTTTGCTAACTGCTGGATTTTGGTTATGCAGCCAAGTGCATCTCAAGGAAGTGGTGGTGCTGCTATGGGGGGCCAACAAAGTTTCAAGTAGTTGGTGGAAAGGGCAAGAAGGCAGCTAGCAAGGGCACTCAAAGCAGTAAATAAAGATGGAAGATGTTAAAGTTTCAACCACTTTTTTTTTGTTATAGTTCCCACTCTTTTTTGTTATAGTTCCCACTTTTTTTGTTAGTTCCCACGCTTATTGTATTTGGTTAAGTGCCAAAAACAATATTGGCAATTTTGGTTGGAAGAAGTGTATGTCTGGTGTGGTGGACTAGTTGTTGGGTTTTGGTTGGAAGGAGTGTATATGTGTGGTGGACTAGTTGTTGGGTTTTGGTTGGAAGATGTGTAAAGTCACAGGATATGCCAAAAGCAATATTGGCAATTTTGTATGCATGTGACATAAAGTCACAATGACTGTCTTCTCTTTTATTAATGTTAATGTGCATTGACACAGGATAAAGTAGTTTGTTGTGTTGTGTTTGCCTTTGCTTTTGGTGGATTTACACAGGAATTTGTCTTTTGCTTGTCTTGCGCTTTTGGTGGATTTACACAGGTGTATGTATTCATACAACAAATCATGTGTATGTGTAACATATAGCAAACATTTGTATTTCAATTACGCAGGTGTTGTTGTGCTTTTACATACTGAGTAAAAAGAAAGAGGAACAACAGGCAAGATGCATTTCATGCTTATTTTTATCGTTTTCCATCTTGTTCTTCATATATACTTGGCATTGATTATAAGTTAGATATGAATATATATGGTACTGTTCTATAAATTCCTGTAGTTGCTGTTCAAATTATTTGGAATACATCCTAAAAAAGGAAAATGAGAATCACTGTTGTATTTGGGATAAATGCCTGCGGTAGCTATTCAACTTATAGTAATTCCAAAAATTTTTGGATCATATATACTGAACTTAAGATTTATATATGATTGGGAACTTCTTGTAGTTTGAGGGTGAAATTTGTTAAATATAGTTTTCAATTGCTGATGGTAGCTTCTTTTCTACATTTACATATCTAATGTTTCTTTTACTCTTCATTTTATTTTTCCTAACCTTCTTTTATTTTTTGTATTGAAAAATCAGAGAAATGATATGTGAACTGTGTTTCAGAGTTTTATATGTTGTTGCCACCATTTTATGGAAGTCACTTTCAGCTTCCTCTCCTTTAGTTTCCATTTTGTGTATTGGCCGATGCATGGAGTTACCATTTTGTTCCCACATATTAGTATGAGACCTTCTTTTTTTTTTTTCCTTTGTTTAAACTATGTTCTGTCCATAATTTTTCTTTTTGAATCCTTTTTCTAATGTATATATCGGGCAAGAGAATTATTTTTATACGTAAACTAGGAATGGACTAGACTTATTATGAGGTTTTTTTGATCAGGGGAATCAGCTATAGATCTTGAAAGAAATTGTTGCAGTTATTCTAGTATCCCTCATAAAGTTGGTAAGACTAAGCATTACATATAAGATCTCATACTAATTATCACAGGAAATATGTGTCTATTTGCATTTTATGTTTCTGAACTTGTAGATGCATTTAGTTGAACATTGCATGTTTGAACCAGAGTCATAGTAAAGCTCCAAATCACATTGTTACTTAGTCTTGTGGCTGGACAAGACCAATTTTCTCCTTGAATGATGCAAAACCTTTGCATGTCAAGGTGTTGCAAGATCACATTCACCTCAAGGACCATAAGTTTGTAATCACCTCAAGGACCATAACTTTGTATCTCAATTACTCAATAACATTTCAACATCCCTTACATTGTTGTTCATTGAGGCAAAACACAACAACATCATTACAAAAATGAAAAATAACCATGACAAAACTAGTGCCATCTTGTACAATCTCTCACTCTCTCTAACCCTCTTAAGTTTCTCCCTAGCTTCTACATAAAGTTCATGAGTTTCTCTTTCCCTCCGGTTAGATCTTTCTTCCATCTCCCTAGTTGTCATTTCTCTCTGATTTGCAAGTTGCAGTTCAGTCTCAAGCATACTTATTATTTCACAGTCACCGTCATTCTTACAAGTTTCTTTATCCACCCACTAAAAGAAGCCACATTTGGGACCAACCTGATCATTACAATTATAACAATTAATTTCATAGTTCACAATTAATCACAACTAATAATTCAATTCAATTCAAATACAACAATGTAATTGTTTCTTACATTAAATTGACTACAACCAAGGAATCTTCTTCCATAGTTACCAGCTTTTCTACTTGTTCGTAGGGCACAATTCTCAAGGGTACATAAATGACCATCTTCGCCACGGTAGAAACCACTAGTTGTAGAGCCATTGCCAGTTGATGAAGACATAGCAAAAATCCCACCAAGTACATAAATCCCTACAAAAATCCAACGAGTACCCACCCAATTCTACACATCATTTCACTATTGCAAACAAGTATAAAAATTAACACAAAACAGTAACAAAGATTTAAAATTAGATGAAAATTTCAACAAAAACTAGATGAAACCCAAGTAGAAAACTAACACAAATTAACACCAAGATTGCAAACCCAAGCAGACCCAAGCAGAAAACTTCAACAGAACCCAAGCAGAAAATTAACACAAATTAACACAAAGATTGCAAACAAGTATAAAAATTAGATAAAAATTAACACAATGTTACGTGTAATACTTGATATTCTATACTTGATATTCTGTCATTAATGTTTGGTGTGTATTTACAAACACCAAGTAGAATTAAAACGTCAATTTTGAAACTTGACATCCATCCTTGCCAAGTCTGTCAGTGTATTTGCAAACACCAAGTAGAATTAAAAATTAAATTTCTGGATCCAGTAAACACACGCACGTAACCAAAAACAAAAGAAAAACGCATTTTTTTTCCTTTTTTGGGTCAATAAAGATGATACCTAAAAAGCTATAAACAAGAAGCCTGAACCTGTACGGTAAAATATTACATATTGAAGTATCCAAGACTCCAAAAAAATAGGGATAAGCTACCAATGAATCACCTCTTCAAGACCTCATAAAAGTGGAAACTTTGTACAGTGGGTACAGATTTTTTTATAGAAGTAGCCAAGAATATAGATGTAAATGTAATGTTTGGGGAAATATCTCTGTTGTTACTTGTTAGTGGAAATATAGGTAGGCTAATTTAATGATTTAGTGTAACTTTTGACAACTAAATCATCTAATTCATAAAACTAAGATCTCAATAAGAAAGCAAATCAAACATAAAGAAGAAGCCTTGAAGAAATTCATATCAATATCAGCCACCTTAGATAACCCCAAAGGCCTATTGAAATAAGCTATATGGCCACAACGAGTATGTTCACTATTGTAACAAAAATTCAAAATAACTGAAGAGGTCCTACAAAATAAATTGAGTGATATCTTTTGCATATCTCTTCACTGTTGTATAAACAGGAGGTCCTACCTCTTCAGTGAAAAGGTCCTACCTCTTCACTGTTGTATCAAGTTGAGTGATATCTTTTGCATATCTACAAAATAAAAATAAATTCAGGTCATTTGAAGAACATCATTTCTAGTCATCCTCTACAACAAATTTCAAATAGCACAAACCTATGAACTAGATGAAAATTAACACAAATATTGTCACTGCCTTGGTGAAACTTCAACAGAAAAAAAAAAGACATAAATTTTGAAACCCAAGCAGACCCAAGCTTCAAGCATTCTTGCAAAAACCCAAGCTTGAAGCTTCGAGCAGAGCAATGAACCATAGGCAAGCTCATTCTTGCAAAAACCCAATTTCGAACAAAAAATTAAAAACCCTAGGTTTCAAAAGATCAGATGAAAGAGCAATTTCACTCACCCAAGCTTGAAGATGAACCCAGACGACCACGATCCAAGCTTGAAGATGAACCCAGACGACCACGATCCAAGCTTGAAGATGAACCCAGACGACCACGATCAAAGCAATTTCAGATGAACCGAGACGACCACGATCAAAGCTTGAAGATGAACCCAGACGGACCACGATCACAGCTAGCCTAGAAACTAGATGAACCCAGAACACTCTAGCTTCCTCGGGTTACAACCGCGATCAAAGCCCAGACGCATCTTGGTCTACAGTCTCAAGCGAAGTCCATTGCATTGTGTGGGATTTTGTTCGGTGAGCAAACCGTATGGGAGTGAGTGAGTTTTGGGAGTGTGTGGGTTTTGATCTATTTGGGATTTGATTTTTTTCACTTTTAGTGTTAGAGTAACGGGTGAGGGAGAGGTGGGTTACGGCAAACTAACAGTAGGAACCACGGGTGGGTAAAGTGTCAAAACTTAAACCACGGGTAGGCACTTAGAATTAAAGGCAAATCACAGGTGGGTAAAGTGTAATTATCCCAAAAAAAAAAAGTTAAAAGAGGCTTACAATCACTAGAAGACAAAAACCCTTGAAGATTTGAGGTAGAAAACGACAAAAATTGCTTTAGGTTGGATCGGTCGAGACAAATAGAGTGAGGAGTGTTTAAAAAAGTGAATAGGTGAAGACCACGTGAGAAACAATCCCTTTTTAAAAACACTCAGACCGATTTTCGATCGGTCAAAAAATACCTTTGATCGTTCGAAAAAAATATTCGATTGATCCAGCATCAATCGAGCAGCAATCGAGTTAGGCAGATTCAAACCTAATATTTTATTGCATTTTCGATCGGTCGAGCAACAGGTTTGATCAATCGAAAATCTCAAAAATTCAATTTTTTGAAAAACAAAGCATTTTAATGCAGAACCACCTCAAAGCACTTTGTTTTATGAATGAAATACATGAGTATGAGATGAAAAGTTTTTCAAAACCCCTTGAATTTAGCCCAAATCTTCCAAAAACAAGATTTTCAATCAATTTATCCAAAAACACAAACTTTAAACACATTTTACATCAAAATCAAGGTTCTTTCAATCTCAGATGGCCACAACAAGATCACACACAATAACATGTACCAAGTTTAGCAAAGAGTAACTTGTGTAGTATGTGCAACTAGCAAGAGCTTGAGATACATGTGATATGATAAGTAGATAGTAATCAATCACAATTTTTACAAAATTCATCACATAAATTTGAAAGAGACTAGCACTTAAAGAGTTACATTATATAATTCCCACATCTCCTAGAATAAAAGCTTGCAATCATATAAGTTTCTTGAATTTGTCTCATAATGTACATACCAATTTTATTTGTTTTGAAACTCATTAAAATAGCCAAGATAATGTACACACCAATTTTATTTAATTGTGAACTTTTTATAGCTCAATAATGTACACACCAATTTTATTAGTTAAACTGAGGCTACACCTTATGTTCTTTTTGTACATATGCTACACTTTCTCGAGCACAAAATCTTATGATATGCACTAAGGTGTTCATGATTGGCTAGTGAACAGTGGTGAGATGGTTATTTATGCCTTTCTCAATAAGTTCAAGTCCAACAATCAAAGGCATGTGACTTCAATATCAAGATCATGTAATCAAAAATTATAAACAATTCACACACAACATGCACTACAAATCTCAAACTAGTAAAATGCAATAAAATAAGCTCATCCAAGCTAAACAAGGTATATAAACATGTTTTGTAAAGATAATTTGGCCAACCTTGATTTCAAATCCAAAAACAATGATGCAAAACACTTTAAAAAAAAAAAAAAAAAAAAAAAAAAACAAAAAAAAAACAACCTAGCATGAAATGCACGAATGATATGCAATGCAAATCCTAAAAACAAAAACAAATCAAAACAGCAAAAAAGGAATGGTCACAAAGAATAGAAAGATGAAGCACAATGACCATGAAAGCCAAAGATGATCAGGAACCAAGATCACACCAATTACTTGACAAAGTGTCTCAAACTTACTTCTATCAAGAGGTTTGGTGAAGATGTCAGCATTTTGGCGTTCAGTAGGGATCTACTCAAGAGCCACAATCTTTCTTTCAACAAGATTCCTAATAAAGTGATATCTAATCCCTATGTGTTTATTCTTAGAGTGTTGCACTGGGTTCTTAGAGATATCAATAGCACTAGAATTATCACAATAAACAACCATGGTGTCTTGTGATATCCCATAATCACTTAAAAGATTTTTCATCCAAAAAAGCTGTGAACAACAGCTTCCAACAGTAATATATTTTGCTTCTGCAATAGACAGAGAAACAAAATTTTGCTTTTTACTCATCCAAGCAATAAGATTGACTCCTACACAAAAACACCCACTAGTGGTGCTTTTTCTATCATTGGCATTGCCTGCCCAAGCTAAATTAGAAAATCTAGCAGGAGACAACTTTGACTCTTTGCTATAGAACAAACCATATTGACAAGTTTCACTAACATATTTTATGATTCTTTTAACAACATTCAAATATGAACTTTAGGATTAGATTGAAATCTAGAGCATACACCAACACTGAAAGCAATATTTGGACGACTTGTAGTTAAATACAAAAGGCAACCAATCATGCTTCTATATAAAGTAACATCTATAGATTTACCTGAAGGGTCATTGGTTAGCTTTGCATTAGCAACCATTGGTGTCCAGCATGTGCAGCCTTATCAAGTCCAAATCTATTGACTAGATTTCTGGCATATTTTACTTGGTTGATGTAAATTCTAGAATCTGTTTGCTTCACCTACAATCTCAAGAAATAAGTTAGTTCACCAACCATACTTATTTCAAACATCTTCTTCATTTCATCTGCAAAAGATTGAGTAAGAGAATCAGTAGTAACACCAAAAACAATATCATCAACATAAATTTGAGCTACTACAAAGTAATTCTTATCTTTTCGTATAAAGAGAGTAGTATCAGCAAATCCCCTTTTGAATCCATGCTCAATGAGATAAGCGGTTAACCTATCATACCATGCCCTGAGAGCTTGTTTCAAACCATAGAGGGCTTTCTTCAGCTTGTAGACATCATCCGATCTGTAAGGATCAACAAAACCCTTTGGTTGTTCAACATATATCTCTTCTTGAAAAATCCTATTCAAGAAAGCACTCTTGACATCCATTTGATATAGCTTGAAATTCAAATGATTTGTGATGGCCAACAGTATCCTAATGGTTTCTAGTCTTGCTACCGGTGCAAAAATCTCATCAAAATCAACTCCTTCCACTTGTGTGTAACCTTGAGCAACAAGTCTTGATTTATTTTGAATAACAGTACCATGTTCATCTAACTTGTTCTTGAAAATACACTTAGTTCCAATCACATTAACTCCTTTTGGTATAGGAACTAATTCTCACACATCATTCTGAACAAATTGATGAAGTTCTTCATGCATAGAATTAACCCAATCAGCATCTTGAAGTGCTTCATCCACCTTTTTCGATTCAAATTGGGATAAATAGCATGAGTGAGTAATGACGTTCAATGATTTGGATCTCAATCTCATGCTATCATTCAAACTACCCAATATGTTTGTGATAAGGTGATTTAACTTTACTCTTGAAGATGGACCTTTGACCAGAGATGTAGAGGTACCTTTTTGTTCTGCTGAAGGACTAGGCTCACTTTGTTTTTGTTGAACTTCATGAACCGGGGTAGATGGTTCTGAACTTAATGGTACTGAAACAACATCGTTCAATAATAGTAGCTCTTCATCACTATGCTTCCCAATATAATCATTAGGAATAGGATCATCAATTTTCACAGTCTTTTCCTGAACCGAAGGAATGTTTTCTGACTGAGTTTTTGAACACAGTTCATCATTGATCAACACATTTGAAGACTCTATGACTGTTTTGGTTCTTAGGTTGTATATTCTGTAAGCTCTACTAGTGGAAGAGTATCCTAGAAAGTATCCCTTATCACTCTTTGCATCAAACTTCTCTAGGTTCTCCTTATCACGTAGAATATAACAGTCACTGCCAAATATCCAGAAGTATTTGACAACCGCCTTCTTTCCTCTCTAGAGTTCATAAGGAATTTTCTTGGAATCAAGTCTGAAATACACCCAGTTAAGTGTATGACAAGCAGTGTTAATTGCTTCTCCCTAGAAGGACTTGGGCATCTTTTTGTTATGTAGCACGACATGAGCCATCTCTTGAACAACCTTGTTCTTCCGTTCCACTATTCCATTTTGTTAAGAAGAGAACTCCTGATGTGTGCCTTGATCATTGCAGAAGGTAGCCAGCTTTGTATTTTCAAATTTCCTTCCATGGTCGCTTCTAATTCTGGCTATCACAGTTCATTTCTCAACTTGCAATTTCTTGCACAAATGTATCATCTTTTCAGGAGCCTCAGCTTTATCCCTCAAAAGCACAACCTAAGTGTATCTAGTGAAATCATCCATAACAACTAGAATATACTTCTTTCCACATAAACTCTGAACTCTGGTAGGACCCATGAGATCAATGTGCAACAACTCTAGAGGTCTTAAAGTTTGAATTTCAGTCACAGACGAATATTTGGACTTCACTTGTTCACCCATCTGACATGGTTTACATATGCACTTTTCTATCTTTTCAAACTTAGGCAAACCAATAACTGCATCACACTTGGAGATCTTCTCTAATTTCTTGTGACTTACATGTCCTAACTATTGATGCCATAGGTTTACTTGATTGATCTTTGCACTAAAACACTTGTTGCATACTTGCGGTTATGCTGTAACAGTTGTCAGCTGTCCTAACACCAATACACATGCAGTCACCTCCTCCATAAAGTATCTCACATTCACACTTGGTGAAGAGAACATTTAATCCATTATCACAAATCTGACTGATGCTGAGTAAATTAGCCTTCAGCCCATCAACATACTAGACATCTTCAAAAACTGGCAACTTTAGGATGTCCACAGTTCCAATGCCTCTGATCATAGATTTGCTTCCATCTCTAAAGGTGACTGTCCCAATCTTTCCTTCAAAGAGTGTCTTGAATAAAACTTTATTTCCTATCATATGCCTGGAACAACCACTATCCAAATACCAAGGGCAAGAATCACATGCCTTTAAGGCGGTTAAAGCAGTATAACATACATAATTATCATCACATGTAATTATACCAAGATACTCAAGGAAAGACTTAACAAAAAAAACAGGAGACACAAACCAAAAGTAGACAAATTGAAACTTTAGCAATAAGAACTTCCAAGTATCCATGACAACAGGAGTCAAGGATCAACTCTTAGATCAAAGAATTTAAACACTAGAGCTAACTTGCTCTAATACCACTTGTATGTTTTTAGACCCCCTTAAACACAAGTTGTTTAACCTAATTATTTAGCCAAGTGGTTAATTTAGGTAAATTATTCAGATCTAGGTTAACACAAACAAAAAGCATATCATGTAAAGCATTGTGGAAAAGTAAATAACACATAATATGATAACCCAGGAAAACCAAACTGGTAAAAAAACCTGGAGAAGATTTAACCTAGCGATCCTCAAGGTAAAACAGATCCACTATGAAGGAATTGAAGTTTTACAATAGCGACTTAGACCACTAACATCCTATTACTACCTAGAGTAGAAAACTTACAACCACAACCATGTGACAGCTCTGAGTTCACGAACTACTTCTTTCTCAGATCCACAGCATCCACAAGTACACCATTTGTATTTCTTGAAGTTCTTTATGCATCAACTGAAATGATCTCCAGGCTCTCAACATCAATCTCGATCTTGAAAACCCTAAGTATGTATGAAGGCAAACACCTCTAGATCTCACAAGAGATTCACACACACAGCATAAACAACAACACTAAAACATGGCTAGGGTTTTTCCTTTTATACTTAAGCCAAAACATAAAACCCTACACATCAAATGAGTTTGGGCTGAGTTAGAAAATTCTGCAGAAAAATAATTTGCACGAGTTTCGATCGATCGAGTCTAATTTTCGATCTATTGAACCTTGCAGATTTACATAATAAATTCTACAGTATACTCGATTTCAACTATACAAATAAATACACTCTTAGCAGCCTAATTCTATACTCTAAGTTTTGATCATGGTTTGCCAACATTACACATTGAAGTTCTAATACATGTAGATCCTAAATCCTTAGAACCTAACAGATATAATTAGTACAACCTGAATCTACACACTAGGAATCCGTGGGATTCTGTACCAAACATATTTTAAGAATTAAGGAACTTGTCATTCCTTTATTCTTGGCAGCTCTAAATATTGGACAATTCATTTTCCAATGTCCTTTCTCACTACAATGGAAACACTTTCCTTTGGTTTTCTTTCCTTTGTTGGCAACTCCTAAGGCAACTTGTTTACCATCTTGCTTGGCAAAGTCCTTCTTCTTCTTCTTCTTCTTCTTCTTCTTCTTCTTCTTCTTCTTCTTCTTCTTCTCCTTACCCTTACCTTTCGACTTAGGTTGAGAAGTAGAAGCATCAGCCGTATTGGCTTTAACACTTAAAGTACCAAGTATGCCTTCTACCGCTACCAACTCATTCATTAATTCAGACAATGAATAAATCTTTTCATTCATATTATAGTTTATTCTGAATTATTTGAATGATTTTGGTAGTGACTGAAGTATCATACCCACTTGGGATTCTCCATCAATATCGATACCTAAAACTTCTAATGTATTCAAATTAGAGATCTTCCTAAGACAATGCTCCCTTACTAAAGTACCTTTAGCCATTTTGGTCTATTTTCCTGTCTTTTAACATGTGAGAAATTAAAAGTACAGAATCCATGCATCTTGTGGTGAGTGCTGGCAATGATGTTGACAATTGAAGCTTGGGTGGGAGTGGAGCCTGTGAGGGTAAGGTAGACAGCATGTGAATCACCTTCGAAGATAGCATCCCTAATGCCAATATCCACTACAAAGAGGGTTACTTCACCCATGGCTTTGGCTTCGGCTTCTAGCAGACCCAGCGACAATGGTAATTTTTAGCTTAAAGTAGCAACCACTAAACCCATGTGATCACAGATCAGAACTTCGATGCCAACTGCTCCAGTTTGGGAAAAAACGGTAGCATCGGTGTTTATTTTATACCACAAGTATGCTAGTGGGACCCTGCGGTTGTCCATGGCATCCTTGAGTCGAGGTGGTCGATGATGAGCAGGCTGGAATTCGTCTAGCATGAAACAAGCTTGAGAGAGGATCTCCTAGGGTCATTTTCGTGGACTGCACAGTCTAGTTCTGTTGCAGTTGAACCACATGCACCATGAAATCATAACAGTGAGCTCAAGGAGTTCTTGACTGAAGTGTTCTATGAAGATCAGGTTCTAGAGGAGGTCAGCAAAGGCCCTATGTGAGACACCGGTTTTGTCAAAAGGGATACCCGATATGTTCCACATTTCTTTTGCCTTTGTGCACTCCCAAAAGAAGTGTATGCTAGTTTCTTCAGCTAAGTTACTTGCTTCATAGGCGGAGTCATTGAGTACGTGTCTCTGGCAGAGATTGGCTTTGGTGGGGAGGATGTTGCGACAAGCATTCCAGGTGAAAGTCTTGACTTTGTTTGGAACACGAAGCCCCCAAATGGTGCGCCAGAACAACCTGTGGGTATCTCCATCAGATGATTCCGCCGTGGCTAAGCTTTGATTCATTGAAAGCGTAAGCTTGTAGGTGTTGTTCACTGTGAAGAGTCCCCGTGGTGTGTAGGCCTATATTAAACGATCATTCGGCTTAAAACTTCCTAGTAGGATGCTCAGGATGGTGTTGACGTCGTCAGGGAGGAAATTCTACTTCAGTAGGAAGGTGTTCCATTCTCCTCTTGCAGGGTGCATGAGGCTGGATACTTTCGAGTCCAATGGGAGGAGAAGTGGTGTGGAGATGATCTGAAGGTTTGTGGGTTTAGGAAGCCACCTATCCGTCCAGATGCCCACTGTTGCACCATCACCGATCTGCCATCTACATCCAGATTTCACCACGGTTTGGGTAGCCATGATGCTGCGCCATGCGTAAGAAGGTTTTGAACCTAGTTCAGCATGAAGGAAGTCTGTACATGGGAAGAGAATCGGCTGACGCTAGAGCCAAAAATACGCTCGCCTAAGGTTCCAAGCAAAAAAATTGCCCCTAAATTTTAATCAATAGGATTATTTATAATCAATAAATAAAATAATATTTTTTTACCAGATGAAAAACAAATAAAAAAGAGAGAAAACTGCAATGTCCACAATATTTTTCACAACACTTTTACAGCTAATGTTAAGTAGTATGTTGTTATTGATTGCAAAAAAATAATTATAGTGATATTTTCAAATAGAAAACAAAAAGCAACTTAAAACCTATAATTTTTTATAAAAAATATTGTGAATATTGCACTTCTAAAAAAAAAAAGAATAATAATAAGAGTTGAGTTAGCAAACTTTTCCTAGTTCTCATTTAAGTCTACCATTTGCACCACTTTTTTACTTACCACTATCAATCTGCCACATCAACAAGTATGAAAAATTTTGTCAAACTTTTTCTGTTTATAATATTTCTAAAAAGAAGAAAAAATTCTACATATTTATATTAATTAGTAGTAATTTTGCATCTAATACAAGATAATCAATTTTCGTCTTAGGCCCCCAAATGCATCAAGCTGCCCCTGCATGGGAAGTAGTGGGCTTGGACGACACAGTGGACAAGAGAGCCAAGATTATTTTGTAGGCGCCACCCTTGTATCGCCAAAAGAGCCAAGTTGAAAGCTTTAAGGTCACAGAAGCCTAAACTACCCTTTTCCTTGGGAGAGCACAGTTTTTTCCAACTCAATCATGCCATTTTTTTTGTTTCCATTGGACTGACCCTACCAAAAATTGCAGACCATGCCAGTCATATCATCACAAAGAGTGTTAGGGAGCTTGAAAACACTCATAGTATAGGTGGGGATTGCTTGGGCCACCGCCTTAATGATAATTTCCCTCCCTGCCTGTGAGAGCAGTTTTTCCTTCCATCATAAGAGTTTTTCCTTCCATCTAGAGCATGGAAAGTATTCATCTTTGATCTTCCTACTAGGGATGGGAGACCCAGGTAAGTTTCATGTTACCGGATAACTTCTACCCCAAAGCAGTTTTTAATGTCCTTTTGGATGTCATGTGGAGTGTTCCTGTTGAAGAAAAGGGAAGTCTTTTCCCGATTCAGCTGTTGTCCTGAGGTGTGTTCATATGTTTTGAGGATGTGGTCCAAGTGATTGCATTGTTTAATGGTGGCTTGGCAGAAGATGATACTATCATTAGTAAAGAATAAGTGGGATATGTGAGGGACTTGAGGGCAGGCAGCAACACCTCGAAGTAGGCCACTATCCACAGATTTGCGTATCATTACTGAGAGTCCTTCTGCACAGAAAAGAAATAAGAAAGGAGATATGGGGTCCCCTTGTCTTAAACCCCTTGTGGGGGTTAAATGACCTTGAGATGTACCATTAATCTTGATGGAGGATGTAACAGAGCTAACACATTGCATCATAAGATCCACCCACCTATTATTGAAACCCATTTTTATCATGATGTGTTTAAGGCAGTCTCACTCTACACGATCAAAGGTTTTACTCATGTCAAGTTTTAAACCCACTTCTTTTTTTATTAAGGTAGTGCATGGTTTGAAAGGCCACTAAAACTTTATCAGTAATGAGACGATCAGACATGAAAGCACTCAAATTTTCACTAATGATAGAAGGGAGGATGCGTTTTAGGCAGTTTGCTTGGACCTCGGAGGTGAGCCTAGAAATGACATTACTAAGACTTATGGGTCAGTATTGTGTTATCTTTGTGGGGTTTTTTTATTTTTGGGATGAGGACAATATGTGTTTCATTGAATTTAGGTGGAATAATACCCAAGTTTAAAAAATCCAGTACAGTTACACTCACTTATTAAAGACCAAAAGTGTTGATAAAAGAGAGGGGACATACCATCAGGACCAGGAGATTTTTGTGGGTGCATTTGTTTGAGTGCTCTATGGACCTCATTTGGACTGAACTCACATGTTAGGTGGTCATTTATAGCTTCGGTGACAACCGGTTGGACAACATCAAGGAGGATTGCCATATCAGTTGTGTCATTTGAGCTGAAGCTTGAGGTAAAATAATCCAAAATGATGCCCTCCACAACTTGGTCATCATCCTGCCAGTCCCCACCTGAATCATTGAGGCCATGGATAGCATTTTGTTGTTTGCGGTTGAATGCTTTTTGGTGGGAAAAATTGGTGTTTAGGTCTCTATTAGTAGTCCACATGTTCCTTGATCGTTGATGCCACATCGTGTTCTCTGCGTCAAGCCAACAGTTCAAAGCTTTGTGGACTTCATGAATCTCATCCTCATTAGTAATAGCCTGTCTCTTTAAGGCTTGTAACTTCTTAGTCAGTCTATCAACCTGCCTCCCAACGTGGCCAAAGTCAATTTTATTCCACATTGATAGCCTAGCACGGCAGCTATCAAGATAGTTGGTGATTTGGGCTCCATCGAGGTTTGTTTAAACCTTCAAGCCAAGCTTCCTAAACGACATCAGCGTAACCTAGGTTTCGCAACCACATGGCTTCGAAGCGAAACAAAGGCTTAGTAAAGCGATGGCGAGGTTTGGAACTGGGAAGATGGACATAGAGCATGGAGTGATCTAAGGTGGACCTAGATAAATGGTGGATAATGACACCTTGAAAAGAAGAGTTCCAGGCTAAGTTGGCTAAGGCATGATCCAGGCGAATGTGTATCCGCCCTTCAGTTGGGTAGTTTTTGGACCAAGTGAATGGAGAGCCAAGGTCGCTGAGTTCACACATGTTGATGGTTTTATGAAAGTGGTCCATCTGTCTAGTTGGACGTGGGTAGCCTCCATGTTTTTCTGAGCGATACAGGATCTTGTTGAAGTCACCCACACAAAGCCAAGGGAGGTTATTTAATCGACTGAGAGACTCAAGAAGAGTCCAGGTTTCCTCACGCTTGGTTGTTTCTAGGTGTCCGTAAAACCCCGTCAATCTCCATTTTGAACCTGTTTTAGTACAAAGAATGTAGGCATCAATAAACCAACGGGAAAAATTTTGCACATGTACCTGTGTTTCTGGCTTCCATAATTGGGCTAGACCACCACTCTAGCCAATGCTTGAGATTGCTAGCCCCTGATTGTAATCCAAGTATTGTTTCTTTGTGCTCAATTGTTTAGTGGTGAGTTTTGTCTCCATTAAGAAAACACAAATGACAGCTTCTTTGGTCCATGCTCTCTTGAAAGCATTAACTATACAGGAGTTCCTAATTCTCCGACAGTTCCAACTTAAATACTCATTGGACCCGGTGGTCTTGCATAGCAGGCATTGCCGATCCCATGTTATGAACCATAAGCTGGTTTGGTGTGGTTATTTCTTCATTCAACTTCTGTTTCTTGTCTAGAGACGTGCCATGCATGCCATGTAAAGTCTCTAATTTTCTTTTCGGTCCAACAATGGACAAAGTAGCATCACTAGTGCCCATCATGTGCTTGGCATGCTCAAGTCTTTTCTATGTACCACATGTTGTGATCAAGGGATTTGTTGAGGTGACAGTGTGGCAGTTGTCATTAGTTTGTGGGGAGGGAAAAGATCGAGTATCAGTAAGAGGAGGGAAGTCAAGGATCTCATTAAGAGGTGGGACCCCTAAATCGAGGTTATCTTTGTGTAAGGCAACTGGCTGAGATATAGAGGGAAACAAATTTAAACTTTTGTCAATGTCCGTTAAATACGCATTGAAGAGATTTATGTCAGCCAAAATATCCATAACGTTGGCATTGATTGAGAGTCTATTGCTAAGATTGTGGGGGAATTTATAACTGTGTCCATAGTAGGCTATTGTGGGGGTGCAAGATTGGCCGACGTTGCTGGTGGTGAGGGTGTGGTGGTTGAGGCCATGGGAGAGGAAGGTTTTGGGCGGGAGCCATAAGGTGGGCCATGAGTAGGGATGGTGGTTGGCATGATTTTACTGTTTACGATTTATGGTTGTTGGATGTTAGTCAGTGCGGCACGTAGCCAAGGTTCGTATTGTTGGTCGTCTCTGTTCAGGGTACCACCACTACCTATCCATAGTGTACAATCTTTCTCATCATGATTGAGTAGGCCACACCAGTAGCAGAAGATAGGTAGGCCCTCGTACTAAAAAGACACCCATTGAGGTTGCGAATTGCCAATGTTGACCATTCGTCCCCTGCAAAGTGGTTGGTTGATATCTATATAGACTCTGACCTTGAGATAGTGTCCTCAACGTTCGCCGTTGAGTGATGTATCAACATGTTCCTCTCTGCCCAGTGTTTACCCTATGGCTTTAGCACTGGCTTTGACCATCCTTCTGATAGTCAGGATATGTATCTGAACCCAAAAAGAAGCATCGTTGAAAGTTCCATCGTCCAACGATTCATCCTCCTTAGGTTTATATAAACCCATTAAATATTTATCAAAGGACCATGGTTCCTGTGCTAGAATCTTTAGGGAGTCAGTTTCATTTTCAAAGAGTAGTAGAGCAGTATTGGAGCTTAAGTCTCGGATTTCAAAAGTTGGGATTGAACACCACATACTTTGGAGCATACGTGACAGAGCTTCCATGTTTACTATGCGTTTCGTAAAGAGATAGGCTACAAGAACTTTGTTGTTGTCTTCCACAGTGGGGCTGAGGATGACTGTATTGCTCTCCCTTGTGTTGAGGGAAAGGCGTTCACATTGCCCAGCGAGGTCATCCATGTGCAAGGTGTTGGTTAAATACATGTTTGTATCGCATATAAAACATATATAACGAAAAAATAATGGATCTACTTCATTCGCAATTGTTAACATGTACTATGCAAATTTTAGAATTCAAGAACAAGAAAGCGTACCTTAGTGCGATGAAATTCAAAACAAAAGATCATAAGTACTCGAGAACACTTTTAATCTTCACTCCAATTCCACTTTATGCCCAAGAAGTGTGGTCTCTCAATCAGTTTTCAAATAGAGAATTAGAGAGTGTCTCACACTCACATGCACACCATCTTTCAATGATGTCACACACACACACACAAAATTCTCTATGTTTCTCCTTTGTCTAACTGATTATCTAATTGGGCTAGCTTTTTAGGCCTTT
This sequence comes from Castanopsis chinensis, assembly GCA_032878915.1. Lineage (NCBI taxonomy): Eukaryota > Viridiplantae > Streptophyta > Magnoliopsida > Fagales > Fagaceae > Castanopsis > Castanopsis chinensis. The sequence goes on along the minus strand of JAVQMG010000116.1, from coordinate 4,236,565 downwards.
CCAATTGGGCTTTAGTATGTGGCTTAGAGTGGGACCAAAAAGGACCAATAAGACACTGGCTTCAATAAGCATTGGGTTTTTTCTGTCGACTCTTGACAAGTCCAAAGTTACCATTAACTATATTTAATACTACTATATAAATATGGTTGCACTCTAGGCCTTATTTATAAATTATATCCCAAGACTTTATTATATATGCAACTCCTTTATAAAATATTCGTAGTAATACAAATATTCATTTTCAAAATATTCCCTTGAGTACCCGGTTTAATCCCCTATGTTATTTATCATATATTTATGAAATCAAATTTCATAAATATGTACATTAGTAACTCCTTACCAAAGTGATTAGGCCTAACACTCTGAATAACCAAACCCATTAAACTTATCTCAAGGGAATATTTTGTATCTCTGTTAATAGACTATGAATTTCATCTTAAGAATATATGTTCCATCAATACTAAATGTGGCTGCCCAACAAACTGAGGTTTTGATCGTGTCTTTAGATTTCGCTCCTAATATATCAAAGCAATCTACATTTCATGATCAGGTCCATTATCCTCTCAGAATTAAGAGTTCATGTAAATAGAAGTCATGAGATTTATTATTCATTTGACAGGCGTTAAGAAAATAATAAATCTCACAGCAGTCCAGTTCAATATGTCTTAACTCTTAAAACATATCAACATACCAACTAGAAGTCTCCACTTCCATGATCAAGACAAATCATTTTAATTGATATGTTATAGTCTTCGTAGATGAAATGCTCAGTTTTATCACCGGCTACGAACTATAATTCTGAGTTTACAAAAAACTTGTGATTTATGTCTTCTTTAACTTTTCACATAAATCACATACTATGCATCTCATGGATTATATGATAATGTCCAATATTCATATTACCATTATTTTAGATTATAATAAAACAACTTTATTAATTACAACATTAAGTGACACATAATGTCATACATAGTATTATACAATATGATTTAAGGGCACCCATTCTAACATAAGGCACAGGGGAAAGGAAAAGATGGGAGAGGCTAGGGTAGGTGTGAAGAGAAAAAAAAAACTGGGTTTCTACCAAGATGGGGAAAGAGAAGCCCTAGTCAAAGACAAGGGTCAAGGTTTTCATTGGCCTGGACTCTCTAGAGAGACCCGTGGAGAGAAAAATACAACATAAAAATTAAGATTTATTTTAGGATTTATCTTACTCATAGAAATATTGTTTATTTTCATAATTGTTATGTGCATATGGAAAGTTTTTTTTTTTTTTTTTACTAAGAAATATCTATTACAACAGTTTTAGAGATGAATAGTTATTCCTCATTTTAAATAATAGTTATTCATAAAGAATGACTATTCTTTGTAAAAAAAAAACATAACAAAACTACATAATAAAACTACATAATAACTAAACTATAGGAATAAATTACATTACAGTGCTTATTACATTCTACTAAATATGCCCTTAGGGCACGTTTGGTACACTAAATAGATTTTACGACATGAATTATAATCTTTATTACCAAGGATAAAAAGTCTTGAAATGGACTAACTAAACTTATTCATAATTTTGCTTGTGAGTCGTAAGTTGTAACATTACAATAAAAAATAAAAAATAAAAAAATTATTTTAAGAAATATCTTACTCGTACAATTATATTTTCTTTAAAAGAATTATTATACCTACCAATGAATAGTTATTATAGCTCTTTTAGAGAGAAATATTTATTTCTTATTTTGAATAATAGCTATTTATACAGAATGATTATTCCCTTTAATATAAACATAACAAAACTAAAGAATCAATAAACTATATGAATAATTATTACACAATTTTTATTACAGTCTACCAAACATATTCTTAGTGTTTATCATTACTTGGTCTTATTGAGATTCAGGTGATGAATGAGCACAATTCTACTTGTATTAAAAAATTGTTTATAAAAGAAAAATGGTTGACAAAAAGTAAAATTGGCAACCAGTACATAATAAAAGCCATGAAACACATGACACGAAGACTTGATCCCAAACTTGAAAGACTTGGTCCCAATACATAATAAAAGCAATAAAACACATGATCTCCTAGTAGGTACGATAGCCCGTATTGAAATTTGTGAACATATTCGATCTGAGGATTAGTCTTTATCCCAAGTGGCATCTAGCATGTTTCACACATCTTTGTGAACATATTCGATAAGTCTTTATCTCAAGTAGCATCTAGCAGCGTGTTTCATAGGCTAACTGTGACCGCTCTTTTATCGGTTCAAACCTTTCTTTCTTTCTTTTTTTTTTCTTTTTTTCTTTTTTTTATAGAAACAATTTTTATTGGTTTAATTGCATATGTTAATTAATTAATTTCTCTTATTTAAGGATAATGTTAATTGTCTTCTATATATTTAGATACTTAAAAAAAAAACTAAGATAAGAGCTCGTTGTGACTTGTGGTAATTCTCTTCATAAATTGCTAATAAAAAATTAATAAGTCAATTGTAAAAAGAATTCCATTAGGAGAAAGAATTTAAATTATAACTAAATTAGGATTTTTAATTAACTTAGAAATTATAGGAGAACAAAAATAATTATGTAGCTTTTGTGATCATGGATATAGAAGTACGATCCTATAGAACAAATTCTGTTCAAGTAAGGTCATAAAAAAAATTATGTAGCTATGTATTAAAAGTTGTTAAAATTTATTTTCAGGTTGTCACCATTTTTTCCCCTCAAAAAAAAAAAAAAAAAAAAAAAGGTTGTTACCTTTTTAGTCCTTAACATTTGTCCATTATGTCAAAATGGTCAATAATGTTTTAAATGTGTTAATTTAGTCTCTATCCTTTTAGTATAGTATCAAAGTAGTTCTTCTCATTTAAGTCTGGATGGAAAAAACAAACATGGTAAATATAGAGAATAAAAAATTATTTATATGGTGATTGGATGCCAACTCGAATGACACATGCCATTTAATTTTTTAAAAATAAAATAAAAATAAAAAACTTATCAAATCCCTAATCCATTATACCTGACAAAATAAAGAAGGGTGGGGGTTTGGGAGGGAGGGAGGGAGGGAGGGGGAGGGAGGGGGGGGGGGGGGACTAAAGTTGGAGAGGGCAAAGATCGACCGTGTTGTTGCTCAGATGCCGACATATAAAATCCCCAATCCATTATACCAGAAAAAATAAAGAGGGGTGAGAGGAGATTAAAGCTGGAGAGGGAAAAGATCGATAGTGAGGCTGCTCGGATACCAACAGATAAAAAAAACTTATCAAATCCCTAATCTATTGTACTCGACAAAATAAAGGGGGGGGGGGGTGGGGGTAATGGAAGATTGAAATTGGAGAGAGCAAAGATCGATAGTGTGGTTGCTTTGATACCAATAGAGATGAAGTCTCGAGGTTGAGGCTAAGGCAAGCAAAGATAGGTGAATGCTAACAAAGAGAGAAGATAAAAAAATTGGGGGAAAATTTCTCTCTTTCTCTCTCCTTTTCTCTTGGGTCTTTGTGTTTCATTCACATCTTTTTGGAATTAATGATTTGATCATTTTTTTTTCTATGTAAATGCCATGTGTCACATAGTTTGCATCCAATCAACATAGAGATAAGTTTGAAATCTCTCCATTTGCCACATCAACATTTTTCTTCCATTACTTAACCACATGGACTATTTTAACACAATACCAAAATGTTAAGGGCTAAAATGACACATTTGAAAATTCAACATTAGGTTTAATGTTAAACTTTGAAAATTCAAAACTCATCAATTTTATATATATTATTATTTGTTGGTACCTTGTGCAATGCACTAGAAAATTTAACATAATATGAATTTTTTTTTTTAATATGAGATTCAATAATTATAATGGTCATTAATAAATATTTATGAAAATTGTGATTTTATATATATGAAATTATATATTCTAGACTTCTAGTATTAAGCATTTATTATGATTATAGCTTTTAAAGAAAATAACAGTTAAAATAATCCGGTTGGAGCCAAGCAAAAGAGTAACTAAATAATAATAATAATAATAATAATAATAATAATAATAATAATCTATACTTATATATTACTAAAAGCTGAAGCATAGCGTTTAATGCTGTTGCTCTCATGTTGTGCCACATTAGCTACCATGTCATTTTAAAAAAATATATATAATTTCTCCTATAATTTTAAAATGGTTTTTACAAATTTCAGCCCTATAAATGCAGCCCACTATCTATTTATTTATTTACTTCCACTATCACCCTATAATAAATCCAACCCATTACTTATTTATTTACATCCATTATCACCCTATAATAAATCTGTATAATTAATCCAGCCCAGCTCTTATTTATTTAATTCCACTATCAAGCCCAACCCAAAGCCTTTTCGGTTCAGTTTTAGGGTTTTGTGTAAGTCTTTTCAGCTTAAAGGAAGAAGAAAAAAAAAAAAAAAAAAAAAAACCGTTGAAGCCTTTCAAGCTTTAGGTTTTTTTTTTTTTTTTTTCCCAATTCTCCTATAATTGTTTTTAACATTTATTTTTTTAATATTTACACTAGTTCAATCTTTCTCTCTCCCTTACCTTTTCATCTCCCCACTACTTGTTCAATCTTTCTCTTTCCTTTACCTTTTCATCTCCCCACTACTTGTTCAATCTTTCTCTCTCCCTTACCTTTGCATCTCCCCACTACCCTCTACATTAATATCATTCTTTCTCTTTCTCTTTCCCTTTATCTTCCTTTATTTTTGTCCATTCTTATTCACAACTTATTACTATAAATTTGTCACTATCTCTTCTATTCTATGCACAGCTTTTTCTCACAAAAAATGGTTCTCTCTCTCTCTCTCTCTCTCTCTCTCTCTCTCTCTAAATTTTTTGGTAGATTTTTTTTCCCTGGCATCTCTACTTTAGGTTGATAATTTTTTATATTCTTCAAAACTCTATTTTGGGTTAATGCGATTTAGTTTTGTTTTTTAAATTATTGTTGTTGTTGTTGTTGTTATTTTTATTTTTTATTCTCTTTGATTGTTAAATGTTAGCCTATTGCGTTCTAAAGAATATAATATTATTCTATTACATAGCATGATTTAGATAATTTGGTATTTATTCTGTTACATAGCATGATTTTTTATAATGCTCAATTGAGATGTTAAACTATGAGATTTTACTAATTTTTATTTATTTTTTAGTCTTTTGTGGTGGACAAAGTACTCTTAATAGTTGTATTAGAAGTACTCTATAATGCCATTAATTTAAAGAAAAGCAAAGGTTAGCCAAACGAAAATAATCGGATAGGTGACAAATTTTAAATTTTGCAATTTTATTTTAATTATTATTATTATTTTATAACAATGCATGTATAGAAATTTAATTCTTAGATTTTGCTAATAATTGTTTATTTGATAATATGTTTTGGGTGGCCGAAATTATAATTTCTACAAAGAAAATAACCTTAATAGATAATTAAAAACAAAATTTTATCCTAATATTGGTTCAATTAACCATTGTTAAGTTTTATTAATTTTTTTTAGTTTACGCTTTTTTGGTGTTTTGGATTGTTCCTATATTACATTTAAAATTGTTCCTATAATAAATAAAAATATAATTACAAATACATTACTCATTATTAGATTAATTTAAATTGTAAAAAGAAAAATTAATAAAATCATCATGAAAATAATTATTACACGCAACGCGCGAGTTCGCGGCTAATAATAATAATAATAAATAATAAAATAACCTACCACCGGTGAGTGTCGTACCCGTACGTCCTCGTTCTTCCTTTATAAAAGCTGACTTGTTAATGACTAGCTTGTGAGACAAACATTAGAGGGGGTGAAAAAGAAATGCTAGAGTGTGAAGAGAAAAAATGGGTAATAATACCGCTTGCATTTGTGCAAGAGCTCAAGAAGGCTTCCTCTATAGCTGCACCAATGGTGGTGGTGTCAATTCTGCAGTATCTTTTGCAAGTAGTATCTATTATAATGGTTGGACACCTTGGTGAACTTTCACTCTCTGGCGTTGCCATTGCCACCTCTCTCACCAACGTAACCGGCTTTAGTCTTCTTGTAAGTCTTTCACCCATCTTCACGTCGACTCTAGAGAATAGAGAGAGGGGTAAATCAATCTTAGCATTAACACGCGCATCACTTTGATTAGATAGAGTTCAATATTTGGCTGTACTTGTCAACTTAATTGCTTCACTTTTTAAAGATTTGAGTTTTGGCATTTGACTGTTTTAATTAAGGGACTGAAATAATGGATTAAAGTGTTACTTTTTGGATTTTCAAGTGCCTACACGTTTTCAACCTTGCTTTGTGCTTCTGTATAAACATTGTTTTGTGGTAAACTTTTTCTTATTTTCATAATGAATTATTTTTGTGTTAGCAATACTATCCTTCTATCTACACTTTTTTTTTTTTTTTTTTTTTTGCATACTAAAAGATTTTGTTGCTTGATTTTATATACTAATCAAGCAACAATAATTAATTTTAGCGTATTAATTCACATTTATCGTGGATAAAACGTCATGGGATACAAGTATAACTTTTTGTATCAAAAACTCATTTATTACAAATTGTTTGAAAAAAATTAAATGAAATGTTTAAAAAGATAAATTAGAAACGAAATTTCAGAAGAATGTGGAAGTCACAAGTTTTTTTCTCCCCCTCAAAGAAAGAGAGTTTCATAAATGATATGCATACAAGTTCTGCACCCACCTTACGTAGCTTGACGATATTATTTACAATTGTTCAAAAGACGTTGATACTTTTAGATGGAGCTTGTAGTCAATAACATTATTAAATTAATGGTTATACTGCCACAGTTTTTGTAATTCTAAAAATCAACTGATTAAACAATTGCTGACGCTAGACAAGATGACCCTTATGGTAGGTGTTTAGGTAAGTTGTTTACCACATGAATACTAAAATAGATCCAATCAGAGGAATAATTGGAACTATTGTATCGAGTTTATTGGGAGCATTATTCAGTAGAAATGAATTTTCTAGCATACCAATTACACAGAATTTGACCAGAAAGTAGATATATTTAATCGAAAATCATTAGGAAAAGAAATTACGTATTTACTAAGTAAGGTTAAATCAAAAATAAAAGAAAGAAAAACATTTGAATAGAGAGACTAATAATTTGTGGAACTGAATTTATAGCTTTAGACTCATACAAATGTGCATGACTTCAAGTTTCAGATGACAAAATTGGAAATTGAACAGATTACACTATTAACCATATATTTACTATTTGGATTTTTTTTGTTTTTTGTTTTTTGTTTTTGTTTCAAGCAGTCCGGAATGGCTGGTGGGTTGGAAAGTCTATGTGGGCAAGCTTACGGAGCAGAGCAGTTTCAAAAACTTGGAACCTATACTTACACTGCAATCATTTCTCTCGTTCTGGTTTGTCCCCCAGTTTGTGTTCTATGGATTTTCATGGACAAAATATTAATTCTCTTAGGCCAAGACCCTACAATATCCCTTGAAGCTTGCAAATACTCAATGTGGCTCATTCCTGCACTATTTGGCGGTGCCGTACTTAAGCCACTTACTCGTTACCTGCAGTCACAAAGTTTGACTCTTCCAATGCTCTTTAGCTCCGTTGTTAGTCTATCTTTTCACATACCTGCATGTTGGATTCTTGTGTATAAGTTGAAATTAGGAAGTCATGGTGCAGCAATAGCCTTCGGTTCATCAACTTGGCTGAACGTGATATTACTAAGCTTTTTTACGATTTATTCTTCGGCATGTGGGAAAACACGTGTCCCTTTTTCAAAAGATGTTTTGCTTGGTATCTCAGAATTCTATCGCCTTGCTATCCCTTCTGCTGTAATGGTTTGGTAATTCTCTTAGCTATCTCTGTCAATAAATCAATGTCTTCTTCCATAAGTTAATTGATTTCATGCTAATTATCAGTCTTAAATGGTGGTCATGTGAGCTGCTTACTTTGCTGTCTGGCCTTCTGCCAAATGCAAAGCTGGAGACTTCAGTGCTCTCTATATGGTACATTTTTTATATCTGTATCTATATATTGGATAAGTTTGGGACTTATAAAATGGGCTTATTTTTTCTTATTTGTGGTTTATCAGCCTTACAATTTCTACATTGCACTTCACTGTTGCCTACGGATTTGGGGCTGCTGCAAGGTATATGTGCTTTCACATATGCACACAGTTTGACAGATTTATGTATGTGTCTATAACTAAAAATAAAGCATCATCTATTTTGTAGTACTCGGATTTCAAATGAACTGGGAGCTGGAAACCCACAAGCAGCTAGAGTGGCTGTTTGGGCTACAATGTTCCTCTCCATCACAGAGGGAATTATTGTGATTGTGACTCTCTTCTTTTGCCGCTATGTGTTGGGATATGCATACAGCAATGAGAAGCAGGTTGTGAATTATATCGCAGTTATGGCTCCTTTGATTTGTCTCTCAATATTAATGGACAGCTTACAAGCAGTTCTTTCTGGTTTGTCCTGACCTTTCTTTCAAGTATTATAGTGTTTGATAGAATAAAGATTGTATGAGAGATAAGACCCCGTAAGGATGAGATTGCAAATGCCATATTTTAAGTCTATGGAAGGATTGGAACCAAGAAAATAGTAAAATTAGGTGGTCACAAATCACATCCAGGGTTGGCCCAACAAAATTTGGGGTCTAAGGCAGAAATTTTATATGAGACATTTTTATATGTAAATATTAATTAAATAAATTTATATAATACTAATTATATTAAGACTAATTTGATGTAAATACATAAATTGATGTATAATAATAATTTTGAGCCTTTACAAATGGAAATAAGGCCTTTTTTTAATAAATAATAATAAAAAAAGTACCAATTATTTAAAAAATGTTATATTTTTATAAAATTTTGGACCTTTACAATTGGAGATGGTGCCTTCTTTTAGTAGAGAATTTTTTTTTTGGTTGTGGGGCCTTAGGCCTAGGCCTAAGTTGCCTATGCCTTGAGCCGGCACTGATCACATCATTTATTGAAAATTTGATTATGTAGATAAATCATTCACTAGGGATTTTTTTGCAGAGGCTGTAACTGCAGTTTATATATATGGAACCTATATATAAGTTGTACCACTTGAATTCCTTACAGAACCTTCTTTACCTATGCACATTGCACATCCTTAGAAGCTATTTCCTTGCATCAGGTGTTGCTCGAGGAAGTGGATGGCAGCACATCGGTGCCTATGTCAACCTTGGGGCATTTTATCTGGTTGGACTTCCAGTGGGAGCTGTACTTGGCTTTGTTCTACATTTAAGAGGGAAAGGCCTTTGGATTGGGATCATTGCTGGGTCTATTGTGCAATCAACTCTTCTTTCTCTTATAACAGGTTTCACAAATTGGAAAAAACAGGTTTGTAGCCCTAGTACATATTTCTTGAAAAATGCTTATTTTGTTTACAGGAAATGTTAATATGTTTGATTGCCAAGAAGTTGGGTGGCATTAATACAGTTGAAACCTTATCACTACCATCTATAAGAAGAATACCCCATTCTCATGGGAAATGATATTGTTGGAGAACCGTATGTTGGTTATAGAATTATCATAAATCTATGGGATGCTTCATATACTTAAATTGCTCTAGAAACATAAAATAAGGTGTCAATTACATCGTCCATTTTTTTTAAAAAAAAATTCAGTATTATTTTTTTTTGGAAATTGAACATATAGTATGCCATCTTTATTGCTGTTAGACCTAACAAGTCTTAAATTTGAATTCTTATGTGAACATTGCAGGCAGACAAGGCAAGAGAGAGGATATTTGACAGGAAATCTTCAGTGAACAGTCAATCAGATAGAATCGACAAAGAAGCAACTTAAAGCAGATGATTAGTCACCTTTCTAAACCTTATATATGTGCTAAAGTTTGTGATTAATAGAATGAAGCTTTCTTAACACAGCTTTTGGAAACTGTTGTGTCTCAAGGCCATATGGTAAATAATTCTGAAGTAGTTGAAAAAGTTTGAATTTGAATAGAATTCTAATAAAATTATGCAATAGATTAGGATGAGGATTAGGATTTAATTTCAATTTGTATTTAAATTTAAATAGGAATTGGATCCTATGTTTTAGGACTTAGTTGTGATGAAACTTATCTCCTCACTAGTATTTATGTACGTAGGAATTAAATTAGGAATTATGAATGGAGTAAGCAGAAATTAAACCAAAAACTCTATTATCCCTCTCAAGTTTAGGAGGCTAGTCACCTCGAATCGACTAAATTATCTTTTTAATTTTTCAGTTCATAACATTTGGTATCAGTGAATCGACTAAGTTATCTTTTTAATTTTCCTTCTTAATTTTCCAATTCATAACATTTGATATCAGCGAATCGACTAAGTTATCTTTTTAATTTTTCAGTGCATAACAAAAACCATCTTTTCTCAAGTACCATTGTAGAAAAAGTATTGTTAGTTTTTTTTTTTTTTAATCATTGGCAGGCTTTTCTCTCTCTCTCCCTCCTCTTCTCTCTCTTTTCTAACTGGGCTCGCATTATTGAATTCAGAAATTGATGCATTTCTAAGACTGAAGTTTGTCGAATATGAATGATTTCTATGGCCAGTGTGATGGCTAATTGTAATTTGTTAGATATTAAAACAAGCCAATTAATTTACTAGTTCTAGTAGCTTTATGATTAAGGATGTGAGATAAAATTTGGGGAAGGAGTTGGAGTTCTGATTATAATAATTATGCAATAGAATGAATTGGGGAGGCGCGGTCCGGGGAGGAGTTTGATTCTAATGTCTTTAATTGGTTGGGACTCGGGAAAAAAATTAAAAAACCCTTTGGGGCCTAAGGTCTTAGGCTTAATGGATCTCTCCCGAAAGGAGTGGGCTCGAGTTCAAGCCACCTATGGGATGAATCTCACTTCCCCAATCCAAATAAAAAGGGTCCATATTTGGGTCATGTAGTGTATCACTGAGTTGCATTAGTGAAAAGTGAAAAGTGAAAACCAACTAGATTTTCCACAAACAAACTATAAGAGACAGAACTAGTAAGTTTCCTTCAGTTCTATTGAGTATTAATTGTTGCATTGTTATGATGAGTTTTAAGAAAACACAAAAGGGGAAGAAATGAGATATGTCACATTATGAATTTGTAGAGCAAGTCAAAGAAGGCTAGCTTTATTGTGGCATTAAATTTGGTAGTTGTGGGGGGAAATCAAAATCCTCGTTGCCTTCGAACACCCCATCTGACCAAAATTTTGGTTGGAAGACGACCAAACAGCCCCCCGCCTAAAAGGCAATTCCTAAAAAAGATCATTGCCTTCGTGACATCTGAGGTATGATAAGCCTTTTCCCTACTTAGGACTTAAGGAAGATTACCACTCTGTTTAATAATAATTGAAAATGTTCATCTCTAATTATGTATAATTCTTTCTCAAATGGTTTTGGACAACTTATCTTTGACAAAAATGAGTTTGACTTGGAAGATGTACGACGAGAATCTAGGAGAATTTATCAATTTTGGACTAATAATTGGATGACTGAAAGTTAGAGGGAATGTTTTTTTTTTTTTTTTTTTTTTTTTTTTTGTGTATTTTGAAAACATTGAAGATAAGCTTAAAAGTAACATGGAATGTTTTTGTGTTTTGAACGCAATAAAGATAGGCCTACATATAGGAAATGTTAGCTTACATTCCTCTTTCTATATTTTCTTTTTTAATGGTTTCCCATCCTTTAGATGAATATTGAATCCTTTAATATTGTTATTTATCCAATTCAATATAACCAATACTAACAAATAGTATTTGACTTCATTGTTTATAAGTTTTTTTTTTTTTTTTTTTTTTTGTCAACTTGTGGTATGGACAATTGGCTTAATTACCATGGAATATCAACTTATCTTTTTTTTTTTTTTTTTTTTTTTGATAATCATGGAAATGTATTAAAGAAAGCTAAGGAGGAACAGCATATTCAAGGCAAAGCCTGTTATGAAATACACCACAAATGTCCAAGTTCAACAACTCTAAGATCTCCACAAGCGGAGCATCAAACAAAACAAAGTCCCTAGCTTGCTTTGCGCTCATCCTAGCAAGGCAATCAGCACAGCTATTAGTTTCGCGGTAGCAGTGGCTGATCCGAACTTGAGCAAGTTGAGAAATCATGAGTCTGCAATCATCAACAAGTGGAAAAGCAACTCTATTAGAATCTAATGGGTTAGTCAACAGCTCTATTATAGCTTTAGCATCCATTTCTATTTCAACAGAGAGCAAATTGAGGTTTTTGCACAAACTGAGCCTGTCTCTGAGAGCCCACAACTCAGCTAAGAAACTGGTAGCCATGCCAACGTTCCTGGAAAACCCCACAACCCATTCTCCTTAATCATTCTTAATGATGCCTCCTCCCCCTGCTAGACCCGATTGTCCACTAGAAGAGCCATCAATATTCAAGCGGACCCAACCAGATTGAGGTTTTTCCCAACAAACTCGAACCACTTTCCTACTGCTCCTGCTTTTGGGGTTGAGCACGTAGTATTGAAACTTGGCTAAACATAATGTTATATCCTTATGTACATTGAGTTGGTTGGGATGATTCTTAAACACCACACTATTTCTATGCTTCTAGATTTTCCATGTAGTAAAAGGAAATAGAATCTGCCACGGAGGGATGCTAGGAACATGATTCACATAGCCTAAACAATTATTTTGTAGCCATTGATTGATGCTGTCTTCATAAAAATTACTAGCATGACAAACCCCCAAGGCTTCTGATATCCTCTTCACTAGTGGACAATCTCTAAGCCCATGAATGATGGTCTCGGGATCCCTCTGACAGAGTTGACAGATAATGTTCACTCTAAGGCCTCTTTTAGCAAGACAATCTCCCACCCCAATACTATTGTGTAGGCACCTCCAAATGAAGAATCGTATATTAGAGAGGGTATTGACTTTCCAAACCTAAGAATCTGTGAAAGGACTATGCTCATCTCGGCATTCTATGGCAAGGGTATAGGTTAACTTGAGATCAAAATCTCCATGGTTAGAATTCTTCCAAATAAGCCTATCCTCTCCTCTTGAAGCAAGGCAAGAGCAAGGGATGGACTTAATTTTCTTAAGAATTTCTTCAGGAAGTTGGAATGATAACTTTGACCAATCCCATTCCCCAAAACTAGCCTTAACAACCTCAACAACTTGCAAAGATTCCTCTTCCTCAAAAAGAGGACCTTGGACAGCAACTCTAAGATTCCCTTCAGCTAGCCAATTATCATGCCAAAGCCTTAAGGAGCTATTTCTCCCCAGTATCCATTGAGTACCTTTCTTACAAACAGCTTCTCCCTTGATCATGGCCTTCCACACTCTAGAGCAAGGAGGATTCTTTGTATTAGTAGAGTTTAACCGTTGGTTAGTGCAGTATTTTACTCTTCAAGACCTTGACCCATAAAGACTCTTTCTCTAAATGAAACCTCCAATTAAGTTTAGCTAGCAAGGATATATTTTGTCCTTTGGCAGACTGGAGCCTGAGACCTCCATCGTCTTTAGACTTTGTTACTTTTTTCCATCCAACCCAATGAACCTTCTTTGTAGTATCCGAAGAGCCCTAAAGAAAATGTATGTTCACTCTATCAATGCTATTAAGTAGTTTATCTGGAAAGGCCGTGCATTGCATGGTATAGATAGGTATAGAGGAAGTTAAGGCTTGGATTAGGACTGATCTACCAGCAAGAGACAATAAGTTGGCCTTCCAACCAGCCAATTTTGCCTTAATCTTATCTAGAACGAAATTGAGATCATGGTTGCCAGTACCTTGGTGTTTGATGGGAAAGCCAAGGTATTTTCCTAGGTTGGGAGTTGCCTTGAACCCCAGAATATCGCAAAGGGATTCCCTAGTGTCTATGTCTACATTCAGGGAGAAATAGACTCTAGACTTGCTGTCACTAATGGTCTGCCCAGAGTGAATACAAAAAGCATCAAGGGCATCACGGATTGTTGAAAAATTAATGTGGTCTACCTTAGCAAAAAGGACTAAGTCATCGGCAAAGAAAAGGTGGGAAAGGTTCAGGCCACCTTTTGAGCTCTTAACAGGAGTCCATCTTTTTTCACTGAACTTTTCTTCAATTAGATATCCAAGAACTTCTATACAGAGAATGAATAGGTAAGGGGAGATAGGTTCCCCTTGCCTAATTCCTCGGGTAGGCTGAATGGCTTCCATATTACCCCATTAAAGAGGATTGAGGTGGAAACCAAAGAAACACAACTCATAATGAGAGCCACCAAATTGCTAGGCAAGTTGAAATTGACAAGAGTTTCTCTGATAAAGCTCCATTCAAGCTTATCATAGGCTTTTTCAAGATCCACTTTAATGGCCATGTAACCCCCTTTACCCTTTTTCCTACTAATAGTATGGATAAGTTCTTGGACCACAATGGTGTTATCAACACCTTTCCTACCCGGAATGAAAGTAGATTGCATAGGAGAGACAAGCTTCTCAAGGTGGGGTCTCAATTTGGCCACAATGATCTTTGTGATTAATTTGTACACTGTATTACATAAACTAATCGGATGGTAATTCCCCAAAGATTCAGAACTAGCTATCTTAGGGATTAAGGCAATGTTGGTTCTATTAAGAAACTTAGGCACCTTACTATCCATGAAAATTTGATTGACTTCCTTCCTGACCGAATCCCCAACTACAAGCCAAAATCTCTGAAAAAACCTCGAGTGCAGCCTATCAAAACCTGGAGCCTTATAAGCTTTCATGGACCACAATCCTTCCTTTATTTCAGCATCGTTAGCAGGAAGGCTCAGACGAACCTTCTCCTCCTCTGTGAGAGTGGCTTGCCATTTGGACGGAGGGCTCAGATTTAGAGGAGCACTATCCAAGCTAGAAGTAAACAACTTACTAAACCCCTTTCTAATGAAGTCCATGACCTCCACTTCGTTCTATTTCCAATCACCCACATCATTTTTAATGCTTGAAATGTGATTTCGCCTTCTCCTAACAATAGTAGACATGGTGAAAAGCGGTTTTTCTATCACCAAGCACCAATCTATTGATACAGGACTTTTGCACGCATAACTCTTCTTATTGGCTTAAAATGTTGTTCAATTCGTTATGGAGATTCTCCTCCAACTCCAAAAGAGAATGAAAACAGCTTCTAGTCAAAGTTTTTTGCACTCCATGAAGTCTCGCCATAGTCCTCTTCTTTCTCCCAAAAATATTCCCAAAATGACTTTTATTCCACTCCGATGTATTTTTTGCAAATCTATCAATAGCATCTTTCAGGTGCCAAGAACCACCCTACACTTCATAAACTACCCGAGGAAAGAAGGGATCCAAAAGCCAAAAACTCTAGAACTTAAAAGATTTGAGAAGATATACCCCATTACTCAGATCAGCCTCGCGGAGGATGGGACAATGATCAGAATGGCAACGAGTAAGGTGGGTCACCCTAGCATTTGGGTGAGAGGCGCACCAACTCGGGTTAGCAAAAACCCTGTCTATCCTCTCTTGGATAAGAGCATCAATCCCTCGCCTATTAGTCCAAGTAAATCTAGGACCGGAAAAACCCATGTCGGCCATATTACAACTGTCAAGACACTCTTTAAAGAGAAGGGATCTGGTAGAACTCACCCTCCGACCCCCAAATTTATCCCCATCCACAAGTACTTCATTGAAATCACCGGCAATAATCCACGGTTTGTTGTGGAGATTAGCAGTAGATTTTAAATTATTCCAAAGAATACATCTATCATGAAATCTAGGGCTAGCATAAATTGCAGAGACAATACATTCGGAATTAGATGAAATTACCTTAACCAACACGTGTATTTCTTGCTCAGTCTTTGCCAGTTGCGTGATTGAAACTTTATCAGAATTCCACAGAAGCCAGAGCCCGCCAGAAAACCCAATAGTGTCTGTGTGGATGGCTCCATCAAACGGAAACCTATCCGTGATTTCCCTGGCTCTCTCCCCACCAATGCGAGTCTCCATAATCATCATAATTGCTGGATCATGGTCATGAAGAAATATATCTATAAAGAAAGCTTGTATGAAAGCACCCTTATGATTTAATGACAATGCCATAATTTAGAGTTTCGAGCTTAGCCATGTGAATTGAACTTCATGAATCATGATAGTTTAATCTCTAATTCCTATTGAATATACTCCCATGTATAAACCTTGCTTGTAGTGCTTGAATGAAGAAGAAAAACTTGTTGTTTTGTTCATGCTTTTCCCTTGCTTTGTGCAAAAATTTTCAGATTTGGATTATTTGTGAAACCTGGTTTTTTCTTGTTAATCTATCACATATTCAAGTTAAAACTAATTGTAGACTTCAAGAATGATTTGGAGTACGGATTTTCTTTTTTGTTGAAAACAATTGATTTGTTTTCTTGAGAAGAAACATCTTTTTATACAATGGGTAACTAAAAGAAAGGACATTCATCCAATTTCCTACTCAGGCTCTGACTGCAGATGAGAAAATTTTACAAGCTCAAGAGTTGCATAGTTACAAGTTTTTTACAATACTTGAAAGGAAATTAATAACAAGTTTAACATGGACTAAGTAATATCATCCTAAACTAATCCTGCCTTAGTGAAGTAGATTTCCCCATTTGGCAACGCACTCACTAATCCAGCATCTTCACATTCCACTTCTAAATGTTTGAAACCAATGTCTCTACTCCATCAAATAGTGCAGAGCAGCCCAGAAATATGCAAGCACTTTATTGCAGCTAGTGGCGAAGCCAGAATTTGAGTTAGGGGGGGCAAGATTAAAAACATAGGATTAGAAGCAAAATTTATCCAAGATATCTCAAGTTCAAATACCACTCTTCTCATTGTAATCTATGAATTATACCAAACAAGGGAATTACCTTTGAATATGAAGCTAATACATAAGATTTAGAGGGTTAGAGCATATCTTGCAAGCTAACAAGTGTATCCTCTAACTTCACTTTACATTCAATGCTTTGAATAACTAGGGATGCCAACTTGAAAGCACCCCTGTTACACGGCTTTGAAATAGAGTGTTTGTCAATTTCTAAAACTATGCAGCAATAGCAAAGTCTTAGGAACCAATGGATTAGTCAACGAGAGTCCTTCATATAATTGAATTCTAATTATTAATTGTTGTTAAAGATCAAAGTTCAGTGAGTCATAATATTTTATAAAAAAAGAAAACTTATGTGAGTCCGTTATTAAGTTATCTATTAGTTCTTCTCAACTCGTCTCTTACAAAGGGAGGGCAAACTTATTCAAAAATATGTTAAGGGAGGTAAGCTAGACGTTAGACTCCTATATTAAAAGAGTTTTGGGGGCAAGTCAGGGGGGGCACTTGCCCCCCCCCCCCCCCCCTCGACCCCCCCTAGCTCCGCCCTATTTGCAGCCAAATAATGCACTCTCTTAGAAAAAGCAGCAAACACCTCTCCTAAGCTCTCTTAAATTACTACAACAACACCATTTCCATCATTAAGGTTGAGAATAGCAACATTCAATTTGAACAAATTACAATGTGTGGGTTCCATTTCGGTGATATCCATGATACTTGATTCACATTGAATTCATGTTTTCCATCTTCACAGAAAGACAAAGCTATTTGAACTTCAGCTCTACCAACGAGTCCAATTTCATACCTCAAAAAGTTTTTGGTGAGATTGCTTCTTCAACTTTTGGTAATTTGAAATTGATTCAAATCAAAGCCAGATGTTAAATAATCTTTACAAAAAAACTAGTGAAAAAAAAAAAACAAAAACAAAAACTTGATAATAAAAAGGAAAAATTTTGCACTATACCTTTTGCTAAGCGTTGTAGTCACTGTTGAGATCAAATGGGCATGGATGGTGTCCCAGCTTCTCGGCAAAGAACCCAAAACTCATCTATCCCCTAAAATCCTTACTACCAATACAATACCAAAACTAGCAGATCGATTTCGCGGCTTTCACCATTGAAACATCATAGTAGTGAAGCTTGTAGCATTTTTCATTGGAGAGCCTTGTTTCGCTCTAGTTTTGGTTCATAGAATTTGAAGACACAGTAAACATTACTTTGTGAGAAACGAAAAGAAAACTTTCATCTTCAACTTTTACTCTAATGCAAATCCATTTGAAGAGTATTCCTCTCAAAGTTGTGAAACTTAGTTGTGGGTCTTTTGTACAAATACGGTTAAGACCCCACACATTGTGAATGAAGAACGAAGCCCCCTGGGAGATGTCACATAGTATTAGGACATCTTTCACATTGATATTTAGAATGAGTAGTTAGCTCAATAGATAAAGTTTTTTTATGGTGGGATAAAAGATTTAAATTCAAATCTCACCTACAGTAAAAGCCAATTGGTATCTTGGTATGATAAAAAAAAAAAAAAAAAAAAGTAATCATCATGGGTTTGGGCTCAAGTGTCCATCCGTGGATTCCTCCATTTGCTATGCATGTCGTGTGCTGTAAGGAATACGACATAGATGAGTGGATCGGAGACAGAGGGCTTAATGGGAGTTGTAACCTGGTTTAGGTTTAGGAACCAAACTTAGACTCCTTGCAGAGGGCATGAATATCCAGATTCTAGGTCCAGAGTTAAGGTATGGGGATGGAAAGGTGTTAAGCATCTGACCCCGCCCAACCCTTGAGCTGGCCTTTACTCATCGTGTTCCATATTCTAATTCTATTAAAGATTCCTCTAAGAGCATTCACATCAATCCGTGTAAAATTTTCCATCTATTTTAGCATAAGAACCAACTTTTTATATTTTACACAACCATTCTTTCAAAACATCCACATCTGATTATCTATTTTAGAAGATATTTCCATAAATATTCATTCTTCATTCATTTTTTATTATTTTCTCTAATGGTCATATTTTTTAATTTAAACTTATATTTCAAGCAAACTACCAAAATTGGTGGCTCAAGCATTAGTGGTGAAGTTCTGGTGGTCGAACCGCTAGAATAGTAGCTGTTATTATTGCCACTCGATCGGTGTCTTCGACCACCGTACTGCCAGCACCAGTAGCCAAAGTGGTGTTTTTTACCACTGTACTGCCAACTTCGATGGTAGAAGCGATGTCTCCAACCACTGTACTTCCGACACTAGTGGCCAGAATGGTAACTTTGATTATTAGACCTTTGGCATTTGTTGTCGAAACGGAGTCTTTGATGACTAGACCCCTGGCACTAGTAGCTGGAGCGATGGTTCAAGTGACCTTATTGGAATAGTAAATTTAAATTCAACAGTCATAATTTTTTTCTTTTTTTGTATCCACTGGTCCTAATTTTGAAATTCATATCCAACAATCACATTTTTTTAATTTATACCCACTTGTCATAATTTTGAAATTCAAATGCAATGATAAATTCAAACTCAATGGTCATATTTTTTATGTACCCAATAGTCATAATTTTGAAATTCAAATGTAGCTGTAAATTTAAACCTACCGGTCATATTTTTAAAATTTATTTCCAACAGTAAATTCAAATCTACCAGTTATATTTTTAGCGGAAGTTTCAATCCATTCTGAAGAGTACTTGAGGTCACCAAATGACAATGACATTACTAGATTATTAGCGGTCAGCCAATACTAAGGATTTCCAAGACTGCTAGGGAGCATCAGCTTAATGCATAGAAATGGAAGAATTGTCCAAATAAGTGGAAGGTCAATATACTCATCATACCTGTGATACAACAATAGTTTTGGAAATCTTAGGATTATATAACCTTTGGATATAGCATGCATTTGTTGGGTTACCGGGGTCTCACAATACATCAATGTCCTAGTACAATCTTATATATTTTCTGAGCATACTAAAGAGCGTGCTCCTTCGACTAATTACTCAATAAACGGTAAAGACTATTCGATGGTGTATTAATTATCTTGAAAATGTTATATATCCATTATAGGCAACATTTGTCAAAACAATTCT
The DNA here is from genome assembly GCA_032878915.1 of Castanopsis chinensis. Taxonomy (NCBI): domain Eukaryota; kingdom Viridiplantae; phylum Streptophyta; class Magnoliopsida; order Fagales; family Fagaceae; genus Castanopsis; species Castanopsis chinensis. Next base: position 4,216,697 of record JAVQMG010000116.1, on the reverse strand, counting down.
ATCGCTACAAGGACATAAATGACAACATTTTGCTAGAACAAAAGGCGGCAAGGAAGGATGTTATGCATGCATTTGAAGTGTTTCAAGCACAATTTGCAATTATTCGTGGTCCTGCACATTTTTTCCCCGAAATGCTTAAGGACATTATGACGGCATGCATAATTTGCATAATATGATTGTTAAAAATGAGCGAAAAACTTACCTTGGAGCAAATGACTTCGATCAAATCGATGATAGGTAACCCGAACTGGCATCACTTAATCTTGAGTGTGTTCATTGAATGTCATAATTCCATTAGAGATAGAGGAATTCATTCTCAACTTCAAGCAGATCTCGTCAAGCATCTATGGAAACTACAAGGCCAGTCGTAGGAACTTGGAATTCTGAATTTCTTAGTTGTACTACTTTTATTTAATTTAAGTCTTTATTATAATTTGAAATTGCATTCCTTTTCAATAGCCATATGTCATATAATATTTTTGGGTAATATCCTTTACACAATTTTTTTTATGTTGGATAATAAACTTTATATCATTATTGCTCCAAATTTATAGGGCCACATCATGAATTTATTACCATCTTCCCTAATCTAGTTGAATTATAAGAAGTTGGACAAGAAAGGATAGGTAAGCCTTTAATGCGCTTTTTCAATAAAGTTTGCGGATAGGTAAGCCATAACACTCCTTATACACTTTTGTGTGGAGATCAAGCAAAACCATATTAGACATAATGTGAACCGCAAGTCAATTCCATTTAGGAAACCTTGGAGCCAAATCTGGAAAAATAACTGCCGCATGTCGCTTGCGTCTGTCCATTGTGGGTCCATGCTCCTTAGATCCGTTAGCAATAAACCTTCCATCCTCATACCGTCGCATTTACCCAGGTATCTCCGTCACATTCATTTTTATTCCTAGTTACCACTGAGCAGTTTGGATTTCTAGAAAGAATCTTCCAAAAAACCAGCTTGTTGGAGAGAATCTGGATAAAGCTCGTCACCTTGGATACCCTGCATTGGTATTGTGACGGTCCAGAACCCACAGCTGTTGCCCGTCGATACGATGCAGGAATACGCAAACGTAAGTCTCTTTTAACCCAAAGCTGCAACTCTTATGTTTTTATCGTTGTTCTAACCCGGCTATTCTTTGTAGAAATGGATGACGCTAGGAGGAGGGCCATTATCAAACAACAGGCTGCCAAGAAAAAGCAAGGAGGTGATCTTCCTCCCAAGACGGGTTCATCCCATCTGTCTGCAAAGAGAGCTCTATCAGAAAAAGTTGACCGTCATAGCAAGAAACAAAGACTTATGACGGGATTGCCAGCTAGCCAGGGCTCCGGCGTAGTGAGGTTGCCCCCTAAGCTGGGCATAAGTAAGGGCAAAGGTCTAATGGCCAATCCTGACCCCGTCAAGGAGAAACCTCCTGTCCTGCTTCGAGAGGACTCACAGTACACCCTCAATCAAGTGACTTCCATCATCAAAGAGCAAGATTACGAAAACCTTGGTAATCACGCGACGGAGGCCATGGGGGAGACAGCCCTATTTAGCCTTACTCAGGTTAGTACCCATCGTTTACTTGTTCCATCATATTCTTCATACTATACTTACTCGTCATTATTGGTGTAGACGATTCTAATGGCTAAAGGATTGATGGACCGTGCCTTACTCACGAAAGGATGTTAGAGCGTGTCCGTGCAAAGTCAAGGGTGACGGTGAAGGAGCTTGACGAGCTGAAACTTTGGAAGACCCGACACGAGGAGAAGCTGAAAATGTCCGAGCAAGCTTGTGAAAACTTGGAAAAAGAGGTCGAGTTGTTGAGGGAGACCGTAAAGGCTAATGAAGATAATATCCGTCAAGCAAAGGTTGAGGCCATCTAGGAGTATTGAGATTCCGACACCTTTTTGGGTGAACTAGGTACTTCTTTTGCTAATGGATTTGATGATTGTCTCCGTCAGGTGAAGGCATCATTCCCTGACCTGAACCTTGCTCACATCAACATTGACGCTAGAGGCCAGACCCCTGCTTGCCTCGTCGACTCTGAAGGAACGAACAAGTTTTTGGTGAATGTCCTGGTGATGACGAGGCCCCAAAGGATGGTGAAACAGGACCCGTTGAATACGACACCCGTCAGCTTTCACCAAAAGGTCCTGATGCCAAAGTTGATACCGTCATAGCTCAAGAGTAATATATATTTGTACTTTCTGTTTTTAAATTTAAGAACTTTATGGGAGAATTAATTTCAACCGTTGTCATTTGAATGTTGTATTTTGATTGCACATATGTTTTTTAAGCATTTACTTAATGGATCTGTATTTATGGTGTTCAATTTATGTCGCCATCCCCTTTGGGATTCTCTTTATGGACTTGTTAGATTTTCATCCTTCTTGGGATGATCCGTCCTTTGTGCAGATTTGAGAAAGTTCATCCTTTATAGGAATGTCCGTCCGTTTTGTGGACTTTACAAAGTTTATACTCTATAAGATGATCCGTCCACTTTGTGGACTTGGTAAATTTTGTCCTTCTTTGGATGATCCATCCACTTTGTGAACTTTGCAAATTTCATCATTCTTTGGATGATCCGTCCATTTTGTAGACTTTGTGGATTACACCCTTTGTAGGATGATTCATTCACTTTGTGGACTTTGTAAATTTCATCCTTCTTTGGATGATCCGTCCACTTTGTGGACTTTGCAAATTTTATCCTTTTTTGGATGATCCGTCCACTTTGTGGACTTTGTGGATTACACCCTTTATAGGATGATTCGTTCACTTTGTGGACTTGGTAAATTTCATCCTTCTTTGGATGATCCGTCCACTTTGTGGACTTTGCAACTTTCATCCTTCTTTGGATGATTCGTCCACTTTGTGGACTTTGTGGATTACACCCTTTATTGGATGATTCGTCCACTTTGTGGATTACACCCTTTATAGGATGATTCGTCCACTTTGTGGACTTGGTAAATTTCATCATTCTTTGGATGATCCGTCCACTTTGTGGACTTGGTAAAACCTTGTCAAAATATATTCCATATATTCTGAATAAACTCCTCTAATTATAATGGTTAGGTAGAATATTGTCCATAAAAAATAAGAAAATTGCCCTTCAGGCTCTAAAAGTACTGTAGAAAATAAAAGCTATAATTATCTACTCAAAAAGATAAATTGGAAATGAGAAGGGTGGTGCTACTGCCATCTTCGTTCATCATTTATTGATAGTACTTCTTCAGGTGCTCCACATTCCATGGGTGACTCAACTTTTTCCCGTTTAGTGTCTCTAGGTAGTATGTTCCCTTCCTATGCCATGAGGTGACCCTGTATGGTCCTTCCCAGTTAGGTCCGTCCTTCTCCTGAGAGGCATCCTTTGTAGTGCCAAGTACTCTCCTCAGGACAAGGTCTTCAACCTAGAAGTCTCTGTGCCTGATCTAAAGTTGTAATGCTTCGCCATTAGGTCCTAGTATCGCGCTAATCTTTGCTTTGCTGCCACCCTGACTTCGTCCACTAGATCAAACTGTAAGCGCATGGCTTCATCATTCTTACGCTCGTCGTGGTTTCCAACCCTGTAGCTTGTAAGCCCTACTTCTGCCGGTATGACTACCTCACTACCATACGTCAAGCGAAACGATGTTTCTCCCGTTGGTGTTCTTGCAGTTGTCCTGTACGCCCATAAAACACTTGGCAACTCATCCAGCCATACGCCCTTTGCCCCCTCGAAGCCGAGTCTTGATGATTTTGAACAAGGATCTGTTCGTGACCTCAACCTATCCGTTGGCTTGCGGATGGGCAAGTGATGAGTAATGGTTCTTTATCCCTAGCTGGGAGCAAAAATCTCTGAATGCGTCATTGTCGAATTGCTTCCCATTATCTGAAACTAGCACCCTTGGTATGCCATACCTGCAAATAATATTCCTCCACACAAAGTTACGGATATTTTTCTCTGTGATAGTGGCCAAAGCCTCTGCTTCCACCCATTTAGTGAAGTAGTCGATGCCAACCACTAAGAATTTCAACTGCCTTACCGCTGTTAGGAAATGGCCTATGATGTCCAAACCCTATTATGCGAACGGCCATGGGGCCGTCATCGGTGTGAGTTCCTCTGTTGGCTGCCTTATGAGATTACTAAAGCGTTGGCACTTGTCACAGGATCTAACGTATGTATTGGTATCCTTCTGCATCGTTGGCCAGTAGTATCTTGCCCTGAGAAGCTTTTGCACTAAAGACCTCAACCCCAAGTGGTTTCCACAAATCCCTTCATGGACCTCCCTCATGACATAATCTGATTCTTCAGGATGAACCGGGAGGCTTTAACTCTCAGCTTTCTTGCGGCCTCCTTGTCGTCTGACAGCTTACTGTCCTTTAGATATGCAATTATAGGAGTCATCCAATAATGCTCACTACTTACGTCCTGCATGCCAGTACCATCTATCAGCGATGAGAATTGAATGAAGAATAATACTTGGTCGGGGACGATCATTGGTTCTGTGGAAGCTGCTTTTGCAAGTTGATTGACCTCTTGGTTTTCTTCCCTTGGGATTTGGACCAATTTGATCTAAAGGTTACTCGTTCGACTTTTTACTTTATTGAGATACCTCTTCATTCTTTCATTCCTACACTCGTAACTTCCAGTAATCTGGCTGGTGATGACTTGAGAATCGAAGTAGACGACCACACTTTTAGCTCCTGCAGCTATTGCGAGGTCCAATCTCGCTACTAGGGCTTCATATTCTGCTTCATTATTTGTTGTCGAAAAGTCCAAAGGGACCATGCACTCGATATTGTCCCCTTCTGGGGTGTGGATTACCACGCTGACTCCACCTGCATATTTGTTGGAAATCCGTTTGTGTGAATACTCCATATGGGAATTTCTTCTGCCCCCTAGTCCTCCATGGCGGTGAACTCCGTGATGAAGTCCACTAGGATCTGTCCTTTTATAGCAGCTCGCGGTTGATAACAAACATCGAACTCACTTAGCTCGACCGCCCACAGTGTCATTCGTCCTGCCGCTTCGAAACTACTCATCGCTTTCCGTAAGGGCTTATTTGTCATAACATTTATGGTATGTGCTTGAAAGTATGGTTTGAGTTTTCATGTAGCGATCACCAATGCGAAGGCCAACTTTTCCATCCGAGGGTACCTCTCTTCTGCCTCCCTGAGCACTCGGCTTATAAAGTATACAGGTCTTTGTACTTTATCTTCTTCTCTAATAAGAGCTGTGCTGACGGCCGCTGGGGAGACGGCTAGATACAGAAACAATTCTTCCCCCGACTTGGATGGGTTAAGTAATGGCAGATAGGAGAGGTATGTCTTCAAATCTTCAAACGCTTTTTGGCATTCTTCCATCCATTCAAACGAAATCCTCAATGTACGAAAAAATGGGAGACATTTATTCGTCACCCTTGAAACGAACCTGTTCAGGGTTGCTATCTTGCCATTCAAACTTTGGACCTCCTTTAGCGTCTTTGGGGGAGCTAAGTCCATTATTGCCTTCACCTTCTCTTGGTTGACCTCAATACCTCTTTAGGACACCATAAAACCCAAAAACTTTCCTACTATAACCCCGAACACGCATTTGCTGGGATTTAGCTTCATATTGTCAGACCGAAGGGTGTTGAAAGTCTCCTGGAGGTCGCTCAAGTGGTCATACTCTTGAATGCTCTTCAATAGCATGTCGTCCACGTAAACTTGCATATTCCTTCCAATTTGGTGCGCGAACATCCTATTCATCAACCTCTGATATGTGGCACCAGCATTTTTAAGTCCAAAAGGCATCACTTTATAGCAAAAAAGCCCTTGACTTGTAACAAATGATGTTTTCTCTTGATCAACTTCATTTAGCTTGATCTTATTGTAGCCGGAGAACGCGTCCATGAAACTTAAAACTTCATGTCTTGCAGTTGAATTCACTAGGGTATCAATGGATGGGAGCGGATAACTATCTTTCGAGCAAGCCCTGTTTAGATCTGTGAAGTCAACACACATTCTCCACTTTCCATTTGCTTATTCAACCATCACCACGTTTGCCAACCAATCCGGATAGTGTACTTCTCGTATGAAATCTGCCTCCTGTAACTTTTGGACGTCCTCGGCGATGGCCCAATCCCTCTCAAGAGAGAACACTCATTTCTTCTGTCGAACAAGAGAGAATGAAGGTGACAAATTCAACATGTGGACTATTACTGACAGATCGATCCCCGGCATGTCTTCATGACTCCATGCAAACACGTCTTGATTTTCCCTTAGGAGCATTACAAGGGTTTACTGTACTGATTGGCTGGCCAATGTACCAATTCTCGTGGTCCGTTCAGGCCTTGAGTTATCGAGGGGTACTTCTTCCAATTCTTCCACCACTTCTGCTATAGTCCGTTGTTCCTCGACATTCAATGCTTGTAGGTGGTCGTCCATCTCTATCATGGCCACATAGCATTCATGTGTGGCAACCTGATTTCCGCGCAGCTCTCCAACTCCATATTCTGTAGGGAACTTGATCATCAGATGGTAGGTCAAAGTTATAGCTCTCCATGCATTGAGAGTAGGCCATCCGAGAATAGCATTGTAGGCAGATGAGCAATCGACTACAAGAAAAACCTCTTCCTTAGTGATTTGTTGGGGGTAATCTCCTACCGTTACAGAGAATGTGACGGCACCAAGGGGGTAGACTCTTGTCCCTCCGAATCCGATGAGTGGAGCATTGGTTGGAACCAGTTGTTCTCTACTAATCCCCATTTGTTGAAATGCGGGGTAATAGAGGATGTCTGCTGAGCTTCCGTTATCAACTAGTACTCGATGGATATTGTAATCCCCTGCTCGTATGCTGACGACAAGCACGTCGTCATGCAGATGGTGAAAACGTCGTGCATCCTCTTCTAAAAACCCTATGATCGAGATATCAATTCGTGTCATCTTTGGTGCTGACTCTGCCAGCTGGACGTTCTGAACCATTCGTAGGTAGGTTTTACAAGCTTTTTTGGACAATCTTGCGCTAACGGTACCCCTAACGATCATCCTTATGTCTACAAGCGGTGGTCTGGGGCGCTCGTTCTCTCATCGAGTGGGCTGGTCTTGTGGCGGATTCATCTTTTCTTTACTTACGAATCTTTGCAGCTTTCCTTGCTTTATAAGCACCTGGATTTGTTGCTTCAAGTCGTAGCAGTCAGATGTATCGTGGCCATGGTCACAATGGAAACGACAATACTTATTCCTTGACCTTTTATTAGGATCCTCTCTCAACTTTCCAGGGAATGTCAGGGCTTCTTCATCCTTTATTTGCATCAATACTTGGTCGATTGGGTCCGTCAAGGGGGTGAAGTTTGTGAACTTCCCTATGGGTGGTTTTAAATGTCTATCCTCCTGCCATTCTCCTATCCTCGCCACCTTCCGTCCCCTTTCTGACCGCGCTTCCTCCTCTCTCTCCCTTTTCCTAGGCTTTTCTTCCCTTACCATCAATGCGTCTTCCGCGCTCATGTACTTTGTTGCCCTGTAAAGCACTTCGGACATGGTTTTTGGGTCATTCTTATACAGGGAAAAGAGGAACTTACCCTTTCACAGCTTGTTGGTGAATGCTGCTATTAGTATCTTATCGTCCGCTTCGTCTATCGAAAGAGCCTCTTTGTTGAATCGTGTTATATACGACCTTAGTGTCTCGTCTTCCCGTTGTCCAATGCTCATCAAACACGCTATGGACTTCTTGTATCGGTGATCCCCGATAAAGTGTGACACAAATTGAGCGCCTAACTCCTAAAGGTGCTAATCAAATTAGGTGTCAACCTACTATACCAGTTCCTCGTAGATCCCTTCAACGTAGTAGGGAAGGCCCTGCACATGATCTCATATGGAACTCCTTGAAGGTGCATTATAGTCTTAAAGGATTCCAAGGGGTCCTTGGACCCGTCATAGCTCTCCACCTGAGGCATGCGAAATTTTAGGGGAAGAGGACATGAAGTGACATGTGCTATGAAAGGTGAATCAGTTTGTTGGACTAGGTCATCAAGGTCGCTAGATACTTGTCCTCTGAGGGCGTTCATCATCACGTCCATTCGTTCACACATTACCTACATCTCTGCGGCGATGTGAGGTGGTAGAGCGTCAGAGACAGCTGGCCGACTGGTGTCCTGCTGCTCCGGTCTACTTGGAGCGTTGCTACCCTCGGGTCCTTCATGGTTCCTCCTTTCAGCACTTGTTCCTTCCTGGTCTTCCTCTTGCGTGCCAGGATGTGCATTCTTTTGACGTAACTGCTCCTCCAAATGGTGATTCTGTTTGGTTAGGCGTTCAATCGCTACTGCGAGCATTTGGACCTGTCCCTCCAATGCCGTAGTGTGCGGTTCGTCGCCCTGATTATTGGTTGTTGCCATCGATCTAGTGAGTACCATGCAACTTTTTGTCTCAGGAATAAGGTAATGGCTGATTACTACTTTCCCACAAACGGCACCAACTGATGATGTCGAAATATCACTGGTAAGTCACGCGGTCCTCACGATGCTTAAGAAATACCTACACAACCAAAAAGAAAAGACCTTACAGAGGACACCGATGTGGTGCCAGCCAAAAACCCTCCGAAAGTCAAGTTAGGATTTTTTCGCAACCCTAGAGTGCCAGAGTTGAGTTAATTATGCGTACCTTCATTTGTGAAAGTTTGGGGGTATTTATAATAGTGTAGGTTTAGCATCCATGCCTTGGCTACGAAGTCCTTTCCTTTTAGGATTGATCCTCTTAGATTTATTTTCCCTATAGGAGTCTTCTTGATTAGGGTTAAGTGTGTGGCGCAAGAACGCTACTTATACACTTTTGCGTGGAGATCAAGCAAAACCATATCAGACCTAACGTGAACCACAAGTCAATTCCATTTAGGAAACCTTGGAGCCAAATCTGGAAAAATAACTGCCACGTGTCACTTGCGTCTGTCCACTATGGGTCCGTGCTCCTTAGATCCGTTAGCAATAAACCTTCTATCCTCATACTGTCGCAGTTACCCAGGTATCTCCGTCACATTCATTTTTATTCCCCTTCAACATCTAAGCTAACATTGAGCCATGCCAACAGTAGCTTAATGTTTTCTTTTACGATGAAGTTGTTTCCCCGTTGACCTTTCTTAGTAATTGATTTTATTTCAATGGGGGTGTAGATTGTCCCATTTCAACTTGAGGTAAAGATTGATGGACATTCACGTCTGAATGTGGAGTGAAAATCAAAAAATGTATTGCCAAAACATTGTTCCTCTTCCTATCAAGGAAGAAGGAATTTTGCAAGTCCATCACCAAATAAAAAGTACAATGAATAACGCATCTTTTACACTAACAAAAACCAATTACACTTGCACCTATTAATAGTACCAAATACTATACCATATAATATCCATTCATTTCATATAGTTAATAAAATTATATATTCAAAGTGGAAAAATTAAGTTTATTGACTATGTGTTAAACCCTAATGGCAAAATGTAAAAAAACTAACCTATTTTATTTAAGCGGACAAATTCTTTATTGAACATGATCTTCTTTGGTTGAATATCAATATCTTTCCTTTTAATATTTAATACTTGAAAAGAATCATAATAACCAAACAAGAGGTGACCTCATCCACCAAATGTTGTTTACCAGGGAAGGAGGATATGCCATTACAATAGAAAATGAATAGCTCTTGAATATTCACTAAACTATGTTAAGATTATAATCATATAGCTTTAAATTCGTCCAAAAGCTGCACTGATATAAGAAACCAAATTATTTCTATTCCACATAAATCTTAGAACCAAACCATTAAGCCTAGTAAAGTTGATGAGTAACTTCTAAAAACATTTTAGATTTTAACATTTAAAATTTTCGGAAGGGTATCTAGCTGCATATTGACCACGAATATAACACTCACATAGTACAGAAATCTTAGAATCAAAGTCCCATAGGGCTTATTTAGTGTGATTACTTTGCAAACACCAGGCTCCTTTACAGAGGGAACATCAACAAGAAATGGAACAACATCTAATGGTATAAATTGAAACTAGGAGCATTAATAGATTTGATTTGTAACATTAAGTCTAGTAAAGTTGATGAGTAACTTCTAAAAACATTTTAGATTTTAACATTTAAAATTTCTAGGAGGGTATCTAGCCGCATACTGACCACAAATATAACACTCATATAGTAGAGATCTTTGAACCAAAGTCTCATAGGACTCATTTAGTGTGATTACTCTACAAACACCAAGCTCCTTTAAGGAGGGAACATCAGTGGGGAATGGAACAACATCTAATGGTATAAATTGAAAATATGAGCATTAATAGATTTGGTTTGTAACAAATAAGTACCACTCTCAAATACTATTAAAAACCACAGATACCTAAAAAGTAGTCACCAGTGAAGCAAATGCATATGAATCTTGTAGGCCAAAATTGTTTGTCTATGTCATTAATAGAAAACACCCATCCATTTCCAGTTGATTGTATTTGATTTACACCTTTATTTGGTAAGAAAAGTACTTGGATGGATTTTGATATGGAAGTGCTTAAACTACCATAACCATCTTAATTATCTCATTATTGTATGCCTTGTCCTATTCAATTTTTTCCATCACACTTTCATGATTCTTTTTTATAAATAATTCTCCTTTTGTTTCTCTCTTTCATGTTTTTTTTTAATAGATCTCTTTCATGTTTCACTTTGCACATACTCTTTTTTAAAAGAAACTTGCACATACCCATTTAAATGGGAAAAACTCATCATGTAATAGTTTTATATAAACTAATGAAATCTCTCTCTCTCTATCTCAACCCGTGAGATAGATTTCTTGAGAAATTCTTCATGATATCAATAAACTAGTAAACCCTAAAAAATGAGTTAAGAGAAAATTATCATATTTTTGCTCTAAACCAAATAAAACAAAATCCTAAAACCTCCATTAGAAAAACTCATACCTTTTTGGAGAGATTTACCTAAAATCTAATAATAGAGATAACTTCAATGATAATCCACCTTCCTCGCGAGTTGCAAAACCTACAAGCTGATCACATTCTTACTTCGCCGCGAAAAGAATAAGCAACTGAGAATAATAACAGTTGTAACCTTGGGCACAAATCGAGTTAAAGAGGCAAGTTGTGCGTGATTTGCCTACTAGTATGTCTGCTATAGGTGCCTTAGTAGACTACAAGTTCAGCAAGCCTAGTGGGGATGAGGAAAAACGTAAGTCCAAGGACAAAGGCAAAGACAAGCAGAAGAAGGATAGGCAAAAGAAAAATTGGGGTACCAAGAGCAAGGGAGAGAATTCTACCTCTCAACCAAGCAAAGAACAGCCTAAGCTTAATGCTAGCTGCTTCATTTCCAATGGCTCTCATCATGCAAGAGACTATCCAAAGCATGAGAATCTTAATGCCATGGTTGTGAAGATGGTGGTAGGCAGTCCAATGAAAAAGTTCCCAACAGAGTGAACCCCTTGCAATTGCTGAATACACTACGTGCAAAAGGTGCTTCTAAGGGTTTGTCTTATGTTCAAGTGGAGATGAACAAAAATGGGGCTGAGGGTATGCTTGATTCTGGTGCTACCCACAATTTTGTTGCTTATCGAATGGTTCAAAGGCTTGGTCTGAAAGTGAGCAAGTGTCCAAGTAAGATCAAAGTAGTAAACTCAAAGGTAAAAACTATGTTGGAGATTGCTTATGGAGTGAAGTTTAAGGTTGGCGAGTGGACAGGAAAGGTGAAATTCCTAGTCATGAAGTTAGATGACTTCGATGTAATTTTGGGCGATGAGTTTCTAGTGGCTGCTAAGGCTGCCTTACTGCCATTCATTGGAGTATTGTTAATACTTGATGAGACGCAGTCCTACTATGTTCTTGTGGGGCAGGGAATTGCAAGATTAGAAAGGGGAAAGAACCAATGGTTTTAGCTATGCAAGTTGAGCATGGGTTGAAAAAGGGTGAGATGACTTACTTGGCTACATTAATCGAAGTGAAGCAGGAAAAGTATGTCAACGTTCCAGATGCTATGGTTGTACTGTTGGGGGAGTTTGCTAATGTGATTCCTCCAAAATTGCCTAAGACACTTCCACCAAGGCGTGCTGTTGATCATAAGATCGAGTTGGTTCATGGATTAAAGCCTCTTTCAAAGGCCTCATACAGAATGTCCCCAATGGAGTTGGCTGAGATGAGGAAGCAGTTGACAGAGCTGCTAAGAACTGCTAGATGCAGGTTAGATTTAGCCCTCCAAGGCTCCTTATGGTGCTCCTGTTCTATTCCAGATAAAGCAAGATGGATCATTGCGGATATGTGTGGATTATAAAGCCTTGAACAAAGTGACTATAAAGAACAAGTATCCAGTCCCTTTGATTCAAGACCTCTTTGACAAATTGAGCAAATTTGTTCAGTTCACAAAGCTGGACTTGAGATCAGGCTATTGGCAAGTGAGGATTGCTGAAGGGGATTAGCCTAAGACTACTTGTGTGACCCGGTATAGTTCTTATGAGTTTCTAGTTATGCCTTTCAGTTTAACAAATGCCCCTGCTACATTCTATAATTTGATGAATGATGTCTTCTATGAGTTTGTAGACTGTTTTTTTGTGGTTTACTTAGATGACATAGTAATATATAGTGGCTCCTTGGAGGATCACTTGGAACACCTTAGGAATATGCTGTCCAAACTGAGGGAACATAAATTGTTTGTTAAGAAAGAGAAGTGTGAGTTTTTCCAGCAAGAGATTCTGTTTCTAGGGCATAAGGTGAGCAAAGGTCGAGTTATAATAGATGAGATCAAGGTACAGGCTATCCTTGATTGACCATCACCAGGCAAGGTTGCTGAGTTGTGATCTTTCCTTGGATTGGTTAATTATGACAGGAAGTTTAACCAGAGGTTATTCGAAAAAGGTGGCTCCTCTCACAAATTTGCTGAAAAAGGACAAGAAATAGGTGTGTATAGATGCATGTCAAGAAGCTTTTGGGAAGCTGAAGGCTGCTGTATTGAGTGAGCCAATGCTGCATCTGCTAGATTTTGGGTTACCCTTTGAAGCCCATACTAATGCTTCTGACAAAGCAATTGGTGGTGTGCTGGTACAAGAGAAACATCTTGTTACCTATAGGAGCAGGAAGTTGAATGAGGCAGAATAGAAGTGTTCAGCTCATGAAAAAGAGATTATTGCAGTGATGCACTGTTTGCTAGCATGGCGTGTATATCTACTAGGGCCTAAGTTAGTGGTAAAAACAAACAATGTGGCTAACACCTTCTTTAACACACAAAAGAAGCTGTCATCCAAGCAGGTTAGGTGGCAGGAGTTGCTATAGGAGTATGACTTTATGTGGGAGCACAAACCAGGCAAGCATAATGAAGTAGCAGATGCCCTTAGTCGCAAATAGGTGCAAGAGTATCTGGCTACCCTGACTAGAGTGGAGTTAAATTTCATGGACAGGATCAAGGAAAGTACTAAGCTTGATGCTACCTATCAGAAGCTGGTGCAGGATATGACTGCAGGTCTTGTAAGGCAAGGGTGGCAAGCTATTTGTTCCAAGTGGAAAGATTTGTAGGAAGTTGTTGAAAGAAACTCATGATCAATAATGGGCAGGACATCCAGGTAAGGATAGGATGTATGCATTACTGTCCCGTTCTTATTATTGGCCTAAGATGGAATTGGATATTGAGTTGTATGTAAACACTTGTCTAGTTTGCCAGCAAGACAAGGGTTTAACTCAAAAGGAAGCAGGTTTGCTGTAGCCTTTTCCTATACCAGAAAGTCCATAGGTTTCAATTTCAATGGATTTTATTACTGGTTTGCCAAAAGTTAAGGGGATGGGTTCAGTATTTGTGGTAGTTGATTGATTCTCAAAGTATGCTGTTTTTATGGCTGCATTAAGTACATGTACAGAAAAGGTGATTGCTAATTTGTTCTACAAGAATGTGGTGAAATACTTTGGGTTGCTTGAAGATATTGTAAGTGATAGAGACTCTAGATTTACTGGTCGATTTTGGACTGTTCTGTTTTGTTTGATGGGTTCAGAGTTGAAGTTCTCAACTGCTAATCACCCACAAATAGATGGAATCAATGTTGTGTTAGACTATTTGAGGCATTATATGACTGCCAGCCAAAAGAATTGGCTAGATTTGTTAGATTTTGCATAGTTTGCCTACAATTTACATAAGTCTTCATCGACTGGGATGAGTCCTTTCAAGTTGGCTATGGGGCAGCAGCCTCTCACACCTCATGAGATTGCTAAGCAACATTTAGAGGTAGGTGTCCTGCAGCATACAAGTTTGCTATCAACAAGCAAGAGTTGATGCAGGAGGAAAAAGATAGCTTGTTGAAAGTGCAGAGAAGAATGAAGAAGTATGCTAATAAAGGGAGAAGGCCTCTTGAGTTCCAGGTTGGGGACAAAGTGCTGTTGAAATTGACTCCACAGATTTGGAGGAAATTCAGAAGTGAAGTAATTCACCTAGGTTTGATTCCTAAATATGATGGTCCATTTAAGGTTGTAAAGAGATTTGGTGCTATGGTTTACAAGTTGAAACTGCCAAAAAGATTACAGATTCACCCAACAATTGATGTGAGCTTCTTGAAGCCTTATCATGGGGATGCAGAGGATCCTACAAGGAATAAGGCAAGGCGTGCCCTGCCTACTGTCATGGTTTAGTTTGATTAAGAAGTGGACAGAATTCTCGACAAGAAGGTAATAGGTTATCGAAAGGGAGGAAATATTATAACTTACTACTTGGTGAAGTGGAAAGGGGCTGCGGAATCAAAGGCAAGTCGGGAGAAAGCATCTACATTGTGGTAGTTTGAGAAAAAGGTAAAGGCATTTGAGGAAACCCTACCGACGAGGACGTCGATTTCTTTGGGTGGGGGTGGTTTGTTAGGAGCTTTACGAGTTGCTGATGATGGCATAAGGAATTGGCGTGCTTGGACAACATTAGGCCAATCACTTGGCTCAATGTTTCCTCAAGACACCAATGGCTCCTCATATCTATCTAGTGAAGCTCTTAACTGCTTTTTGAAGGGGACAAACCTGGTCTCCCTGCTGGATTCAAATTAATGAGCATGAAGAGGGGAAGCATGTGGAGGCATCTTGCTCCACATGATGCCCCAAGGCCATGGCAAAGGGGAGCCATAGTGGGTAGAGATAATAGTTGATGATATGCAACAGCAGGTGGTGCTAACCCTAGGTGATGGTGCATGGCATTAATGGCTTGGCTGAGGGTTGCTTTATGTGTGGGCTTGGTGGGTTATGTGCAAGGCAGTGCTAGGCTGTTGTGATAATGTTAGGCTATGCAAGGCATTGGGCTAGTTGGTGCTAGCAAAATGCATGGACTTGTATGAATGGGCTGATGGCAGTTACTTGGTGTGCTACATATAGGCATGCTATATGGGCTGTGATGCTGATGAGAAGGGCTTGGTAGGAGCCAAGCTTCTAAAACGTGATGGAATAATTATGTGTGGGCTGTTGGAGTATAGGCAGAGGCCCCATGATGTGCTGTGTGGTGGGTTGGCATATGCAAAGTGTGCAACAACAATTATCCTCAGTTACCAAGTAGTTCCTAGCTTACTGAATGTTCAGACTTGCTATGTAAGGACTAGAAATATGTAGAGCAGGCCAAGATAGCATCAGTTGAAGGTGTCCTAAGTCAGACCACAAATGGCAGCAAGTCCTGGACATGGGGCAGTTACTTGACAATAACTGCCGTGACAGTTATTTTTGTGCATTTATCTTAGGCTTTTAGGGTTGTCAACAATAGAGTGTGTAATATTGCCTTAGAGAATTTCGTGTGTATTCTCCAGGCTTCCTTTGTACTTAAATATTAAGTAATAAAAGTTGGGGTTGGTGCCTTGTAAATACTGTGTGTGCTCTGTGTGTGTCTGTGTGTGTGTGTGTGTGTGAATTCCCATGATAATTCTGTTCTGAATGTTCCTACAGTATGTGTGTGTGGTGTATAGGCTGAGACTAAGTGAGGGACTTAGTGCCATCACATGCAGAATTTTTTTTTTTGTTTAAAGTTGACCCTGTGACACACAGCCATGTCCATTTTTCTATATTAAAAAAAAATTAAAAAAAACCCCACATCCATTTTTACTTCCATGAAAAATGTTATGTAGATTTTCTTAGTTTTAAAGGTAATGGTTAAATCCTGAATGTTAGGACGTATGTGATTCAATATTAGGAACATATGTCACTATTTTATGTAATTAACTAATCCTTTGACAAAACGCACTTTACTTGTAATTGGGTAGATCTAGGATGTGTTTAATACTTCAAGGAACAAGAATTCAAGTTCAAGTGTTAAAGCCATGCAAATTTGTCTAAGATTCAAGTGTGAAAAGTGCTGTTAATTAAAGCTCGACAGCTAATATCTATCGAGACTTGAAGAGCTGTTCCAACCCATGGCTCGACAGCAGCTTGACAGATAAGGTATCTATCAAGGTTTATGAAATTCAAATTTTCAATTCTATTTTTCATCCAATCTGTGTTTGTATATTTGAGCTTCCTTTTCTCACAACCTTAGACATATAAAAGGATTATTTTAAGAGTCGTATCAGGTTACACAACGAAGAGCACAATTACACAAAAGCATAATTCCTCAAGTGTGACCGGAAACCTAGTTTGCCTTAGTTCTTGAAGAAGCTAAGAGTTATGATAGTGTGTGACGATTTGAGATATGAGTAAATCAATGTATCTTGAAGGTGATAGTCCCTATCAAACAATTATGATAGTGTGTGAGTTAAATTGATTTACTCATATCTCAAATCGTCATAACATAGATACATTTAGCAATCTTGCGATATTTTTTACATACAACACACAATATTCTTTGCTAATTTTGATACATGTGTAGGTACAATGTGATTTGGCCATCACAAGGTTTACATATGTTAATGTATGCTTACTAAACTGTCTTGACTTGTTTTTGAAATATAAAATTGGTTAGACGTGTTTAGTGTGTGTGTGTGTTTGTTTTGGGATCTATGTGCTTAACAATTTTTGTTGAGAGATGTTTTTAAGAGATCAAAATGTTGTTTAGATCCTTGGTTGAGTTTCATGCTTGATTGGATTCATATCTATGTTTTTCTCTTCTTGAAAAACTATTTTAAGCAATCTCGACACCTCTCTATACCTGGCTTATCTATCAAGCTCTTCAGTTGCTTTTTATCACAATCTTGACACCTCTCGATAGCTAGTGGATCGATCGAGAATATTTTTGTCCCCTCGATAGCTCCTCGATAGCTACCTCGATCTATCAAACTTCTTTTGCCTTGGACACCTGCTTGATAGCTACTTCTATCGACCTCTTTAAAGCTCGACAGATCCTTGACACATCCTCGACACCTTTCGATCTGTCAAGAATTATTGAGATGCTATATAAGGAGCGCTCGCTATCTCAGACTCATTATGTTCTATCTCTCTCGATTGCTCTCAACTGTTTCACCTTCCAAACACTTTTTTCTCTCCCTAAACCTCTTCCTCAAGGATTCTTCAACCTTAATCAAGTTTTCTTCACTTTGTAAGTGTCCAAATCCCTCATATTCGTGCATTTCATGGTTTTTAACCTAAGTTTTTAGGATTATTGAAAATTTTGGGGTTTTTCAAAATTAAAGAGGTTTTTGCCAAATTTTTAGGATGGGTTTTGAAGATTTGATCGTAAAAACTTCATGCATTGCATCTCATGTGCATTATAACTATATTTTCATGCAATTAGATGTGTGTTATATATGTTATCTAATTGTGTGCTGGTAGGATTGGATTGAGTTGGGCCCATGATGCTTTCTCTATTGCATGTCACATGTTCATGCATTCACATGCATACGTTCTTTCTTTTCAATATATTTGGATATATTTGAACTGCTTAGGACTTCTTCTGATTGTCTCTTTATCCCTCTCTCTCTTCTGTTTGCGTTAGTCTACTTCTATGGCACCTAAGCGTAAGTCTGTTCCGTCCCAGAACCCTCTATGTTCTGGGGCATCCACTTCTGCTAATCCTACTCCTTCACACGTTTGGTTCTGTGATGAGAAGGCCAAATCAAACTTCTTTGAGAACTTTTCATGACTAGGTATTCATTCAAAACGCCAAGTCATTCTGTCGGATTTCTCTGACACTAACCTTCCCACTATAATCCATAGTAAGGAATGGAAGTCACTGTGTGACGTCCCGGTCACATGTACATTTGTGCTAATCCAAGAGTTCTACTCCAACATGCATGGATTTGATTATTCAGTACCTTAGTTTTCCACTTGCGTTCGAGGTACGCGCATCGTGGTCACCCCGGATATTGTATCCGACGTGCTCCATATCCTTAGGATTGCGCATCCTGATTACCCTGGTTATGATCGTCTTAAGACCGTGTCTAAAAACGAGCTTATATCAGCTTTTTGTGAGCAACCTTCTAATTGGGGAGAGCATCAGTTCACTTACTGTTCAGGCTTTGCTAAAGGCCCTCGGTATTTGAACATAGTTATGACGTTTGTTCTTCATCCCCTATCTCACTATAACTCTATCACAGAGCCTCGTGCTCGGTTTTTGCTTTCTCTTCTTAAGCATCTTAGTATATTTTTCCTTCTCACTTCATTCTTTCCCTTATAGATGTGTGTAGGGATGCGTCGACTCGTGATAAGCTCATCTTCCCTTTTGCTATCACGAGGATTCTATGCCATTTTTTTGTTCCCTTTCTAGTTTCAAACCACTTCTCTGTTATGGGTGCTATATATGCTGCTACCGTTAAATGGAGCGAGGCCCAGCTACGTTCGAGGTAGTCTGGATCCATGGCTCCTCCTATTCCTTCTGCTCCATCCACACCTGCTTCCTCTTCTTCTATGAGCGATGTGACTCTCGAGGACATTATGGCGTAGCTTCAATGCATGAATGCTTGCCTCGACACTCTCAGTGATGAGTTGTGTCAGGTGAACACCCGTGTTGGTCGTATTGCACGATGGCAGGCGGTCATGGGTGGCTTTGTTGCTTCTCCTCCACCTACTCTCTTCTAGTGCTAACGAGATGTCTACTTGACACTTTTACCCTTTGTCACTCGTGACAAAAATAGGGAGCAGTTTTGGTTATGAGAGTAGTCATTGTTAGAGGGAGAGTTAGTATAGGAGATTTTTGTTAGGGGGAGTGTTGATTTTGAGGGATGTAGTGAGGATCGTGATGTATCTTTTCTTTTCTTTCTTTTTAGATACATTCTTCATGTACCTTGGATCTTGTGATCATATTGTGATAGCAAACCTTGTACTTGTTGATATATATATATATATATATATATTGTGAGGTTGTTATTACAATTCTTTCACCTATCCCTCCATGTGTTGTTCTTTTCTCTTTTTATACACATGTTTCTTATTTTATTGTATGTAATCTTTTATTTCTGTTTCATAGAAAGATGCCTTGATGAGTTTTGTTTAAGTGTTTCAGAAATACAGGCTATCAATACAGGTTGTCAAAGTCTTCTTGCCATGAACTCTCTTCTTGCAAAATTTTTCAAGATTTTGTGTTAGGATAGATTTTATTGTACTTAACAAGTGAGTATGAGTTGAATGATGACTTCTCTCATTTGTTCATTTGTTTGTTGTGATTTTGTCATGGATTGCCAAAGGAGGAGATTGTTAGGACATATGTGATTCAATGTTAGGACCATATGTCACTATTTTATGTAATTGACTAATCCTTTGAAAAAACTCACTTTCTTTGTAATTGGGTAGATCTATGATGTGTTTAATACTTTAAGGGACAAAATTTCAAGTTCAAGTGTTAAAGCCATGCAAGTCTGTCCAAGATTTAAGTGTGAAAAGTGTTGTTCATTAAAGTTCAACAGCTAGTATCTATCGAGACTTGAAGAGCTGTTCCAACCCGTGGCTCGACAGCAGCTCGACAGATAGGGTATCTGTCAAGGTTTATGAAATTCAGATTTTCAATTATATTTTTCATCCAATCCGTGTTTGTATATTTGAGCTTTCTTTTCTCACAACCCTAGACAGATAAAAGGATTATTTTAAAGGTCTTATCAAGTTACACAGTGAAGAGCACAATTGCACAAGAGCATAATTCCTCAAGTGTGACCAGAAACCTAATTTGCCTTAGTTCTTGAAGAAGCTACTGTGTTTGTACACCATAGGGTTTTGTGACCAAGCAACTTCGTGGTTTTCATCGTGTGATGAAATGAAAAACTTTGCAGCCAATGATCTTCTCTAGTTGATTATTGAAGTCGCATAGTATGATCTGCACAATTGGTTAGTTACGTACTGGGAGCCGTGCATTAAAAGGAGAGATTATCACTACAGAACAAGTCCAATTAGGTATTGGGGTAAGGGTTCAACTGTAAGTTGGTATAAGGTACTGAGATTCCTTTACTTGTAACTGCTTGTTGTGATAATAGTAAATTCTCGGGAGTAATGACCTTAAAATCACCCAGTGGGGTTTTTGCCTCACAGGTTTTCCCCATTTGTAAACAAATCACAATATCAATTTATTTTCCGCTGCATACTTTAGTTAATTAGTGATTTGTTTGTGCTACCATGCATTTGCATGTTAATTTGATTAATTGATAAACTTGGCTAATTAATCAATTAATTCATCACAAGGGGTTAATACATTCTTAGTCTATCACTAAATTTAAGCTCTTTTTGACTATTGTTATGGATGTGTAGTAAATGGCTAAATTTTAGGATTGAAGATAAGTAGATAACTCCCATCAATAAATCATAATTTTCTATTAAAAAAAATATAAGAAACAATTGAGGAAAGATGTGTAAATAAAACTTTGGATAAATGATACATTTAAAAATGAAGTATTCTTTTTCTATACTTCACTAAAAACAAAAACATAAACCCAAAAAAACTTTAGATATTCCCACAAATATGGGACCAAATTCAGTACTAATAATATATATATATATATATATATATAACTATATGGATTTTAACTCAATAATGATGAAAAATTATTTTACCTACAAATGCATAATACTCATTACACTCCTAGAATATTTTATATTAGAAAAGTAATCTCAAATTATAATGAATGCAAATTATTAACTTTTACCCAATAAAGTGAGGTGGTAAAATAAATAAAATAGTTTTTTGTGTTGCCTAAAGTTAAAATTTTTGGCACCGCCAATGCTGATGCTCTAAAACAATAAACCTAAACTAAAAAGTAATATATTAAAGCAATAAAACTAAATAAAAACTAAGGAAAAGAAAAGGAAAAAGGAAGAACAATATCTCAAACAAAGAAGCTCTTAGAGTTAATTTTGATTACTCTCGTCAATTAATCTATAAGACTTCTTAGAGAAGAAATGGTCACAGCCAAGAAAACTTTGAGTTAAAGGTGATTTAAAAGAAAAACTCCATCTTGAATCACTATTTTTCTAGTGACTTTGATGTGTTTTGGGAAAAGTGTCTATAGAGACTTTTATAGTATCTAGATAAGGGTGCAGGGTTCTTCCTAGATGATGTGGGATTAGCTCTACACATATTTCTGCCAAAAACTTTCCTTACATAACTTCTCAACCTCTACTCGCATACACACAACTAGGTTCTGCGAGGTAAACCACCAAAATGTCCAATTTAAAAAGTTTCTTTAGCTAGGCCCTTCACCAATTTTAGCCAACAAAACTACTTTAACACAGTCATTTGTATATTTCTCTACATCAAACTCAATACTCTAATATTAAAATATTATTCTTTTATTGTTTTTTTATTTTTTTATAACTCAAAACTATTTCATAGAGAAGAGCAAAGTAGAAGGCCACACCACCATCACATCAATAACAACACCACACCACTATTATTGTCATCACAGCAACACCACACCTCAAACCCATTCACACTGCTGCTAAAACCCTTCTCTCTCTCCGTTTGCCACTATGATTTCCCATACTCTTTCACCGCAAGCCAATTCACTCCATTGAACAAAATCTCCATAAAACACAACAAATCACGCTGCCAAAAGCCCTCTTCCTTTACATTTTTGCTGCGATATGGGTTTCTGATGTAGTTTTTTGATGTTGGATCTAGTTGATATTGGTCTAGCTTGTTGGTGTTGGGTTTCGGGTTTGGTGGGTTTGATTATAGCGGTGGTCATTTTTATCTTAGGTGTTCATTAATGGTGATTGTTTTTTATGCTGGGTTTGTTGATGACGTTGGCTTGTTGATGATGGTGGAGAGAGAGAGAGAGAGAGAGAGAGAGAGAGAATAAAAATTAATTTTTTAATATTGGTGAGATTAGCCCCATACTACTTGTAGTGTGGTCTTGCTCCTCGTTATATTTTTAGCTTGTTTTGAAGAAGCTGATGCGTGCGAGCTTTGTGTGTTTTTCGCTATATGTTTAGTATTAGGTTTATTTGACTAGCATGATGTGAGTGCTCTAATGGTGCAACATGGGGTGTCTATAATGGGAGAAATGTTGCAAATTTGATTCATATCATATCTTAAAAAAAAGAAAAAAGGTATCTTCTAAATACGGACTTCAAAATAGTTGGACCATCGAACCAAGGTCACAAAGCTTGAGACTATTTCTGAAAAAGTAAAATAATAATAAGAAAATAAATTAATATGTCATTTTTTTCTTTAAAAAAAAAAAAAAAAAATCTAGAAATATGGGCTTCAAAATGGACGGGCCTTGTTCCCTTACTGGACCGGCCCTCATTCCCAAAATTGCCCCACCTCTTCGATCGGCTCTCTCTCTCTGTGTGCGCGCAGCCGAACCCAAAACCTGTGTCCCTGTTCTGTAGCTGTCTCTCTCTCACTCGCTCCGTGCGCGGCCATCACCATCTTCGATCAGTTCAGTGTAAGCGCCTCTCTCTCTCTCTCTCTCTCTCTCTCTCTCTCTCTATATATATATATATATATATTCTGTATGTTGCATGTTTTATCATGTATGTATGCATGTATATATGATAGCTAAAATGTCGATGTTGGGACAACCAACTTGCAAAATTTCAAAGGAAAAAGATGAATATTGATAAGTAAATTTTGCATCTGTGAAAGGTAAAGTAGCAACACTAGTCGGTGAATGAAATGACAGTAATTTTTTTAGTATCATTTGGAAAACCTGGTCATATTATAGCGTTTTACACTTGTTCATTTGATAATGGGATTCTTTTGTCTGAACCCCCATTTAATTTTGAGTTTATATAAGTTTCTAAAGTTAAATTACATTACATGGGGTCTCAATTATTTCACAAATAAAAAAGTTGAGGTTTTTGTTGATTTGTATATTCAGTTTACACAAGTTTGAACTCACGATTATGCCTCGCGTTTCTTATGGGGAGAGGCAGTGCGGTTTGAGCTAGAGCTCATTGGCCTGGAATATGATGTTTTAGTTAGGGATGGCATGTATCACCTTTTTTAAATCAAAGCACAAAACCGATACAGTAGAAAATATAATGTCTGTCAGTGTCAGAAGGGTGTAGTATTTTGACTTTCTCACTCTATCATTTGGCACTGTGTAATGTAATCCCCAAAATTGCAGACTCTATCATTTTAATGTTCTGAATGTATTCTTGTGTTGGTTCTTACAGTTGAATTCCAAGAGAGAGAAAAAATAAATAAATAAATAATGATAAAGAGGCAGTTCTACCATATAGAACATGCCAATAAAGATGATGCCTCAGATTCATCTTCGTCTTCTGACTCCGAATTAGGAGCAGAAGAAATAGAAGAATCAGAAGATGATGCAGTTCCAGAAGTGCAAGAGAATAATGAATGTTGCTCTACCTCATCTGGTTTGTTCATTCCTATTTTATTCTCTGTCTCTCTCTCTCTCTCTCTCTTGACATCAATTGGTTCTTGGTATCTGCTAGAGTGCTTACAAGTAAGCTTACAAGAACAGGATTGCATTCACAGTAAAATTTATGCACATACTTCTTCTTTAGTTGAATATATCATACATGAATATTTGTGATGATGGAAAATTTGTGGTAGGTTAGCAGCAATACCTACTGATGCTGCTGCTTTTGTTATTTCATATGATTTGATTTTTTCTTATGCTTATCAGAGCGGGGTGGGGGAACCTTATGTGTAAACTTCCTGTGATGTTTTTTGTGAACATCTTGTTGCTTCAACTACTAGTAGCAAAATGTTACTGAAAGAATCTTTTACCAATAGCAAAATGTTTAAATCCTTTTGCTTCAACTACTAGAATCTTTTTCCTGGTTTCAGGTTATGAGAGTGAGGATAGCTTGGCAAATGAGGTTGATCTTGAATCATCAGGTAGGATTTCTTCATATTGTCTGCAATAATTGAACTATGTGACCATGTTGTTGAGATAAAATGACATGTATTTATGATATAACCACTATGATAATATTGCCACTATGCCTTTTGCCTGGCCAAGCAACAGAAACTATGTTTGATATCACCCCCTCAAAGTATTGGACTGTCATTTTTGACATTTTTTTGTATTATATTGGATTTTACAAGTTGTTTATGATCCATAATAGTAATTAGAACTTTGGAAACTTAGCTGACAAAAACGCAAATATGTTATACCTATTTTAGGTCTTTCTTAGTGTCAATAATTGTTTTTGTTTCAACTTTCTCAAAGTATTTGAAAGTACAAGTCGAAGTTAGGCAGTTTCACATCTCATGAACCAGGCTCTAAAATTTTAGTTAAAAAAATTTATAAGGCTTACATGGACTTTTTTTTCCACCAAATATTAGTCCCAACAATGTGGGTATGATTGTAAATGCATTGATATGTAGGATTCTTATTCACTGTGTAGTATATGGATGAGAAGTAACATGATGGGTGAATATTTTGGCCTTTTATGGAAATTAGTGTTTGTGCTTTGATTGGAGACTATTTGTTCTATCTAGTGATTGCCTAGAGCCTTTAAAAAAGAATGCAAAAAGAAGGAAAAAAAATGTAGGATTGGGATCCTCTGAAGTTCTTATGGTAATTCTAACATAGAGCTTTTTAAAATCATGTCCATTCATTGTGAAATGAGTGGATTCGATTTTTGCCACTTCAACAGGATTTAAACATGGGCTAGCACTATTTTGGTATTATTTAGAAGCATTAAACCGGTCAAAATGGGTTAAAGCAATCCCTAGTTTTGGCGGTTGGACAGCTGGACTGCTGGTTTACTTGCTTTTTTAATATTTGCAAGTGTGGGTGTGAACTGGATTGGTATAGGTATTAATTCTTTTTGTGTAAGTAAATGTTTTATTAGAAAAGGAAAGGAGAGAGACACATATTAAGATGTGTACTATCCCTTTTAAAGAATACAATCACAAAAAAGAGAGTCAAGAAATTCAACCAAAGATATCAAGTGGAGGCTTCTTAGAGTGTGCATCCAGTGACAGAGTCTGCAAGATATGATCTGTGATAAAAGGGGGGCCGTTCTACTCCATCAAAGACTTGCTTGTTTCTTTCTTTCTAACCACAAAATCCGCATGACACATAAAGGCAAAGCTCTCCATACCTTCAATGCTTTGTGGCACTGAAACAGTCCCTGCAAACACTCCAACAACCCAACCACAGAATTGGGAATCACGCAACTCAGTCCCAACAAGGAGAAAATAAAGGACCAAATATCTAAAGCCAAGTGACAATGAAGTAGCAGGTGATCAATAGACTCCCCACTACTTTTGCGCGTGAAACATCAATCAACCATCAAAATGTGCCCTGCCTGAGAAGGTTGTGTCAGGATTTTCCCAAGAGCAGCAGTCCGCACAAAGAATTCCACTTTTGTGGGACCTTGGCAAACTAGATGCTCTTCCAAGGAAAATGATGCAGGGCATTTCAAGTTGTTGCATCCTAATCCTCTTAAGAATAGTTAGTTAGTTAGTGAGTTAGGTGATTGTTTAAGCATTAGCCAATAGGATTTGGACACTCTCCAATGCCAAACAAATAGCATAAGTATCACATTGTACTTACTTTGTTATTAGTTTTTGAATGCAATTACATAGATTAGCCTAGTGCTATTTTCAAGAGATGGATTTCTCTTAAGAAGGTTTTGTCACACCTTGTTCACTGTTCTAAGCAACTCTCATTTCCCTTAATCAATTCTTAGCCTAAACAGCAGCCCCCTTCGAATCCCTGCATCAAATTGGTATCAGAGCTTGAGATCCTTAGGATTTAAGTTCTTGTACTGTTTCTTATTTTTCTGTCATCAAGAACCTGTCAAGATCTTGTCTTGATTTCATTCCCAGCCTTAATACCTTACCTTTATCAAAATAGAAGCCTTCAATTGTGCTGGAAAGATTCTGCAGTAGTGAAAGATGGGGTTTGAGAAGGAAAGGAAGGACAAAGGGATGAAAGTAGTGGTTCAAGTGGCAGCCTTGGAGACTCATGCAGCCAATGATCCAGAAGTTTTGGAGCAGCACTTTGTGTTATAATATGAAGTGGAAGTGTTGAGGAGGCAAATCCATGCCTTGGCTGAGCAGGTTCGAAGAGATGAAATACAGCAGCCAAACAACCATGATTATCATGGAAGTGAGGCATCAAATGAAGAAAGCCATGAGGATCCTTTTGCCTACAACCCAAGGATAAGACATGGAAGGAAAATTCCTGTTTTGCAACCAAGGGATCATGAGCAAAAGTGGGAATCCAACTTCAAGATTGAGATATCTGAGTTCTATGGTAGCTTTAATCATGAAGAATTTGTGGACTGGCTTAACCAAGTGGAAAGAATCTTTGATTTCCATGAGGTACCAGACTACAATAAGGTGAAATTGGTAGCAAATAAACTCAAGGGCAGGGCAATTGTTTGGTGGAGGCAATTGCAGGTCCAAAGAGTGAGAATGGGAAAAGGAAAGGTGCAAGAATGGTTCAAAATGAAGAGACAACTACAAAAGTGATTCCTGCCTTTCAAGCACATGCAAACTATCTTCCAAAATTTGCATAGGAAGTCATTGCGATCTGAAGCCTCAAGAAACCAGGTACCAGCAAGTGCAAGTCCTTGGCAGCAATCTTGGCCAACCAAGAATGATTATTGGCAGACCAAGAAGGACAGGGGAAATGCAGCAGTGTTTTTCTGTTAATGCAGTACCTGGTCTATCAAAGGCAGCCATTGCATGCAAGCATGGCACTAGCAATGGAATTTTCAAGTGTTGCAATTGTGGAGGACAAGTCTATGAAGCCCCTAACAAGTGGAAGTCAGCCATGCAGTTGGAAGGCAAATCCTTGATGGCGGAAGGGAATAGAGAAGAAGGTATAACTTTGATCCTTGATAATACCTTGCAAGCACCCAAGGAAGATATGTTAATGAATGCACCCATGTATGATCAATATGAAGAAGAAGAAGAAGAAGAATAAGAAGAAGAGGAAGTCAGTGATAGCATATTTCCGATTGAAAACAGTAAAGTGAAGGAATGCATTCTAGAACCCATGTATGATCCATTTGTGGAAGAAGAAGTAGATGCTAATATAGAGCAAAGAGGTGAAGTTGAGCTTCAAGGAGGTGCTTAGGATTCTTATCAATCAATAGCTTTCAAGATTGTGTTCTTTATGATAAGAAGACCATGAATGTTTGTCATCTTTTACTTGCAAGTGGAAGGCCATCTCAACATGATAGGAAAACCATCCATGGTAGAAGGTGTAGCACACACATTATGTACAAGATGGTACACCTGTACTATTTGCAACCAAAGAAGAGGAAAGTAAACCCCAAGCCAATGGTCAAGATGAAGGTTGGTTCAGTTGTGTGGGACTTCACTGTGCAGAAGCAGCAGCTTTTGGTGTGCTGCCAACAGTAGAAAACTCATTACACAATGCAACTGCATCATCCTAGAAGGCTAGAAATTCATACAAATCTTGTGGCAATCAAGAGCACTTGAGGTCAAGTGCTTCTTAAGAGGGAGAGTCCTGATGCAGCGCATTTCAAGTTGTTGCATCCTAATCCTCTTAAGAATAGTTAGTTAGTTAGTTACATGATTGCTTAAGCATTAGCCAATAGGATTTGGACGCATGTCAAGCATCTAGAAGGCTCCAATGCCAAACAAATAGTATAAGTACCACATTGTTTAGTTTTTTAATGCAATTACATTGATTAGCCTAGTGCTATATTCAAGAGATGGATTTCTCTTAAGAAGGTTTTGTCACACCTTATTCACTGTTCTAAGCAACTCTCATTTCCCTTAATCAATTCTAAGCCTAAACAGCAGCCCCCTTAGAATCCCTGCATCCGAAAAGTCCTACATGGAGAACCCCTAAGGGCATTATAGTATGAAGACACCTCAAACACACCTTTCTTAGAAGGCTTC
Organism: Castanopsis chinensis; assembly: GCA_032878915.1. NCBI lineage: Eukaryota > Viridiplantae > Streptophyta > Magnoliopsida > Fagales > Fagaceae > Castanopsis > Castanopsis chinensis. Next base: position 4,188,551 of record JAVQMG010000116.1, on the reverse strand, counting down.
CATGAGGCTTTGTCATGACCTTGGTATAAGTGTTATAAGTTACAATGGAACCAATCAGACCAGTCGGCCTGTTCTGGTTTTTAAAACTATGGTTTGAGCTCCATATGGGGTTTGTATGTGGAATTTTGTCTGATTTTTTTTTTTTTTTTTTTTTTAATTTAGTAAGAAAAGAACATTATTGAAGTAAAGAAGAAAAAGATAGGCCAAGGCACTCAAGATACCATGGATACTCAAGATTAGAAAAAAAAAAAAAAAAAATCAAAATCAGTCAGCATAATGAGTCAAGCAAAAGACAAACTGTCCAAAAAGGCCAGAAAGTCTGAACCTGTAGTGGCAGCAGAGCAGTACACCTGCTGCCACTCAAACAGAGACCCAAAAAGCTTAGATTTAAGTTGAATAAGTTAGCGTTCTGTCCCTTCCAAAGCTCGAAGATTCTTTTCCCTCCAAATACTCCATAGTAAACACGCAGGAACAGCCCCCCAGATAGTTGAATATGTCTTCTTACCACACAGACCAGACCAATTATTGAGCAGATCTGATACCCTCTTCGGCCTCTCCCAATTGAGACCGGAAAGAGACAAAATGAATGCCCATAGCTCACTTGCAACACCAAAAATGCACTGAATGCCGAAATTAACGATCAATGTCCTCCGTCAGATTTACACAACACACACCAATCCATAATGACACTAATCTGTAATTTTGTAAGAAGGTTAGGATGCCTATAAGAAGTTTTAGACATTTAAGATAGGGGATGGAATTTTGGCATGATTTGTGGTGTGGGGTGGATTCAGGATTGACCTTTGAAAGTTAATTTTCCTGTTTTACTTGCTACATTCATGAGTAGTATATATTGATTGTTTGGAAGCAGATATGCATTGTTGTTTCATATCTAATTAGTCATCAGGGTTGAGTTAGAGAGGGCGGTATTTTGTTTTCCATTCTAATGTGATGCATGCTACTGCTGCAAGAGCCCAGGGTGGAGATGCATGATAGTATAGGGTTCATAACCTGTAGCAGCAAGAAAACCTTAGGCTTCACCATGCGAGGGTCTATCACTATCAAGCATAGAGAATTTTCTCCCAAGAAGAAAGCTTTTATTGAATAATAGTTTGATTAAAAAGACAGTACGTAGAGCCTTTTTTTTTTTTTTTTTTTTTTAATTTTAAATTTCTAGGATTACAAAACATTACATCCCATAAAATCCTCAACTAACAATAATTTGAAATCTTATCTCTATCTAAAAAACATGAATCCGATCCTTCTCAATGAATAAAAAAAATGAAAAATATGAAATAATCCAATCCCACAAGAAAAGTAAAGTTGTTTTCTATTCCTACTAGGATAATAAGTTTGGAACTTATAATTTTGGCCTAAAGACCTATCCTTTCTTTTTCTCTAATTAATAAGGATATTTTATTAAGAGAATAGATTACTTCATGCTCACATTGATGAGCACAATCTAACCTAAAATAATTAAAAAATTATGTGCAAAATTTAAGTGAATTTGGGAATTCTAAAAGATAGTGACAACTAGTAAGACCACACGCACTAGCCATGTCCTTTTATTTTATTTTATTTATGTTCTTTAATTTCTGTGTTGCATTGTTTTGGTTTTGTCCTGCATCAGAGGGCCCCTTTTGCGATTTTTGATAATATCAAAATTTATTCTTTTTGATGTGCTAGAATACATTGTATATCATAACATTCTTCTTTAAAATGTGGGCTTCTCTTCATTCTGGAAGAATGTATTTTTCATGGATGCATATTTTTGCATGTTAGGTCTACCAATAAGTGACGATGATGCTGAAACTGGAAATGAAAGACAAATCGGTACTGACAGTCAGTTGTCTGGTAAACATGATTATGAAGAACTGAAGATACAGTCTAATATCATGGCTCAAAAGGAATCAATACTTGAAGATATTCCAGACTGTATATTAAAATGCAAATCGGTTTTTAAGTGCAGGATATGCCCTAGAATTATCTGTTTAAATGAGGAGACACTGAGGGCTCATCTCGAGTCCAAGGTAAGATGTCTCTCCCTTTAATTGAATCAGCATTTGCAATTCTTAATCCAACAATGGCATTAACAACTTTACTCCTAGACATATGTGAAAGTTAAATCTTCAATTGTGCATATCCTTCTTTTCCTTCCCTCGGAGCTTTAAAAATATAGTTGTTTTTATATGCAGCTACATCATCCCTATAAACCATATATTAATCTATATATTTTAGTTGTAACTGCTGAATGTTTCCAATCAATTTAATGAGGTTATAGTAGATCATTCTCATCTGCTTTGGCAAGGGAGTCTGTTGATTTAAATGCTTAATGATGAGTTCAGACACTAATACTCCTTCCTTAAACCTTTTATTTATAGGAGAAAGTGCAATAGAATAAACTTTTTTATTCCAAGAGTATGTGTCTTTATTCCCCTCTATTATATTGAGGGCAATAATTGATCTTTCTCATTGTGATCTGGCAATTTGACGATTTGAATGCTTAATGACGAGCTCAGGCATTTACACTCTTCCCTTACAGCTTTTATTTCTTAGAATAAGTGCATTTGATCAATTGTGTAGCCTTTGGTTTAGTAAATGGAGAATTCAAATTGGTGTGATGAAGCTAGAAAAAAATTTATGTTTTAGCATGAGCTCACCTCAGCCATCACCATGCTGGATTTGGCTTCGCATGGATCTGCTTTGGATCACAGTGATAATACCACATGGACTTGTCATCTCCAGTACTGGGTGTTGTAGCAAACTGACCTGGTTATATCCAGGTTGGCCCAAATAGGACCTCCAAACAAGCAATTAAACCTTTATCAGATGGCCAAACCCAAATGAGTTGTAGGCTTGCCTATTTTTGAGCTTCCTCAAATCTGATTTTTTCCAATTCAACACAAAAGTAATATCCGTTGATTTTTTTTTTCTGATAATACTGGAAAGGCAGGTTTTTTTGCACAGATTGTGGACAACCTATATGTGTAAGAATATCACACTAGTTGTCTGTATGTTGTGCCATAAGCCCTCAAGTTAGTTCACATTGGGGGAATTGTCACCATTTGCATTGGGTTATAGGCCTTCTATTGTTGACCTAATTATAACGTTTTTGATTTTTTAGAGACATGCTCGATCTGAGAAATTATTAAATGAAGGTAGGCTGAAAGCCATACTCAACAGTGATGGGGAGATTGAGAACCAAGAGACCGCTGCAGAGATGAATGCTCGAATCTTAGCTATTCCATTGGTTTGTTATTTTAATTTCAGAGTTCCAGAACAATGATTAAATTAACAGATCAAAGATTAGATGTTCAAACAAGTAACTAATACATCCATGCTAATCTGTCTCAGGGTGGTAAAAAAAGGAAAAACAGAAGAAGGCATGGTGAGAAAAAGAAAAAAACAAAGGTAATAATTAATAAACATCATTCCTTGATGATTGCATGTAATCTTAGATTTGAGCTTGTAAATGGCTTATCAAATTGCTTTCTGTAACTGACAGAAAACCGGAGATGAAGAGAAAATCAGCAGAGCAAAGCAATCGGCAAAAGGCCCAGCCAAGAAAAGGCATAAAAATGAGAACTGAAGAATGTTACGTTTTTTTTTTTTTTTTTTTTCCTTTGCTGTACTGCTAGTGAATATATGGCAGCAAGAATTGAATCAAAGGACTTGACCATTTTTGCAGAGCTACAAACATTTGGCATCCTGTGTAAGGCATTGATTCCTTCTTTTTTATTTTATTTATTTTTTCCTTTCCATTCACTCTCCTTCCAGGTTGGGGTGTGTTTGATCTGGAACTGTATGCTTCTCTCTACTTTGTAGAAGGCAATGCATTGGATTTTTGGTTTTTAGCACCCTGTGTAAGACATTGGTTGGTTTGATAAATTCGAAAATACTGTTATGAAAATCAAGATCATGGGATGCTGTGCATCGGGGCATTTGCTTTTAGCACTCACCATATTCACTTGACATATGTGTTCATCATGCGTATAAATTTAATACTGTTTGGGAAATCTGTGTTATTATACTCTATTTTTTTTTCTTAAGCAATTGATATGTATATTGTATATTTTCTAATCTGCCCAAGAAAGGTTGCTTCAGGCACCCCTTGTAATTACAAGAAGCTTGGCATTGATAAGGTTCTTTATAGCGTTTCCTCATAAAAAATTAGTAAGATGTCCTCAAGCATGTCAAATATAACAATGAAAATGGAGTACGGACCTTTCAAGTCTTTAACATGCCCACCAACGTATAGGATCCTCTCTATTTGGAATGAAATGAAAAGGACTCATTTCACGGTTCAGATTTATTCCTAGATCTAACAATGTGCACCACGCTTCTATCATATGATCTCTTAGAAATTCAAGCCTATATACTAATACATAGGCATGAAGACTTACACTCTTATCCTACCCGGCAAAGTTCTGTTCTCCATTAATTGAATTTTTCAATAGTAGAGCTAAAATGAAAAAAGTTCATAAGGTGGGTCTGAACTAATGTTACAGCATCAAATTCAAACTAAATACGACAATATTGGTAATGTCAAAGGTCAAAAGTACTCCGGCAAAGGTGAAAGGTTTCCGTCTTTATGTTGTTTTTCTATGAAATGGCCACTTCCCAGTCTCAAATTAGGCATTTGAGACTTTATTTATTTATTTATTTTTAAGATAGTTACAATATGCTGCTAACTCACAAGTCAGACATTTTCTCCCACAAGGACCCCAAGCACTTTGTGTATAAGAAAGTGCCAACTAAATTACAAGACTCTTGGCAAATATTTGAGACAATTTGACTCTTACCTTTGCAACAAATATTAAGCCTTATGCCAGATTAATCGTATTCTGGGACGGAGCAATGAACCTATTTGAAGCGGCTCATTTCATACTAGAAAAGTTCATGTATGAATATGGATTAATTTTACTTCCTCACTTAGCTGCTCTAGGTCTTAGTGAAGAAGTTATAGATTCCTTTCCGTCCCTGATCCAATTGATAGGAAGTAGGACCAAATAATTCAATGGGGGTAGTTATTGAACCATAACACATGGTTTAGTAACGTCATTCCATCCTTTCTAGTTTCAGAGCTTTTTCAAACTTGATGACTAAGGAATCATGACCTCTTAACATTACAACACTAAATCCCCTATCTTTTGCTGCTTCTATAATGAGCAAAAAATTTCTTTCATTGAAAAAGCTATATATAGTCAGGGATACACCCTGCCTCCTCTTATTAAGACCGTAGAATGTTCTTGCAAATTATGACCTTCCCCTTGTATGTGAGAATGTATAATGTCAATTGCTCAACCAAATTTGGCTATCTTAGGTGGAGCTAAATTAGGATTTTTCAATGTTCTCATCGAAACCCGAATGAATCCCCATTCAAGCTTATCACAGACCGTCTAAATCAAATTTTAAGACCATGCATTTCGAACAAAGACCCACACCCAATTTCCATAGCTTTAGGTCTGTTATCCTCATCACGATCTGGGCAAGGATGATCATCTAAAATCACTTTTCAAAAAAAGGAGGCATCCTGAAGGAACACTAGAATATAGTCATCCAAATCTGTTGCATATAATGTCGAATACTTTTTACTTCTAATCTTTGCCGTGATGTGCCACTACTGCTGACATTCTAGTCACACATTTAACAAATATCAAAATTCATGACCCTATTTGAACTCTAGCAGTGCTTGCTGGGATCATTAAAGCTTGCTTAGGCATTTAAAATATTTTTTTGAAATATATAATATCTACAAATCAATTCTTAGGAACAATACTACAAAGCTTACCATTGAGTTAATTTGTAAATAAGGTGAATTGCAACAAATTACCATTGAGTTAAATTGTAAAAAGGTGAATTGCAACGAATCATGGATAACTTAATGATGGAAGGTGTAAATAAGATGATAGCATATGCAATGAGCCTAGACTTAAGAATAGCAAAATATTGAATTGGAAGGGTAAATTGTTGGGAGAAGATCCTTGTTGATACCCGATATAGTATGCACCCTACTATTGCCAAAATTAGCAACTAGGCTTTATTGTTTAAGTCTCCCTAAGAGCACTCGTATCAATGGATGCATAATAGACAAGGATGTAAAGTTTACACAGTTTGGCTGAAAAATGACCAACATCAAGTAGTGTATAACTGTGTAAATTTACAAGTTAATTGTGTGTGTGTATCTTTTTTTAATTCATTTCTCTCCCTCCCACCACCCCCCCCCCCCTCTCTTGAATCCTAGCAATGCTACCATTTGAGATCTGATCATCAGCAAAACTCAAATCTTAAACCTAGATCCCAAATTCATCAAACCCATAATAATAAACCTTAGCCTTGGTTCAAGATCAAGCCTTGCTCTGAAAATCAAAAGGTGATGTCCATTGTTCTTCTTGCATGGTCGTGATCGCTCCGCAAATCCAATCGTATTTGATTTACCAATCACCGTTCTCACGCTCATCTTGCTGTGGGTGATAATTTTTTATATGCTGCAAATCTTATGGTGACTAGAGATAGGAGATTACTGCATTGGAGGCATATTATGCTCATGTGTGGATTCTTGAATAAGCATTAATGTACTTTTAGTCCTTATATTTTGATTTTTTTTTTTCATTTTAGTTCCTACATTCTATTTTTACCACTTTTAGTCCCTAAACCAATTAACGCAGGACATTTAAGTCCTTGAAGCACCATTCCGTCACCAAACTAATGGGGAAACTGACGGATCAATAAAATAATAATAAAATTTCTAACCTTTTTATTTTTTAAAAAAAAAAAGAAAAGAAAAGAAAAGAATTAAATTAATTTTTTTTCTCTTTTTTTGGGAAGAGCATGAAGAATCTAGAACATGTGTTCTTCCTTGTCAATCATGTTCTTCATTTTCTTCCCAGCAAACCTTGCTTAGAAATTTAAAAAATCAATATTTTGTTTCTCTTTTCTTGTATTTCCTTAGCAACGAAACCCATAAAATCGGTCAAATTTACAAACACAAAGACATTCAACAATTACTTTGTCATTCTTTCACATTCCAATTACAGACACAAAGACCTGATTCAAAATACCTTCAACAATCCCAAAGTCCTTTCACGCCTTAATCCAAATTTACAGACCCAAGCAAACCCAAATGGAAAAAACCCAATCTAACTGTCTAGATCGAAGATAGAAAAAGGGGATAGATCTGAGTATGTTCAGATCAAGGAGAGAGAACCAGGATGACTATGGTTGGCCATGGAGGCTCGGGTTGGAGGAGAGATGGTGAGAGAGAGAGAGAGAGAAAGAAGATTCTAGAGAAGATAAGGAAAAACGATTGCATACAACAACAACAACAACCGCTGGTCTATGGGTTTGCTAGGTTGAGAAGAAAGAGATCGTAGATCTGGGTTTGCTTACCCAAACGAAAATCTCTAAAGATCTCTTTCTCAGACCAAAATCTCTCTCTCTCTCTTTCATCTTTCTAAAGCTTTAAAGCTCTAAAGTCTTTCTCTCAGATCATGGATCTGAAAAAATCTCTAAAGCTCTCTCTCGGATTAATGGTTGTGAAGTGGTGGTTGGTTCAATGGTCTGTGGGGGTGGAGCATTGGATGGGTTTGACGTTGGTGTAGGTTGCAGTGGCTTGATGGACTGATTGATGACAATGGTGGTGAATAGTGGTCCGATCTGTTCTTGTGAGTTTCAGATTGCAGGAGTAGTTGGTTGGTTGGTCAGATCGATGATCATTGGTTGGTTATTTGTTGGTTTGGGCTTCGGATTGCAAGGTACTTTCTGGGAGTGGTTGCGTTGATGTGGTAGTGGATGATTTGATTTAGTGGTGGTGCTTTGCTGGTTGTTGGGTTTCTATTCTTTTGCTTGGGTTTGATCTTCATGTTCTTTGATTAGGTGGTGGTAATTTGGGGTTTTTTTTTTTTTTTTTTTTTTCCAGTGTTTTTTTGTGTTTGTTTGCCAAGAAAATTTATGGATTTGAAGGCTAAGGTTTGCTTTACTGGAGATATGGGTTTAGGGTTTGGTTAGGATTTGGTTTAGGGTTTTGTTTTTTTCTGGAGATTGATTATAGGGAAGAACATGAGCATGTTCTTCTGAAAAAAATAATGAAAAGAAAAGAAAAAAAAAAAAAAAAAGACAAGAAAGACATTTAATTAATTTATTTTGTTTTGATGTGTTTGGTTATAAAGAAAGTACAAGAAAGGAAAAGAAAATGATAAGAAAATAAGGATTAATTTGGTAAGAATATGAATCATATACGGGGAAGAACATAAAGAACATGAATATGTTCTTCTGAAAAAAAAATCATTTTAATTAAAAGAAAGTAAAATTTTTGTTTGAAAGAAAATTTTTTTTTTTGTTTGTTTTTTTTTATTTTTTTAAAATTGAGTATTTTTTTTAAAAAAATTTTGGCATTTAAAAAATGTCAAATAATTTTTTTTAATAATATCTTAATGCCCACGCCAGCCACGTCAGCTTTTCCTATTAGTTGGCTAACGGAATGTTGCTTCAAATACTTAAATGTCCCACATTAATTGGTTTAAAGACTAAAAGTGGTAAAAATAAAATGTAGGGACTAAAATGAAAAAAATTCAAAATGTAGGGACTAAAAGTACATTTATGCTTTCTTAAATAAGCATGTGTTGAATAGTGGAAATCAGGCTGAAGAAGAGAGGGGATTGGGTTTTGCAATGGGGGAAAAAAGATTTGCGTGTTTGTTTGCTTAAAGAACAAAGGATGTGGATTTAGGTTGAGTTGAAGTTTGTTTGCTTAGAAAACAGAGGAAGGATCTTGAAAAAGAAGAAAAAAAAGACAAATAATTATAAGAAACGAATGAAAAATTATTATTAAAATAAAATAGAATGTATAATAGATAATCTAATATACAGTATATTGAAAAGTGGTTAAGCAAAATAAAAAAAAAAGTAAGTTCTTTTATTAAAATAAACATAAATTTTTACACAAGCAAATGCAAATGATCTAAAGTCCCCAAAGTTGATTTACACAACACTGACAACAGAGTCAAGATTGCATAATCGTTGGAGAAAGAGAAGGCAATGCTTTGAAATCTGTATGTATTATGAAGCATCTAATCATAATTAGTAGAGAAAATGTGGATTCCAACCTACTTCCGAATAAATTGGGTTCAACTTGCACTGACCATTCTCTTAGTTGCAAACAATCATTCAAATTATGAGAACTACTAGAGATGCAAAATTATCAGTATCATTTCACCTTGTGATTGGAATATCATTTTCACATAAATCTACTACTATAATGCATCTGTTACAATAAACCACATGAACAACTGTGAAGAATTGGAAGTCCATTAGATTTATTGTTCAATTATTGATCTTAGATGTTCATCTAACTGAATTTTTGAACCAGTAAAAAAGACCAAGCTCTCTCATTTGGATGTATTACAACTTCTGTCAAAGCAATAAACATTTTTCATAATAGCAACATTTCTATCAAACACATTACAAAACCGGTTTGGCCCCCAAATAATTATTGTTAATCAATGCAGAGTAATTCAATACTTGAGTGTCAACTAACTAGGGAAATCAATTTTATCTCATCTGCACCCTTTACAAAACCCCTTTGATAAATAATCTCCTTTCGCAAATTGTCCTTTAAACAATAGTAAGTACACATTAGTCACCGATATATCATCCAACAAAAATTGGCAACTAAACACCAAAACTAGTAACACCCAAATTGATGAAAACTAATGAAAACAAGATTTGCCTCTTTGGTACCAACACAATCGAAAATTCAATTTGGAAGACAGTAATCAACTAAATGAAATAGGGTTTTTACAACTCGAAGTGAAAATAATCCTAGAAATTCAACCACCACTTACTCAACGATCTCCTTCACATTTTCATAAAATATAAATTCACTCAAAATTTTGACCACCAAAATGATTTCACGGTACATACCTAGAAGGAGAAATTCAAAAGGTAAAGGATTGAAAGTAGTTTATGATTGCAAATCTAAGGTCCCTGCTCATCTTAAGGATGATGATTAGATTAAGCAGGCTGTTCTTCTCCTTTTTACTGTCCTCTGGATGGAAATTGATGGGCAACTTTGTGACCCTTGGTTTGTCAGATAATATGTTTCTCTGAACCCTATCAATTAAGACCTTTGATGGAGGTTCTTCTCTCAGCTGCTTATCTTCATAATCAATGTTCACATAGTAGCCAACTCAGACAAATTCTTGACCTAGATAAGAGCATGTCAACAGAAGCACTATCACACTAATAATATCTTCTTCACGAATTTTTGATGGGTCTAGCGAGTCTGCCTGCAAGTCCAACAAAAGTATAGGTCAAGCTTGATTCCGTACACAAATCCAAAAGAAACAGATGGTACGAGGAGCCACTGAAGAATGCCAGTAAAATGAAATGATAGTTCCCAACATTGATTGGCCCAACAAGCACACTCTCTAGTAGTTGGTCATAAGTCTCATCCTCAGCAGATCCCACATAGATTAGTTTCCATTCCAAATTTGTACCAAAATAACAAAATGATGGTTGTTACCCATAGATAATGCAGCACATAAGTCCGTCAACAAAGAATAATAAAATAACTCATAATGGGAAAGAAAATTGAATAGATCAAACTTCCCAAAAAGCACAATCTAGTGCCTACTTTGTTAATATCAAATTGTGATATTATGCAAAAGTTAAACAGAAATCCTATAACACAAAGAATCCTTAATAAGATCTTATAGCTATCATCCGTTATTGGCACTCAGTCCAAAAATGACAGTTGTAGGAATGGAGTCTGCAACCATCCTACACAATACACAACTATGAGGTTACTAAATCCTTAATCTTCCAATTTTTCATGTCATATAAACTCACCATCTTCGAGCTTGCGTTGCTTAATTAATAAGAAAGCTTGATGAACATTTTATCGAGCCAAATTCCAACTGTCATGAGCAGCTTGGTTCGCTTTACAGCCCAGTCTCAATTAGCGTATTCCAATCTAATTGCCCCCATCCTATGCTTCTACTTCGTCTATCCTACTTGCTATATTTTTATCATCACATGTTAAACCCTTAAGCAACCATCAAGTACACCGAAAATTCCTCTTGCCATCAAAATATTCAATCCAAAGCAATATAGATAATAGATTCATCGCTGAAGTATTATTGCCAAACACCATCTATTTACAATTAATAACAAATGCTGATCCACCAAGATACAAAATCTTCCTTTTTCACATGCTAGCTTGGGCTCAAAGTATTTAATACAAAGTTCTTTAACTTCACAATTTACTGAAAGGAGGTATTTAGTTCGTCGTAATGTGTCCTTGATATGTTACACATTACCTTAATGTGACATTAAGGTATTTGGTTCATTTGATTTTTTTCTAATATTATCGTAATCTAAGATTACAAAATATATCATATCACCTTCTTAAATGGGTGTGATCTTACACTAGCCGTAGACCCACGCGATGCGTGGGAATATATAAATATTTTGTAATGGAGGTTAATATATAAAAAGCAACCATTACTTTAAGTATTTTTTTAAAAGCTTTTTAAAAGTTTTTTTTTTTTTTTTTATCTTTTCATCTGTACAAAGCACAAATATATTTTGTATGTTTGGTTAATATTTTTTTAAGGTGAACTATATTTTTCTCACTTCTTTTGTAGTGTGTTATATTTGATATACAACTAAATTTTATAAGTTCAAGTTAATCATTCAAATTTCTCATCTCTTAAAAAATAATGAGATTATCATAATAATAAAAATTCATCACAAAATTACAATGTTATCTTAACCAAAATTAAAATAAAACAAAAGGGATAAAAGATAGATTTTATAATAATCTATTACTCAAAAAAATTGGTAGGCATATTCAAATTCATAGCCATGTAGATTGTGTTTTGACATAAATTCAAATTCCTATTTCCAAAAAATCAAGTATTAACTCTTATCAAAATTCAACCAAAACTATAAAAGGGAGAGAGAAGATTTTGTAATAGGAAATTTAAAAAACACATTACCAAAGCACTTATAAAAAAAATAAAAATAAATAAATAAAAAATAAAACCGTCAACCTTAATCAAAATTATAAGAAAGAACAAAAATCCGAGAGAGAGAGAGAGAGAGAGAGAGAGAGAGAGAGAGAGAGAGAGAGTACTCATAGTGTTTTGTAGGGAAAATATTGAGGAAGTGTAATAGTAAAGTAAAGAGTAGTGGAGAAATAAAGAGGTAAAGAAAGAGGGGAAATGTTAAAGGGAGTGTAATAGTAAATGTAGACAAATAGGGAAAACAATAGTTTATTTTTTTATTTTTAAAATAGGGAGAATAAAAGTTTAGAAAGAGAATATAAGAGATACAAAATAAGGGCTAAAATTGGGAATTAACCCTATTTGCCAAACAGTATAATTAATAAGCACTGTTTTGAAAGAACATTTCATACTAACATCTCAAGTCTAAAAGACTCGATTTAGCGCCTGTAAATCGAGTCTCAAAAGACTTGGTTTTCATGTTTTGATCAGATCTGAGCTGACGCTTTTGCACGTTGTGTCTACCTGAAAATCGAGTCTTAGAGACTCGATTTATATCTGTAAAACATTTACAGTGAAAATATTTTCAAGTGTTTGGAGTACAAAACATAGATCAGCCACCATCAACCGCCACCAAATACAAGCACAGACCAGCCACTATCAACCCACAAATCCGAGCATTAATCCAACAATTCAGCACAAATCCAACAAAATCCACTCCTAACAACCACATAAAATCCAGATTAAAAAAATAAAAACCCCAAACCCACGACCTGTTTGGCTTGTTGATTGGGGTTCTCTGCAAGAAAATCCAAAAATCCACGACCCTAAAAGTCAGATTGGAACTTGAGAGGAACAAACTGTCATAGAGGCTGATCGGCCTTGGAGGCTTCACCGAAAGAGAGAAAATGAGAGAGAGAGAGCGAGAGAGAGAGATACCGATCATAACAGATGAAGGTGAAGGAAGCTACCATCGCTATAGCAGTGATGAGGGGCCGTAGGCGGCGATGCAAGGGCTTCAGCTATGGTGGTCATGTCTAATGAGAAGGTGGGGTGGAGGGAATGGTTTGTACATGAGAGAGCTAAACATGTGTGTAAGGAGGCTGAAGATGCAGGCTTAAAACATTTTACTTGTTTTGAAGGTCAGCTTATATATCGAGTCTTAGAGACTCGATTTCTAGGTGGACGCCACATGAAAAAAATGCCAAATTAGACGTGATCAGAGCATTGAAACCCTAAATCGAGTCTTTTAAACTCAAGATGTTAGTAAAAAATATAAACAGTGCATACTAATTATATTGTTTGGCAAACAAAGTTAATTCCCAATTTTGGCCCAAAATAAGTGGATGATGTGGCTGCTGATGTGGTTTAACAGGAGTTTAGCAACAATAAATACTATATTTCAACTTTCATATATATATATATATAGAATATAGATTACTTATTTGTTGGAGTGTTTTAATGTATCAAATTGACAAAATTACCCATGCTAATAAATTTTAATTACAAAATTGTCCCATATATATTATTTTCACAAACTGAAATTAAACCTAGCTGTTTCTTTCTCTTCTTTGTCTCTTTCCCCCAAATCAAACCCTAGCCTAGCTCAAATATCAAAGCTCCAATGGTATCCTCAAACTCTATGGTTTTCATTGTCCTATTCTTGTGGCCATCTCGTATGGTTCTTTGGACACAAAACCAACGGTACAGGCAACAAAGAACTCAAAATCTCTGCTCCAATAGCATCCTCAAAACCTAGGGTTTTCACCAATGAGCCTCAAAGCCACTAGTCGTGGTGGTTTTGAGTGACATTGTCTGGTTCAATGGTATTGGTGGCAAAAAAGCTTAGCAAGGTTGGGCTCAAGCTTGGCCACAACATTAGAAGCTATGGAACTCGAGACTTCATTTGTGTGCTCTTAATTGGTAGATTTTGGAATTGATTTGGTTTGTGTGGAGTTTGGGGTTGTATGGGTCTTTGGCTCACTTTTTGTTTTTCTCATGAGTCTGTTTGTTTCCTACGAAAATAAAAATTCCTTCTCATTTGAATATTCAGTTCTCCAACTTTTTATCTTTAAATTCGAAAGATACATGGTTGCTTGTGATATACAACATTTGAAATTGGATTTGTAAGAGACATTTGTGAAATTGGATTGAAAATTTTGTTGGATTTGTTTGGTTGGTGAGAAAGTGCAAGATTTTTTACTTATTTTTTGAATTTTTTATTAAAATTATAATTTTTTTTTTTGGGTTATTTCAAAAGGACATTTGTGAAAATTCATTCTAAAATTTTTAATGCATTTTTGGAATATCATGGGAATGTAACTAGTGAACCAAACAAAGTAATCTTAGATTACCATAATGTGATGTGATGTCAAGCAAACCAAACACCCCCAAAGAGTGATGATGGTAAACGTTACATTCTCAACAACAAGATATGAAAAATACCATTGTCTTAAGCAAATTGGTGTCTTAGGGAGCAACTAGTGACAAATACCATATTTTTATGCAACCAGTGGTTAATGTTTTTATACAATAGTATGCAAATAAATAGATATGTGAGCCCTACCAAAAAAAATCAACTAAAGAATTCTTTGCCTAGGTATTAAACCCAACTTATGTTAAATTACCAATTTAAATGCATCCTAAGGATAGAAAAGAAACCTTGCTTCTAGTAGCAACATTCATTGCATCAATTTTAAAGTAACTTTGGGTTTCAACTTTCAACACGCCAATGAGTTCAAACTCAAATGGCATCTCTTCCTCTTACAATAGAGTTGGGCAGAGGGTAAGGTTGTGGATTCAACACCCATCCGGTGCATGTGTAACTAGCCCAAAAAAAAAAAAAAAAGTTTCAAAATAAATGCTCTCTTCCTTGACAATCTCAGAAAGTGGTCTACTTTGGGCCTATAAAAAGACTCAAGTTCCCCTAAGATACACAAAACTCCTTTCTTTTCTAGTTTCTCTTAGATGCATAATCAACTTAGCTATACGAATATACAATTCACATTCTGTAAATATGGAGTATGATCTAAGCTACTTGGCAAAGTTTGGAATTCACATCACCACGCATTCTTGCAATCTTTGAACAATGCTCATTGCCACAACAAATTTGATCATCTCATCAAGAACCATGAGTTGGGATTAACTTTCACCCAAATATCAAATACAACATTACAAACCCTAGTTAAACATCCCGGCCATAATGCAAAAAGTGACAATTTTTTTAAAATAAATAAATAAAAAAAGAAACGCAAATAGTAAATGAAATTGCAAACCCTAACCTTGTGTTTGGTCCTAAGAAATCACATGAAACCACACAATTACAAAGCTCTCATTTTTCTCATATAAAATACAATTAAGTTAATTCAAAACGAAATTCCAATATAGTTTCACTTATTTTCTCACAAACCAATCACGCACAACACAAACCCTAACGAAACAATAATAATGATAATAATAATAATAATAATAATAATAATAATAATAATAATAATAATTGTGTGTGTGTGTGTGTGAGAGAGAGAGAGAGAGAGAGAGTACCATCTTGGGGAGGGGTTAAGCACTCATAAGAAATCTCAAACTGACAGGGGGTAACTTACGACGTCGGATTGTCAAGTATGGTAATGTTGGTGAAATTCACAGCACTCATTACTGTTGTTTCAGTTTCAGTTTCAGTTGCAGTTGCGATTTGATGGAAACCCTATAAGAATCTTCTAGAACCTTCATCCAAACTCCTCAACCCACACAACCCAACACAAAACCCTAAACACCTCAAAGCGAAAAGTTAAAAAGTGGTTTAATTTGTTTTGTTTTGGGTGACTTGTGAATAAAAGGAGGGAGGAGATATGAGGCAATTTTCAAAGTAGCAGTGTGAGGGAGGGCAATATAGTAAGCTAACACACATCTAAATCGTATTAACAAAATAGCATCTCGAGTTTTAGAAACTTGAGTTCCATTTAAAACTTGAGTCCCATACACTTGCTTTGTACTTGATGATGTGGACATCAAATTTCAGAAAATGCCACATAGATCTCGAGTTTGTAAGACTCGAGTTCAAGCAAATCAAAGTCGAGTCTCACAGAGTCGATTTTCTTAGTGGAAAACATGGAAATCGAGTCTGTAAGACTCGAGTTCCACAGACCAACAAAGACCCAGCAAACGACGTTGAAGAAACCCAGTAGAACAAAAACAAAAACCCAGTAGATTAAAAAAAACGGAGATACCTAGTAGAAGACGATGAGGAAACAAAGATGATGAAGAAGAAGAAGAAACCCATAACGATCTGACGACGGAAGAAACAAGAAACGAAGATACGAACTAATCGACAGAAGCAGAAGATGATGAAGAAACCTGAACTAATCGAAAACCAAACAAGAAACGAAGATGATGAAGAAGAAGAAAAAACCCATAACGATCTAAAGACGGAGGCTGGAGGAGATGGGACTGATTTTGGAGAAATGGGTTGCCTCCGTTTGAGATCCACTGAAAATACAGGGGAAAAAGGAGAAGACAACGAAGGCTGAGCTGAAAGGGAAAAATGGTGGAACTCGAGTTTTGAAAACTCGAGTTCTACGTGGAATTTTTTCCACATCATCTTCCACCGCTTGGGTCTCGAGTTTTTAAAACTCAAGTTCCACCACTAACCTCGAGTTTTAAAAACTCGAGATGCCAGTTTCCCACTTTGTTTTGCAACAGGACAACTAACTATATTTTTAGAAAATTAAAGTTAAATGGAAAAAAAAAAAAAAATTCGAGGAGATATTGTATTCCTAAATAGTACTGTAGTAGGTTTAAACTTTCAAAATGTTTATAGTATTTGGATTGGGATTGTACCGGAGATAGCCGGTTGCGAGATTTGGCGAGAGTGTGGATGCCAAGAAAGAAAACAGACACTAGACTAGACTAGTAGTACCTATCTATCTATCTAGTAGAGCATTTTTTTTTTTTTTTTTTGAGAGGAGTAGAGCTTAATTTGAAAGTGGAAAAAATTCAAAGTCCAATATACATGGAGAACATGTGTCATGCACGTGTCGAGAGCCAGAATCCCCCCGCCCCCGAAGATAATTCGAAGAAAAATATTTAAAGGTTTTTTTTTTTTTTTTTTTAAACGCCAGGGATAGATTAGGTCCACTATCCATTTATGAACAACATATTTAATTGAAATTAAAAACTTTTTACTGAAAATACTGTAGAAAAAGTTAAAAGCTAACTAAATAGTACAGTGAGATTCATGAATAATATTAAAAAGTAAAATGAGACCCATAAATAGTAACAAATATAAGCTAAAAACTTTAATAAGTTTTGAGTTTTATTACTTCCCAAACACACTCTACGTGGTAATCCATGAACATATGACAGTGCACGAGACACTAGGCCCAATCAAATCCCTCATAAGGTATATTCCATCTTTTAAACTATATTTTTAAGTGATTCTCATCTTATAAATATTGACAAAAATTGGAAAAAAAAAAATCTCCGAGTTTATATCCCACTTCACATTAAATTTTATATTTTTAATTTTATCAATTAAAATCCTAAATTCATGAAACCATTGCAACTTAAAACTCGTGTTCATCTAGTTACTGTTTAATTTATTTTAAGAAGTAATGGAGTACAGAAAAAAGAGCAGTACTTTTTTTCACTTAATTTTTTAAAATAATACTCGTCAAATAACTAGATACATACTTATCAACCAAAACAAGAAGATCTAGAGTAACGTACAGAGCTTCAATATGTTGATGTTACTTGTGGAGGAGATCGTTATCAATGAACGAGAAGCCGTGAGTACGTAAATGGAAATGGAAATATTAGCTTGAGTTTCTGAGACTGATTGAGAACGATGTACGGCACTACTGCTGCTAGTTGTTGGGCAACGTACTCTTACCGCTGATTAAAGGCTTCCAGGGGATGTTGTCTTCTTTGTCCGACGATGGTTTATAATATTTTAGAGTATGCTCAACGAGCGGTATAAGAAACTTAACTTGAGACTGCAATTGAGTCAACTCCTATTCATCTTTTTCCCAAATAAACAGTGTAATGGTTTAACAGTGAGAAGAACTTCCCTCCATTATTTCTTCCCAAGTTAGCATATTGCAATCCCCATTCCCGAGATAGTTCGACATGATTAACATGACGGACTTGGAGTGTCTCTCACGTGGTAGAATGGGAATTGTGAATGTTATCTTGGCTTGTAGACTCTTTAAACTGTTAGCAGGTTAAAGAAACATATGCAATTTCACACACAGTAACATAAAACAGGGAAGAAGTATTCTGTTTTGTTTTGTTTGTGAATGGGTGTTGGGGGATGGGAAGTTGGAACAAAGTTATTTGAAACTACGTGAAACCCTTAATCTACAAGTTTACAAGGCTACAACATTACACTCCCAAATTTTCTCAGTCTGTACGTACAAAATTTGGAACTGCATCATCTTTTGTACACTTTTCTCAGGCTGTACATACAAAATTTGGAACTGCATCATCCTCTGTACACTGTACATTCAATTGTTTGAACTAGAAAAGCAGCTAATGTACCTGAGACCAACCAAAATAATCAAGCTTCAGATGTCACATCCATCTTTCGAGTCTGAGATTGAAACATTTCAGCTATATCTGCAGCTGTGCTGGATTCTTCCGGATTTCTATCAGACACAGGACTGATGAATCTGGGGAATCGTATTGAAATACCACGAGATGGATGAACTAAACCAATGGCAGCCTGATGAACTGGTGAAAGTGTGAAGTCAGCACCTCTTATTTGCCAAACAAGTTCTGGAGAAAACCACTTATCAGGCACCTCAGCTGTTTGATAATAAGGTGGCTTTTTGGACAGAATCTTGTCCCCAGAAAAGAAATCTTTCATCTGCATTTCAATGTAGAGATCCCAATTATTATTATTTTTTTCATAAGTAAAAAGTTTATTGATATCAACAAAGGGGGAGCACCCTAGTACATAGGGAGTGTACAAGGGGTCAAACAATCGAGAACAAAAATTACAAGAATCTAGGAAATCAAAAAAAGATAAAAATGATTGGTTCCGCAATGCAGCCAACCAATCCATTAAAGTTCTAAAGAAAAATAGTTTCAAGTCTGATATTGATCTCTCCTTATCTTCAAAGCACCTACTAAGGGATGTACCAGCATCATTTTTGAACTAAAACCAGGGAAAAAAAAGCCTACAAAAGGCTAGAAATTATGTGTACTAGTCAGAAATCAGAATCATTGGCCAAGACTCTGATTGGTTGTAGGCATAAGATCCCAAAACAGTTCTAGTAAAGGAGGGTGTAGCCCTGTCAAGCAAGACTTGGTCATCAGTATGATAATGTCAGCATTACTTGCACTGAATGTGGCGCTGATGGAAGAGGAATTTAAGATTGCCTCCAAAGAATTGGGAAGTGCCTTACATGCTTAGAGAAGAAATATGATGCAAACAAACTAGATTTATTTTTTTCATGACCTAAAAATAAATACATCACATCTGCATCAGAACACACATTGCAGGTTCTGACCCTTTAAATACTATCAAAATCAGCACTCTTATTTCCTTATGGAAGTCCAAACCGGGCATTTGGTTTCAACTGGAAATTGAACTTTGCAGCAGATGGATGATTGGTAAATGTGCTCATTTTCTTTACTCAATGGTTGGTTAAAATCCCGCAATTATCATTTTGTGGTGGAGCACATACCTAGCCCTATCGCATTAGTGTGTACCATTCTTAGAGTTGTCTTTCTAGGGCTACAGCTAGGGGTGCCACCATCCTATCTATTAACATCCCCCACCACCCCACAACAAATAAATTATAAAAAATTAAAAATTAAAAAAAATTAAAAAAAAAAAAAAAAAACCTGGAAGTTGGAAATTTTAGCTTCATCAAAGTGAGCACCAATTGACTTTATTTAACATTAGAATATTAAAAAATAGTGTCCCTGCTGAGAGTCTTGTAGCTCAACTAGAACCTCTTGGTAATTTCTAATGGAGACATTCAGCCTATTCAGGGTTTGAATGCCTCGCTCCTAACTATTGAATTAAAAACTGGTGTCCCTATATTTAACAATAAAGTATATCGTCAAAGAATATAAATTATTTTAAACAGCAACATTTTTTTACTAGCATGCACATACAATGCAAATAAGCAACGTCCAACTTTACCTCTATGTAAAAAGAATCAGAGAACCCAGACATGACACGGCATACACTTTGGAATTCCTCTGTGTCAGGGTTGTAACATGCCATAAGAAATGGACTGTACCTGAAACATAAAAAAGTCAAACCAAAATCTCGGTTTAACCTAGAGCTCATAGCCAATTCAAATAGGAAACATTGCTATGCATGGAATTAAATCACTAAATATTATTCTAGTATTGAATACATACATTTCCACAACTTCTGCATGTGTTTATACACTTACATGTCTCTATTGTTTATTTATATATTTATTTCCACACTACAATGTGAAACACACTATACATCTCCCATATCTTCATTGGTTAACTTTTCGAACCTTTCAACAATACAAAGTGAAACACACTACAACCATACCTTCACCGTTCAACTTTTTGAACCTGATAAGTCCAGGAGGACACCAACAAGCAAACTACCACCCACTGTAAATTAATTTTATCATATCAAAATAGAATGTAGAATTCTTTTTATTTGATAGTTGGGGAAGGGGAGATTTGAACCTTAGATGTCTCCATTGGAAACATTAAGAGGTGCCAACCAATTGAGCTACAAGGCTCTTGGCAAATAGAATTTAGAATTCTCCCTTGAACCAAAAATAATTAGAATTTAGAATTCTTGTTACTGACAACACCTTTACTTTGGTAAATAAATGACACTTATCTTTATTTGTATTATTTTGCAAGATGGAACTATTTCTGATTTCATGCAAATTCCCAATCCACAGGCAGCATAAAGAGTATATAAAAGAGAGGTCTCACCATCCAGCTTTTCTCCCATTTCCATGCCAGGCACCAATTGGGACTAAATCAAGAGAATCACACAATCCTTCAACATAGTCTCGCTTGACCTTCAAAGAAACCAACAGTTTCAATCACAGGTCAATACTCTACTTCCTCATTGTCGATTAGATACTGAGGTAACAATACAATCTCATTTGACAAACCTTTAACCATGTGTCAGTCCGCTTAGACGGAGAATATTCAGCATTAAAATCTAATAATTTAACCACAAGCCCTTCACATGAGGAGCGGAATGCATCTTCAAGAAAACAGCTTGTCTTATTTAATGTGACTTCATTGGTCAAACAAGCATCATCTGCTTCAACCTACAAACAGATAAATTGAATAAACTATTATTTATTCAATACAAAATGATTTTTTTGGGCCGGGGGGGTGGGGGTGGGGGTGGGGGGGGGGGGGGGGGGGGGGGGTGGGTGTGGGGGGGACAATGGTGTCTAGAATACTTCGAACACTTGACTATTTTCTTGGGTGTATGTAGTCCTCCAATCCCACACACACGAAGTTATTATAGGGAGGAGTCTCTTGAAGGTGGCCCCAAGATTCTGATTAGAGGTTTCAAACCTAGGAACTCATGGACATCATAAGGCCTTAATAACCACTAAGCCAACCCCTTAGGTTGATTATAAAATGATTATTAGAAATTTAAAAAATAACATAAAATTAAAGAACTTACTGTCATTTCCTTTGCAAATTCGAAATATCCCAACTTCTCATCATGAAACAAATCCTTCAAATCTGAGAGTTTTTGGCCAAAGGGGATAAAGATTTAGATTAGATTGTACTTTCAGAAAAAGAGGTTTCTTAAACCCAGAAAAGAAGAATGACGCTGTCATAGAATGCAGAGATGCATACATTTTCGTCTTTTGCGGAGAGAGAAACCCAACAGCCTGTAATAGAGTAATTGATAAGCTAAACTTGTACTTTATTCTAAAGAAGCAACAAATTGGACGATAAGAATAAAACCACAGGCCCTTGTTGCCACGTGATAACTTTACCCTAGGAAGCACAAACATGGGTATGGGTATAGATACAACACAGCAACACAAGTAATTTTTGAAAAACTATAACACAAGGAGTCCGGTACGACATTGGTATGACATAGGTATAACACCGATACAACATAGGTACAGCTCCTTGAATGAAGCGTCTATGCTTCCTAACCTTTATCCCTCTAATGGTGAGAAGTTCTTGGGTTCAAGGAACGATTTGGGAGGAAAACGCTACCCCTATGTTCTATAAACTACTTTTATTCTTTAGCCAAGGCATCTGGGACACTTAGTGCAATGCACCAATTCACCAGCACATCTAGACCCCTGTCCACATGTACCAAGCATCTGTTTGGATAATTCCTTGGGGTGGCTCGCCAAATGGGAAGCAGTCAAACCCAGACCAATGATTTCTGAGAATACATCGAATGGACTCCAGTTGATCAAGAAATGTATACTTAAAAACTTTTCTGATATTGTAAAATTTAACTTCTACCCTCAATTGCAGTACTTGGTTTCATACTAACTTGACAGATAAATTAAAAGTAAATTAATTATATTGGTCAGTAAAAGGGTTAATTTTGATGGATATACCGCTAAAAATACTATGATTCTTCCCAAAGTTACGGTAAACTTAATGCGGACTGGATCTATTAAATAAATGAGAGTAAAATGGAGGTAGTATGGGATTGGTTACAGTATTTGCTCCTCAGTGCCTGGCTCGGGTATCCATGGCTGGGTTGAGGCATGAATCTTGTCCAACCGCCGAGAAGAGAAAAATACATCTACAATTTTGAACCTCAATTCTACCCTTTTGAGAATATATGGGAATCAATGATAGTGTAACATGATGGTTTTGTCCTAAATTTTTTATGAACATATATGTGGCAAGAACATCCAAAACAATTCCAAGAGAAAGTTCTAGATAATTACTGCTGTCCATTAGCAAACATGATATCGAAGACAAACACGCAAATGTCAACCTGCATGTAAAGAAAACATCAGAAGTATAACGAGAAATTTAAACAAGTAAATGAAACTAAAATAAAATAGAAGGCAAATTTTAAATTTCACAGGAAATAAACAATATATTATAAAAATCCAAATAAAACAGCAATAAGATCCATCACCACAGTTTGGCACCTTAACAGAGACATGCTATAGAACCATTGTGCATTTCTTGGTCAGATTGACAATAAAAAATTTGCAACTTCCCATGTTTAATGCTCCACCCACTGATCAAGATAAAGAAGGAATTTAATGGTTCATATTTGACAAATTTGAAGTAGTTTGGAAGTGCAGAATTGCATGAAAAGAAATTAATCATTCATCTTTCACCATCATAAGCTAACATTCACCCTCATTCCTTTTTACAAAGTTTAACCCATGAACGACACATCATGATACAAATTATCTTCCCTTACTAAATTTCTCTCCACAAATCAAATTCCTTGATCTGATTCATTCAAATATTATTTTAAAGGTTCTTTTTAAGCTACACATCTATCATAGTGCTGATTGGCCCCACTCACCCTATGAATCAGACCAATCCTTTTTTTTTTTTTTTTGAAAGGTAATAGAAGTTTTATTGAATATAAAAGTACATCACGATCATAATGATGAACACACTGTATTTGAAACAATTACAAACAAATCAATAAGAAGTACTAACAAATTGTAGGTAATCAAAAATGGAAATGCATCGCGTAAAATCCCAAATTTGAGACCACTCAAACAAAGTCCCAACTAGCAGAGACTTTAAAAGATCTAAAGGTCTCTCAATATCTTCAAAAGGAAGGGTATTGCGTTCCCGCCAAATCAACCACAACAGACGAGTTGGTACCATATTCCAAATATTTGAAAACTACTTCCCCAACCAATTCCTCCATGCAAATAGTAGATATGCGAATGTCTTCGGCATCATCCACACGAATCGGACCAATCTACCCTTATTGAATTCATTTATCTTGATCCCGATTATGTAGGGCTTAGAAGTAGTAAAAATCAACCAACTTAGTTTGGATTTCGACAGAGCATACATGTCAAGAGAATCATTCAAGTGATTTTCTTTTACCCTTGTGTCAGCTCCCAACCAAATTGATATAGCGCATAAAAAATCACGTCTCAAACTAAATAAATCTAAATATACCAAGGATGTCTAGATATTAGGAAAGAAAATCAAATTTCATTGTTTGAAAGAAAAAGAAGAAAGAAACCTCTGAATCAGTAGTAAATAAATTCGCTGGCCTCAAATCAGAACTGAATCTATGACATCAAATTTGGGATTGGTTTGTACATTTTATAATCCATTAATAATAACACTAATCTCTAATAGCTTTCCCAGTTAAATGGCAAGGAGTACATTTTATATGAATTTCCTTTTGATAATTTCTTTTCATCTAATTCAAGGTTTTTTTTGCTTCTTCTCATAATTATTTCCAGGCTACATCCTGTCACTTTAATGATCCTTGATTGCTTCTTTGGCCATTTTAACATATAAACATAACCACCAACAAGCTCTACTCAAGTGGCACCTCGTATGGATTTTAAGTCCTACCAGATGCATGTGTAACTTACCAATTAAAAAAATCTGAACATAACTGTATGCTTTTTTTTTGTTTTGGGGGGGGGGGGTGGTGTGTGAGAATGATTTTATTTAAAAACATAAGTCTAAGCTACATTGTCTTATTTTTTCTTTAAGTTGCATCACAAGCATAGCGAACTAAAACTATAACTTCACTATCAGTGCATAGGAACTTTGAGTCAACCAAAATCTTGTTTCCCCTCTGTGATATGTTGAATAAAGCTGCGCCAAATTCTTACGAAAAATTTCCCAGAAGCTCCAATGGCCAGACTAGTCTGAATTCAATTCAATTTTAATTCTAGCTAACTAGTCCTTGATGCAGTCAAAAATTTGAGCATCAAGGAATATATATCCTAATTGCTAGCTGTAGCTTAGCAATGTTGTTTAAGGTAATATATAATAGTTACTGACAATCACAGGATTTTTTTTTCCTCCTATGTATTTCTTTGGTTTCTTTATCTTTCATGTTGATGTTTGTTTAAACAGCCACAGCTCACATTGACATGTACATGAAACTGTATCTTTTATATTCTCTTGAGATGTTTGATGAGATGCCTGAAAAACTTGGCTTCTTGATTGCAAAATTTCTTGAGTGTTCACGAAATGGGTATTGTAGGGTACCATTTATGGGTGGATGTTCAAACAGATGCGTGAAGGTTCAGACCAAATTCAAGGACGCTAACTTGTTTGTTGTTGGTCATGGATCATTCCATTTTATGTGAATCCATTCATTTCTTCTTCCTTTTGTTTTACCCACAATATTCTTTTTTCTGTTTACAAATGGTTGTCACATTCACTGTTACTGATTTGAATTACACTTAGTAGGAAGTTACTTTAGTTATTACTAGCATAAAGGCAATTTGGATTATTTTAATTATTATTCAGTCTTAGTTTTAAGCTTTCTAATTTTCCAACAAACTATCAGAAAACACATTCACAGAACATGGACTACTTGATAGATGATAACTAAGATTTTATGCTGGTCAAACCTCCAATCATTTTTCTAAAACCAACCATCAGAAGTGGTTTGAACATTTGCAGTGGGAAAGTGAGTGTGTAACATGTTTGAATGAGTATTTGGCTCCAACCCAAAATTTTATCCACAAGCATGTTGAGCCCAATTTTATACGCAGCAGTCCCTTGATCATGATTGATAAGAACATAAAATATATTAATTTTTATGAACATAGAGACAAAAGAGCACATAGAACAAACACAAAATAAGGTTCACTGAATCAAGGTTTTTATTATGTTCCATTCCCACCATTCCAACCAGAAATTTTCATACTGGTATGAACCACCCCTCTATTCCACCTTGGTCCAAACAAATAGAACACCATTGTCCACAGCTCATAAGCTATAGGGAAATGAAGAAGAAAGTGACCCACAGACTGCCCACATTTTTTGCGCACACAGCACCAATCCAAAATAATAACATGTCTCTTCTGGAGATTGTCAATAGATAACATGTTCCCTAGAGCGGCAGTCCAAGAAAAGAAGGCAACCCTAGAGAGAACCTTCAAACACCACACCAATTTCCAAGGAAACAACATGGCATTAGACGGGGATAGGGAATGATAAACCACGTACCTCAAAGCACATTGAAGATTTAAGAGCAGAAACCTAGAGCATTCCATTATTTCCCATTCCAAAAAAAAAAATCCTTCCTCTCATTTTCCATTATAACCGTTCCTCTCAAACTCTCAAGCAAAGCAAAGCCCCTTTGTTTTTTAAAAAGTAGGATAGACAATTCCCAAGCCTCAGATATTCCAAAAGGCACAACAATCCCACAAATGGGTAGCATTGCTAAGGAGGAGCGAGAAAGAGAATTCGATGTGGAAGAGAATCATTCCTATCATCAACAACAACATAGACACATAGCAAGCGATGGCTTGTTTGATCGGCAACAAACAACCATGAAATCTCCAACAAGTGACGCTGATCTGCAACCTTCTCTCTCTCTCTCTCTCTCTCTCTCTCTCTCCTCCCTCCCTCCCTAACAGCGTAGCTTGGGATCTCAGTATTTTCAATGATTTTTGAAGCAAGAGTTATGGTGGCTTGGGATTTGAGGGGGATTTTGTGGTGGCTTAGGAGGCGGAGTTGCAGTAGCTTGGGATTTGTAGGAGGGTTTTGGCAGTAGCTTGGGAGTCAGAGTCAGTGGCTTGGGATTTGAAGGGGTTTTTGTGGTGATTCGCAGCCACAAGTGGACCTAGGCTGTGTCTTTCACCATGGCGGATTGTTTGGTGGGCTATATTATCCTTTTTGGACGTGGAGGAAGCAATATGACCTAGAGAGAGCGTGAAGAGGAGGGAGAGGCATGTGAAAATGTTGTAGAATCAAGGGTACAGGTGTTTCATGGTGATTTTTTATTACCGTTTGATGTGTCAAAAGATAATCTTTTTCTCAAAACTGAAAATATCATCTAAACATATTTTCTTTTTCTTTTTTTAATCTTGAAAACTTGCTTTCAAAATAGGAGCCAAACACAAAATATGTCAATATTGTGGATTGAAAACTAGCTTTGAAGACTCCAAAAAAAAAAAAAAAAAATTGTTTTTGGAGAATAGGAAAAAAAAAGGGTTACCAAACAGGCTCTTAACTTTCTTTATGTTCTTTCTGTTAGTAACATTCTTTATTTCAGCCAGTACCCAATACAAACTTAACTTTCCTTATTTTCTTTCCATTAGTCACAATTATTTCCCCGTTTATTCACATCTCTCACTCTCTCATACACATTTCTAAGCTCCCTTCTCTCTCTCTCTCTCTCTCTCTCTCTCTCCATTTCAGATTGCAACTCAAGAGCCAAGATAGATGATTGGGGATTTAAAGTGAGGACCTTGTCGTTGCTTTGGACGTTGAGATTGATTGGACAGTGGTGGAGAACTAATGGGTGATGAGTGATATGCTGTTTGTCAAATTTTGGAGGAACTAATGAGTGATGATGCAAGCTAGGGAGTAGGGAGGACACGCAAGAATCAATATCAAATACTAGAAATTATGAAAAAAGTGGTAGTATTGGAATAGAAGAATACAGTTAGGATTTTATTACTTGAATTTGAATTGAAATGTTATAGAAATGCATGTGATGAACAGTCACATATATTTATTTGTGTTAAATATATAAAGTAATAACTCCTAAACAATATACTAGTATAAACCAGTATCAAAAAGCTCCATTCCAATAAACAAACCAAAACAGCCATCGGAATGGAATTGAAAACTTTGAATTCAATTGAACCAGTTCTAAAAATTCCAATGTTACAGTCAACAGTATTCTATCTACCAAATTACCAATTACCAATTACTTAAACATTGTGGAAGTAAGCACAAGTACTTGCAAACATCTTATAACTTTCGAATCCAAGCTTATGACAACACTAACAAACTACAAGTCTACATTATGTAAACTGATTGAACCACATCATGATGGAAAATAGGTAAAGTAATAATGTATCAAACCTTTATGCTATCCACTGTAATCAAGTTATCTTTGCTTCCTCTCCCTCGAGAAGATAATTCTTGGAAAGACATAAGTTTGAAGCCATTCTTCCTATCAACTGCAACAACCTAAAACCAGAACCACATTTAGAATGATTCAGATAACATTGCTTTACCTATAAATCCTGTATTACCTTCTTTTTTTCTTTTTTCTTGTTCTTTTTCTTTCTCCTAGTGTGGCTGTCTAGGGCTCTTAAAGTACCTGGGTAATAGCAGAGTGAGTATAGTTCCCCTGCCTCACACACACTAGATAATTACAGGAAAGAATTCCTTGGGAGTGGTCCCAAGGTGTTGGTTAGGAAACCCTTATGGATCACATGAGGCCTGGGAACCACTAGACTAACCCCTTGAGGTTAATCATGTACCACCTTGAACATAAACAGGAATGGGAGGTTTGCATTCAATCTTATTATGAGAAGTTGAGAGGTGATGCCTACTCTGATTTCCCTTGGAAGGCTGTTTGGAGGGTAAAACCAGCCGCAAAGGCTGCCATTTCATGTGGAATGCGGTTTCCAATTGTCCAATAGAAATGGAATTTTTTATTCATATCTTTTGGAGTGAAGTGGGTGATGCCAAAGGCAATGAATGATTTGTTTAAATATTGGTGCTGAAGTTCCATTACTTTCCACAATAGAGTTTGGAATGTTTCTCCCTCTTGTTTAATGTCGCAACTTTTGAGAGGGAGCAATAAGAGGACTATTGAGGGACATAAACTATTTATAGAGAGATTCAAATCTCAGTTCCCGGGGGAATTATTCTACTGGCTATCTTTGGATGCTAGCAGACCTTCATTATTGCATGATTTTATTGTCGCATTGTATTTATACCTGTTTTTAAGGAAACATGGGTATACAATCTGTATACTCCATTAGTTTCCCAGTACATTTCTTTAGCATATTAATTTATATATATATATATATATATATATATATTACTAATAAATTACCGATTGTCCTAAAAGCTTAAATTGCTAGAAAATTGTGAATTTAATCAATTAAGTTAATACTCCCCTTCACATGTGGGCCTAAACTGCCCTTATTAGGGGGGCCCAACACATGGGACTTCTTTAAATGGTAGGTAAAGTGGAGACTGGGTTTCAACCCATGACCTCTAGCTCTGATACCAAGATTAATTACCAACTAACTCAAAAGCCTAACTATTAGGAAATTGTGAATTTAATCATTTAATCTAACAATTATTTTTTTTTTTTTTTTTTAAAAAAAAAAGGGTTCCCTACCTCCGCATCCAGAATGAAAGTCATTGCAGCAGGCCTGCATGATTCCTTTATTATATTAATCACATCCGGAAATCTTGAGCTCGTTTCATCTCCATTTCGTGAAAATATGCGAACAGTTCCATCAACTAATCTGTGAATTTGGGCACGCTGACCATCATATCTAAAATTGCAACCACAAAAACCAGTTCAGCAGGTAATGTAGCCAACTTACCAAAAGTAAAACCAAAGTGAAATGAATAGAAAAAACTAAGATATATTGCTAAATCAGTGACTAACACTAAACTAATTCTTTTGATGAAGAAACTGTAATATACTAACTGCACACAAGTGGAGTAAACTAATTGATCATTTTTCTTCTTATAAGTTAATGTGCGGAGAAAAATTATATAAAAGCATATTGGGGGTGGGAAGAACCCACAGCCTCTCTTCTCTTAAACAGAAAGTCTCTAGTACACACTAAGAGAAATCTACAAATCTGAATTATCATGATAATAAACAAAGCTACGGGAACATAGGATGTACAACCATTTGAAGTTGAGGGCTTATCTACTACACTGCCATCACTACTGCATATTATTTATCTGCCAATAATGTAAAATGAGATTGCAATATGCAATACTTATTATTGTCTCCAACCAAGAATTTCAACATCACCACTCTTACCTGTTCATACATAGTAAGCCTATTTTGCAATTAAATCATCAAAACTCTATAAAGAGCTACATATGGGAAATCAAGAGAGCATAAGAAAGGAGACTATATATTTGAGAAAAAAAGCATACTTATATTCACATGAAAAAGCTTTATTCTGGAAGAGCTTCAGTGCTTGCGGAACACTATTGGTGATTCTAGCACAAAGGAAAAAAACCAATACAAATAGAAAGTCCTTCAGTATGCATCCTAAATAAATTAAAAAGACTTAAAAGAAGAAAAAAAGGCATAAGCATATCCAAGAATATATACTTTGCAAGCATAGGCTTGATGGGTATTCCTGGAACCATTGACAAAGTCGAAGAAGAAAACTTGACACCTTTGTTCATGAGAGAAGGAACAACCAGATCCTGCTTATTATTTAATTGCACAGTAGACAAGTGTCACATTCTGAGACAGTGATTGCAGCATAAAGTCCCAGATTTTCTTAAACTCTACTATCTGAGATTTGCTGAGTTGTCAGAGGTTTTTTTTTTTTTGATAGTTAAGAAAAATTATATTCAAGAAAACTGCTAGATGCAAAATAGCATCAACATATCAAAAGAACAAAAAGGAAGGGAAAGCAAAAACATAAAAAACATAAATTACAAAGAAAGAGAGCTAAGGAAAAGAGGGAGAGAGTCACTAGATGTGAGTCCCTAAGCCCTAGCCCAATAAAAAAGGGAATCAGAAAAGAGAGCAAGCATTTGGTCCTTGAATCTATCTAAATCCTCAAACGCCCGCTGATTGTGTTCCTTCCAGATACACCACATCAAACACAATGGAACTAAGTTCCAAATGTAAGAATAATGCTTCCCCAACCAATTCCACCAACTAAAAAGAAAATTTGACACCGTCCGTGAGGGAACCCATGAAATCCCAAAAATCCTAAAGACAAAGCACCACAGCCGATGAGCTTTTCCACAATGTAACAACAAATGATCCATTGTCTCACCACAACAACAACACATAATGCACCAGTCGACGAAGTCAAAACCCCTAAGCCCCAAGTTATCTCCCATGAGGATTCTATCCCAAGCAGTTGTCCAGACAAAGAAAGAGACACGACGGGGTGCCTCAACCTTCCAAATGCCTTTCCAAGGAAAATCAGCAGAAGAAGAACCATATAACTTATGATAATCTGAACGGATGGTAAAATTCCCGTTTTTTGTCAACTTCAATTTCACACGATCACCATCCGTCCCTGAACGTAAATTGGATGTCAAGAGATGAAAGAACTCATCCACCACATCTGCCTCCCAATCATTAGGACTACGATTGAAGCGAACATCCCAAATTCTCCTATCCCTGTCCCTTGACAAATCAAAGATGACTCTACAGAAGCCTCTCTATTCGCCGCAAAATTGTACAGGATTGGAAAAGCCAATTTGAGAGGAAGATCTCCAAACCACCTATCATTCCAAAATTTCACTCTATCCCCAACTCCATCCTTATATTGGACATTTTTGTTAAAAACTTCCCAACCCATCCAAATACTTCTCCACAAACTACAACCATGGCCACCACTTCCCAACTTAGAGGTCCACACCCCCACCCCCCCCTCTACCCCAAATTTCAAAGCTACCACCCTCCTCCAAAGCCTATTCTCCTCGACCCTAAAATGCCAAAGCCACTTCCTTAGTAATGCTTTACTGAAAGTGGTCAATTTCCTAATACCCAAGCCACCTTTAGACATAGGCATGCACACCTTATCCCAATCCAAAAAATGTGTCAGAGGTATTAACAATTCGTTTATGAATAATTATTACACAAAGAGCAAATTTAATTCTACTTTAATTACTTTTATTTAAATAGATATTATCTTTAAATTGTTCTTTTAATCTAATCTACCAAAAGTATCCAACCATGATCTGATGAATTTGAATCAATTATATAATATTATTATACAAACTGCATGGACAAAATCTTATGTTAAACCAAATATTTATACCTTTATGGCTTATTTCAGCAGCCCCATAATCATGACTCTTATGGACAAATGATGGCATCAATTGAAATAGCAACACACTAGATAGGGAGAAGGGAATAAGCTGAATACTAGAATAAATTAACTTTTTTTTTAAGCCAAGATAAATTAACTTTTTAATCAGCCAATAAATAAAAGACTTCTCATAAAAATTTACTTCTCAACAATTTTTCTTTGAAAAAGAGGTCCAAGTGCTACCACAACTCCTTTATAAAGGTTGTTGGATGAGTTTTAACTCAAGAAAAACCAAACCACAAAAAGACTATAAAAAATACTAGCCTCATCACACGCACTTCGCATGTGCAATGAGGCTTTTTTTATTATATTTTTGTGGTCCTATGTTGTAGCAAACCAAAAATCTGTGTTATTATTTTATATATATAATTTTTATTTTGAAAATCTAATTTATAAGTGGATAAAGAAATTTGAAAATCAACAGGAAAATAACCCTATTTTTTAGGCAATGTTTTAGTGGAAGTTAGAGTTGTATTTTTACTAGATTGTCCTTTAGCTTTGTCTCTACTTAAACATAGGCGTGTAAGAGTATTTTTGAACAAAAAAAAAAATGAGGAATCCAAACAAGAGAATCCCCTTAAATAGTAATATAAATAAATAAATAAAAATATTTATTTACTACTCAATCTATATGACAAAAGGAATGTACCCACACAAAGTGCCGGTTATAGGCTAGTTGTCATGACAAAGAAGCTTCTATGCCGGACTATGTGGGATAGAATAAAGGCACTATGTGTTGGGATGTCACGTTTACTAGACCTGTACAGGATTAGGAGTTTCGTGGGCCCTGTTTATTCCTTAAAGGTTAACAGAGATAGGGAAGACCAGCTGTGATGGATTCCTACTAGGAGCAGTGTTTTTAAGGTAAAATTCTATTATAAGGTTCTTGCTAAAAGATACCATGGAAAAGTATTTGGAAGGGTAAAGACTCCTACAAGAGTAACTTTCTTCATGTGGACAACTGCTAGAGGGAAGATTCACAAGATAAATATAAATAATTACATTGTAGAGTAGTAAAGTGTACGAGAAATGGGGAGTCCATTGATCACCTGCTCCATTCTGATTTTGCTTATAATCTATGGTCTTTGGTGTATTATTTGTTTGGACACCATTGGGTTATAAATAATTAAGTTATGGATTTGCTAGCTTGTTGGAAAGGGAGTTTTGGTAGGCATCTCAGTGATAAAACGTAGAGTTGACCTCTATTGATGAAAAGATGAGGAAGAGTCATTTGAGGTGGTTTGGTCATGTGTAGAGGAAAGCAATTAATGCACCAATGAGAAAGAGTAAGTTGATTCAAGTCAAGGAAATGAAAAAAGGTAAAGGGAAACGTAAAATAACATTCATGGAAATAGTTAAAAGGGCATGTCGATTAAGAAAGTGACAAAGTATAATAGGAATGAGAAAAAAAGAATACATATGGATGACCTTATTAGTCTATTAAAAAGCCATAACTGACCCCAAAGTTTGGGACAGAGGCTTAGTTGTTATTTTCTGAATTTTAACCAAGACATATTCTCAAATAAAACACATTATTTAACGACATATGCAAATAAATATCTTCTTTTAATAAGACAACAAACTAAAGACATGGAGCATATAGCTAAAAAAAATTCAACATAAATAGTTGCTAAAGAAGAAAAAAGAAAATAGCCAAGAATTGTAATGCCAAAAACATTAATACTAACCAAATTGGGGAGTATATTATAGGCTTCGACTACGGCTGCAGAAAGGAACTGAGAAGAAACCAAAAGATCAAATAATCAACTGAAATTTCGATATCAAATAATCCATTCTACAAAATAGGAAGTCGTTTAGCTAAAATATGTATTTTAATAATAATAAAATATTGAAAAATACCATGTTTCTGAAACTTATCAGAAAATTGTGGCACTCATAAAAATATATAAATAAATAAATAATTGAGGTATAAATAAATAGTTGAGGGGTATTAGTGAGGATAAGATGTGTTGGACACCTGCACTTTGAGGTAAGCAGTTATTATCAAGCTTTGTGGGGTGTATGTACTCAATCCTTCCCTTGGAGAAGTATTTGGAAGGAAAAGATTCTAGAGTCGCCTTTTTTGTTTGGACTGTAGCTTTACGAACTATCTTGACTATTGATAATTTACGTAAAAAGAAGGTGTTGATTCTAGATTGGTGTTATATGTGCAAAAGTAATGTAGAATTAGTAGACCATCTTTTACTACATTGTCCTATTGTTTCTAAGTTGTGGTCTATGGTGTTCACCTTGTTTGGTATCTACTAGGTGGTGCCAAAGACTATGGTTAGCTTTTTGGTCATCATCGTAATGGTGTTATTTGGATGGTTGTCCCTCATTGTTTGATGTGGTGCATTTGGCAGGAGAAAAACAACTAGTGTTTTGAAGATTTTGAAAGGACTATAACCGATTTAAAACTTTTCTTCTTTAAAACTCTATCAGATTGGATGTCTATCATAAGAAGTCATTCTATTTTTTCAGACTATGATTTGGTGGATGCTTGTAATTTATGTATTTGATTGTTTTGGTCCCCTCTTGTATACTTCCCATACACTTGGATGACTCATTTTTATGTCTTTGAATAAAATTTTATTCACTTATCAAAAAGATAAATAAATAAATAATTGAAAAGTTGAAATCGGGTTTCAACTCAAACATATAAGATGTCCGACACAAAAGCTGCAACCAACAAATTTTCCTCATCTCTCTTGCATGAAAAGTTCTTGTCATAAACCTAATTACTTTAATTGCAAGAATTTGCAATGCCGAACAATTCCCTTCATAAATTACCCTTAACAGCTAACCCAATACCACATTCCAACTGACAAATTAGTCTTAAAAATGGGTCGGTGCTTACTTAAGACTGGGATTGGACTCTGACACGACCGTTATCTTCATCACAGTTATCAATATTTGTCCCCATCATCCCACACAAAACCTACTTATTGGAGACGCTCAAAACTCAAACCCCATAACCAAAACAACACCAAACTCAAGCCCCACCACCATGAGACACCCAAACACCAAATGCCGATAGCCAAACACAAGGCCATTGATCATTCAAACACAAATGCCCAAACCAATCTTGACCCACCCATAACCAAAGCCCCCCAAAATTGCCACCATCAACCCCCCCAAACATAAGCCATGCTGCCACCTAGATGCCAGTCGAGGTAACCGTTAAAAACACCCCAAGCAGCCATCCCATCTCAAGTGACCCAGTAAAAAGGCTGAGGAAGAGGGCTAGCAATTATGATGCAGGGAGCACCAAATTCATTGAAGATTTTGTTTCTAAATTTGAAATTATTTTTGAAATTGAATTTTGAATTTAGTTTATAATGTTGAGGGTTTTAAGGGATTTGATTAGGCATTTCCCATATTAGTGTAATACCTAATCCCTATTAAACTAGTGTTCATGTAATTGTGAAAGGCAGATAATTTTGAATAAGAATTTTATGATGAATTGAGAATATGTCTCCTCTTTTGTTTTCATTCTTGGTAGTGATGCCAAACGCCCTTAGGTAGAGAAGCCTAAGATTTGTTCTGTTGTTCCTATAGTCACTCTTCATTTCCTATTTTCCTACATTGTTCTATATCATCTTGGTATTAACGCATTAACGCATCCAATCCCTCCACCCAATCCAAATCATTCTAAAAAGAAACCAGCCGCCAACATCATACAACCACCACCGAGAACCCACTCGTTGCAAGCCACTTCATTTACAGCCCAACCACTACAAACCACATCTGCCCCCAGAAGACAAGAATTACAACTCTATACAAAAGAAACAAAACAAAAGAGCCCGTGGCCAAGAATTACAACTCTATACAAAACCCATCCACACCCAGATCCGAAAAGTCCCAATCCACCAAAAGGTCAGACTACAAATCTCCGTCAACATCACCACTAGAAAACACATCCCACAGCCAATCTTTTGAAGCAAGCCACCATCATCAACCTTCGGCACTGAGACGCTTTGCTGATAGCCACCCCAAAACTCCAAATAACAACTCACCACCGCCACCGCCACCGCCATCGCTCTCCCTTTCCCATGTGCTGCTCCACTGCCACCCCACCTTTAGGCCCCAATCTTGCACGACGTCATGCAGCCAAACCAACCCAGCGTCAAAAATGGAAAGCTTATTTTTAGGAGCTAAGTTTCAGTTGTTGTGTTTTGTGGCTCTAAATTTGAGTTGAAAATGACTTCCTTTGATAGAGACCTTGAGGAGCAGCTTAAGGAGGCTGAGAATAACCTCATTAACCCTCCTTCCTCCAATGATGACTTGCTCACTCTTCTTGAGAAAGTTGAAAATTTGTTAGCAAATGTGGGGCAAGCACCATCCAAATCAGAGCAAGATGCATTTTTACCCTCAATGAAGACACTTTTGAGACATGATGAAATGGATGTGAAGGTTTCAGTTGCATTTTGCATTACTGAGTTGCATTTTGCATTACTGAGATTATGAAGATAACAGCACTAGATGCCCCATGTGATTATGAGCAGACCATGGAAATATTTCAGCTGTCTGTAGCAGCATTTGAAAACTTGTCTCATGTGTCCAGTCACTGTTATACAAGGTTTCAATTCTTGATACTATTGCAAAGGTCAGGTCATGCTTGGTGATGCTAGAACTATTTTTTTTATAAGTAATAAGTTTTATTGATATCAAAAAATGAACACCCTAGTACTCAGAGAGTGTACAGGAGCCAGCAATTCAAATACAAAAATTACAAAAATCAAAGAAATCAAGAAAAGAAGAGACTGATTGGTTTCACATAGCAACCGACCAATCCAATAAAGTTCTAACAAAAAATAACTTGAGGTCTAGTATGGATCTCTCATTTTCTTCAAAACACCTACTATTTCTCTCCCTCCAGAGACACCATATTAAGCAATGGGGATCAATTAACCATATATGACCATTTAGATGACAACCAAACCTGCCTTGCCAACAAGCTAGTAGCCCACAACGGATTGCGGCATAACCCAACTTACTCTAAATAAACCCAAAACCATATACCACAAATCCATAGCAAACAAACAACGAAGAAAGAGATGATCAACCGATTCACCATTACACTTGCACATTTAGCAACAATCCAATATCCAAACCTTCATTTTTTGTAAATTGTCAATCGTCAAGTATTTCCCAAAAGCAACAGTGCAAACAAAGAAAGCTACTCAAGAAGGAATCTTCTATTTCCAAATACCTTTTCAAGGAAAATAATAGTCATTAGAGCCCACTAAAATACTATAATAATCATTAACCATGAAGCCCTTCTCTCTATCAGGTTTCCAACACATCTTATCCTCACCAAACCCCGTTACTTAAGAACCATATATGGTATTCATGAAACCCGACATAGCCTCTAATTCTTGAGCATGCCCAACCTTAAAGAAACTTACATCACAAAAGAGGACTCCATTAGTGGACTTCATAAGTTCAGCCACACTAACTAGCCCTCCTTATCTTGGCAAAATCTAAACAATTCAGGATAGCTGACTACAAGAGATTTCTCCCACACCAACGGTCTCGCCAAAACTTCACCCTAGACCCATCACCAATATCCTACAAAATATAGCATGTAAAAGAAGGTCATCCCTAACTAATATTTTTCCACAAACCAACACCATATGGACCATAAACAGATCTGATACACCAGCCACCCCATGCACATCCATATTTCACCTCTATCACTTGCCTCCAAAGGGCATCCTTCTCAATCCTAAATCTCCGTAGCCACTTCCCAAGCAAAGTTTCATTAAAAAGTCTTACCTTCCTTATCCCCAAGCCACTCGAAGAAATGGGAGAACAAATACTAGCCCATTTAACCGAATGAAATTTGGGTTCATCACCAACGCCATCCCATAAGAAATTTCACTGAAGTTTCTCAATTTTGGTAGCTACAACAGCAGGTAGGAGAAATAAAGATAAAAAATAAGTGGGTAAATTAGATAGAATGATTTTGATTGAAGTGACTCTACCTCCCTTGGATAAGTACAAACGTTTCCATCCCGCTAATCTCCTTTCCATCTTATCCAAAATCGGGTTCCATAATGTCTTATCCTTGAATTTAGCACCCAATGGAAGACCCAAATATTTCAATGGAAGAGTACCTTGCTTGCAGCCAAGGACAATCAACAATAAGTCAATATTATGCACCACTCCAACAAGAACCAATTCTCACTTGCCCAGATTTATCTTCAGACCAAAAACCGCCGCAAACCAAATAAGGATTATACGAAGAATCAAAATCTGATCTAGATCAGCATCGCAGAAAATTAGCTTGGTGATGTTGGAACTTGATTGTGATGCATTGGTTGTTGAGATGTTTCAAAATTTCTTAAAAATAATTAGGTCCAGCCATCCACATGTTGTATTTTCAACCACGGAAACAAATATGACTCTTGTCATAGATAAAAGTGAAGAAATTTCCTTCAATCTTCTCAATTCGCTTTTAGCTAGTGTAAGAAAGGACAATCAGAATGTATCACCTACTTCATGGAAATTGGGGGAGCAAATAATCACTAGGAAATAGGGGAAGAAAATAATCACTAGGATTAATGCCTGGCTAGACAAAATAATGGCACTCACTAAAAAACTAACCAGACAAAATAATGGCACTCACTAAAAGACTACCCAGCAAACTTGAGGGTAAAAGCTTCACACATGAGAGATAGTAATGTTGGGGTACCAAAATTTTGTTATGAAAAGGAGATACAAGTGCCAAAAAATGTCCCGTCGGTGCACCCTCAACCATTTGTAGTAGAGCCAATTCAACTTGTTGGTGAGTCATTACTTGATGAGGCAGAAGTTCAACAACATAGTGAAAATTATGAGGGTGCACATGATGTGACAGTCAAAGTTGATGAATCTGCTTATCATCAGCCTTGCATGGTGCATGGAGACAAATAGTTTGCCCAGTGGATACCATGGTGCTTCCTATGGTTCAAGATAAGATTGTGATTCCACACATTGATTTTGTCATTCCAAATGAGTTTACTGAGGTCAGGGAATGCAAGATTTTGCTAGTCTCTGCTCCCAAAGGTGATTCCTGAATTGAGGCAAGCACTATGTGCTAGAGTTTTGATCCTTCTCCACTTAAAAACTCAAGGTTGAGTTTTCTCAGCATTCGTTTAAGATTTTGTTTCTAAATTTGAAATTATGTTTGATTTTGAATTTAGTTTTTAATGTTGAGGGTTTTACGGAATTTGATCAGGCATTTTCCAAATTAGCGTAATCCCTAAACCCTATTAAACTAGTGTTCTTGTAATTGCGCGAGGCAGTTGATTTTGAATAAGAATTTTATAATGAATTGAGAATATGTCTACACTTTTGTTTTCTTTGTTTGGTGGTGATGCCAAACGCCATTAGGTGATGAAGCCTAGGGTTTGCAAGCAGATCCTAGGTGGTGAAGCCTAGGAATGGTTCTGTTGTTGTCACTCTTTATTTCCTATTTTCCTATATTTTTTTGCATCAAATTATGTATCTGAAGAAGCCTTGAATTGATGCCACGGTTTCGTTTGTCACCAACAAACCAAGAAAGCCAACTTAGCTTGCCAAGTCAGCTGAAATTGTGAGCTGAAGTCATGATTACAGGCCTTGAAATTGTGACTTGAACTCATGATTTTAATACCACCATAGTTTTCACATAAGTTTCAAACACTTTTTTTTATAGGTAAGTTTCAAAAAGTATTTTAATATATTTTGATTAAAAAATAATTTTTACCCAAATGACTCACAAATAAGTATGCCCACATTAAAATATTAAATAAGTTCACATTAAATTTTTCAAAAAAAAAAAGGGAAAAAAAAGACAAAAGACAAAAAAACAATTTTTATTAAGAAACTCTATAAAATTTTCAAATACTTAGCCAAAACCTCATTCATTTGAATCGTGATAGCAAAGGGTGAGAACCAACTTTTATGAAACGGTAAAAACGTGACAGAATGAATAAATGACAGTTTGTCAAAAATAGTGTTAACCTGAAGATTCTCCTTCAAATTGTCTACTTTTCCTTCATGGTAAAAGTTAGGGGAGAAATTAAAAACAACAGCTTGAGCTAGAGCGGGTAAAACAGTTCTCATCATTGCTCCAATCCGTAAATTTCTGACCTGCATAGAAATGATGTTAAAAATGGTCACAAAAAATAGCTCAATACCATAAGTTAAACCACGTATTTAAGTTCCACATTCATCATACTCATTCAAAAATATATGTTTTTTATGCAATCAGATATCCCAGCCATATTCAAATGATGCACATTTTCAGTGCAGCACAGGTGAAGACCTCGTCTATTAATTCTTTTGAAAAAATCCTAAAAATAACAAAATAGAAGACCATGAGAAAGGGAAGGAATGAAACAAAATGAAAGGAAAAACACACTTTGCTCTTGAAATCAACAGCAAATGACAGGTAAAACAACATCATCTCCACCCTACCTGCAACAGCTATCTCTATCTATTGTACAACAAGAATCTGACTTAAGAAAACAGGTTTTCAGATCTTAAACTACACTCTACTTTTCAATTTAAATGGATAAATACAGCCCCTAATGATAAATGATAAATGATTAAGATGTTGGTGAACTAGAAGCATGCATGATAAGCATACACTAGAGCACATAAGGAGAAATAAATAGGAATGCTTGGTGACATGGTGGTGCTACAATCTGGAATGAGAAATTTGAAGCTCAACTGCTAGACCAAAAACACAGTACTTCCTCGGCAAATAGTGCAAAAGCTGATCAAACATGATCAATGAAAGGAAAAACACAGTTTGCTCTGGAAATCAATAGCAAATGACAGGCAAAGCAACATCATCTCCACCCTACCTGCAACAGCTATCTCTATCTATTGTACAACAAGAATCTTGTTGCATCTTAATAAAACATGTTTTCAGATCTTAAACAACACCCTACTTTTCAATTTAAATGGATAATTCAGCCCCCTAATGATAAATGATAAATGATTAAGATCTTGGTGAACTAGAAGTATGCACGATAAGTATACACTAGAGCACATAAGGAGAAATAAATAGGAAGGCTCGGTGACATTGTGGTGCTACAATCTGGAATGAGAAATTTGAAGCTCAACTGCAAGACCAAAAACACAGTACTTCCTCAGCAAATAGTGCAAAAGCTGATCAAACATGATCATTTTCACAACCATACTCTCAAGAAACTTAAACCTCAAGCCATTGCTGCATGCAAAACGTTAATACTTTTTTGGGACCTGAACATCCAAGAGCATAAAGAACAAAATGAGGAAGCAAACTTCAAGTACAAGAGTGATCAATCAAAGCTTGAAAAACACAAGATGCAGCTGTTTGTGGAATCCCTTTCTAACAAAAGATCAACTTCAAATAGAGTATATGAAGCAGTAATCTTTTTTTTGGTTTTTTTTTTTTTTTTTTTGGGGGGGGGGGGGAGGGGGGGGCGGGGAACTAAAATCATCTCGGTTTTCAAGGATAAAAATCTCTGTTGTGCTCTTCCTATTTATCAATATCCTGCTAAGCTGTTAAAAAACAGAAAATGAAATAATTTAACCATTATTCTTACAACAACATTTACTATTTAATAAGCATCTATTTGCTTCAGTGTAAAATATTTTTTTCCTGACATTTTGTGCAAGTAAAAATTGCAAGTCAAACACTTTTATGATGAATGGATGCTTACAATAAAATGATCAAAAAAAAAAAAAATTAGGCTTTTTAGAAGTGTAAACAACAAAAGATTCATATGCTCCTCCCAACACAAACATTATGTTTGGAAGTTTGGAGGTAGAGGGCAGTAGAGGGTAAGGAGGGTAAGGAGGATAGTAAATGAGAGTAGAGGGGAATGGCTACACCTTCACCTTGTTTGGATGATTTAAAAATTAAGTAGGGAGAGGAGAGGGGATGAGAATTTCATATAAAATGACAATTATAACCTTATTTATTAATTTTAAAAAAAATAAATATAAATTGGCATTTTAAGGGCAAAATTGACATTTCAATTTATTTTTTTTTTAAATCCCCTCCGCTCCACTAAATTAGAAATGCAGGCTTAGGAGGGTTTGTTAAACCATACCCCTCCCATTTACTCTACTCTTCTCTCCCCCTCCCATCCAAGCAAAGCAAAATTGCTGAAAGTCTAAACTGATAAACTATTACGTTTCAAATTTAAATTCACAACAGCAAACAACGACTTAACCACATGTGCCCCATTTTATGCTCTATAAGCATGCAGGGAAGGTAATAATGAAAACAGTAACTAAAAAGAGAGAAGGATTAAAGAAGAGAATTGTATTAAGATTGATGCGCTGATGCACACAATTCTTCAAGTCAACAAGTGCAAGATGAAGATAATTACTTTAAGAAAAGGCATAATATTATTTAAAGCCATTATTCAACAAAACACATAAATATACCATGACACATCTATAATCTATAATATATAGAAACCTTTTACTTTTTGTTAACTTCTTCTAGTGTTGCCACATAAGCTTTTGATGCCTCACAATTTTACACATCATTTTTTTTTTTAGGAACTACAAATCATTATTTTAAATATATATTTTACAATTGAATTTAAATTCTATTTATTCTATATCTAAACCCTTATTAGAATCTTGCCAAATCATATTTTTGTTAAATGGTAGAATAGATATATCCATATACAACCTCAATCATAATAAAAGCTTATTATTAACTACCATAATTATCAAATTTCATGTTTAACCAAAAAATAGAAAACGGAAAAATATCATGTTTTATTAATTTTTTGTGTACATTGCATGGGTTACTGACAAGTTGAGAGGAATAAATGAGATATAATTTAACAAAACAGACAAGTATTTATAAGCAAGGAATGGTCCTAGATAAATGTAGTGCAAAGATCACCATTTAGATAAATGTAGACATGTTCAAAGCAAACTACATTAAGAGTCTTACCAAAGTTCTAACAAGAAACTTCATCTCCTTCTCTCTACAAGAACACATGAGATTCACAATAATGTTTTTCTTTCGAACGGTACTTCCACTGCCTGTTTGTACACTGATGGTACCATATAAGAACAAGAATTAAAATCATTTCACATAACAGAGTGCTTGCAATTGGCATCGAAATTTAAAAATATTCAAATCAATAAAATAAATTATATAATACACATTTTGAATCATAAAAATTACCACATAATATGAAAGAAAATTAGAACAAATTTGCTACAAATTCTACATGAGCTAATAAACTAAAAGGCCTACAAGTATAATCAAATCCCATGCGGTGTTATAATGTTTCACTCTGTAAATGATTCCATAGCCATCTCATAATATACAAACTTTGATGACAAATTCCTATGCCCATCACCGTGTGCCTAATAAGGTTGATTCTGTTAATATTATTTCTTTTAAAGACTCAAAATCAAACCCCATTGGGTGCCTAAGCCTATAAAAAGTAAAAGTTAGAAGCTGTTTGGCAACCCAAAGATTCTTCTGCATTTGAGGACTTTGAAAGGCAGCTTAGGCCT
This sequence comes from Castanopsis chinensis, assembly GCA_032878915.1. Lineage (NCBI taxonomy): Eukaryota > Viridiplantae > Streptophyta > Magnoliopsida > Fagales > Fagaceae > Castanopsis > Castanopsis chinensis. The sequence continues at coordinate 4,145,060 of JAVQMG010000116.1, read as the reverse complement.
TTTAGGAGGCTTTTAAAACAACAGCCTTTAATTTAGGGAAAATTACACTTTACCACCCTAAACTATACTTCAGATTATACTTTGCATCCTAAACTTTTCAAATGCACGTTTTGCACCCTAAACTATGACTCTTATTACACTTTACACCCTGACATCACGTTTATTGTCAACTTGGATGGAAACAAAAAATTTAGAGTACAAAGTGTTATCAAGAGTATAGTTTAGGCCAGTAAAGTATAATTTCAACTTTGTTTTTAGGGGATTGAGAAGATGGGCAATTGGTTCTTTTCAAGAGAAGTCATTCTTTTCTGTCCAAGTTAACAGTAAACTTGACGTTGGGCGTAAAGTGTAACAAATGTCATAGTTTAGGGTGCAAAATGCATTTTCAAAGTGTAATTAGGGGTATAGTTTAAAGTGTTAAAATGTAATTTTCCCCTTTTCTAATTATAAAATAAAACAGCTGCAGCTTTTGAAAACTCAAGCCTCCTAAACTTGGCCTAAATGTCGTGACCTACCATCTAGATAAAATAGTGGGAAAAATACCCTATATTACACTTTACATCCTTCACGTTTTGCACCTTAAACTATGACCCTTGTCACATTTTGTACCCCGTCGTCAAGTTTATTGTTAACTTGAATGAAAACACAAAATTTATGGTACAAAGTGTTATCAGGAGTACAGTTTAGGCTGGTAAAGTATAATTTCTACTTTGTTTTAAGGGACTGAGAAGATGGGCAATTGGTTCTTTTCAAGAGATGTCATTCTTTTCCGTCCAAGTTAACAGTAAACTTGACGTCAGATGCAAAGTATAATAAGGGTCATAATTTAAAGTGCAAAACGCATTTGAAAAATTTAGGGTGCAAAGTGTAACATGGGTATAGTTTAGGGTGTTAAAGTGTAATTTCTTCTTTTTTAATTATAAAAATAAAAGAACTGCAGCTTTTGAAAACTCAAGCCTCCTAAACATGCCCTAAATGGCGTGACCTACCATCTAGATAGAATAGTGGGAAAAATACCAGTTTTTTTTTTTTTTTTTTTTTGATAGGTAATAATAGCTTTATTGAAAAAAAGCACAATTAATTTACAATAGTAAACTCACTGCACTGAAAAGAGTACAAACTAATCAAATAAAGAGACTAACAGAATTAAGAAAGTCAAGCAAAGAAAGACAATGTGTAAACCCCCAAATCCAAGACCACTCAAACAAAGTTCTAAGAAGCAAAGACTTCACAGAGTCTACAAATCTCTCAATTTCCTCAAAAATACAGGCATTGAGTTCCTTCCAAACTAATCACATAAGACACGCTGGAACCATATTTCACACTTTTGAAGTATGCCTCCCCAACCAATTCCACCATGCAGTAGGAGGAGAAACAACATTCTTCGGCATCACCCATTGAACCCCAAACAAACAAAGGACTTCACTCCACAATCTATAAGCATACTTACAGTGGATCAATAAATGATTCACAGTTTCCTCTTCACATGGACACAGGCAACACCAATTCACAAGAGGTATCTTCTTCTTAACAAGGTTGTCTATAGTAAGAAGCCCACCCCTAACATCTGTCCACAAGAAGAAAACCACCCTTTTAGGTACCTTAACACACCAAATGCCCTTCCAAGGAAAAGATACCGACGGGGCTGCTAGCAATGAAGTATAAAAAGAGCATATGTCAAAAACACCACTACGATTCAATTGCCGTATCATGGTATCATCACCCCCCCCCCTTGGTAATTTGGAGGAGATATGCACAAAAAAATCATAAAAGATCCCTGTCTCCCAGTCTTGAAAAGCACGACGAAAACATAAGTTCCAGCTACTACCACCCCCATTCGGAGTATAATCAACCATTTCAAAAATCATGACTTCCTTATTCCTAGCAATAGCAAACAATGCCGGATATAAATCTTTCAAGGCAGAAAGGCTACTCCAAGGGTCATGCCAGAATCTGATACGAAAACCTTCACCCGCTGCATACAACACATGACCAAAGAAACTCTCAGCCCCCTTCCTAATGTTCTTCCACATACCACACCCATGAGCCCCTCTAACAACTCTAGTACACCATCCCCCAGTGGCCTCCCCATATTTGGAAGCTATAACTTGCCTCCATAAATGAGCGACCTCATTCCCAAAACGCCAGAGCCACTTCCCAAGCAAAGCTTGGTTAAACAGCCCAAACTTCCGGATCCCCAAGCCACCAGACTCCACTGGCCACACAACTGTCTCCCAAGCAACAAGTGAGAATTTAAAGACATCATTAGATCTCCCCCAAAGGAAATTCCTTTGAATTTTCTCTAATCTGTCCGCCACATGTTGTGGAATAGTGAACAAAGATAAATAATAAGTAGAAAGACTTGATAAAGTACTCTTCAATAAAGTAAGTCTACCTCCTTTTAACAAATATAACTGCTTCCAACCTGCAAGTTTTTTCCCCATCCTTTCAATTATAGGGTTCTAAATTGAGGAATCCTTATAATGTGCCCCCAAGGGCATCCCCAAATAAGACATGGGAACACAGCCTACCTTACAACATAAAATACGAGCTAAGGCATCCAAGTTCCCAATCTCACCAACCGGCACGATCTCACTCTTACCAACATTTACTTTCAGTCCGGTGATAGCTTCAAAGAAAGTTAGAACCATACGAATATGTAATAATTGTTCCTTGGAAGCATCACAAAAGAGAATAGTATCATCAGCGAACAAAATATGAGAGATATGCAAACCCCCACAAGTATTGGGATTTGCTTGGAATCCACTGAGAAAACCACCATCTTCTGTCCTTTTCAACAACCTACTCAACACCTCCATCACCAATAAGAAAAGGAGTAGAGATAAGGGGTCCCCTTGACGAAGACCACGAGAGCTGCCAAAGAAACCAACTGGAGACCCATTAAGAAGTACTGAAAAATGAGCAGTAGAAATACACATCTTCATCCATCTCCCCCACTTCTCTCCAAAACCCATCCTCCATAAGATAAAATAAGGCACTCCAATTCACATGATCATAAGCCTTCTCAATATCCAATTTAATGATCACACCCGGCATACCACTCTTCAATCTACTATCCAAACATTCATTTGCGATAAGAACAGAGTCAAGTATCTGTCTTCCTCCAACAAAAGAGTTTTGAGAGTTGGAAATAAGTTTATCCAAAACACAACGAAGTCTGTGTGCCAACACCTTTGAAAGTAGCTTGTACAAACTACCCACTAGGCTGATTGGGCGAAAATCTCTAATATTGACTACACTAAGCTTCTTGGGAATCAAACACAGGAAGGTGGCATTGAGTGATTTTTCAAAGATACATTCTTTGTGGAAGTCTGCAAAAAAAGCCAAGACCTCCTTTTCAAGAACACCCCAGCATTTTTGAAAGAAAGCCATGGTAATGCTATCTAGACCAGGAGCCTTATCACCCTTAGCCTCCCGTAGGGCTACAATGATCTCCTCCTTCTCAAACTCCTTTTCTAAAGCAATCCGATCGGTTTCATCCAAATTTGCAAACTCTAACCCATCAATAGTGGGCCGCCAAGATTCAGTCTCCTCATACAAGGACTCATAAAAACCCACCACTTGCTCCTGAATTGCAGCCTCATCCTCATACAAAATGCCCTCAACCTCCACACCTCCCATAGTATTTGTACATCTATAAGAATTAGCAAGCCTATGAAAAAATCTAGTATTGTTATCCCCTTCTTTTAAGTACAAAGCCTTCGATTCTTGCCTCCAAGAAATCTCTTCCAAAGAAGCTAAATACACAATATCAGCCTTTATCTCAGCCCTTCTTGCACTATCTGCCGGTGACAAAGTTTGCATCCCTTCTCTCAAATCTAGGTCCAGAAGCTCAGACAGCAAGTATTTTTTCTTAAAAGCCACATCCCCAAAAACATGTTTATTCCAATGCTTCAAGTCTCCCATAAGAGCCTTCAATTTACAAGCTAGAACATAGCTAGGAGGCTCCACAAAAAGTTATCCGTTCCACCAACCTCTCACAAGATCCACAAAACCCTCCACCTTAAGCCACATATTCTCAAATTTGAATGAAGTCTTTCCCCTCAACATTCCACCTGCCTCCACAAGAAGAGGACCATGGTCCGAAATCACTCTAGGAAGAGGCCTTTGAGTCACATCCAAAAAATGATCCTCCCAATTAGCAGATACCAACACTCTATCAATTCTAGACATAGAAGGGTTCTTTGAGTCTCGAAACCATGTATACTCACCCCCCACCAGGGGTATATCAACCAAAAAATTCCTCTCAATAAAGTCCGAGAAATTGAACATAGCTGGATTGAAAGAAGAACAACCAAGGCGCTCTGCTGGATATCTGATGATATTAAAATCACCAAAAAGACACCAAGCAGCACTCCACCTCCCTCTCACGCTATCAAGTTCAGTCCACAAAGCATCCCTAAGGCCATCAGCATTCGGACCATACACCCCTGTGCATATCCAAGTAAAACCGTCTAACACACCCTTTAACAAAACAGAAATAGAAACAGAAAAGCATCCAACCATACTGTCTATTTTTTTATACACCCTTGTATGCCAAGCTAGAATAACTCCTCCTACTATATGAATAGCATCCAAAGCCTCCCAATCAACAAAAGGGCTACTCCAAAGACTTTTCACAACAGCAGAATTGACAAAATCTAACTTGGTTTCTTGGAAACCCACTACATCACACTTCCACTCCTTGAGTAAATCCTTCACCGTATCCCTGTTTAGAGGATTGTTTAATCCTCTCACATTCCAAGATAAGAGTTTCAAATTCATGGACAACTAACTGAGCCCACCCCACAAAAAATCTCAATCTCTCTGGTTGATCGACCAGATTGCCCCTCATAGTTAACGGAAGAGACTAAATTCCTCAATTCCCTCATTCGTTTTTTAGATGAAGATGCGTTGCGATGCAAACTACCTACCGTGGCTTGTTTTTCCCATACTTTCTCAAGTTTTTAAAATAAGGTAATGCACTGCTACTCGCACGAGTCAATAAGGAAACCCACAAATTTACTAAAAACCTTTGATCTTCCTCTTCACCCACACTGAAGGTTCTAGATCCTCCCCCACAAGAAAATCTTCCAACTCAGCCACCTCTAATACTAATTCCATACCCCTTTGAGGGTCCCACGTAGCCAAAGGCACACAATCCAAAGCATTCCTACCATCTTCATCCTCACCTGACCCCGTGGGGTTGACCGATCCAGCAGCAAGACTTCACTGTCCTTAGAATCACAACCCAGATCAGAAAGAGGAGAGAAACAATTTTTACCCAGCAATTGGTGATGGCGGAGTATATCGGAGAGTCCAGAAGCCAATAGAGGTGGGGAGGCAGAGGGTTCGGCATTGACAGGTTGCCCATCGGAGTTAAGGACAACCCCGGAATTTGGGAAGTCCTCCGCTGGACCATCTGCGACCATCACAGTAAAACCCATGCAACCCACCTTAGCCCCGCTTGAGTTAGGGTCCACAAGAAGACCACCGACAGCCCCAACCTATCCACAGCACCCATCAAACCTTGTAGGAACACCACACATCCCACCGGTACCTGGAAACACCATCAATGGCTTCTCGGCAGAGCCGTGGGGGTCCGATCCTACATCCACACACCCATCGGTCCTTGTGCAATCCCCAACCAACTCGCCGGTGCTCGGAGACAGCTTCAGAATCTTCTCGGTTGAAACAAGTGACCCCAATCCTTCACCCACCTCGCATGGACTTCTTTTAGTCAACCATAGCACATTATTTATGAACTCATTGTGGGCTTTAGTGGAATGAGCCCCCTAAGCTTTAAAAGAAATGGGTTTGACCGGAAGCTCTTTAAAAGACATGGGTTTGACCAAAATATCCGCACTTAGTGAGGATACTGTAGCCTCGGTTTGGGCTTTAACAAGCCCACCAGTAGGATCAATAGTTTCAGGCCCTGCACTAAAAGCCTTGGGCCATCTGAAATCATTAACACCCAGACAGGTCACCACCCGTCTCCCACCTTCAGGCTTGCACACTCTCAAAGCCAAAACAGTTGGAGTCAACTTAAACTTAAAAGCCCGCGTGGGTTTGCCATTTTTTACTGAAAAATTACCATTTATAATTGAAACATTTTCTGAAGGGTCTCCATGATTCACGTTCAGCCCCGATATAGTTCCAGAATTTTCAAAACTCTTGCTTTTCTACTGATTTCCAAAAACATATAAAAGTTTCCCATACCGGCCACCACCAGCAGACTGACCTCCTCCACCACGTTTTATAGAAGATACTTCAGCCATAGAACCCTGTTTTGTACCAGAGAAGAATTTCCTTATCTCACTCTGAAACAAGGACCAACCAGCACGATTAGAGCTTGCTGGTATCATAATACATCCTCTCCTAGACCATCCAAAATATTCTGCAATAACTACAAAAAGACCAGCTCTGTTAGATCTCCCACAAAACTCTATCAACTTCCCATTTTCCCTAAATCTCTTACAGAGTACAACACGACCAGGCACCCAATCTTGTATATCCGCAAGACAAGTAAGGATCCACTCCAAACCCTTATGTCCCACATGAATAGAGCTCTTAACATCCCGATGTGTCTCATAAATAGGATACGAATCAGTCCGTCCCCCGTCAAAAGAGAACGAAAAAAGTTTGGCATCAATGCGAAATGAACGCTTATTGCCCCCATGAACTAAGGAAAGAGGTTTAGGAGGGATATTATGTGAATTTTCAATGGTGGGGGCATCTGGTTTGGCTAAAGGTGCAGGTGTAAGATTAGGCAGTTTAGGCAGAACAAGGTTAGGCCCCTGAAAAGATGGGGATGAGGGAGTGAAAGATGGAGGAGGGGGGTAGGGGTATGAGAAAATCCCAAACTGTGGAGGGAAGCAAGGGAGGGGAGGGGGAGGAATATGGAAAGGCGGTAAAAAAAGAAAAAAAAAGATGGTGATGGTTGAGGCAAAGGGTGAAGGTGAGGTAGAGGAGGATGGATAGGTTGAGTGAGGGGTGAAGGAGGGGAGTGGGGAAGGGAGGGAGGAGGACATGTGACCTTCACCTCCAGCCACTGTTTTATGGGGGAAGAACATACCACTTTCCCAAAATCTATGATAACAGCTCCTAGGCATTACATATATTACTAATACTATTATCTAAGTGGTACTATACTACTATCATTATACAAACTATTCTCTATCTTTTCAAAAAAACCACCAATAGATAGTCACCAATATGTCCATTATGCTCTAAAGAACAAAAACCAAGATGGATAAGTCAAACCTTATCTTTCGGAGTGCAGAAAATACATCTCTAATTAGAAGCGGCGAAGGAGGGGCAAGTAATGTTTGTGTTTGTCGGCATTCTTGAGCAACATCACCTTTAACCAAAATAGACTATTTCTTAGGTTGAACAAAAACCTCACAGAAAGAAATAGTTCTGCAGACCAGATGTAATATAAGAGAGAAAAACATTTGTAGCTACCAAGATCACCAATCTTGTTATACATCTCCTTTAATTTGGTCCGGTTTGTACCACATGCCTCTTCCAGTGCTGAGGAGACCAAACTTCCACCAATGTTTAGTTCCTGCACCATAGTTAAGACATGAGGACATTTTAATTTCTTGCACACAAGAGAAGATGCTTAATGCCTAAAATCTCTCACACCTGACATTGGCACGTGAAAACAAAATCATATTTCCAGATTTCTGTTGTCAAGAGAAATAGATCATTTTTTTTTTTTATAAATAACAAAAGTTCATTAATCAAAATACCCAGGTGCACCGGAAGTGTACATGGATAGCATTACATTCGAGGGAAATAGATCATTAAAAACATTACAGAGCAGAAAAAAAATTCAAAGCACCAAGAATAAGAGATGGATAAAATCACGTTGTGTAATAATATCTGATAAAAGTACATCTAGTGAAAACTCAAAGTAATTTAATTAATATAGTAGAAGTAATAAAAACAGACTTGTCAATTAAGTAAATAACAAAGAGTATGACTTCCAATAGAATATAATGGGGAAAAAGAATACATGTGGTGGACCTTAACTAATCAATTGAGGATCCATAGCCAACCACAAAATTTGGGATTAAGGCTTGTTGTTGTTGTTGTTGTTGTTGCTGCTGCTATTGTTGTATCAATGCATACTGATTTCCATTTTCTGAATATATCCATGAGAATATGCACAGCAATAATAAAAACTTAGGGTACTTTTTTTTTTGATAGTTAAAAAAAAAAACTTTGGGTACTTAATTGAAAAGAATTACAAGAATAAGACAGGGATGGAGTAGCATACAAGAAACACCAAAAACTTATAAGAATATTCAACATAATAAATCAGGAAATTTTGAAAAATAACAACTAGAATAGCAAGAGGAAAAACACTTTCAAGGAAAACAGCAAGACAACCAAATTGCATTGGTATGCCTTATAGAGACATTGTGCCCTTCATTTTCCTTCAATTTTCAATTATTCTTCTTTTCCCAAGGAGGGGGGGCTGGTAAAGGAACCTGAGTTATAATCACACAAATCATAGACCATACCAACAATCAAAAAAATGCAAATGATCTCTTATGCTGCAGCAGAATCAACATACTAAGTTGTTTATGTAAAGTAGACAGAAGAACTTTACAGAGCACAAAACATGATAACAAATTTTGTGGTCAGCTACATAGTCTACCATTCTGCTCTAACTTGGTCACCAAGGATTCTAGCACACAGCAATACATATCTATTTCAAAATCTAGTGGAACTTTTTTTTTATGAATAATTATTTATTAAAGTAAAAAGGAGCCCCTCAGTACACAAGCAATATTCTAAGAGAACTACAAAGTCATGAGAGAGAACAATCATCAATGAAATCTAGCAAAGTAAAGGGTAATTGGTTGGAACCAGCCATCCATTTATGCAAAATATGCAGGAGGAATAGTTTCAAATCTGCTGAAGACCTCTCAAATCCTTCGAACGCTACAGTTGCACTCCTTCCAAACCATCCACAAAAGGCACAAAGACTGCACCCCACACAACACCAATCCCCTTCCCCCACCCCCCCCCCCCCCCCCCCCCAAACACCCGTCTAGGAAATCTCCCCTTAAACAGAAGATCATTGACCACAATCAAGGGCATACTTGCAATGGAACAAATGCTAAACTGTTTCCCTCACCTTCATGCACATGTAACACGACTCGATCACACAAACCTTATGGCAATGCAGATTATCAATTGTGACAATCTTACCCAAAGCAGCAGTCCATGTAAAAAAACAACCTTAAGCAGAGCTCTACCCTTCAAATATCCTTCCAAGGAAAAGAATTAACTCCTCCCAAAACATAATCATAGCTTCCACTTCCCAATCATGTAATAGACGCATAAAAGTAACATCCCAAGCACGGAGCTATCTATCCAAATCAAATAATCCACCACAGGAGCCCCTTATCCTGAGCAATTTCGTACAAAACTGGAAAAAATCCTTCAAAGGCCCATCACCGCACCACCAATCAACCCAAAAACAAACACAGGTTCCTTTCCCAGCCAAGAATGAAAGAAACCTGGAAAAAGGACCCCAACCCAATCTAATAAACTTCCAAAAACCAACTCTATACCCTCCTTTAACCACCTTCAAGCACCATCCTCCCAAACCACACCCATACTTACACTCCACTACTTTCCTCCAAAGAGCAAAACAATGGTGAATCATCACAACCACTTACCTAATAAATTTTTTTTGAATGGCACCATCTATCTCACTGCTAACCCTCCTTATCTAATTGGTGTACACACTATAACCCAATTCACAATGTGAAACTTAGTGTGTGTTTAGATAACGCTTAGGCTGAGTTTGGATAGTGAGGTTGCGTTTCCACGTTTTGAGTTTACATTTTTTTTTTTTTTTTTTTTTTTCGTTTCTAGCGCTGGGGACAGCGCCCACTGTGCGCGCACTGTTCATGTACTTTTTTAGCAATTTTTTTATTAAAAATGGGACCCGCAGTACTATTCACATATTAAAAAATTATTTTGTTACAGTGTTTTCAGTTTTCAGCAAAACGCTCTATCCAAATAGACCCTTATTTTGCTAAAAACTGAAAATTTATTACTGAAAACAATAAAAAAATAATTTCTAAGTTACTGTTTACGGCTGAAAACACTGTGGCTTTACCTTAATGCACTGTTCATGTCTCATGAACAGTGCAAAAGGCGCTAGTCAAAAAAAAAAAAAAAAAAGGGCAAAAACACAGAAATGCAGACGTGCAGACATGATCCAAACGGACACTTAAGCTCATCTCCCATCCCTCCCAAAAGAAAATCCCTTTGCATCGTTTCAATAGGCCTAGCAATGCTAGCTGGGAGAGGGAAAAGAGAGAAAATATGTCGGTAGACTCGAGAGAGTACTCTTAATAAGAGTGAGTCTACCCCACTTGGATAAATAAATTCTCTTCCAAAGTTCCACCCCACAAGGCTTTTCTCCATTCTTTCCACAACAGGACTCCACCTCTCTTTCGACTCAAGTCAAACGCCAAGTGGTAACCCCAAATATTTCGTAGGGAGGGGGAGGGAAGAAATCCCAAGAATTAGAAACAAATCCTCCACTTCTTAAACTTCTTAAACTGATAATGCTAGGTAAATTAAATTACACTTAAATTTGGAGATAGATTTTTTCATGAAATTTACTAGTTCTACCATTCAAAAAGGATTATAAATAAAAAATAAAAATCAATTACTAGTTCCATAGAATATATCTCTGTTGCCATGATTGACCAAGAAAGGTAACGTCAGCTCCAACTCTAGAGTCAGAACAAAACCATGAATTTGAAGAAGAATGTGGAGGGGAAAAGGAGGAAATTAAGGTCACCATTCTATTGGTCAAAATTAAGTCTTGTCATATCAGGTGCAACCAAGTGATACAAAATAGTAACTTGGATTTAAAAATAATAATAACAATAATAATAAAAATAAAAAATCTCTCATAACTAAAAGAAAATTGAGGCTTCAAAGGATAGGAAATAAAACTTGAATACAGTATCACCAGTCAAACATTGATTGGAAAAAGAGTACAAAGACCATGGGTGGATAAGACTCACTATATTTTCATGGTCTGCAGCAATCTTATTTGTGCACAAATACACAGACGGCAGAACATCCTCAGGAGACAAGGCCAGTAAACTGTCATAAAAGCCAGTGCAAGAAAAGAATATGTCCCAATCAGCAAAAACTAATAAAAAAGCAACCTGTGATACCATAACAGGAAGAAGAAAATACAAAAATGATATCCAAGAACAGACCTTCTGAACATATTACACAACATAGAAGAAGCTTTTATCTTCCCTTTTTCATCCTCTAGCTGATCAAAAGTTCTTGCAAGATGTATATATGGAGCAGGTTGTCCACTCCTCCAGCATGCTGCACATGTATCTCAGCAATGTGAAGGATTGCCATCAAGAAAATGTTTAAAATTTAAATACATTAACAAGAAAACTCAATATTTTGAACAATTTCAAAATGTAAAATAAACAACCATGCTCTATAGGATTGTATTTTTCTGGAGGCAGTGATACAGGAGTTGCATCCAAATCCTTTGTTAACGTTGTCTGCAAAGAGATATCAGGAACATGTTCTTTCTCTAGCACATTCTTCTTTTGGCCACAAGAGCAGTTGTTGACACTACCCTGCACCAGAACTGATTTGTTGGAGTCACCAAGGTCATCCTCATGATTACAGAAGTAAATATCCAGCGCCTTATTAATATCTCCTTTTGTCTTCTCTAGAATGGTGGCAGCACAGCTTCTGGATAATTCATTGCCATTTATTATTTGAATAAACTGGTCTATTTCATCCCTGTAAAATTTGGCAGAATCATCAGGCAGCAGATTTTCATCTATAGGGCTCTGCTCAAACAAAGTTCCTACCTCACCACCTTCAGAAACATCGGGCAAAACTTTACTGAAGAAACTTGTTATTGTAGATTGTTTTGAACCACCAGATTCCAACTTTGAATTAACCTTCTTGTTTTTCTTATTCTCAACATTCATCTTCCTTTTTCCAGGAGAAGTGCCACTCTTAATTGAATTGACTTTAACTTTCTTGTTCGGCTTATTGTCAATAGTCCCCTTACCTTTGCCTGGGGAAATATTACTCTTACGAGAATGCTTCAGGTTGGCTGGCTTATAGACTTTACTTAAAGCATTGTCAACGCTTCCAAAAGGACTACTCATAACAAAACCTGCTTTTGAAAGTGAAGCGGAGTCATTAAGTGAGCTACTTTGAGAAGTGGACACAGATGTTGTAGCTGTACTAGCAAGGACTTGCTCATGAAATTCAGTTTCACGTTCATAAAAATTAGACACCGCTTCAACAATATTCCTTCCTGAGCTGCTAATCAGATCTAATATCTGGTTGTGAGTGACCCATGTGGGCAAACAATCACGAAGTTCCTGAACGAGTTTCTCCATGTCTTCATCATTCAGCATAACTGGATCTTGTGAACTGGATTGTTCAAGAGAAGATATCTCCTCATCATTCAAGACAACTGGATCTTGTGTACCAGGTTCTTTAGGAGAAGACGAGTTGTCCAAAGCAAAACCCGGATCATTAATATCACTGCCCTTTGCCTTAGTTTCCTTGATCTCATTCTCCTTGTCCAGCTCTTCATTAGTGCTGGCATCTCGTTCAACCTTGTGAACCACTTCACAGGACCCTCGATAAAAGCCCCTTAAGAAGTCTTGCTTATTGGCCATTTCATCAACTAACCCTGCAAAATGCTTTTGCATTTTATCAGCATGCTTGCTATCAAGGTTTTCAACATCCAAACCGACGGTAGGAATGACACGCTTTGGTTTTAATAACTTCACATATTCCCTAAGTTCGTCATAGTTTGAATGCTCACTATACGGAACAAGATGAATCTCGAACGAATCCTTAGTTCTGACAGCAAACTTATTGCGCTTCACTTCATAAGTCCACCCTGTCGGAACAAAACCCACAACCTTAGAGTAGCCTGTTGCCTCCATGATCTCCTTCATTTTCACGAAATTAGGCCTAAAATACGGCCATGTCTCACCCAAAACATTCCACCCAACAACATGAACATCACTTTCACGCACATCCTCTGTAAACAACCCGGTCTCGCCATACCCCAAAACACGCAAAACCTCCATTTTCCCAGCGCCGACGTGTATCTTCCGATTACACCTCCGTGCAATCTCGAGCAAAATCCTCTCTTTCCCAACAACATAAGTAGCGACAAGGAACAAAACACCCCTCAATGAATCCGAGGCCGTATAATCACCTCCTGGTCCTACTCTATCTATCACACTAACAACATAATCAATAGACTCATCTTGCGAAGGAAACGCGAATTTGGGATTACAATAAGTAGTATCCAAGAAAACAGCGTCAGAACCAATAAATTGAGTTAGAAAAGAGTCAAATCTCATGGAATCAGAAAACCGAAAATCGCCGGTGTGAACATACCTCCCACCGTTGGGGCCAGGAATGTTGAAGAGGAACTGGACGGCACCAGGGCAATGATTGGCGTCAATGAGGGTGATCTGACAGCCGTCAATGACAACAGTTTGGCGGAGCGGTAAAGGAACGACAAAGGGGGAGGGGAGTTTGAGAACACGGGTGAGGAGAAGGGCGGTGGTGGGGGAAGAGAAGATGATGCCTTTGGACCAAGTGGGGGAGAGGCCGGCGTAGTGATCGGAGTGGAAGTGGGAGAGGAAGTAGGAGACGGACAAACTGGAATCGGAATCGCTGCGGAAGGCGTCTACGAGGAAACGGGTGTTGGGGATGCGTTTCGAAGGGGGGAGAGAGGCAGAAGAAACGGAGAGGGGCGATGGTGGTGGTAATAATGATTGGGATTGGAGAGCGGCGAGGAAGAGGTGAGAGGAGTCTAGCGTTAAGAGGGCTTTGGAGGAAGAGGCCATTTGGATTTGGAAAATGATCGATATGAGAAATAAATGAGAGAATGGGCAGCAGGCAGCAGTTGGTGATTTGCCCAAGGCAGTTCCTGATCAGCAGCAGAAGTTTTTTTCTTTTTTTTCTTTTTTTTCTGATTTGGTTCGGGGCACAAAGGGGCGGGGAAAATGGGCATCCTTTATCAAACTCAGAGCCAAGTTTCTCCCTTCCCTGATCAGGATACTTTGATTATTGTCCCGACTAATATGCTTTATGATTTACAGTTATCATCACGTGTGAATTCTCTCTGTTTATCACATCAGAACACTGAATTTGATAATTAAGTAGAACACTAAGGAGTTGTTCTTAACGTTTTAAAGAATCTAATTTTCTTAAGTTATCTTGTGGACGTGTAAGCCTAGAAGTGGTGTTTTTATCCTGTTAGGTCTTAGGTAAACAATTCTTCCCTTAAGACATTATCATGGCTAGTTCATCTGAACCAGTTATTGATACCACTACACCTACTTGTGACCTTTCTCTTCGTAAATTCCCTGCAAATAGGTTAAACTACTTGTATGAAATCTCCCATGTACTCGAAAATAGTAAGATTCTTATTACTGATTTCCCTATTGTAAATCCTTACACTGTATTTGATAAACCTCAAACCTCGTCTTCAAACTCTCTTATTGAAGACTTGAAGAAGAAAATACATACAGTTGAGTAAGAATTGGCAACCATTGCTTCCACAGCAAAAGACTTGTCTGTCTCCTTCCCTCTCATTGGGCAAAAAGAAAAAGAAAGAAAACAGTTGTTGATGTAACTCCGGTCTATGGAGAATCCAAGAAAAAAGGTTACACAAGCTCTTCCAATGCAAGTCTACATGCCTTATCAATCGTGCCAATCATTATATAAAGATCTGTCCATGCCTTTAGCCTCTCCATTCTCCCTAGTTTCTCCTTACTAAAATCTCCAACCATTATCCATGACACATCCTGATCATAATCCTTTTAAGCTAAGCGAAATCTTTCATAGTATAACATGTTCAACACCACTCCAATTACAACCTCAAACTAGACCACAAAATGAACCATGTCCAATGAAAAAGGACAAAGAACCATTATATCAACCCCTAAATCCAACTGTTAGTACTTCTTCAAGACCTCCAAATATGAACATGTTGGCTATAAACCCTAACCCTCCAAACCCAATTTCATCATTTCTCAAAACCCCTACCCAGAAGAACCTTTTGTGCTTCCAGTCATTGATGAAACAGATCTAGACTTATATGATCTTGAATTAGAAGGAGTATTTATGACAGACCCAAAGGTAGAAGAAGATGATGATGTCCTTTACCCTAAACAACCTCCCCCACCACCAATTTTTCCTCCTCCACCTTTAATCCCTGATTACCAAACAAGGTTAGCATACTCATCAATCACAAATTCAAAACACTTGTTTACCATTGATAATACCCCCCTTCAAAATAGCATGATGAGATTTTTAACATGTATTCATGGTGCATAGCTGAAATTCAAAACCTAAATAACACTGTTGCACAAATTATTGCCAAATTTGTTACAAAACTTACAGAAAGATTAAGACAATGGTGGATCAACCTTAGAGAATACAGGCAAAAACAAGCAGCTCAGTGCAACACACTAGAAGACTTTTTCACAATCATTCACAATGAATTTCTTAGCTTTGTGGCTCATTATACAGAGATGGCAAGAAAAGAACTTTTACTGATGAAATGTTACTCCTTTGAAAGGAAAGATTTCGAAAAACATTTTAACAGAATGTCAAGCCGGTATTACTCTTTTAATGGCATGGATGACGTCAATTCCAAACACACCTTTCTGAACTCTTTTTCAGAACCATTAAAAGATGAAACTCTTCATATGATGAACCTTCAAAAAATAACTCTGCAACAAGCTTCTTTGGCATAGATCTATCAGCATGTGCTTATTGCTCTTGAAAAACTCTACAATTAGAGAAAGTTTCTTTCAAAAATTGACAAAGTCCATAGCAAACTTAAAGACAATTGTAAAAGAAAAGATTTGCAAATAAAATGCTATGATAAAAATTATGCTTGTCCGACAAAAAGAGAGATCATTTCAAGAAGTATTCTTGGGAGAAGAGACATTATGCCAGTTAGAAGAAGAAGTCCTTCAGGAAAAAGAAATGGAAGTTTCTCAGAAGAAAGCAATTCAAAGGAAAAACTTCAAAAGTCTGTTTTGTATGCAGAAGAGTAGGTCACTTTGCAAAAAATTGTCTAAAGAAGGAAAAAGCAGCAAAACTTCTTGAATAAGCCCAGATTCATGCAGATGATGCCTCCTTCTCAGATGTAGAATCACTCTTTTCACTAGATGATGATTACTTTCTCCAAGCCTTAGCAATTATGGCTTATTCTACCTTAGAAGATGATTCAGATTCAGATGACTCAAACCTAGAAATCTAAATCATCTACACATCCTAGCCTATTATAGCCCCCCTAACCAGCCCCACACCCATAGCCCAAGTACATATTCTTCTTGATACTTATTCTAGACCTATTTCAGTAATAGCCTTGTTTGATACAGGGGCAACAGCAACAATTCTTCATCCCAAGATATTACCTAAAAAATTCTAGCTACCCTATCATTAGATGTTCACAGCAGTAAATGGAGAAACATTTTTGATCACTAAGAAAAGTAAGTCTATCCTCATTAGGATCTTTCCAACCCTTACCATTAAATACCAAATCCTCGGCTCCCCTTTCACAAGCAGAGGCCTTCTTATAGGATTTGATCTCCTTCATCAAGTACCTAGCCTCAGGTGGTCATCAAAAGGACTTTTGCATCGACAACATCTTCTCACTTGGACCCAAGTACCTTATTTATTCATAGGGGACCCCTTTGACTCTTTGAAACTCCAGATTATTAGAGAATGTTGTACGACCACCCACTCTAAATTCTTCCTTAAAAATCCAAACCCTTTATGGAAAAATCCATCTTTTTTCATAAACCTACCCTTTAAAAAGAATGAAGATGTTAACCCTACAAAAGCTAGTCATAGAGGGATAAATCCAGAACATTTCACTTTAGCTAATCAAGAGTTATCCACTCTTCTTTCAGAAGGCCTCACTAAACCTACAACTTCTCCATGGGCATGTGAAACTTTTTATGTCAACAAGTATGCTGAGCAAGTTCGTGAAAAACTCAGATTGGTAATCAATTACTAAGATCTTAATCATTTCCTTGCAGATGACAAGTTCCCTTTGCCAAACAAAAGTGCTCTTTTCCAGCATCTTTCCAATGCTAAGGCATTTTCAAAGTTTGATCTTAAAGCAAGATCTTGGCAATTAGGAATCCATCCAGAAGAAAGGTACAAGACAGCATTTTGTATTCCGAACCACCATTATCAATGGATGGTTATGCCTTTTGGTATTAAAAATGCTTCATCCCAATTCCAAAAAGCAATGGTAACGCTGTTCCAGCCACTCTTGGCAAATGCATTAATCTATATAGATGATATCCTTCTATTTTCAAAGGACGCAGGATCCCATGAAAAATTGTTTACTAAATTCTACAATTTAGCAATAATTTAAAGGATAATACTTTCAGAAAAGAAAATGGTTATAAGGGCGTCCTCTATAGATTTCTTGGGAGTAAACATTTCAGACAGAAAGTATACTTTGCAGCCCCACATAGCAGTATCTCTTGGAGAATTTTCAGATAAGTTCACAAGTACCAAACAGATACAGCAGTTTCTTGGAATTGTTAACTACATGTCAAACTTCATCCCAAAGATCTCCAGATACAGGAACTGTTTAGCTTAACTGCTGAAAAAATCTCCTCCAGAATGGAATCCAATTCATATAGAAGCAGTCCAACAATTGAAAAAGTTAGCAGAAAAACTTCTCCCTTTACAGATTTCAGGACCAGGCAAACGAATTCTGCAAACAAATGCAAGTGATGAATATTGGGCAGCAGCCCTCTTTGAAGAAGTTGATAGCAAGAGAAATATTTGTGGTTATAAAAGCAGTGCATTCAAGCTTGCAGAGCCCATTACTATTCTACTTTCAAGGAAATTTTGGCAGTTAAACATGGAATTGAAAAATTCCAGTTTCATCTTCTTGGGCACAATTTTCTAGTAGAAATGGGCATGTCCTCCTTTCCCAAAATGCTCCAATTCAAAAGAAAAATGCTTCCATATCCTCAATTACTCAGATAGTCAAATTGGTTTTCACAATGGTTTTTTCAAGTCAAACATATCAAAAGTAAAGATAATCTTATCATTGATTACCTTTCTAGAAAACTTCCAGTCCTTACCACCACAATCATTCCTCCACCTTTATGTGTATATCCAATCACAGATCCATCATGATCTTCAGGCCCTTCTTCAGCAATGATATTCTTAATATGATAGAAACACTTCCCCTAGAAATAAAAGACCAAATCAAGACATTGACCCTTGAAACTAGATCTAAAGAATTATTAGAGTTCTCCATGACTACCTTAAAGAACATCAATTTCATTTCCTTATTATTTTTCCAGATATGGAAAAACCATGGAAAACCCCTTTTGCCTTTTGGATAACTAATTGGACAGTTGTACATTACCTCTACATGTGGTACTTACTCAATGAGTATTACTTGTCTCCATTTTGAACCAGAATTTTACTCATATATTTTCTCTCATGAAAATAAATATTTCACCAAATTCTGGTTTGAAATTTTGAAAAATGATGCTCATAATGGTGAATGGTACAAGTATTCCAAAATAGAGCAACCACACTTTGGTAAAAAAATTACTCCTGCCTGTTTAGTTGTTAAACTCAATTCCAAAAATAATGTGCGTGCAGAAAGAATCCTTCACCCTGCAGATATGCATTGGGTAACTAATGTTGAGGGTACTCTTCATACACACATAGATGCATCTTGGATATCTTGTCACTATTCCCTCACAATGACAGAATCGCTTAACCAAGGAATCTTACCTGAGATAGTGCCAGCAGATCTAGATGTATGTAGACAGCAATGGCCACATAAAGACCATTGGGAAATGCTCAATCCTTTGATTGGACATGATGATCCTTACTACCATAACTATGATCCAGATGCTGACGTTGATGAAGAATGGATCCAAGGAAGAGATGGATGGGATGACCAGATATTTCCAACACTTAAAAAAAAAAAAAGGTTCCAAAATCGTCTCTAAGCATGTGCATTTTATCTGTTAGAAAACTTTATGTCAACTAGCCCACCATAGAAGACTTTTTCCTGCAGACAGTCTCTACTTTCTTTGTCAGATGTTTCTCCAGTCATTGACCCTATTACTTTACTACGACAGTTGTCAACCATGCACGGAGTTCTTGACGTTCTTATTTTCTCCTCCCAGATATCATTTATCTTTTGCTTCAGCAACATATCCGGAGGAAGATCACTACTGAACCTGAACCCCTGATTCTAGATGAAATTTGTCAATCCATTTTCAAGTTCCCTACTCTCTTTGACATTTGTCAAGGATCAACCAACCCCTACCATCTGTTGTAAAGACTTCTTATCCTCTGAATGTAAAATATTTTTGCCTATAAATAAGCCTCTTGTATCCTTAGTTCGGCAGAGATAGTGAGTGTAGAAAGCCTTTGTAACATATGTTTCAGTTTCTCTTATGTCTGATGTAAAAAAGCTATTGAATCTAATAATATCCTTTAGTTTATTGTATCTTGTTTTGTGTTCCATTCCTTATGTCCAGGTTATCTTTTATATGTTCTTAGCAATATATGCAATTATCTTTTAGGACACCACTCCTGAGAATTCACCATTATCACAACAAGCGGTTACAAGTAAAGCAATCCTAGTACCTTATACTAACCTACAATTGAACCCTTATCCCAATACCTAATTGGACTTGTTCTGTAGTGATAATCTCTCATTTTCAATACATGGCTTCTAGTATATGACTAATCAATTACGTAGATTCCAGTATGCGACTTCAATCACCAACTAGAGAAGGATTGTTGGCTGTAAAGTTCTTTAGTTCATCACACGATGAAGATCGAGAAGCTCATTAGTTACAAAACCCTACGGTGTATAAACACAGTAGCTTCTTCACAAGAAAGATGAATTAGGGCAAAACTAGGTCTTGCACTTCAAGAATTATGCTATTGTGCAATTGTGCTTTTGGCTGTGTAACCTTCGACGACCCTTAAAATAATCTTTTTATATGTCTAAGATTGTGAGAAAAGAAAGCCTAAACATACAATCACGAATTGGATGAAAAAGAAACCAAAAATTCTGAATTTCATAACTTCGACAGATACCCTATCTATCAAGATACTGTTGAGCCATGGGGCTGGAACAGCTCTTCAAGTCTCAATAGATGCTAGTTGTCGAGTTTTAATGAACAGCACTTCTCACACTTGAATCTTGAAAACACTTGAATCTTGAAAACACTTGTATGGTTTTAACACTTGATCTTGAAACAAGTTTTCTTGAGACTTTAAACACATCCTAGATCTATCCAATTATAAGTAAAGTGTGTTTTGTCAAAGAATTAGCCAATTACATAAAATAGTCATATATGTCCTAACATCCAGTCACATATGTCCTAACATCCAATCACATATGTCCTAACAATCTCCCCCTTTATCAATCCGTGACAAAACCACAACAAACAAATGAACATATGAGAGAAGTCATAAATCACTTAACTCATACTCAGTTGTTGAATACAATAAAATCTATCTTAACAAAAAGTCTTGAAAAACTTTGTAAGAAGAGAGTTCATGACGAGTAGACTTTGACAATCTGTATTTCTGAAACGCTTAAACAAAACTCATTAAGGCATCTTAGTGTGAAACAGAAATAATAGATTGCGTATAATAAATAAGAAGCATGTGCATAAAAAAAGAAAAGAAACAACACATGTAGGGGTAGGTGAAAAACATACATCAACATATAAAGAATATAAGTACAATGTATATAAAAATGGTTACAAGACCCCTATACAAGAGATAATGTATCTAACGAAGAAAGAAAATGAAAGACACAAGTATCCTTACTACATCCCTCAATATGAACACTCCCCCTAACAAAAATCTCTTATACTAATTCTCCCCCCTAACTATGACTACTCTCATAACTAAAACTACTTCCCTTTTTTGTCACGATTGACAAAGGGTAAAAGTGTCAAGTAAACATCTTGTCAGCACTGGAAGTGCTAGCATTACCATCAGCCTTATCATCTGAAGTAGTAGCATCATTAACATCATCCTCATCCTTAGAAGTATTAGAGTAGGTGGAGGAGAAGCAACAAAGCCATCCATGACCATCTGCCATCATGCAATACGACCAACATGGGTGTTCTTCTGAGACAACTCATAACTGAGAGTGTTGAGGCAAGCATCCATGCGCTGAAACTGCGCCATGATGTCCTCGAGAGTCACATCACTCGTAGAAAAAGAGGGAGCGGATGTGGATGGAGCTAAAGGAGTGGGAGGAGCTGCTGACTTGGACCGCCTCGACCGAAGCTATGCCTCTTTCCATTTAACGGTAGCGGTATCTATATCACCCATAACAAAATAGTGGTTAAACACAGGAAAGAAAACAGAAAAATGGCATAAGATCCTCATGATAACAGAAGGGAAGATGAGCTTATTACGAGTCGCTATATTCCTATACACATCTATGATAGAAAGAATGAAATGAGAGGGAAAATCTATACCAAAATGCTCAAGAAGGGGAAGCAAAAACCGAGCACAAGGCTCTATAATAGAGTTATAGTGAGATAAGGGATGTAACAAAAAAGTTATGACCATGTTAAGAAACTGAGGGTCTTTAGCAAAGCCAGAACAGTAAGTGAACTGATGCTCACCCTAATTAGAAAGGCGCTTACAGAAAGCAGAAATAAGGTCGTCTTTAGACACGGTCTTAAAACGATCACAACGAAGGTAGTTAGGATGCGCTACCTTAAGAACATGGAGCACATCGAATACAATATCTGGGGTGACCACGATGCACGTACCTCGAACGCGAGTGGAAACTAAGGTACTAAATAATTGAATCCATACATGTTGGAGTAAAACTCCTAGATTAACACGGAGGGACATGTGACCGGGATGCCACACAGTGACTCACATTCCCTACTATGGATGATAGTGGGAAGGTCAGTGTCGAAGAAGTCTGACAAAATGACTTTGTGTTCCAAATGAATGCCTCGTTGGGAAAAGTTCTCAAAGAAGTTCGATTTGGCCTTCTCATCATGGAATCGGATGTGCGAGGAAGTAGGATTGGAAGAAGAGGATGCCCCAGAACGAAAGGGTTTCGGGACAGAATATATTTACTTTTGGGTACCATAGAAGCAATCTAACACAAACAGGAGAGAGAGAGAGAGAGAGAGAGAGAGAGAGAGAGAGAGAGAGAGAGAGAATCAGAAAAGTCTCAAGCAGTTCAAATATAACAAAATATATTGAATAGAAAGAACATATGCATGAGAATGCATGAACATGTGACATGCAAAGGTAATTGCATCATGGGCTCAGCCCAATCCAATCCTACCAGCATACAATTAGGTAACATATATAGAACACATCTAAAATGCATGACAATATAGTTATAATGCAAATGAGATATAATGCATGAAGTTTTAAGATCAAAACTACAAAACTCATCCCAAAAATTTGGCAAAAACCTCTTTGATTTGGAAAAATCCCAAACTTTTCATTAAACCACAAAAGTTAGGTCATAAAAGATGCAATGCAAAAAAATGACAGATTAGGACACTTACTAAGTGAAGAAAACTTGATTAAGGTGGAAGAATCCTTGAGGAAGAGGTTTAGAGAGAGAAAAGTGTGTCGGGAGGTGAAACGGTTGAGAGCAAACGAGAGGGATCAAGGAAAGTGAGTTTGAGATCATGAAAACCCTTTATATAGAAGCTCAGTAATTCTCGACAGGTCGAGAGCTGTCAAGAGGTGTTGAGCTTTAAAGGGTTCGATAGATGCATCTATCGAGAAGGTGTCTAAGGCAAAATGAAGCTCGATGGATTGAGAATCTATTGAGGAGCTATCAAAGGGACAGAAATATTCTCGATTGATCGACATAACTATCGAGAGGTGTCAAGATTGTGAGAAAAAAAAACTGAACAGCTCGATCGATAAGCTAGGTGTCGAGAAGCTGTCGAGATTGCTTAAAAACAGTTTTTCAAAGAAGAGAAAAACACAGACATGAATGCAATCAAACAAGCAACTTAACCAACGATCCAAACAACATTTTAAGCTCTCAAAATCATCTCTCAATGAAAATGTTAAGCACATAGATCCCAAAACACACACACACATACACTAAACAAGTCTAATTAATTTTATATTTCAAAAATAAGTCAAGACAGTTTAGTGAATATACATTAACACTTATAAACCTTGTGATAGCCAAATCACATTGCACTTGCACATGTATCAAAAGTAGCAAAAAATATTGCATATTGTGTGTGAAAATATCACAAGATTGTATAAGTGTCTCAATGTTATGACGATTTAAGATATGAGTAAGTCACTTTCAACTCACACACAATCATAACTATTTTATGGGGGTTATCACCTTCGAGATACATCCTATAACTCTTACATCTTCTAAGGTACACGCTTGCAATCATATATAAAGCATTCTGATTTTTCTTTTGCTTTTATTGTTTCTTTGCATATAATTTCTTTTTATTAAGCATATCAAGCATGGGCATACAAGAGAGAGGAATATATACTCAATTATGTTAAACTTTTTGACATTGCACTTTTGCTATACCGAAGTATACAGATGTCATTTCATGATTGATGGGTAATAGTGGTGAGATAGTTATTTATGCCTTTCTTTTAGTCTTTCCTATCAAAAAGAGTGATACGAGTGTTAAGTACAAGAGATTACTTAACCTTACTCATCATAAAGACGAGCCACAAAACTCACTTGCTTAGTTATGCATAGAGATGCTTACCTAGAAAATTTTGTTTCAATGGTCATCCAAGGTACATAAGTACCAATGTACACAAACATACACTGTTTTTGTATTTTTCAATTTTTCAAATTTTTTTTATTTTTATGAAAAACAAAATAAAACAAACTGAAAATAAACAACAAAAACATGTTAAACAAAGCAAAGCAATTCATAAAATTAGACTAACTCAAAACAAGAAAGAAAAAACACACAAGTACTGTAATTAAAAACAGAAAGGGAGAGAGAAAAGAAGTGATAAATTCACTTGGAGCCCATTTCCTTCCACACCTTGGAAGAACCTTTCCTTTGAGCAAATCCTTGAACTGGCGATGAGGGGGAAGATTTGAAATCGTTCAAGCTAGAAAGGAACATGAGGGTTTTAAGAAGATCTCCAAGATGTGCAAGAGAGGATGGAAACAGATTCTGGTTTCCTGATGTGATCATGTCGTTGCTTTATTGAGTGGTTAACCACTTATAGCAATTAGGTCGAGTATGATCGGCTATTCCACAATGATGACAGAGATGCTGCTTCTTCTGTTTTGGCTTTTGAGAGTTAGCCTTCTTAGCCTTAGGGTTTTTGGCTTCTTTCTTATTCAGCTTAGGGGATGCTCCTAAGATAGATTTACCCTTGCCTATGTTTTCACTAGTTAAATCAGTTTTGACATTAGTGTTCTCAATATCAACATTATTACTAGGAGGAACAAAAACAGTAGTACTAGTAGAAACAATATTAGAAGAAGAGAGATCATACACTAAACCGGTTTGATCGGAAGCAGATTTTTTAAGACTGAGCATCTCATCGAGTTTAGCGCTTGAAGTCCTTTCCAACTGAGCTCCGACTTAGAACAGTTCTGCCTCAAGCTTCTTGGTCTTTTCAGCCAAAAAGTTGTTTATAAACTTTAGTGCTCCTATAGTCTAATTGGCTTCATCAAACTTTGTGGAGAGTTCTTCACATTCAAGCTTCACATCACTAAGCTTCTTAGTGGTCAACCTATATAACTTCTCATGTTTCTCCGAGACCTTATATAACTTTGCATAGGCAGTGTGGATGTCATCTTGCTCATCCATTTTCTCAAATTTTGACTCCACCAAGTTTTCTTCTTCTTCCACATCTTTTACAATCCCTTCAGTAGGATTAACACTAGTGGTGAAGGCATTCAGGATTTCGTCATCCTTATTTTCAGAATCATCCTTATTTTCAGAACCATCCTTAGGTTCGATGTCATTCAAGATAGCAGCAAGTGCCTTACTTTTCCCAATAAACTTGAGATAAGTAGGGTACCTTTGTTTCATATGACCAAATCCTTGACACCCGAAACATTTAGGTCTTGAGAAAATAGTGTACTGACCGCCATCCCTTGCATCCTTTTTCTCTTTATCTTGACTCTTGAACTGAGAAGAATTGGATTGCTTACAGTCCTTGTCGAAGTCCTTTGCATTGGCATTCTTTATAAACTTCTTCAATTTTCGGATGATGTAGGACTTTATTTTAGAATCTTCATCATCGAAAGACTCATTAGTGTCACTGCTCTTAGCCTTCATTGCCATGCTCTTGCTCTTACTCTTGCTCTTACTTGATTTTTGGATCCTTGTCAAACCTAACTCATAGGTCTGCAGATTGCCAACTCTGTCAAATGAATTTTTTCAATGTCCTTTGATTCCTCAATGACAGTGATCTTAGCATGGAATCTCTCGAGTAGAGATCTAAGCACCTTTCTCACAATCTTGGGTTCTGGAATGGTTTTCCCAAAATTAAATGCTGAGTTTACTATGTCTTTGAGCCTAGCATAAAACTTATCAAATTGCTCATCCTCCTCCATCTTAATCTCTTCAAAGCTTGTAGTGAGCCTTTGAAATTTCAAATCCTCAACAGCCTTGGTTCCCTCATAAGTTGTTTAAAAGATGGTCCATGCTTCCTTAGTAGTTTCAGTGGAGGATATCTTCTTGAACTCCTCATTAGTGACTGCATTGAATAAAGCATTCAATGCTCTGCTGTTAAAGTTTGCCACCTTGATCTTAGTATCATCCTAATCAGCCGGCGCTTTCTTTGGCTTGGTCCAACCAATCTTTGCAACTTGCCACACCTTCTCCTTTAGAGACTGTAAGAAAACTCTCATGCGTACTTTCCAGTATGCATAGTTAGTTCCATCAAATAAATGAGGTACAATAAGAGACTGTCCTCTATCCATGACAAACGGGAGTCAATGGATCTCACAGCAAAGATTAAACCCTAATCAGAGTGTGCTTGCTCTAATACCACTTGATAGGCCAAAATTGTATTGACCCCTTGTGATGAATTAATTGATTAATTAGCCAAGTTTATTAATTAATCAAATTAACATGCAAATGCGTGGTAGTACAAACAAATCACCAATTAACTAAAATATGCAGTGAAAAATATATTGACATAGTGATTTATTTACGAATGGAGAAAACCAACACGACAAAAACCCCCATCGGGTGATTTTAAGGTTACCACTCATGAGAATTCACTATTATCACAACAAACGGCTACAAGTAAAGAAATTTCAGTACCTTATACCAACTTACAGTTGAACCCTTATCTCAATACCCAATTGGACTTGTTCTGTAGTGACAATCTCTCCTTTTCAATGCACGGCTCTCAGTATTGATGGAATCATTACACAGCGCAGCGGAAGGAAATGTAACAATGAAGCGTAAACGGATCGACTTCATACATAAAGGTTAACATGTACTATTTAAGTTTCAGAATATATGAACAAGAGAGTGTACCTTGGAGCTGTGAATTTCAAAACTTGAAGAACAGAAGCACTTGGGAATACTTTCAATCTTCACTCCAATTCCACTAACGCCCAAGATGTGTGGTCTCTCAATCAGTTCGAAAGGGAATATGAAAGTGTGTCTCACACTCTCTCTTTTTCTCTATGAAAATCTCTACAAATTCTCTCACTTAAAAATTCTGTGTGATTCTCCCTTTGTATCTAACTGATTATCTAATTGGGCTGGCCTTTTGGGCCTTTCCAATTGGGCTTAAGTGTGTGGCTTAGAGTGGGACCAAAAGGGACCAATAAGACACTAGCTCCAATGGGCCTTGGGCTTTTCTGTCAACTCTTGACAAGTCCAAAGTTACCATTAACTATATTTAATACCACTATATAAATATAGTTGCACTCTAGGCCTTATTAATAAATTATATCCCAAGACTTTATTATACATGCAACCCCTTCATAAAATATTCGTAGTAATACAAAGTCATAAATATAGACTGCCACTTTGTAAATTACTACATATTATCCTTGAGTACCCGGTTTAATCCTTTAAGTTATTCATCATATATTTATGAAATCCAATTCCATAAATATATACTTTAGTAATTCCTTACTAAAGTGGTTAGGCCCAACTCTCTGAATAACAAACCCATTAAACTTATCTCAAGGGAATATTTTGTATCTCCATTAAGAGACTAAGAATTCCATCTTGAGAATATATGTTCCATCAACACTAAATGTGGCTGCTCAACATACTGAGTTTTTGACCGTTACTATAGATCTCACTCCTGATATATCAAAGCAACCTACACTTCATGATCAGGTCCATTATCCTCTCAGGATTAAGAGTTCATGCAAATATAAGTCGTGAGTTTATTATTCAATTGACAGTCGTTAGGAGAATAATAAATCTCACACCGGTCCAGTTCAATATGTCTTAACTCTTAAAACATATCAACTAGAAATTTCCATTTCCATGATCAAGATAAATCATCTTAGTTGATATGTTATAGTCTTCGCAGATGAAATGCCCAATTTCATCACCGACTACGAACTATAATTCTGAGTTTACAAATAACTTGTGATTTATATCTTCTGTGACTAAATCACATAAATCACATACTATGCATCTCATGGACTATATGATAATGTCCCAATATTCATGTTACCAATATTTTCAAATAATAATACAACTTTATTAACCAAAACATTAAGTCATACATAATGTCTAACATAATAAAATACATAGCATCATACAATAAGATTTAAGGACATATATCCCAACAATCTCCCACTTGGCCTAAAGACTATTGTGCACTAATCTAACTTCCATCTCCTCCAAATGTGACTCGAAAGTCCTTTGAGGCAAGGCTTTGGTGAAGGGATCTGCTAGATTCTTTGCACCATCAATCTTTGCTACAATCACATCTCCACGAGCAACAATGTCTCGAATGATGTGATACTTTCTTTCTATGTGTTTTCCTTTCTTGTGATTCCTTGGATCCTTGGATTGTGCAACCGCTCCACTATTGTCACAGAACAATGTAATAGGAACTTGCTCAATTCTTATCACACCAAGATCACAAAGGAATTTCTTGAGCCAAACAGCCTCCTTTACTGCCTCACAAGCAGCAACATATTCGGCTTTCATGGTGGAGTCCGCAATACAAGATTGCTTAACACTCCTCCAACTTATGGCTCCACCTCCCAAGGTGAAAACACAACCCGACGTGGATTTTCTGAAATCTAGATCCGACTGAAAATCTGAATCTGTATAGCCAATGGGAATCAAATCCTCACAATGGTAAACAAGCATATAATTTCTCGTTCTCTGTAGATACTTGAGAATATGCTTTACGGCTTGCCAATGATTAAGTCCTGGATTTGATTAATATCGGCTGACCATGCCAACTGAATAACAAATATCCGGTCTAGTACAAAGCATGGCATACATGAGACTTCCCACTGCAGAAGCATAAGGAACTTGTCTCATCGTATTTTCTTCCTCTTGAGTCTTAGGCCTTTGGTCATCAGACAGAGGAACTCCATGTCTAAAAGGAAGTAATCCTTTCTTGGAGTTTTGCATGCTAAACCGTTCTAGAACCTTATCTATATATCCAGCTTGTGACAAACCTAACATCCTATTCTTTCGATCTCGCCAAAGCTTGATCCCTAGAATATAGTTAGCTTCGCCCAAGTCCTTCATATCAAATTGGCTTGACAACCAAACTTTAACCGATGACATTACTCCTACATCGTTTCCAATGAGTAGAATGTCATCAACATAAAGCACTAGGAACATTACTACTTTGTCTTGATGTCTCTTGTACACACATGGTTCATCAAGATTTTGCTCAAAACCAAATGATTTGACTGCCTGATCAAATCTGATGTTCCATGACCTAGATGCTTGCTTAAGTCCATAAATGGACCTTTTCAACTTGCATACCATATGCTCTTGGTTCTTTGCTATGAAACCTTTTGGTTGCAACATATAGATTTCTTCTTCAAGATTGCCATTTAGAAATGCAATCTTGACATCCATTTGCCAAATCTCATAATCATAATGAGCAGCAATGGATAAGAGAATTCTGATAGATTTAAGCATGGCTACTGGCGAAAAGGTTTCATCATAATCGATGCCTTCTTTTTGTGTATACCCTTTAGCCACTAGCCTTGCTTTAAAGGTTTCAACCTTTCCATCTATCCCTCTCTTCCTCTTGTAAACCCATTTGCAACCAACAGGTTTAATGCCGTTAGGCGCCTCTACAAGACTCCAAACTTGATTGGAATACATGGAATCTAATTCTGATTTCATAGCTTGGACCCAATGATGTGCATCTATATCATTCATTGCCTCCTCATAAGTGTAGGGATCCGATTCAGCCTCTTCTGAGATAGCTTCATAAGTTTCTCCTAAACCTATAAATCTCACAGGAGGCCGAACAATTCTCCCACTACGACGAGGCACTTGTGTACTAGACATTTCATGAGTAGTATCTTGTGGTGTATCTAATACAACCACTTTTTCCTTAACTTTATCCAATGGTTGTTGATTTACAGATTCATTCATTTCAGCCAATACAACTCTACTTCTAGGAGTAAAATTATTCATATAGTCATTTTCCAAAAATTTAGCATTTGTACTAACAAAAACTTTGTTATCATTTCGACTATAGAATAAATAACCCCTAGTTTCTTTTGGATAACCAACTAGCAAACACACTTCCGACTTTGGTTCCAATTTATCAGGCTTCCCCTTTAGTACATGTGCTGGACAACCCCAAATGTGAAGATACCTCATACTAGGCTTACGCCCACTCCACAATTCCATAGGTGTTTTGGGGACAGATTTTGATGGAACTAAATTCAAAAGATGTATGGCTGTATCTAAGGCATATCCCCAAAAAGAAATTGGTAAAGTTGAATAACTCATCATGGACCTAACCATTTCCAAAAGAGTCCTATTCCTTCTTTCCGCTACACCATTTTGTTGAGGTGTTCCAGGTGCAGTCAATTGGGATATAATCCCATTTTGAATTAGGTAATCCTTGAAATCCCCAAGAAGGTATTCGCCACCTCGATCAGATCGAATGGCCTTTATGCGTTTGCCTAATTGATTCTCAACTTCAGCCCTAAACTCTTTGAACTTGTCAAAGGCTTCGGACTTCCGTCTCATTAGGTACACATAACCATATCTTGAGTAATCATCTGTAAAGGTGATGAAATACTCATAACCTCCTTTTGCTTGGGTTGACATAGGACCACATACATCCGTATGAACTAATTCAAGCAACTCTTGGGCTCTTCTACCTTTTGCATTAAAAGGTCGCTTGGTCATTTTACCTTCCAAACAAGATTCACAAACTGGAAATTCATCAAAGTCCATGGGCTCTAAGAGTCCATCTTTGATCAGCCTTTGAATTCTGTTTGAATTAATATGACCTAAACGCAAGTGCCAAAGATATGCTTCATTTGAAGGAAACTTTCTCTTTAATGATTTTACATGTGAGTTAGTATCTAATTCAGAATTATGTAGTTCATGCTTAATAGGAGTTAAAATATAAAGACCATCCACAATATTGCCAGAACAGATAAACATTTTATCCTTCTTTATTACAACATTGTCTTTTAGGATAACACAATATCCTTGTTTACCCAAATAAGTTGCAGAAATTAAATTCCTACGTACATTAGGTACAAACAGACAGTCTTGCAATATTAAAACCCTAAACTCAAAGCACAAATGAACAACACCAACAGCTACAACTGGAATTCTGCTCCCATCAGCCAAAATTAGAAACAATTCCCCTTCACTCAGTTTACTGGTCTCCTGAAACCCCTGCAAAGAATTGCAGATATGATTAGTACAACCTGAATCCACACACCAGGAATCAGTGGGATTCTGTACCAAACATATTTCAAGTAGAAAGGAAGTTTTCATACCCTTGTTCTTGGTAGCTTTAAACTTTGGACAATTCCTCTTCCAATGTCCTTTCTCACCACAATGGAAACACTTTCCTTTGAGCTTCTTTCCTTTATCGGCAACCCCTAAGACAATTTGCTTACCCTCTTTCTTAGTAAAGTCCTTCTTCTTCTTCTTACCCTTGCCTTTCGGCTTAGGTTGTGAAGTAGAAGCTTCACCAACATTGGCTTCAACACTAGAAGTACCTAGGATGCCTTCCGCCGCCACTAACTCATTCATTAATTCAGACAAGGAATAAACCTTTTTATTCATATTATAATTTAGTCTAAATTCCTTGAATGATTCCGGTAGTGACTGGAGTATCATATCCACTTGGGATTCTCCATCAATGTCGGCACCTAAAACTTCCAATGTATTCAGATTAGAGATCATTGTAAGACAATGTTCTCTTACTGAACTACCTTCAGCCATCTTGGTATTGTAAATTTGCCTCATGGTTTCTTGCCTTGCTGAACGGCCTTGCTCACCAAACATCTCCTTCAGACTTAGCATAATGTCCGAAGCTAGTTCTACATCCTGCATTTGATGCTGTAGAACATTTGAGATGGACGCTAGGATATAGCACTTGGCCATTTCATTAGATTTCTGCCAACGATCATATCGTTGTTTTTCCTCAAGAGGAGCATCTAATGAAGGAAAGCTAGGACATGGTTGAGTAAGCACATATTTGTGCTCTTCAGCAGTTAAAACAATGTCCAAGTTTCTTTTCCAGTCAACATAGTTGGATCCAGTCAGTTTGTTTTGATTAAGAATAGAAACAAGTGGGCTAAAAGATGCCATGTTCAAATCTGAAAATAACAAACATGAATATTATAAGTAAAATGGACATTATCTATTTAGCATATAAACATATAATATGAAACCTTAATAAAACCATAAAATAACATATGCAACGACAACCCAATCCCATGTTTAAAATTCCTTGGAAGCAAGTAAATTATAAACACTATGATTGATTGAGAACTATTCTCATTATTAGTGCTATCATGATAACTCTTATCAAACACTAATAACATGCCGTTTCTACTTTAGCCTCTAAGTAATAATGACATAGCTCCGAAGGGAGATTAACATTAAACTTAGTCTAGTGTACACCATTGACTGAATTATATGTGAGTCATAAAGTAACTCCACGGAAGCGTGGTCGTTCTTTATCTAAAAAACACATATTATTCATCATAAAGAAGTTTAACCTGTAGTACCGTGAATCAAACACCCTCCGAAGGGAGTAAGGCATATACGCCAAAGCGAGGTGCTTAATCACACTACAATAAACCGACAATGGAGGCCGTGAGATCCAACCCTTGTATCTCTCTCCCACTAGATGTTTTAAAACAAAGGTTTTTACATATAAAACATGCATAATATAATTACACATAGCCTTGATCTTTTATATATGGAAAAACACTTAGAAAAAATTCTGGATCTACAGTTCTCGATCGATCCTCGACAGATTCTCGATCGATCCAGAAAAGTTCCGCGAAGCTCGACAGATCCTCGATAGATCCTCGATCGATCGAGAAACTTTCTGTTTGCTCGATAGATTCTCGACAGATTCTCGATCGATCGAGCTTCGCGAATTTTGAATTTTCCAGAATTTTCCAAAAACAGTTTTTCAACGTTTTCATGTACAAAACTACTATCATACAATCATTATGAACATAAAATGATATCTAAACTGAATATCATTGATGTTATAGCCTTAAAGTTCAGTTTAACATACTTAAACTAAAAATTAAACAACATCATAACATCAAAAACAGTTTTCATCAAGAAACAATGATTTCAACGACCATGCAGAAAACTATTTTCTAACAACATGAAATCATTGTTGCTAAGTCCAAAACTCAAAAACATGTTAAACAGATATGTAATGAAGACCGCTCTGATACCAATTGATGGAATCATTACACAGCGCAGCGGAAGGAAATGTAACAATGAAGCGTAAACGGATCGACTTCATACATAAAGGTTAACATATACTATTTAAGTTTCAGAATATATGAACAAGAGAGTGTACCTTGGAGCGGTGAATTTCAAAACTTGAAGAACAGAAGCACTTGGGAATACTTTCAATCTTCACTCCAATTCCACTAACGCCCAAGATGTGTGGTCTCTCAATCAGTTCGAAAGGGAATATGAAAGTGTGTCTCACACTCTCTCTTTTTCTCTATGAAAATCTCTACAAATTCTCTCACTTAAAAATTCTGTGTGATTCTCCCTTTGTATCTAACTGATTATCTAATTGGGCTGGCCTTTTGGGCCTTTCC
This sequence comes from Castanopsis chinensis, assembly GCA_032878915.1. Lineage (NCBI taxonomy): Eukaryota > Viridiplantae > Streptophyta > Magnoliopsida > Fagales > Fagaceae > Castanopsis > Castanopsis chinensis. The sequence goes on along the minus strand of JAVQMG010000116.1, from coordinate 4,111,708 downwards.
AATTGGGCTTAAGTGTGTGGCTTGGAGTGGGACCAAAAGGGACCAATAAGACACTAGCTCCAATGGGCCTTGGGCTTTTCTGTCAACTCTTGACAAGTCCAAAGTTACCATTAACTATATTTAATACCACTATATAAATATAGTTGCACTCTAGGCCTTATTAATAAATTATATCCCAAGACTTTATTATACATGCAACCCCTTCATAAAATATTCGTAGTAATACAAAGTCATAAATATAGACTGCCACTTTGTAAATTACTACATATTATCCTTGAGTACCCGGTTTAATCCTTTAAGTTATTCATCATATATTTATGAAATCCAATTCCATAAATATATACTTTAGTAATTCCTTACTAAAGTGGTTAGGCCCAACTCTCTGAATAACAAACCCATTAAACTTATCTCAAGGGAATATTTTGTATCTCCATTAAGAGACTAAAAATTCCATCTTGAGAATATATGTTCCATCAACACTAAATGTGGCTGCCCAACATACTGAGTTTTTGACCGTTACTATAGATCTCACTCTTGATATATCAAAGCAACCTACACTTCATGATCAGGTCCATTATCCTCTCAGGATTAAGAGTTCATGCAAATATAAGTCGTGAGTTTATTATTCAATTGACAGTCGTTAGGAGAATAATAAATCTCACACCGGTCCAGTTCAATATGTCTTAACTCTTAAAACATATCAACATATCAACTAGAAATCTCCATTTCCATGATCAAGATAAATCATCTTAGTTGATATGTTATAGTCTTCGCAGATGAAATGCCCAATTTCATCACCGACTACGAACTATAATTCTGAGTTTACAAATAACTTGTGATTTATATATTCTGTGACTAAATCACATAAATCACATACTATGCATCTCATGGACTATATGATAATGTCCCAATATTTATGTTACCAATATTTTCAAATAATAATACAACTTTATTAACCAAAACATTAAGTCATACATAATGTCTAACATAATAAAATACATAGCATCATACAATAAGATTTAAGGACATATATCCCAACAAGTATGTGACTAACTAATTGTGCGGATCCCAAGACGCGACTTCAATCACCAACTAGAGAAGGATTGTTGGCTGTAAAGTTCTTCAGTTCATCACACGATGAAGATTGAGAAGCTCTTTATCTACAAAATCATACGGTGTACAAACACAACAGATTCTTTACAAGAAAGATGAACTAAGGCAAAACAAGGTTTTCGATCACACTTTAGGAATTATGCTATTATGAAATTATGCTCTTGGCTGTATAACCTTTGACGGCCCTTAAAATAATCCTTTTACATGTCTAGGGTTGTGAGAAAAGAAAACCCAAACATACAATCACAGATTTGATGAAAAATAAACCAGAAATTCTAAGTTTCATAAACCTCAACAGATACCCTATCTGTCGAGGTACTGTCGAGCCATGAGCTGGAACGGCTCTTCAAATCTCGATAGATGCTAGTTGTCGAGTTTTAATGAACAACACTTTTCACACTTGAATCTTGGATAGACTTGTATAACTTTAACACTTGATCTTGAAACAAGATTTTTTGAAACTTCAAATATATCCTAGATCTATCCAATTACAAGTAAAGTACGTTTTATAAAAAAATTAGCTAATTACATAAAATAGTGACATATGTTCCTAACATCCAATCATATATGTCCTAACAATATACTTTATGAACGAATTTTGTTTACATCGTTCATATTATTTTTATGGTTTTTGAATGTGGTCCGTCCACTCATGAAGTCATTTAGCTCATCCACGTTAGAATAAAATTTTTGTGTTTGCCACTCTTACCATTCCTTAAATTTCACAAGTATAACTCGTTTGTAAATGGTGTTTCTTTTGCTAGCTTTATTCGTTTATATATCTAACTTATAGCCTGCATTATTCTTTGTCCATAAGTTGGACGATCCTTTATTTGTCTTTTGGTCAAGACGTTTCTAGAATTTACTCGTCCAAAGATTAGACTGTTTGGCTAGTTAAATTCATCCATGGACTTTGAAATATTTTTATGTGCATGTTTTTCCTCATCCATTGATTAGACAAATATGCCTTAGGTTTTACCTTGTCTAGTGCTTAGACAAATATACCTTGGTTGTTTTTCTCTGCTTCATCCTTATTCTAAAGAAAGCTTATAGACGTTATATCTCTTCGTCCAAAGATTTTACTCATCGTGGGCCTTTAGCCATCTTATGGACTAGTTTGAATGAAAATAACATGAGAATTAAAAATTCACACAACATTATATATATTGGAGATCCAAACTGTATATATATATATATAACATAAATATTGTCCATAAGCATGACACATGCTTAGAAGCTTGTGCCTTAGGGAATGAAAAATAATTATATATAAACAGATAGACTAAGTGCATGATCTCGTCCATCACAAATTCGTCCATAGATAGCGCAAAAGTTAGAAACTAATACACTTTTAGGGAATTAAAATATTTAAAAACATGCAGTAGTAGTAATAAACATATGCAAATATGAGGAAAACAACACATAACTTCAACTTCGTCTATGATGCTCATCCAAGCTGACCCTTCATTAATAGTATCTTCTCAAATGCTTAACATTCCAAGGTTGTTCTAGCTTTCGTCCATCTAAGGCTTCCAAGTAGTATGACCCTTACCTTTTGCAGTTGATTACATTATAAGGTCCTTCCCAATTAGGCCCTTACTTTCCATGGATTGGATTTCTGGTTGCCAAGGAGACCCTTTTAAAGACAAGTTCCCTAATGTTGAAGTGCTTGGGTTTTACCATTGCATCATATTGCCTAGCAATAAGACTTATGTATCTTACTATTCTTTGCTCTATGTCCATCCTTACCTTATCTATAAGATCGAGGTTAAGACGAAGTTATTTTTCATTCTCTTTCTCTAGATACCTCATAATCCTGTGGTTGGCCATATGCACTTCTATTGGCATGACTGCTTCACTCCCAAATGCTAACTTGAAAGCAATTTCCCCTGTGGGGGTTCTCATGGTCGTCCTGTAAGCCCATAGTACACCTGGTAGCTCGTTTGGCCATACTTCCTTTGCCCCTTTAAGTCGAGTCTTGATGATCTTCAATAAGGATTAGTTTGTTAATTCAGCTTGTCCATTTGCTTGTGGGTGGGAGGGTGAGGAATAATGATTCTTGATTCCCAGCTGCTCGCAGAATTCTCTAAAGGGTGTTTTGTCAAACTGTCGTCCATTGTCTAAAACTAGTACTCTAGGTATCCCAAACCTACATACAATGCTCTTCTAGATGAAGTTTTTGATATTTTGCTGTGTGATTTTTGCCAAGGGTTCAGCTTTCACCCACTTAGTGAAATAATCAATCTCCACTACTAAAAACTTCATCAGCCTGGTTTCAACTGGAAAGGGACCTAAAATATTCAATCCCCATTGTGCAAAGGGCCATGAGGCCATCATTAGGGTAAGGTACTCCAATGGTTGTCTAGGGACGTTACTGAACTGCTAACATTGAACGCACACCTTCACATAAGCCTGAACATCTGCTTAAATGGTTGGCAAGTAATAACCTGCACAAAAGACCTTGTGGACGAGTGCTCTAGCTCCTGAATGGTTGCCACATGCTCCCTCATGGACTTCTCTCAATACATAGTTTGCTTCGTCTAGAACTAAAAACCTTAGGTAAGGCTAAGAGAAGCCTCTTTTGTATAGCACCTCGTCAATAAGTACGTACTTCGCTGATTTGATCCTTAGCTTCCTGGCCTCATCCCTTTCTTCTAGAAGCCTTCCATCTTTTAGATAGGTGACTATTGGGATCATCCAATTTTCTTCACCTTCTATCTGCTGTTGCTCTGGAAGATCTATGCTTGGCATGTATTGGATTTCATCAGGCTTGTCCATTGTTCCATCTATTAATGCTTCCTTGGCTAAGGCGTCTGCTTCCATATTTTCTTCCCTTGGGACTTGAATGAAGCTAGCGTCTTTAAATTTCTTAACAAGGCTTCTCACTTTATTAAGAAATTTCTTCATCTGTTCTTCTTTAGCTTCGCACATTTCATTCACTTGACTTATAACTAATTAAGAGTCTTCTTGGACGACTATTGACTCTGCCTCTAAAGACTTAGCCAATTTTATCCCTTTAAGAAGAATTTCATACTCAACTTCATTGTTGGTTGTTTGATACTGTTGACGAGCCTTATACTTTAACTTATCTCCTTCTAGAAACTGCAGCACAACTCTTATTCTTCCTGCATATAGTGTAGACGACCCATCCATATGGACAACCCATTTTTTAACCTCTTCTGCCCCGTTTAAATCACCATGACTTGGAATGAATTCTGCAATGAAATTTGCTAGAGCTTTGGATTTTATTACATTTCTTGGTTGGTACTTGATATCAAACTCAATAAGCTCAACGGCCTATTGGATCAGATGTCCTACGGCTTCCAATTTGTTCATCTCCTTCTTGAGTGGATGATCTATCATGATATTAATGACATAAGCCGGAAGTAGTGCCTCAGCTTTTTAGAAGCCGTTATGAATGCAAAAACCAACTTTTCTAACATTAGATATCATCCTTCTGCTCCCATCAACGCTCGGCTTGTATAATACACAGGCTTCTGCACCTTCCTTTCTTTTCTGATTAATGCTGAACTTACTGCATGTGGGGATACTGCTAAGTATAGATATAACTCCTCACTTGGTATGGATGGACTTAGTAGGGAGCAGTGGTAAGATAGACTTTAAGATCCTCAACCTTCTTAAGAACTTTGAAAAAGGGTAAACATTTATCTATAGATTTTTAAACAAGCCTGTTTGGAGCTACAACTCATCCAGTGAGGGACTGGACTTTCTTGACATTCTTTGGTGGTTCCATGTTTAATATGGCTTGGATCTTATTTGGATTCGCTTCACTTCCCCTTTGTGAAACCATGAATCCTAGAAACTTTCCTGATGAAACTCTGAATGCACACTTACTTGGATTCAGCTTCATATTGTATCGTCTAAGTGTGTCAAAGGTCTCTTGTAGGTCGTCTAGATATTTCTCCTCGTCCAAGCTCTTCACCAACATATCATTCATATAAACCTCTACATTCCGTCCTATTTAGGGACGGAACATGTGATTGACTAACCTTTGATACATTGCCTTCGCATTCTTTAAATCGAATGGCATCACCTTATAGCAAAATAAACTTTTATTGGTAATGAAGGATGTCTTCTCTTGATCTGCCTCGTCCATCTTTATTTGATTATACCTTGAGAAGGCGTCCATGAAGCGTAGTAACTGTTGACCTCTTGTTGAATCCACCAACTGATCAATGCATGACAAAGGATAACTACTCTTAGAAGCTTTGTTCAAATCAGTGAAGTCTACACACATCCTTTTGCCATTTTCCTTCTTGACCATCACCACGTTAGCTATCTAATTCAGGTAATAAACTTCCCGAATAAATTTTGTCGTGGTTAACTTTTGAACCTTTTCCTTAATTGCATTGTCTCATTCTGGAGCAAAGACCCTCTTCTTCTGATGAACAGGCTTAGAAGACGGGTGCACATTCAATCCATGGGTAATAACACTTGAATCAATTCCTAGCATGTCTTCATGACTCCATGCAAAAACACCAGTGCTCTTTTTAAGAACTGGGCGAGATTTTTCTTCGTCTTCTCCTTTATACTTGTTCCAATTTTAGTGAAGTTCTTAGGATTACCCTTTTCTAGAAGGATGTCTTCCAGAATTTTGGTGAGATCTGCAATAACTCTTCTCTCCTCTATACTCATGGTCTGCATATGCTTGTCTATAGCCAACATGGCTGGGTAGCATTCTTTAGCGGCTAATTGATTTTCTTGCACTTGTCATATCCCATAGTTTGTTGGAAATTTGACAGATAGGTGGTAGATAGACATTACTCCCTTCCAACTGTTTAAAGTTGGTTTTCCAATGATGACATTATAGGAAGACGAATAGTCCACCACGAGGAAATTCACTTCCTTGGTTATCTGTTGTGGATATGCTCCCACCACTACAATTAATGTAATAGTATTCATAGGTTGTACCTTCATTCCTCCAAATTCAACTAAGGGTGAATTCACTAGACGAAGTTGATCTCGTCCAAGCCTCATCTGCTGGAAGGTGGGGTAATATAGGATATCTGCTGAATTCCCATTATTTACTAACACCCTTCTAGTTGTGTAATCTACAATGAGTAAAGTAATGACCATTGCATCGTCATATGGATGATGGACCATACTAGTGTCTTCGACTATGAAAGTAATGGCTTGCTCATCTGCTCTCCTCGTTCTTGGAACTTGTCCAGAGAGTTGTACGCTCTACACTACTTTCAAGTAAGTCTTCCTTGACTTGGAAGACTGCCTTGTTGAAGTTCCACTTATAATAACTCTTATTTCTCCAAGTGGGGGTCGTGATGGCTCTTCTACCTTTCATTTCAACTTCTCGTCTTTATGGTCCCGTCCAACAAAATGTTTGTCTAATAAGATTCTCTATTTGCTGCTTCAAGTTATAACACTCGTCCATGTCGTGCCCATGATCTCTATGGAAGCGGCAATACTTATTCTTATTGTGCTTATTGGGGGCTCCCTTTATCTTTTCTAGCCACTTCAAGAATGGATCATTCTTGATTTGCATAAGCACTTGATCAAGTGGTTCATTCAGGGGTGTATAATGTTGATTCCTTCCTGAGGATGATCCTGCCTTCCTGTTATCTTGATCTTTTTTCTCTCCCGTCTTGGCCTTCTTGGATGAGGGCCTTGTTCCGGATAATAAGGGAACTCTGCTTCCATTCATTCTACTTTCTTCCTTTTCTTGGTGATGATCGTGTCTTTTGCATTCATGAAACTTTGGGCTAAATGGACAAGTTTAACCATGGTTTGTGGTTCTTATTCAAAAAAGCTTGTGAATGAATAAATCTACACTAACTCCATTATAGAAGGCTGCTAATAACAGCTTATCATCTATCTCGTCTACCTTTAAGGCTTCCTTGTTGAAACGAGTAATGAAGGACCATAAGCTTTCATTGTCCCCTTGCTCTATGGTCAACAGGCTGGACGAGGAGCATTTTTTCCTTTGTCCTCGGATAAAGTTTTTAACTAACAACTTGCTCAACTCTTCAAAAGAACCAACAGTATTCAAAGGTATTTTGCTTAACCACACCCGTACTAGCCCTTTAAGGGTGGTTGAGAAGGCCCTACACATTATCTTATCAGGAACTCCTTGAAGATGCATTGTGGTCTTGAAAGTTGCAATATGGTCACAAGGATTGTGCGTTCCATCATAAGTGTCCAAAGAAGGCATCTTGAACTAGGAAGGCGAAGGATGACTGTTGATGGAAGCTACGAAAGGGGAATCAGTTTGATGAACTAAGTCTTATACAAGATTCGCTTTTCTCATGTTCTGCCTCATCTCGTCCATGGCCTTCATCATTTGATCCATTTCCCTCTCCAAGTGTGGCACCCTTCATGAAATGGTACCCCTTGAGTGACTCTCATGCTCAGCATTTTCTCCTTCCCTAACTCCTTGACTTTGGGCTTGTCCTTCCACGCATCTTTCATGTCATTGTCTCAAATTAATCAACCTAATTAGCTCTTGATTCTGACGGGTTAACTCCGCCATGGCGGCTACTATGGATTGCATTTGTTGAATAGAAGGTCATTGCATGACAGATTCTGACTGGCGATCACGGTTAGGATGATTAGAAGCGTTTCCACTCTCCTGATGGCCTGGACTAGTGGCCATTGACCTTGCCGGACCATACATCCTTTTGTCTAAGAAAGATAAATTATGAAGTACAAATTTAACTTCCCCACAGACGGCGTCAAGTGATGATACACAAAAAATCAATGGAAGTTAAAAGGTTTAGACTTAACTTTCACAACTGCTATAGAAGCTAGAATGTTCAATTTTATCTTCTGTAACTACCATTGGAAGTTAATTACTTAGTAGGAAGTTATAACGATAAATAAGGATTTCTCTTATAATTTGTAATATTAGAATGGGGTCTAGATTATAAGTTTTTAGATATAAACTTATTTCAAAAATTTCTAAGTGTCGAGGGGTCATCCATCAATGGCTTTCGTGATGGACAACCTTCATACTCATGGACGACCTCTTGAGTGGACCTTCTTACGCTAGGTTAATATTTTTGCCTCTAGACAACACTATGGACGAATTGGAGATGGTCAAATTATTTTAGTTCACTATCAAAGATGATGGACTTTATTATGAAGGCTATGATGATGATGTTGATTACTAAGATGAAGATATAGATGATGATGCCAAAGCTGAACTTGTAGCCATGGGAAACGACACTGATAGTAATCAATATAGGCTGGAAAATGTGTTAGAGGTTGTAAGAGAGGAGATTGGAGAAGCTGATAATGTAGACTATGGGTGTCTCTCGGATTGGAGCTACATTACTAATGTTAGTTCAAAGTCAGGTCCTCGACATGACAAGCATGGTAGAGAGATTCCTAAGTTGGGGTCATTTCACAATTTAGAACTTGGCTCACTGACCCTATATGCTGAAGAAGAGAATGACATAGATGCTAGATTGACTGCTTTAAACCAAAAGCTAATGGTCCACAGCCTTGGAAACATAAAACTAAAGAGCCTTGAAGATGATAATAAGAAGATGGAAGGGGGCGAGTCAGAATATCTCCCTCAATACACCTGCCTAAACAACAAAGGGAAGCAAGATATTTATGGTGAGTGGATGGATTGCATAGAACGCCTGGATACTTTTGTGACTGACAAGCCCATAAATATGGAGATTGATGATGAAGCCATGGATTATATGGATGAAGATCCCACAGTACTGGTGCTAAGGGAAGAAGGAACTCACTAGGAGCCACCTGCCATTATTGAAGCCATGATCGAGTTGAAGAACTGGGCATGGGAGGGAGCTGCCCACCCTATAGATAGCTCTGTGAAGAAGATTAAGACCATTGAGTTGATCACTCTTGCCAAGAAGATCAAGACCGTTGAGCCAGTCACCCCTGCCAAGAACATTGTTTCAATCCTTATTGAGTCTATTTCTGCTAATATTATTATTCCTGTCAAGTTTGTTTATGATAGCATTCCTACTGAGTCTGTTTTAGTTAAGTCTATTGATACTGTTGAGTCTGCTGAGAACCCTTTTTCTTATAATATGATTTCTAATTTTGCTTATTTGTTGGCTTTGAATGTTTTTATTTATGAAATTAGTAAAAAAAAAACTTTTAATAATAAGGGATTAAAATAAGGGCATTTAGAACCTATAAAAGAAGAAATCCAACATATTAATTTGGGAATTGATGATGAACCTAAAATGATATAAGTGGGCAATATCCTAATCACTTTAGAGAGAGATGCATTAGTGGCACTGTTGACAGAATTTAAAGAAGTATTTGCAAGGTCATACGAAGATATGCCTGGGATTGATATAGATATAGTGCAGCATTGCATTCCCACAGATCCAACCACGAAGCCAGTCAAGCAAAAATTAAGAAGAATGAAGCCATCATGGACTCTCAAGATCAAGGAAGAGGTCAAGAAACTGTATAATGCCAGATTCTTGAAGGTGGTCAACTATCCAGAGTAGTTAGCTAATGTTGTTCCGATGCTAAAGAAAGATGGGAAAGTGAGGATGTGTGTAGACTTCCGAAATCTGAATAAGGCCAGCCCAAAAAATGATTTTCCTTTGCCTCGTATTGACATCTTGGTTGACAACACAGCAAGTCATGCCTTGCTATCGTTTACGGACGGATTTTCAAGGTACAATCAGATTAAGATGGCCTTAGAAGATATAGAAAAAAAACCTTCTTCATTACTCCATGGGGGACATATTGCAACAAGGTCACGCCATTTGGCCTTAAGAATGCTAGTGCTACTTACCAACGTCCAGCCACCACTTTGTTGCATGATTTGATCCACACAAAAGTAGAGGTTTATGCTGAAGATATGATAGTGAAATCCAAAGACTGTGAAGGGAATATGCCAGCTTTAAGGTGTTGGGAAATTTAGATCCCAGTTGATAGAATTAACAAGTTTTAAACCTAAATTGTTAATTAGATTTATTATGAATAAAACTTGTTAAAATAACCAAACATCAATATCATGTCAAAATCATATGCAACAGTAAAGTAAATAAGATAAGATATGATGACCCAGGAAAACCAATGAAACCAACTAGTTTCACAATAAAAACCTTGGGGGAAACCTTCTTGGAAAGCAATTCACTATAGTAAAGAGAAGTTTCAGATCTAGTACAAAATCTTTGTCCCAAGACTTTACAATCCTCGTAGATGAACTTACAACAGAAACCTTCTACCGCTTCAGAACCTCTAAACTCTTCAATATATGAACGCCACCATTTGATGCACGGATCCTAATACGTGACTAACCAATTGTGTGGATCCCAGTACGTGACTTAAATCACCAACTAGAGAAGAAGATGTTGGCTGCAAAGTTCTTCACTTCATCAACAATGAAGATCAAGAAGCAGTTGGTTACAAAACCCTAAGGCGCAAAGAAGCAATAGCTTCTTTTAGAGAGAATAAGGTTTCGATCACCTTTTACATGTGTTCTCCATGTATTTTCTTATGTGACGGCCTTTAAAATAAGCCTTATATATGTTTAGGGTTGTGAGAAAAGAAAACCTATATAAATACATAAACATGGGCCAAAAATCAGATCTGAAAATCTGAATTTCCGTAACCTCAATAGATACCTCGATCGATCGAAAAGCTGTTGAGCTTCATTCATTAAATCTCGATAGATAGCTATTTGTTGAGAAGCTGTCGAGCAGCTGTTCGCAGGTGTCCAGTAGGTATCCAGCTATCTGTCCAACAGGTATCCAACTATCTGTCCAGCTTTAGTGAACACTTTTTCTTTACTTGTTTCTTGGTCCAATCTACATGGCTTTAATACTAGACTTGAACAACATGTTCTTTAAAGTATTAAATACATCCTAGATCTACCCAAATACAAGTAAAGTGCGTTTTGTCAAAAGATTAGCCAATTACATAAAATATGTCCTTAATAATCTCCCCTTTTAGCAATCTGTAATAAAACCACAACAAATAAATGAACATATGAGAGAAGTCATAAATCGCTCAACTCATACTCACTTGTTAAATATAATAAAATCTATCCTAACACAAACTCTTCAACAACTTTGCAAGAAGAGAGTTCATGACATGGAAGACTTTGACAACCTGTATTTCTGAAACACTTTAAACAAAACTTCATCAAGGCATCTTAGTGTGAAACAGAAATAATAGATTGCATACAAATAAAGAAACATGTGTATAAAGATAGAAAAGAAACAACACATGTAGAGGTAGGTGAGGAAAACATACATCATTATATATATATATCAAAGATAAGCACAATGTATATAAACATGATTACAAGACTTAGGTACAAGAAGAAGAAACTAAAAGTAGCTCCTACAACAACAAGGAGGTAAACACTCCCCCTAACAATATGAAACACATCTCCCCCTTACAAGGGCATGTATTTCTCCCCCTAACTTGTAGAATCTTAAAGAAAGAAACCACAAATTCTCCAATTTCTCCCCCTTTTTACCCGAGAAACATAAAGATGATCAAGGATGATCAAGGGGGTACAAAGAATCCATAAAAATACATGAATGTAATGAAACAAGATGTTATGGACGACAAGAAAAGAGAAACATGCAAAACATTTGGAAAATAATGCATGCAGAGGATCTCGATAGATCGAGAGGTGTCGAGAAGCTATCGAGACAACCTCGATGGATCAAATAGCTATCGAGAAGCTATCGAGGGAACAGGAACTTTCTCGATCGATCCACAAGCTATCGAGAGGTGTCGAGATTGTGATAAAAAATTAACTGAAGATCTTGACAGATAAGCCAGGTATTGAGGAGGTGTCGAGCCAGCTTTTAAAAGCAGTTTTTCAAGAAGAAAAACACAGACATGAATACACTCACGCATGCAACTCAACCAATGATTTAATCAACATATTAGACTGTCAAAATCATATCTCAACAAAAATTTGAAGCACATGGATCCCAAAACACACACACACACACACACTAAACAAGTCTAACCAATTTTATATTTCAAAAACAAGTTAAGACAGTTTAGTGAGTATACATCAACACATGTTAACCTTGTGATGGCCAAATTATATTGTACCTGCACATGTATCAAAAGTAGCAAAGAAAATTGTGTGTTATGTGTGAAGAACATCATAAAATTGCATAAATGTCTCAATATTATGACGATTTGAGATATGAGAAAATCACTTTTAATTCACACACAATCATAACTATTTGATGGAGACTATCACCTTCGAGGTACATCCTATAACTCCCACATCTCTTAGAAAACACGCTTGCAATTATATTTAAAGCATTTTGTTCTTTTTGCTTTTATTTTCTTTGCATATTTTTTTTTTATTAAGCAAACCATGCATGGGTATATAAAAGAGAGAAAATAAATACCTAATTATGTTAAGTTTTTTGATATTGCACTTTTGCTATGTCGAAGCATACAGATGTAATTTCATGATTGGCGGGTAACAATGGTGAGATGGTTATTTATGCTTTTCTCTTAGAATTTTCTAGTCCTACCTGTCAAAAAGAGTGATACGAGTGTTAAGTATAAAGGATCACTTAACCTTACTCATCACAAACAAAGAGCTACAAAACTCACTTGCTTAGTTGTTCATAAAGATACTCATCTAAGTTACAAGAGATACAAAATTTATAAAATTCTGTTTTAATGGCCATTTTAAGGTTCACAAGAACCAATGTACACATACACACATTGTTTTTGAATTTTTCTGATTTTTTTTTTAAAACAAAACAAAACAAAATAAAAACTAAACAACTAAATAAAAACAGACAAATAATCATGAAAGCATGAAAGAAAGATGCAAATGCATGAAGGCATGATAGAAAGGTACAAATGTATGAAGGCATGATTCCAAAAGCAGATAAGAAATCAAGCAAAGAGAGTCCTACTTAAGATAGAAAGAATTAAAGCAGAGGACAATAGAAAAAACAATTAAGTCTTAGGCTCCTTTCTCACCCACACAGCACGAGTCTTTGGCCGTGAAGATGAAAAGACACGTGTCCTAGTATGTCTACTAAAGGACATGGAAGAATTAAAATTCTCTTGAAATTGGGTTAAAAAGCTCAAGGCTTTTAATAACTTTCCAAACAAAGGTATAGGTCCTTGAGAGGAAACCTGTGACAGTTTGGACACTTGCTTTTGAGGATACAACTTAAAGCAATTAGGACGAATGTGTCCAGAAACACCATAATGGTGACAAATATGTGGTCTAACAAAGGATTTAGAATTAGCGAAATCAGTTTTGGATTTCATACCTTTATTAACTTTCTCAGATTGAGGCATAATGACAGTCCTTGATCCAGAAGCCGTGGAAGAGTAGGGGCTGGTGGAAACAGCATATCCTAAGCCAGTCTTATCAAAACTAGGCTTTTGAGCACTCAATACCCCATCAAGCTTTGCACTAGACATCCTCTCTATTTGAGTTCTAGCTTGACTAAGCTCAACCTTGAGATTCTTGACATTCTCTTCTAATAAGGTGTTCTCCACAATGAGAGTTTCAACTAACCTTGTAGTCTCATCTAGCTTGACTAACAGATTAGCTTTTTCAGTTTTTACCTCATTAAGCTCTTTCCTACAGAGATGAGAAGTCTTTTCAGATTTTATGAATTCAGTGCATAGCTTATCATAGGCTTCTTGAAGGGTCATCTTCTTGGATACTTAATTATCAGAAGAATCATCATTATCACTAGCACTCTCCAAAATCACCTTATTGGTTGAGATAGCAAAAGCCATAACGTGATCACACTCATTCACATACTCATCAGAAGAGTCATTATCAGTGTCACTCGAAGTAGCGACCAACCCTTTATCTTTTGAATTCTTGATCTTTTCCCTCATAAGGTAGTTTGGGCACTCTGTCCTTATATGACCAAAACCCTTGCACTTATGGCATTGGATGAGGGGGTTCTCATTCTTACCGCTTCTAGAGGATTTAGATTTCCTAGGAGGTTTGCCTTTATCCTTTTTCCTAAATTGAAGAAGCTTGATAATCTCATTAGTTATGAAGGTTAGATCCTCATCCTCATCATCATCCTCATCATCATCTTCATCTTCATCTTCAGGGTCCTCAATCTCTTCCTCTATACCCTTAAGAGCCAAATTTTTATTCTTTCCATCTTTTCCCATTGAGCCTAATTCCATCTCATAGGTTTGAAGTTTCCCTACAAGCTCAGTCAAAAGAATTTGATCATTGTCCTTTGCTTCTTTAATGGCAGTGATCTTGGCATAGAATCTTTCGGGTAAGGACTTAAGGATTTTCCTAACAATTTTGGATTTTGCTATAGACTCTCCAAGGTTGAAAGTAGAATTCACAATATCCTTGAGTTTAGCATAAAACTCATTAAAGGTCTCATCCTCCTCTATCCTTATTTCTTCAAAGCTACTAGTGAGTCTTTGAAACTTCACAATTTTTACTACCTTGGTACCTTTATAAGTGGTCTCAAGAATGGTCCATGCTACCTTGGCAACTTTTGTGGATGATATTTTCTTGAATTCCTCATTGGTCACTCCATAAAACAAAGCATTCAAGGCCCTACTGTTAAAATTTGCTGCTATGATGGTTGCGTCATCCAAATCCACTAACGATTTCTTTAGCTTAATCCATCCAATTTCAACAGTTTGCCATACCTGTTCACCTAGAGTCTGCAAAAATACTTTCATATGAACTTTCCAATATGCATAATTAGTGTCATCAAATAAAGGAGGAATCAAAAGAGATTATCCACGATCCATGACAACGGGGGTCAAGGATCACACTCAGGAAATTAATCTCAACTAGTGTACCCGTTCTGATACCACTGGTTGGAAAAATCCCGGTTAATGGAATTAACAAGTTTTAAACCCAAGTTGTTAATTAGATTTATTATGAATAAAATTTGTTAAAACAACCAAACATCAATATCATGTCAAAATCAGATGCAGTGGAAAAGTAAATAAGATAAGATATGATGACCCAGTAAAACCAATGAAATCAACTAGTTTTATAGTAAAAAACCTAGGAGGAAACCTTCCAGAAAAGTGATTCACTATAGTAAAAAAACCTTTGTCCCTAGACTTTACAATCCCCATAGATGAACTTACAGCGGAAACTTTCTACCGCTTCAGAATCTCTGAACTCTTCAATATATGAATGCCACCCTTTGATACATGGATCCCAGTACGTGACTAACCAATTGCATAGATCCCAATACGCGACTCCAATCACCAACCAGAGAAGAAGATGTTGGTTACAAAGTTCTTCATTTCATCAACAATGAAGATCAAAAAGCACTTGGTTACAAAACCCTAAGGCACAAAGATGCAGTAGCTTCTTTTAGAGAGAATAAAATTTTGGTCACCTTTTGCATGCGTTCTCCTTGTATTCTCTTATGTGACGGTCTCTAAAATAAGTCTTATATATGTCTAGGGTTGTGAGAAAAGAAAATCTTCACAAATATATAAACATGAGCCGAAAATCAAATTTGGAAATTTGAATTCTCGTAACCTCGATGGATACCTCGATCGATCGAGAAGCTACCGAGCTTCATTCATTAAATCTCAATAGATAGCTATCTATCGAGAAGCTGTCGAGCAAGTGTCCAGCTATCTGTCGAGCAAGTGTCCAGCTATCTGTCCTACTTTAGTGAACAATTTTTCTTCACTTGTTACTTGGTCCAATCTACATGGCTTTAATACTAGACTTGAATAACACGTTCTTTGAAGTATTAAGCACATCCTAGATCTACCCAAATACAAGTAAAATGCATTTTGTCAAAGGATTAACTAACTACATAAAATGGACTACAAGGTCTTGTTGATTGCAAGAATGGACCCATTGAAATATCTAATGAAGAAGCCTGTGCAAGATGGGAAGACAGCTAAATGGGTCTTTCTTTTATCAGAATTTGATATTAAATACGTTACCTAGAAATCTGTAAAGGAGGGAGCAATTGCTGATCACTTAGCCCATTGTTCACTAGAAGAAGCTGAAGAAATCCGAGACTTTCCAAATGAAGATATCATGGGGA
Source organism: Castanopsis chinensis (assembly GCA_032878915.1). Taxonomy (NCBI): domain Eukaryota; kingdom Viridiplantae; phylum Streptophyta; class Magnoliopsida; order Fagales; family Fagaceae; genus Castanopsis; species Castanopsis chinensis. The sequence goes on along the minus strand of JAVQMG010000116.1, from coordinate 4,095,596 downwards.
TCGAAGTGAAATCATGGAAGATGTATTTTGATGAAGCAACTAATTAAAATGAAAGTGTCATCAAAGTTCTCTTAATTTCTCTAAAAAGGAAAAACATCCCATTTTCAAGTAGACTTAACTTTTCTGCCACCAATAATGCCACTAAATATGAAGCTTGCATTATGGGATTACGAGCGGCCTTCGGTCTTGGGGTGAAAGAGTTGGAGGTGTACGGCGACTCAGCCTTAATAATCTTTCAGATTCAAAATAAATAGAAGATCAAAGAAGAAAGGCTAATGCCTTGTCATGAATGTCTTCAGAAGTGGGCCTCAAAATTCAGTAAGATCCAATACCAATATGTGCCAAGAATGCAGAATCAGATTGAAAATGCTTTAGCAATAATGGCATCCATGATGGATGAGCCAAAGGAAGATGAAGCTAGACCAATAGTGGTGGAACAAAAAGAAGAGCCAGCTTATTGCATGACAATAGAAGAAGATGAGGAAAAGAATAGAAAAGGTGAATGGTATTCACATATCCTACAATACCTCAAGGAAGGGACATGCCCAAAGTCTGCAAACAAGAATGACCAATTGATCATTAGGAAGTTGTCCACTAATTATATTACTTGTGGAGAGAGGTTTTACAGAAGATCATATGATGGAATACATCTCCTTTGTGTGATCACTATGGAAGCACATCAAATAATCAAAGAGGTTCATGAGTCAAGTTATGGGTCACAAATGAATGCACACATGCCGTAAAGGAAGATAATGAGAAAAGTTATTACTAGACTACTATAGAAGCCGACTATGCGGCTCATGTTTGGAATGCCATTAATGCCAAGTTCATAGAGATTTGAAGAACATGCCAACCATGCCATTACATACCATGACATCACCCTGGTCATTCTCTACATAGGGATAGACATTATTGGGAAAATTCACCCAACAACATCCTTTGGCCATGAATTCATACTTGTAGCCATTGATTACTTCACTAAATGGGTAGAAGCTGCCTCGTACTGAATTCAAAGAAAGTTGCTCAATTCATTCAGACAAATATCATTTACAGATATGGGGTACCACATGAAATTATCTTAGACAATGGGTTGCATTTCAAGGGAGAAATAAAGAAGCTGCTATGACAGCTCAACATTCAACACCACAAATCTTCACCCTACCATCCTTAGACTAATGGAGCAGTTGAGGCCACTAACAAGAATAAAGGTTGAATCTTGAAGAAGAGCATGAAAAACTACACTGGCACCTATAATTACCCTATGCACTTTGGAGGTATGGGACATCAATTCGATCTTCTACAGGAGCCACTCCTTATTCATTGGTGTATGGAATGGAAGCAATCCTCCCCATTGAAATGAGTGTTCGTTCATTGAAAATAGTGTTGGAGAGTGAAATCCCTAAAGTAGATTGGTTGCAAAGTAGATTGGTTGCAAAGTATATATGACTAGTTATGGATGATGAATGAGAAGAGACTTAAGGCCTTGTATCATATTCAAGGTTACCAAAGAAGGCTTAGGAAAGCTTTTGACAAGAAAGTAAGAACCAAAGATTTGAAGTTGGGGGATTTAGTGATAAAAGATATCCGAGCCTCGATCCAAGATGCAAACGAGAAGTTCAAGAAAAATTGGGCAGGTCCTTACATTATCAAGCAGATATACTTTAGGGGAGCAGTAAGGTTGAAGGATTTAGATGTAAACCCTTTCACTGAGCCAGCCAACATGGATCAACTAAAGAAATACCACGTCTGAGGTGGTAGTCTCAAAGCACCATGTCTAGAGTGGTTTTAAATTATGTTGTTTCCCTTTCTAGGTTTGTCAAAAAAAAAAAAAAAAAACAAAAAAGGTAGGTTGAAAAGCCAAAAGGGCAATCTACGCAAAAGGAGAGAGAGAGAGAGTGTGTGTGTGTGTGTGTGTGTGTGAGAGCCTGTTAGGTTGAAAACCTAAAAGGGCGGCCTAGGCAAAAAGTTAAGATAATAAAAAAAAAAAAATGAACTACGTGATGACCTGATCTTTCTGCCAAGAGGGTACGTAGGCAACCATGCATTAGTCCAGTCACAATTTACTTAAACCTACCATTTACCCATAATTTTTTTTTTCCAAAAGTTCAACCATTCCATTTAACCATGCCATTACACAAAATCCAAAACCCAAACCCAAAACCAAATCCTAAAAAAAAAACAGACCCTAAAAACCTACACCTTAAACAAAGCCCTTAACCTGAAACTCCTGAATAATTCCTAAAACTAAAAGTTTCACATCCACTTTTAAAATAAAACATGTTCAAAGCCAAAAAAATAAGATGGTCATTTTTTCTTCAGTCTTTTCTCCTTGGGTTGATCATTGCTTTCATCTATGTTAAGTACCTTGTCATCTGGGTCCCTCCTTTTAAATTCATAGTTGTCAGTCTCTTCTCTTTCTCGGCTATCTTTGAAGAATTGTTTTCTCATAGCAACCATGTCAGCATCCTTGTCTACAATCTTGTTCACTAGCCAATTAGAGTAGTCAATGGTTATCCTTTGAAAGTGAATCTTATCAAAGGATTGATCCACTCAGTCAGCCATCTCCAAGCCGTACAACATGTTCCTTATAGAAGTAGGATTTTTGTCCATAAAAGTAAAAGGTTTTCTTATTTTTTCACTGGGTATTCCTTGCTCATATTGGAATTGCCTTAAAAGTCTGTCAGCCTTATAGAAAGTTGCTTTCCTTAACCCAACTAGGAAAATATGATATGATTCTAGAGACCGCAACAAAGGGGATGGGCACTTCCACCAATAACTATTCCACCAAATTGAGGCACTGGAATTCTATTTCAGAGGTTTCACCCAATCACTCTCAGTTTGACACTCAGTTTTGAGGACAGTCCTATTGAGAAAATTGCCAGGACCATAATCAGCAATAGTAGGCGTGGCAACCATGTCCAATCTTTCCATCAACCATATTTGCAAAGCCAAGGGACTCCTGAGAAAGTTTTGTGAATCTCCACCATGGAATACAGAGTCCAATCCCAGAAGAGTTTCTGCCAAGATCAAAGGAACAGGATTATCACCATCTTTAATCTGACTCACAATACTTATGGCTTAAGCATCCACAAAATTTGCCTTTCCTAAGCAAAGCAAGAATTTTCCCACTAAGCAAAGAGCTAAGCCAAAATTATTTTACATGTTGTCAGTCACTTCGTGAGTACGTTTATTAATCAATCCGGAAATAACTGTACAAAGATTCACCATGTGCCCTTTGATCATGCTACTAGTAATTGAAGTAGGAAGTCCTAGAGTATCAGATAAATTTTCCCTATGCCTAGAATCACAAGAAACTGCTACGAATTTCTTGCTAGGATCATAACCCAGGATAGCTGAAAGTTCTTCAATGGTGGGACAAAGTTCAGCAGTTTGAAACCGGAATACATGGTCTTCAGTATCCCAAAACTTTACAGCAGCACGGAGGAAATCCCACTTGATCTTGACATTCCTTAGAGCCTTAATTCCCTTTAGTTTGTAGGTTGTAAAATTGGTCTTGGTGCTAAAATTAAAGCTATAAACCCATATGTTGATATCACGAATTGTTGAATGAGAAAATCTTTGATTGTTAGCCAAGGATAACTATTGCTTGTGATTATTATGTCTTACTAACTTTGATGCAGAGAGATTTATTTGTAGGAAAGATTGTTAAAGTAAGCTACTTCAGTTCTTAATCAAGTTTAAATAAGTTTCAAAGAGTTTGTAACTAAGTAGGAAAGTGTTTCATGGTCACAAACTTTTCATGGTCACCCGTCGAAAAGTGTGAGGAGTCAACCCACCGTGGCGTAAGCCAATCGGCACATTAAATTGCCATTCAGCATTCCCTAAGTGCCAAACAGCACTCCTCAAGTGCCGAACAACACTTAACTCCACCAAGGCTTATTTATCTTGTTTTGTGTTTTTGGGTACTCTTTAGATCTGTTTTACCCTATTTAACACTCTAAAAGATTTTTTTTTTTTTTTGGTTAAACTAGGGCATTCAGACATGCCTTACCCATTTGTTTTCAAAAACAAAATCATCACTTCATCACTACTTTCAAAAAAGGAGAAAAGAGAAAAATTGATCAAATTAAGATTTTTTAAAACAATGAATTCATATCTCAAACTAGGGGCATTCGACCATGCCTCATTCATTTTCAAAAAAAAAGGGGGGGGGGGGGAACCATCATCATCATATTTTCATAAAAAGCCAAGATTTCAAGATTTCCAAAAATCATGTATTAATTTCTTAACTAGGGGCATTTGGCTCTGCCTCATTCAAGTAAGTGCAAATTCCATTTTATTTGGTCAAGATAAGTTAAATTGGTACTACAAGACCTCATCAGGTGAATTCTAAACTTGTCTCACTCAAAGTTCTAACAAGATCAGAAGCAATGCAAAGGATAAAGAGCTAAAAGCTGAAATTAATACAAATTTGTCTAAGAAACACTTCTTCTTGTTTTTATAGAAAAGTTAAAAACACAAATCAAGCATCATTGGGACTTTGGGTCTGCCTACACGAAGACCTTCTCGACCCATCTCTAGAGGAGCCGTGTTCAGTGTTTCCTTCTTGACTTGAATAAAACCAAGATTCCTACTACTGGTTTTCAAGCTCAAGATTTCTAATCCTTTCCTCCAAAGATCTCCTGGTGGCATCGGCCAATGCCATTCAACTCACCTAAAAAATCAACAAAGACAAGTGTTAGATCAATCATAAGGAAAGTTCAAGGAAAAAAAAACACCCAGAGAGCATCATCTTATACCCAGCTCACTTCATTGATCACATATTGGGAAGACTGAGTACGTGCTACTAGTTGCAAGCCTCCAATCATTTGCACACTTTCTTTCACAAGATCAGCATCGACTTAAAGTACAAATGCATCAGTTCATGCACAACTCAACCATCCAAAAAAAAAGGACAAGAAACTAAATGATTCAGGAATGTACTAGATCAGGCCAAGGAACATTCAGGGTATGCTCTAGCCTGTCTAAACTCATGGAGCTATACAACCCATTAGGATTCATCACTTTATATTGCCACATAGGAAAGTGAGGATAAGTCTAAATGAAAGAACTAGAAGCCCCGCTAGCATGACTAGGAGGGGGGTTCTCTTCTTCCTCTTCCTCTTCCTCTTCTTCAGAAGATGAATCCTGAAAGTGCAACATGCAAATATTGACCCAAGGCCAAAATATAAAGGATGAACATACAAGATGAAATACAATTTGACTTCAAAAGGGAAGGGAAATACCGATATCACAAGAATGCCAGCTAGACTACCCTGTAATTGAGTTTGAATAAATTCAAAATAATTTCCTGGTATCCCTGAAACAACCTGGCCAATTTGAGCACGAGCAATCTCTTCATTAGCTAGAAGGTCAGCCAACTAGATGGAGGGACAAGGAGGAACTAGAATTGTTGTAGGAGGGTACACGTGTTGAAATTGAGGCAACACCCAATTGCCAAGATACCAATACCTCCATGGCCACACTCAAACAATACCTAACAACTATTCAGCTCTAAAACCCATTCACACTCAGCACACTCCTCACATCCACACCAAGGATTTAAAGACATCTAAAAATTATAAAGAACCTAAAATGAAAAGAAGACCTAAACCACAATCAAACACAAAAAACCCCACACAAAAATGGAAAACTCACATCAGCCATAGTTAAATTGTCAATCGCTGTACGCCAAACTTCCAAAGAACGCTTGGAAGGCTTTAACAGACGATATTTGGGCAACCAACGAAGAAGCCTCGGATATATGTCATTAACATCTACATGGACTTGAGGACCATTCCCAAAATATTCATACATCCAAACCTTAAAAAAAAAAAAAAATCAACACACATCGTTATGATATAGCCAAAAACAATTTTCAAAACAAAACCCACACATAGTAAAAAATTCCAAATCTCACCTGCCAAACAAATGGTGCACCACCTAAGCTTGAGAAGCTACAGTAAGAAAGTTATTTCATGAAGTGCAAAAGGGTAGCGTAAGCCATGCCACCCCAATCATAATTTTTCATTTGGTCAATATCCTTCATACTCCACAGGTAGTGCAAACTAATAATACTACCTAAGTCCAGGCATAAGAAAGTCCCAATGAAGAGAAGCATGAACATGCGTGTGCTAGTTCTCAATGTTTTCATACGGCCACATCAAAGGGACATTTTCTCTATTCAGTTTTGAAGTCACTACGCCTAAGAGACTCTTAATCTCTTTTGAAGTGAAGGAATCATTGATCTTGATTCTTTCACTGCCCAATCTCAAGCTTGTAATGACAGAGAATTCGTAAGGCGTCATCATCACTTCACCAATGCCTAGAAAATGGAATGTGCACGTGGTATCCCAAAACCGTTTGGACAAAGCAAAGAGTAACTGGAGATCCTTGTACTCATGAGTTTCTTAGTTCAATAAAGCTTCGTAAAAGTATGAAAGCCGGCTTCATTGATGATGTTCTTAATATCCAAAGACAATATTTCCCATATGCCTTTCAACATTTGAACGCTACCTCGGCTCTTAAAGTTCTGCAAAACAAAGTATGACCTATCATCAGGACAACCAAAAATGTCATACCTAACCAAAAACTTTTCCCTCAGCCAAAAACAAATTTCATATCCAACCAAAAAATTGTCCCACGACCAAAAAAAATTCACATCCAACCAAAAAATTTTCCATGACCAAAAATCTCATGTCCGACCAAAAAATTTTCCATGACCAAAAAACAATTTCATGCCCAACAAAAATTTTCAATGATCAAAGTTCCATGACCAATACAAAAAAATACATACCACCACAAAATTTTTCTATACCCATTCTCACCAAATTTTACCATGCTCGTGAAATAAAACTTACACATGCCAACGAATTTTCCGCACTCATCATGAATTTGTTCGACCAAGCTTATGCAACAAATTTTTCATAACTTCAATTCCCCAAAATTAAAGCTAAAATTCATTCAACAACACCACATATTACATACATTGCCAAATCCCAAGTTTCAAATTCCAAATTTCATGTTTCAAATTTCAAATTCCAAGTTTCAAGTCTCAAATTCCAAGCAAAACTCCAAATTGAGGTAAAGAAGCCCCTTGGTTACCTTTTAGCAAGATCGAGGTAGAGAAGCTTGTTGATCAACCTTTAAGTAAGATCAAGGTAGAGAAGCCCTTTGATTGACCTTTTAGCAAGATTGAGGTAGAAAAGCCCTTTGATCAACATTTCAGCAAAATCGAGGTAGAGAAGCCCTTTGATCAACGTTTCAGCAAAATCGAAGGAGAGAAGCCCTTTGATCGACCTTTATGCAAGATCGAGGTAAAGAAGCCCTTTGATCGACCTTTATGCAAGATCGAGGTAGAGAAGCCATTTGATCGACCTGCTAGCAAGATCAAAGTAGAGAAGCCATTTAATCAACCTTCCAGCAAAATCGAGGTAAAGAAGCCCTTTGATAGACCCCTTAACAAGATCGAGGTAGAGAAGTGTTAGGATTAGTGCCCTTGAACCTATTGTATGATGCTATGTATGACATTATGTATGACTTAATGTTGTAATTAATAAAGTTGTTTTATTATAATCTAAAATAATGATAACATGAATATTGGACATTGTCATATAGTCCATGACATGCATAGTATGCGATTTATGTGAAAAGTCACAGAAGATATAAATCACAAGTTTTTTGTAAACTCAGAATTATAGTTCATAGTCGGTGATGAAATTGAGCATTTCATCTGTGAAGAATATAACATATCAACTAAGATGATTTGTCTTGATCATGGAAGTGGAGACTTCTAGTTGGTATGTTGATATATTTTAAGAGTTAAGACATGTTGAAATGGACCGCTATGAAACTTATTATTCTCCTAACGACTGTCAAAAGAATAATAAATCTCACGACTTCTATTTACATGAAATCTTAATCTTAAGAGGATAATGGACTTGATCATGAAATATAGGTTGCTTTGATACATCAGGAGTGAGATCTAAAGACACGATCAAAACCTCAGTATGTTGGGCAGCTACATTTCGTGTTGATGAAACATATATTCTCAAGATGGAATTTATAATCTCTTAATGGAGATATAAAATATTCCCTTGAGATAAGTTTAATGAGTTTGATTCTTCAAAGTATTAGACTTAACCACTTTAATAAGGAGTTACTAAAGTATATATTTATGAAATTGGATTTCATAAATATATGATGAATAACATAAAGGATTAAACTGGGTATTTAAGGATTAAGATGTATTAATTTACAAAGTGGCAGTTTACATGCATGACTTTGTATTACTATGAATATTTTATAAAGGGGTTGCATGCATAATAAGGTCTTGGGATATAATTTATAAATAAGGCCTAAAGTGCAACTATATTTATATAGTGGTATTAAATATAATTAATGGTAACTTTAGACTTGTCAAGAGTTGACAGAAAAGCTCAAGGCCCATTGGAGCTAATATCTTATTGGTCCCTTTTGGTCCCACTCCAATCCACACACTAAAACCCAATTGGAAAGGCCCAAAAGGGTAGCCCAATTAGAAAGGCTCAAAAGGCTAGCCCAATTAGATAATTAGTTAGACACAAAGGGAGAAATATACAGAATTTGGAAAAGAGTGTGACATCATTGTAAAATGGTGTGTATGTGAGTGTGAGACACTCTCTTATTCTCCTTTTGAAAATTGATTGAGAGACTACACTTCTTAGGCGTAAAGTAGAATTGGAGTGAAAATTAAAATTGTTCCCGAGTACTTCTAATCCTTTGTTTTGAATTTTACCACACCAACGTACATTCTTTTGTTCTTGAATTCTAAAATTTGCATAGTACATGTTAACAATTGCAAATGAAGTAGATCCGTTAATTTTCCGCTGCGTATGTTTTGTATATGATACAAACATGTATTTAACCAACAATTGATATCAAAACGGTCTTCAAATTCGAATCTTTATAACATGTTTTGTGAGTTTTGGAATTAGGGATAATAGTTTCACGATGTTAGAAAATTATATATTTAATTTTCTGCGTGGTTGTTGAAACTATGGTTTGATGAAAACTAATATTGATGTTATGATGTTGTTTAAATTTGAATATAAGTATGGTAAACTGGTCTTTAAGACTATAGCATCAATAGAATTTAGTTTTGACATCAAATTCTCTCTATTATATTCATATGATGGTTGTTTGTTCATGAAAAACCGTTGAAAGCTGTTTACATTTGCCCTTTAAAATCTGAAAACACACGTTTTTCGTGAGTTATCTTCTCATGAAAAATGCCTTTGAATAAAACTTTTCGTAGGTAAACTTTACTTGCAAAACAGTGGCGAGACAGTCGCGAAAGTTTCTGTTTGAATTTTGTGTTTTCACTATTTTTCCTTAACCCATTTTCACGGGAAGAGCTTAGTTGCGAGATTCTCGCAAAAATGCCTCTTAAAGGGAATTTTGAATTTTTTCTAAGTGTTTTCAAATGTATAAAGTGCAAAGCTATGTGTGATTAGATTACACATGTTTACAAATTTAAAAAAAAAAAAAAAAAACTTTCTTTTAAAAGATCTATTGGGAGAGAGATACAAGAATTGGATCTCATGGCCTCCATTGTCGATTCATAGTAGTGTGAAATATATACTTTGTCTTTGCTTCAAGCTTAGCATTCCATGCAGAAAGTATTTATTTCATGATCCTACAAGATTGAATTTCCTGGTTTATAGTGGTTTGATCAAACACCTTGTCTTAGCCTCGAGCTTTGCATTCCATGCAAAAGGTGTTTTGTATCATGGTACTACAAAGTAAGCCTGTTAAGGGGATGAAATGTGGCTACACATGATTCTAGACAATAGTATATACTAGACTAAATATCCTATCCTCTATGATAAGTTCTTACTATTATTATTTAGAAGTCAAATGTAAAACGACATATTATCAGTGTTTGATAAGAGTTATCATGATAGCACTAATAATGAAAATAGTTTTCAATCAATCATAGTATTTAATATTCACTCTTTGCTAAGGGATATTGAATATGTGATTGGGTTGTCGTTGCATATATTATATTATGGTTTTATTAAGGTTCTATACTATATGTTTATATGCTAAATTGATAATGTCCAGTTTACTTATTATATTCTTGTTTATTGTTTTCAGATTTAAATTATGGCATCATTTAGCCAACTTGTTACTATTCTTAATCAAAACAAATGGACTGGATCCAACTATGTTGACTGGAAAAGAAATTTGAACATTGATCTTACTGCTAAAGAGCACAAATATGTGCTTACTCAACTATGTTCTAACTTTCTATCATTAGATGCTCCTTTTAAGGAAAAAAAGTGATATGATCGTTGGCAGAAATCTAATGAGATGGCAAAAATCTAATGAGATGGCAAGGTGCTATATCTTGACATCTATCTCAAATGTTCTACAACATCAAATGCAGGATGTAGAATTGGCCTCGGACATTATGCTAAGTCTAAAGGAGATGTTTGGTGAGCAAGTCCGTTCTGTAAGGCAAGAAACTATGAGAAAGATTATAATACCAAAATGGCTTAAGGTACTTTAGTGAGGGAGCATTGTCTTAGGATGATCTCTAATATAAATACATTGGAAGTTTTAGGTGCCAATATTAATGGAGAATCTCAAGTAGATATGATACTTCAGTCACTATTAGAATCATTCAAGAAATTCAGAATTAACTATAGTATGAACTAAAAGATTTATTCGTTGTCTGAATTAATGAATGAGTTGGTAGTGGCGGAAGGCATCCTTGGTACTTCTAGTATTGATGCCAATATGGCTAAAGCTTCTACTTCTCAATCTAAATCGAAAGGCGAGGGTAAGAAGGAGAAGAAAAAAGACTTCGCCAAGCAAGATGGTAAACAAGTTACCTTAGGAGTTGCCAACAAAGAAAAGAAAATCAAAGGAAAGTTTTTCTATTGTGGTGAGAAAGGACATTAGAAGAGAAATTGTCCAATATTTAAAGCTGCTAAAAATAAGGGTATAAAAAGTTCATTTCTTCTTGAAATATGTTTAGTACAGAATCCACGAATTCCTGATGTGTGGATTCAAGTTGTACTAATCATATCTACAATTCTTTGCAGGGGTTCTAGAAGACCAGAAAGCTTAATGAAGTGGAAATATTCTTACCTTGGATTCCAGTTATAGCTGTTGGAGTCTTTAATTTGTGTTTTGAATTTAGAGTTTTAATATTGGAAGACTGTTTGTATGCACCTAATGTTCGTAAGAATTTAATTTTTGCAACTTATTTAAGTAAACATTGATATGTTATCCTGAAAGATAATGTTGTAATAAAGAAGGGTAAAGTGTTTATCTATTCTGGCAATATTGTTAATGATCTTTATATTTTAACTCCTGATAATCATGAATTATACAATTCTGAATTAGATAATAACTCTCATGTAAAATCATTAAAGAGAAAATTTCCTTCTACAAGTGATGCATATCTTTGGAACTTGCGTCTGGTTCATATTAATTCAAACAGAATTGAAAGACTTATCAAACATGGACTCTTAGGGCCCATGGGCTTTGATGGTTTTCCAGTTTGTGAATCTTGTTTGGAGGATAAAATGACCAAACGACCTTTTAATGCAAAAGGTAGAAGAGCCCAAGAGTTGCTAGAATTAGTACATTCAGATGTATGTGGTCCTATGTCAATCCAAGCAAAAGGTGGCTCATTATGAGTATGAGATTTGGCAAATGGATGTCAAGACTGCATTTCTTAATGGCAATCTCGAAGAAGAAGTCTATATGATGCAACTGGAAGGTTTTATAGCAAAGAACTAAAAGCATATGGTATGCAAGTTAAAAAGATCCATTTATGGACTTAAGCAAGCATCTAGGTCATGAAACATCAGATTTGATCAAGCAATCAAGTCATTTGGTTTTGAACAAAATCTTGATGAACCATGTGTGTACAAAAGACATCGAGACAAAGTAGTAATATTCCTAATGCTTCATATTGATGATATTCTACTCATTAGAAATGATGTAGGGGTAATGTCATTAGTAAAGCTATGACTGTCAAGCCAATTTGATATAAAGGACTTGGGTGAAGCTAACTATATTCTAGGGATCAAGCTTTGGCGAGATCGCAAAAATAAGATGTTAGGTTTATCACAAGCTGGATATATTGATAAGGTTCTAGAACGGTTTAGCATGCAAAATTTCAAAAAAGAATTACTTCCTTTTAGACATGAAGTTCCTTTGTCTGCTGACCAAAAGCCTAAGACTCTTGAGGAAGAAAATATGATGAGACAAATTCCTTATGCTTCTGCAGTATGAAGTCTCATGTATGCCATGCTATGTACTAGGCTAGATATCTATTATTTAGTTGACATAGTCAGCCGATATAAATCAATTCCATGACCAAAACATTGGCAAACTGTAAAGAATATTCTCAAGTATCTATAGAGAACGAGAAATTATTTGCTTGTTTACAATAGTGAGGATTTGATTCCTATTGGCTATAAAGATTCAGATTTTCAATCTGATCTTGATTTTAGAAAGTCCACTTCAGGTTGTGTGTTCACCTTGGGAGGTGGAGCCATAAATTGGAGTATTAAGCAATCTTTTATTGCGAACTCCACCATGGAAACTGAATATGTTCCTGCTTGTGAAGCAGCAAAGGAAGCTGTTTAGCTCAAGAAATTCCTTTCTGATCTTGGTGTTGTGAGAATGGAGCAAGTTCCCATCATATTGTTTTGCGAAAATAGTGGAGCGGTTGCGCAATCCAAAGATCCAAGGAATCATAAGAAAGGAAAGCACATTGAGAGAAAGTATCACATTATTCGAGACATTATTGCTCGAGCTGTAGTAGTAGCAAATATTGATAGTACAAGTAATCTAGCGAATCCCTTCATCTCACACAATACAATAGTCCATATACAATACAAGAATAAAGGTGCCTAACATACCCTTCCCCAATTAAAACACCTTGCCCACAAGGTGAGGAAACCTGGAATGCAGGCAATGCAAAGACCCCTTAGTGGCATCTTTAGGAGCATATCCTAGCCACTGCACTAGAACTTTAGTGACAACACGAGTCCTTAAGGTCTTGGTCCTGGTCTGCAGCATAACAATGGGCTTAGTGGCAACCTGCCCTTCATCATCTACAGGTGGTAAAGTTGGCAAAGGTGTGACATGTTGACCTAGTTTCAACTTTAAACAAGAAACATGGAAAATAGAATGAATTTTAAACTCAAGAGGTAAATCCAGCTTGTAAGACACAGACCCAACTTTCTGTATCACCCTGAAAGGATCAAAATACCTTGGAGACAACTTCCACTTCCCTTTAGAAGCCAAAGTTTTCTGTCCATAAGCCTATAGCCTCGATTAAACCCAATCACCCATCATAAATGATCTATCTTGCTTATGCTTATTAGCTTGAGACTTCATCCTCTCTTGAGCAACATGAAGATGGCCCTTAAGAATAGACAAAACTTCCTCCCTTTGGCTCAAAATAGAATCCAAGGCATCTACCCTGGTTGCGTTAGGAATGTAACTCTGCAACTTTGAGCAGGAAAGCCATACAAAACTTCAAATGGTGACAACTTGAGGCTAGTATGGAAGTTAGAATTGAACTAAAACACTGCAAATGGCAACCATTCAACCCATTTAGTTGGTTTGTCACTAGTAAAAGCTCTAAGGTACTGCTCCAAGCTTTTGTTGACAACCTCGGTTTGGCCATCTGACTAAGGATTATAAGCTGTAGACATAGCCAACACTGTACCCAGCAATTTGAACAATTCAAACTAGAATAATGAAGTCAAATTTGCATCTCGATCATTAGAGGCAGGCATGTCATGGAGTTTGAATATATACTGGAGGTATAAGGCACAACCTTAGCAGCAGTGCAAGGGTGAGACAAAGGCACAAAATGGGCATACTTTGTTAACTTGTCGACCAGAACTAGGATCACCTCAAACCCTTGAGACTTAGGAAGTCCTTCAACAAAATCTAAGATCACATCAACCTAAGGAGTAGTAGGAATGACTAATGGTTGCAGCAAACCAACTGGGGCATATGTCTCAAACTTGATTCTCTGACAAACATCACAATCGTTAATAAAATTCTTCAAATTAGTCTTCATGCCATGCCAATAGAACACCCTCTTAGCTCTTTGAAAGGACTTTAAAAAACCATAATGGCCTGCCACAGGATTACTATGAACCAACTGCAAAAACTTTGACTTTAAGGGGCACAAGGGTCCCAAGAAGAATCTACCTTTGTAGAAAATCAAATCATACTGAAAGGTAAAACCTTTGGGAGGAGCACCAGATTGAATTGAAAAAAGAAGTTGTTGAACAAAAGGATCTTGAGAGTAGCTATCCTTGAGAACAACCGACCATGTGGGATCAAGAACTGAGAGAAGGAACAAACAACTTATTTTCTGTTGAAGAGGCAGCTACAAGTCCTCAGGAACAAGGTCAGACTTCTTGGAAAGTGCATCAGCCACCCTGTTGTCTACACCCTTTTTGTATTCAACCACAAAAGCATATCCCAAGAGCTTAGACAGCCATTTTTGCTTAGCTAGTGTGGCAATCCTTTACTCCAACAGGAATTTTAAGCTTTAATGGTCAGTCTTCACAATGAAGGGTCTGCCCACTAAATATGGTCTCCACCTTTTGACAGTAGTTGCTAAAGCTAGGAGCTCAGTCTCATAGGTGGACAAATGCTGGTACTTATTTGATAGAAAATGGCTAGTGTATTCAAAAGATTTAGATAAAGCATTTTGTTTTTGTTGCAAGTTGTTTAATTCAACAACACATGGTAGTGGTACAAATCAACTTACTAAGAATCGGAGAAATATTAGCAATAAGATTAAAAATCATGAAGCAAGCAAAGAGCACGTTACTAACATGAATGCTTGGATTGATTTAGATATGAGATTATTGAAAAATAAAACAATTGATAAAAATTTCCAAGAAGAAGTTAACAAAGAGAAAGATCATTGGAAAAAAGTGTTGTTAAGAATTATTGCTATAGTAAAAAATCTTGGAAAAATAATTTGGCCTTTCGAGGAAATAATGAAAAGATCTATCAAGAAAAAAAAATTAAGTCTAATTGAAATGATTGCAGAATTTGATCCAGTAATGCAAGAACATGTTCTTTGTATTCAACATGGTGTAATTCATAATAATTATCTTGGACATAATATGCAAAACGAATTGATACAATTGTTAGCCAATGAAATTAAAGGTAAAATTATTAAAAAGATTAAGGAAGCAAAATATTTTTCAATTATACTTGATTGTACTCCTAATGTAAGTTATCAAGAATAAATTACTCTAGTACTACGATGTGTGGATATTTCAACTAGTCCAATAAAATGAGCATTTTGTAGAATTTTTTAAAGTAGATGATACTTCTGGAAAATGTCTTTTTAATAAAATTATAAGTGTAATAAAAAGTCTTGAACTTGATATGAATGATGTACGTGGACAAGGATTTGACAATGGGTCTAATATGAAAGGAAAAAAATAAGGGGTACAAAAAAGAATTATCGATATAAACCCTAAAGCATTTTGCACACCATGTGGTTGTCATAATCTTAACCTTATGCTATGCGATGTGGCCATTTCTTGTCCTAAATATCTTTTGTTGGAGTAATACAATGTATATATACATTATTTTCTTCTTCCACAATGCGATGGAAAATTTTACAAGATAATGTGCCAAATTTAACTCTTAAACCATTGTCACAAACACATTGGGAAAGTCAAATTGAAAGTGTAAAAGCAATAAAATTTCAAGTTTTAGAAATAAGAGATGCTTTGTTACAATTAGCAAAAACGAGTGAAGATCCTAAAACAAAAAGTGAAGCTGATTTTTTGGCAACATATGAACTTGAAAGTTTTGAATTCTTGTTAGGCATGACTATTTGGTATTATATAATTTTTGCCGTTAATTCTGTTAGTTAAAATTTACAATCAAAAGACATGCATATTGATGTTGCCATAGATCAACTAAAGGGTCTCATATATATATATATAGAGAGAGAGAGAGAGAGAGAGAGAGAGAGAAGATGGATTTACATCTGCTACGATTTCCATCTAAAGAGATTGCAACCAAAATGGAAATAAAGCCTATATATCATGAAAAACGTATAATTCGTAGAAAGAAACAATTTGATCGGCATGTCAATAATGAGATAACACAATCTGCTGAAGAATCTTTTAGAATTAATTATTTTCTATATATAGTAGATCAAGCTATTTCATCAATTGAAAGTAGGTTCGAAAATTTTCAAATATATGAAGATATTTTTGGTTTTTTATTTAATTTTGAAAAACTAAAAGCACTAGATGATAATAGTTTGAAAAAGTATTGTCTTAATCTCGAAAGTTTTCTCAAATATGATGTTTATTATGATATTGATGGCTTAGATTTATTTCAAGAACTAACAGTTTTAAAAGAAGTTATGCAAATAGATGAAAATACTCCAATTAATTAAAAGGACTAAATTCTTTTCTAAATGCATATATTGCTTATAGAATATTGCTAACAATACTTGTTACAGTTGCATCTGTAGAAATAAGTTTTTCAAAATTAAAATTAATAAAATCTTATGTAAGATTTACTATGTCACAAGAAAGATTAAATGGATTAGCAATATTATCAATTGAAAAAGAAATGTTAGAGGAACTTAAATACAAAAACTTAATTAGTACTTTTGCATCTCAAAAAGTAAGAAAAATAGATTTTAAATAAAAAAAATTTAATATATATTATTTGATTAATATTTAAATATAAAAAAAATGCTCCACTTAAAATTTTCTCCTAAGGTCTCCAAAGTTGTTGAGCTGGCCCTGTTTCATATCATATAATAATTAAAACAACTAAAATTTCCCTACTATGTATCTGAAATAACAATCATACAATAATCTCAACCATGCATAAAATTTTCTCCATTAATTGATATTTTGTTCACATGTGACTTGACTTAAAACATGACCTAACCATCAAAATATTTATTCCAACCATCCATAAATTTTATATATCTTCGTATATCCAATGCAGACCCTAAGAAAAATCCCAACTCGATCAACATCTGCAAATTAACTTAAATCCACACCCAGTACCAGTAGCATCCTGCATCCCCACCAAAGAATTTTACTCACTTTTCTTTAACCTTCCTAACTGCCTTGCATAAAACCAATAATGACATTTAGCGTTTCAAACAAAATCCCTTTAGGATTTGAATCTCCACTTAAAATGTATTAAAAAAACTTACCTTGCAAGATGGGTACGTAATACTAACTATATACTATTTGATCCAACTTTGAAAAAAAATCACCCTAGTTTAACGTGAACAAATAACTGGCTCTTCTGCTATGGTCTCTAACAATGGTTTCCTTGACCTGCACATTGACAACCTATGCATAAACTCTGGCGAGGAATATTCCTCAATATCATCCAAATTCAACTTTGGCACCGGCACCGGCACTGCCGCCTCATTTTCCTGCCAATCATCAGCTGTTTTTCCCTCCACCAACAAGGGAACATCTCCAGGCTCCGGAAATGTCCTTATGTTGGCATCGCCAGAACCACGCTTGGCTGGAGAATTGGCGGTGAGGAACAAGGCACCCATGTCAGCTGCTGTGACAATAGAGTTGAGTCTCTTCATGGGGAACATGACATAAACGTTAGCCATCTCTAGGTCTTCGTCGGCGTTGAGTGCAGAAAACCTTCGACCAATTTGGAGAGACTTTGAGTTTACAACGAAGAAGTTTGGTGTTTCAAGCATGAGTTCAGCTGCTTTAATGGGTGCGTGGAATTCTTGAATTTGGCCGCAAGGGAAGATCACTTTTGTGGCTCTAGATTGCTTGCCTCCTGGGCTGGATAGAGCACAAGAAACGTAGTTTCCCATATGATATGCCTTGTGAATATAAATGTCAAGAAGAGAAATGTAAATAAGCAAAACGGTACTTAAAGAAAACTCGGAGTACTAGCTAGCTAGATATATAGGAGTATGTGGGCTTTGAGTTTGATGAATAAGTTAGCTAAAGAAAGAGATGGAAGTGGATTTGTGTTGGGGTTGGAGAGGTTTGAAGGAGAAGAGATGGTTTTGGAGAGGACTTTGTCTTGGGATTAATGAGTCAAATTTGGGAGTACTGGGGGTGTGGGTAACGAAGAGCTAGGGAGTTGGGGAATAATAACGAGTCAATTTTATAAGGCAGAAGCTAGCTAGAAAAAGTCTAAACAAGAAATATACATAATGAATATAGAAGATTCTAGTAAGGAATGAGCCAGTTGTGTAGAGAAGTTGGGGTTGACATTCTTGCGAGTCCGAGTCCGAGTCCGCGTCCGCGTAGGGAAATTTAAAACAATATTTATTTATTATTTATTATATACTATTTAAGAAACATATTGGAAGGTACATTTCCAGTTGGTAGTTGATTTTATCATGTATGCTTTATCATTTCCAACAATTATCCTATCTTAACGTGTGAGACCCACTCCTTTTCCCTTTGTAAAGGGAGTTTTCTTTCTTTCTTTCTTTCTTTTTCTGTGTGTTTATTGGTCTTGCTTGTGTTTCGTATATATAGAAGTAATACAAACTTTTATGACTTTCATATATATATATATATATATATATATGTATATTTTTTTTTTTCAAATCTTCGATATAAGAAAAAAGACTAACAATATCTGTGTATCTCATCTAATTAATTATCTCATTCTTTACTTGATAGTAATACCACCCCCCCGCCCCCCCCCCCCCCCCCCCCCCAAAAAAATGACTAATATTTGGATCATCGCTTGCTAAGATATATCTTTCAGCACCGAAAATGGATTTTTTTGGAAGAATGATCAATAATTAATATAGTTATAATTAAAAAAGAACTTCCACCAAAAAAATTAAAAAAGAACAGGAAAGCATGTGAACGACGAATATATATAAATATAATATGACCATAATTGAACAGTAAAGTTTGCATGAACTTTTTGCTAATTTGTCTTTCTGAGAGAATTGAAGGAAGTGGTGGCAATGTCGATTACACTAGTCCGTGCTGTTCTAAAAGTTCAGCTCATCACATACTATAAGCTAACTGCGTCACGGGAGCCTTGGTGCCACATTTCCTAGTATCTTTCCCAATCATATATATATATATATATATATATATATATTCTTTAATTAATTAGGATTAATATATGATAATCTAGTACTGCTTTTCAAATCTCAAACAATATTTACAATACAACATCTCATAAGTGCACTGCACTGCACTGGCAATGGCAATTGCAATGGCATGGAGTATTTTAAATCTGTTCCACTAAAGTTATGCTTCCGTACTACATTATCTTATGCCACCGGCAGGAAAGGATACAATATTAGCTCCGCTTTTGAGGGATAACGGTACAA
Organism: Castanopsis chinensis; assembly: GCA_032878915.1. Classification (NCBI taxonomy): domain Eukaryota; kingdom Viridiplantae; phylum Streptophyta; class Magnoliopsida; order Fagales; family Fagaceae; genus Castanopsis; species Castanopsis chinensis. The sequence continues at coordinate 4,076,221 of JAVQMG010000116.1, read as the reverse complement.
CACGGTATTCAACAACTATTATTATAATTATAATTATAATTTGTAAACCATCTCACCTACCATGTTATTTTTTTTTTTTAAGTAATAATATTAGATTAACGAAAAAAATCTGTCATCTCTTTCATCAGCCTCTAAAATGAACACAAAAGAATTCACTAAAACATTATAAGGCCTACAGTACATGCAAAAAACTTGTTGAAAAATTAAAAATGAAATTCATATATAGAAGGGTTTGGATTGCAAGACACAAGCAGTCAGGGACGACATATGTTCAAAAATAATCACGTCAGCTCCGTTAAGTACACTGCACAGGAGTACTAAACAAAACCTCTACCCTTCATTTAGAGCTTGATATCTTAAAGTTCTGCTGCAATTGAACAATGGGGACCATGGGTTAGGAGCTAAAGGTTTTTTTTTTTGAGAAGGGGTTAGGAGCTAAAGGTGGTTGATTACATTAAGAATATCTCCATCTAATACACTTGCCATGGAAATTACGAGAATATCATGGGGTTCATTCAACCTAAAGAGGATCTCACGTCTCGATAAAGTCAGTCATTTACATGCAGAATGTTAGAGCTTTGTAGTTTCTACTAACTGCCTCTAAGCATACATTGTCATTCTTCACCATCGCGCCAATATTTATCACCTACCAAAACTACACACACATATATGATTCATGACTTGCTTCATTTATTTTGAAGTAAAATATGTTTCTGGAAGATGTTTTCCCATTTTAAAACTGTTTATTTGCATGTAAAATGTGGTCAAACTTGTAAATTATTTTTCGTTGACTGTAAAATTCTTTATAAAAAATTATAAAACGTTTTTATCTTTAAAATTTAGTAAAATGCAAAACTGACCCTCTAATTTTCAGCAATTTTCATTTTAATTTTCTAACTTTCAGTTTCGTCATTTCAATCCTCTAACTTTTAATTGTTTTCAATTTGGTATTTTGTTAGACCTCAAAAATCTACTGCCGTTAAGTGAGCCAAAATGTAGGGACTAAAATGGACTCTCATGATGTAGGGACTAAAAGTGCATTTACGCCTAAAAGTACTAAAAGTGCATTATTTCGTTAACGTCAAAATGTAGGGACTAAAAGTGCGTTTACGCCTAAAAAAAATTAAGAAAACTGTTATTAAAAAAAAAAAAATCATTTTTTTTCCTCATTTTCTCTCTCTCGCTTTCTCATTCTCTATCTCTTTGTCTCACAGTGCCGTGGTGCAAGGCCCTACTGCCGCTGCCAGCCTCCATCCACAACCTCCTTGCCATTGCCGGCCTCCACCTCTCCATCTCTCTCTCTCTCTTCGTCACTCACTCCACCAAAATTTGAAACCCAAAGTCTCACACCTCCTCTCCACCAAAATCTAGAAGCAAAGAAAATAATCTCACACCTCTCCCCTATAATCTCAAACCCAAACTTCATAACCAAAATCTCATGATCATCTCCTTCACAATCTAGGTAGTACTGACCACAGCCCTAAACTGTAGATTTTGGGGGAAAAAGGGCTAGTCCGTCTGGGTCGGCAGCGGCAAGAAGAGCGAGAAGAAAGAGAGAGAGAAAACAAACCAGGAAGAGCGGGCATGGCATAAGAGGCAACGAGTTTAGGCGTTTTCTCGACCTCAACAAGGCACATGCGGTAATTTCCAACTATGGAGAGGCAACTGTGGTAGCAGAATCGAGGGATATCAACGTCGACGATTTCACAAGCTTGAAGGACCGTCATGCCCTTTGGGACTTTCACAAAGTACCCATCGACGAACACTTCGATCGTGTCTTCCGATTTGAAGAAATGGACTCGGGCTCCAACCACAAGGGATCAGGGCGACGGAGGAAGGGGATCTGGAGTCAAGGGACTAGGGTGACAAATTTAGAGGACCGGGGCGACGGATTTAGAGGGTCAATTTTAGAGGGTCTTTGTAAATGTTTTTTTTTAGAGGCAGACCTTGGAGGTTGTGGGTGGAGGCCGACGGCGGCGGTGAGGCCTTGCACCATGACGCTGTGAGACAGAGAGATAGAGAATGAGAAAGCGAGAGGGAAAATGAGGAAAAAAAATGAATTTTTTTTTAATAATAGGTTTCTTAATTTTTTTTTAGTTAAAAAAAATTAAATTAAATTAAAAAAAAAAAAAAAAAACCAAAACGATGTCGTTTTGGCTCACTTAACAGCAATAGATAATTGAAGTTTATCAGAGTACCAAATTGACAACAATTAAAAGTTAGAGGACTAAAATGACAAAAATAAAAGGTAAAGGACTGAAATGAAAAATGCTAAAAATTGATAGGTCAATTTTACATTTTTACCTTAAAATTTTGTTCAAATATTTTACAAAAACACATGGTGTTTTCCCCACCCCCTCTGGTGGCTAGGTCACCAGTCTAGTGGGTTGGACAACCAATGCTCATGGTCCAATGGTTGGAGTTGCTGCTCCAGCAACTAGTGCACAAAGTCTAATCATATGAGCCACCGTTCGACGATTGGCATCGATAGTTCAATCACTGGAGATGCTATTCTAGCCATCAATGCTGGCGGTCTCGTCACTAGAGATGCCACTCCAACAATTGTCACCAATAGTCTAGTCACCAGAGCCACCATTTTCGATCACCAAACCTTCAACACCAATGACTCTAGTGGTTGAGGCATTGGGTTTGGTAGTTTGCTTGAAATGTTTTATTTGACATAATAACACTTAAAAATATTTTATTGAAAATGTTTTTACATGTAAAATATTTTACTTTAAAACAAACAGAGTGTAAATTCGACATTGTGATTATATTTTTTTTTCTTTTAGAGAAAAAGATAGTAATTTTATTGATTGCGGATGAAAATATTGCGCAGACACAGTTTTGGTCCAGCCCAATCCTTTGCTAAGCCAGCTAAGGCGTGTGCAACTGTGATTATATTTTGGGTTCGAGGAGGCTGGGATTTTGGAGGATAAAGCTTCTTCTATGATTTGGGGACCAAAAAAAGTAAAAGGAAAAGAAAAGAAGGAATCAATATTAGGTAATCATAGAGAGGCGATCTTGAATAAAACCATGTAAAATTATCCATTAGGTTGCAAAATTATCATTTAATTAATCAGTAGTAATGGTTAAGTAGTAATGTTTTATATAAAAAATAGAGGTCTTAGACATCTATTGAGATTTGCTCATAGGACAAAACTTAGGTGTTGTAGCTAATGCTCCCTAATTGAATTCAACATAAAGTGCATACGAACGCAAATGAATAACCATACAAACCCAAATACTTCCATTAAATAAGCATTTGGTACATATTCTTTAAAAAGGAAAAAGAAAAAATAAAATAAAAACACTTATCCTTAAATTTCACTTTGTAGGGTGAAAAAAGAAAGAAAAGTCTCAAAATTCTGTAACAAAAATAAGATGTAGCATTTTATAACCCCAAAAGAATAACTTTGGAGCATTTCAACCATTCCGTTCCTCAAGAAGCCTCATTTTTAATGGTAACTAACTAAGATGTGGAGTGAAAGAAAACATGCGAAAGACCATCAAAACTAAAAATGAAAACAAAATCCCCAACCCTGGACCTGGAGTAACATCTTCAAAATTAACCTCTACCTTAATGGGTCCCCTGGATGGCTGGATGAGTGGCATTACCTTACATTAAACAGCCTGAGCCACAGGTTCAGATGCAGTCGATTCTTCCAGCCTACGTAGAAAAAGTAGCAATTTTAGTGGAAAAATATAGATAGGATGACACAATAAGGCCATGTGTTGGGTACAGCAAAAAATATTAGAAAGGACGGAGGTGATCATGCATATGCTATGAATAAGGAACTAATGGTGGTCAGAGCATTTTCTTAAATGTCAAGTCAACAATGAGAATTGACTAGAATGGACTATATCATTGTTGTATCCTGTAGGTATACATTTGATACGCACTAACATGCTTGAACTATTTCTGCTCCAAACAGAAGTGTTTATGGTGCCAGTTCTACCTAGTAGGATGGAGCATCAATATGGGGAAACTTATAAGCAACATTCAATACGTTCAGACATAATGATAACTATGATTTTGACCAGGTCCATGGCTATAGCCAAAGAACTGATGTAAAACACACATTACATTTTACAATATCTAAGATTAAGGAAGCTACACAACTGATGACAAAGCAAAACTAACATGAACACCATTTCAGAAGCCACACATTACATTTCATATTAATGGTAGTAAAAAACGTTACACTGACAGGCTCAATGGTATAGCTCGGACCAAAGAACATACATTGAGCAAAGTGTATGGTTTCTACCTTTGAATTCCTTCTCCAACTTCCATCCTGAAAAAATTCCCTATCTTCACAGGTGAGCCTACTTCCTTGGATAGATTATTTAACAGCATCTGTAGAGTAATGTATAAAACATGAGTCAACCACAATATAGCAAATAATACGGGGCAAAAATATGCTCACATATGAAACTTGCCAGCAGTTGTGCATGTCTGCATGTTATAGATACTACTGGCAGATAAAGTGGTTAATACTCCAAAAAAGTGAAGAGAAACTACGTTTTGATGAGGTCTTATAAATCAATATTAAGCTAAACTTAATGTCTTCTATTGACTATTATAAGAAAACACCAAATGGAGTCAGCTATAGTAGTTGGTCTAGACTCTTCTATACTCATCAATGTATGGAGTCGTAGTGCTACACATAGATCCCATGAGTGTAACATATGGATTATGGCGTCAACATCTTTTCATGCTTCTCTCTTTTCTTTTTGTGTGATTGAACAGAAATTCTTTAGCAATACTAGAATCCCATATAAAAGTCAACATATGATGATACAATAAGTACAGCACACCACACCACAAACTAGCTTGAAACAACAAAATCTACTGTCCAGACCACCATCAATACACCAGGACGAGCTAATATATTGGCATGGACTTCAACTAAAATGGACCTTTCCATAATACAACAGCTAAAATTGAAACCCATCGTCCTCAGTGAGCAAGTTAACAGGTGACATGTTAATTGTTATGTTGCATTTTTTTCATTATATATATCTCCACCTTTACTTTCACAGTTTCACTTCCGAGAACTACAAACCAATGAAGATGTAGGAGGATTTAAGGACATGCAAGGAAGTTACATAAAGATGATAAGGTTCATCAGAAGTTACCTTCCAATCTCTCTGCCTCTTTAAATTCTCCTTCTCAAATACTAACCTAGATTCTAGACATATTATTTCATTTGTCATTGTCAAGTGTCAATTACTATTTCTTCCCAAATCCAAATTCTTTCAAGACATTGAATATGGCAATAACTTATGCACTGGGTAAAACCTTTTTATTGAATATGGAGATATGCCACATGCATTACTGCCCGTAGAATTAAAGAGAAGAAACCGGTGGATAACATGCACAGCTATAAAATTACAGGTGTGATAAAAATTCCAAATGAACTCAAATAATCAAAATCATTGAGGAAATTTTAATAAATAAACATAATTTACAAAGTCATGAGGAATTTGGAAAATGCAGAGCCCTCACTGTAATTTGACAATTAATTATTTAAGAGCTAAATTTTATATATATATATATATACTTTTTTTTATTTATAAGGGAGTTAAACTATAAAATCGATCATTATAAGTGCCCGTTTGGTTGGGCTTTTTGAAGCCAAAAGTTGGCTTTTTAAAAAACGTGGGCCAAAATATGTGTTTGGTTGGAGTAAAATGCAACTTTTTAGAAAAAGTTGCGTTTTACTCCAACGAAGAAAACGCGCTGAACCTTTATGGGAGCTTTTCGGTCCATTTTCTAAAAGTTACTGGGCTTTTCAATAGATCCGTTGGAAACTTAATGCATTTACGAATTTGCCCTTCAATAAAGGGCAAGGTTTTCTTTCAACTCTCTCATTCCACTCATCTCACGCCTCTCACGCTCTCACCCAGAGGGTCCTCACGCCTCTCAATCTCAATCTCAAACTCAATCTCATTCCACTCATCTCACGCCTTTCCTTTTACAAACTCAATCACAATCAAGATACAAACTCAATCACAATCAAGATACAAACTCAAAACACAATCTTAAAACTAATCAAATCAGAACCAAAAAAAAAAAAAAACAACAACAACAAAGCAAATCTGACCCATCTGAGCCGCAATGGTGAGGCGGACGAGCGGTGGTGGTGCGAACGAGCGGCATGCGTGAACGCCGATTTACACTCTTTGCCGGCGATCTGCGTGTGCGTGTGCGTGTGCGTGTGCGTGTGCGAGTGGGAGTGGGAGTGAGAGAGACAGAAAGAAAGAAAGAGAGAGAGCTGGAGGTATGTCTAGAGGAGAAACAAAAAAAAAACAGGAGGTGTGGAAGTATGGAGTAGAGAAAAAATGCTCCAGAGAAGCTCAGAAAAGGAAAGTAAAAAGAAAGAAAGAAAGATAAGGACGAAGGGTGTGGAAGAGTCTGGAGGAAATAAGGAAATAAAGAAGAAAAGGAAGGGCACGTGTGTGGAGGGAGTGGCAGGGAAAAGAGGAAAGAAAGAGATAAAGAAAAAAAATTAAGGCCGGTGTGTGGAGGAGAAAAAAAGATGAAAAAAAAATAATAATAAAAAAAGAAGGAAATATGAATAAAAAAATAAAATAAAATGAGAGAAACATCAAATAAAGAGTAAGAAATTAAAATTAAGAAATACTGTTATAATATTTTTATAATAAATTTTAAGTGTTAGGTTGTTATTAGTTAATATTAGTGAGAAAAAAAAAAAATTGGTTTAGAAAGAGAAAAAAATAATTGTAATAGTAAGTTCAAATTAAAATCAGTATAAATTATCACAATATTTTCACAATAAATTTTAAGTGTTAGGTTATTATTAGCTAATATTGGTGAGAAAAAAATAATTTCACAATATTGATTTAAGTATGAAATAAACTCCTTTATATATATATTGTCCTTTTTGGTAATTTATTCCTCAAACTGCAACTTTTATAAGTGCTAGCCAAACACTAAGCTTTTTCAAAAAGCACTTTTTAGCAACTTTTACCAAACACTCAGCTTTTTTAAAAAACACTTTTTCATTATGCACTTTTTGAAAACTCAACTTTTTCATGATGCACTTTTTCAAAAAGCCCAACCAAACTCACCCTAAGAAACAAAGGTAGAATGAGAAATCCATAATGAACATATCTCCACAGAAAGTATTGTCCTCCCTCCCCTACACGGAAAAAAAACATTTGATATACACTGAGCTTCAAAATGGCCAGTGTTTGACACAGAAAGTTCTGCCAGCTTATCTTATTTCTAGTTTTATGTGATGCAATTCATGCAACTCTTTTTTTCTTTTTCTTTTTCTTTTTCTTTTTCTTTTTTAGCTAGATACCTCATTCTCCAAATAAAAACTAATTAATCTGTTGTTATCTTTCTGGCCATGTTATCTGAAGAATAAATAAGATTCACCTTATGGTCCACTTTCTAGTAATCAAATTTCATAATTTCAAATAATACAAGCTGGCCTCACATACCTTCACATTTATGGTATCATTCATAACAAATTTTTGCTCCATTAGAACAACATCCTCAAAGTATTTACGAAGTCGACCTTCTACCATTTTTTCTATGGCCATCTGAGGCTTCCCACTGGTTTCAGCCTGTAAAGAAAAACCAAATAATTAGTTTAAAATCTAAAACTATCAGAATGAACATTACAATGACAAGTAGCTAGATGGATGTTGCAAATTAGCAGAAAACTACAGAATAGGTTGAAGAGATAGAATAGATTAGCATAATCATCATTGAAAAGCTATCTGAAAATTCTTATCAAAAAAAGAAAAAGAAAATCTATCTGAAAACAAAACAAAAAAAGAGGGGGAGGGGAGGGGATAGGGGGAGCACAATTGACTGAAGACCACATTTCATGAAGCAAGGTTGCTGGTTCAAATTTCATTTTGGGGCCAAACTGTATTAAAAAAGGCCCTGGTGATATCTGATGGTTCATACTTTTTAAGTTCCTATAATTGCTGGGCAGAGATCATTTGAAGCAACCACAGTCTAACAAAATCATACCAAACAAATCAGGTTATAATGGTAGAGAGATGGGGAATTCACTACAAGAAGTTTCCAGTGGTATGCAGTTGCTAGAAACAGTGCTGGAGACCAAGCACACGTATGTCTACTCAACCACACATACATATTATAGTAGAGACGGGATTCATTACAACAAGTTTCCAGTGGCATGCATTTGCTAGAACCTAGAAACAGCCTTTGCACAGCAACACTACATGGCTACTTGGAGTTGGTTACATCAATCCTTTCCTATCAATGACCCTCCTTTGAGTCAATGTATTCCGCTGAAGAAATTTTTCTCCAAAGGCTCAACTTTCTTCATGGGACCAGTTATTGAGGACAAGGAAAAGCTCAAGGAAAAAGAAGATTAAATATACAAATATTCAAGAATTGTGGCCTAGTTTTGATGTTGGACCTTCTTTGCACCTTTGATAGGTCATTTTAGTTATTAGTACTGAGTCTTTTAGGTTGAGAAGCTGCTGGATCAGTTTTAATTAAGGTCTATTAGAATAAGGGCAATCTGGTAATTTCTAGAAATCTGGATTTGGTTGTCCTTGGCCGTACCAAAGGGCCATGAGTCTTATTTTATGTTTACATATTATTAAGTCTTTTATTCAATTATTATTAGTATTCCTATTCATTCTAGGAATAAATTATTTAGAGTCCAAGTCCTACTAGGAAAAGGATACCATACCTCTATATAAAGGCTCTTTTATAGTCATGTTATTTCAAAATATTTTGATTAATAAAATTCAGCAGCTTATTTTAAGCTTTGTTTGTGTGATGCAAACTTCTCCAAGGTGTGATGCTGAGGAACCCTAGGTGCAATGCTTAGGAAGACCTAGGTGTGGTTGCCTAGCGTTTTGTGTATGTTATTTTCTGTTTATCCCCTGTTTCAGCCCCAAACAGCCGTCAACATTCATACTTTTCTAACCTAAACTCTTAAACAATAATCCTTATTCAGGAATTCATCAAGAAACCTAATATAGTGCTGAACTTCTTAAAAGTCCTGCATCACCATTAATATTCAATGCACACACCACCATCATGAAAATATCACCACCATTTTCTACAAGAATAGTCCAAAAACATCACAGCTTGCTGTAATCCATATAATGTTCTCATTTCAGCCACAGTCCGTTCAACGGGTAATGTCTCCATAATTGCCTAGCATAAAATGCAATAGAGAACTTACTCCTAGTCATTTCTCCAATTTTGAAGGTATTTATTGATAGCACACTAACTAAAGCATATAACTATCCCTCTGGATGTAATAGAACACCATTGAAGTACACAAAAAATTGCTTAGCAATGAAAATAAGGGATTGAAAACAAGAGACCCTGAAGTTGAATTAAAAGCATGTATGATTAAAAATTGAGAATAACTAAACAGGAACAAGCGTATAAAATAACTATGTGGCCACCGTCCATTGTTTAGCCCATTGGCACCTATGAATACACAAAAATAACAACCAACAAGCCTAAGTCCCAAAATTTTGGAATTGACATTTGGATCCTCAATAGACTAGTTAGGGTTGCCCACATGTATTCTTTGGGCTATTTGAAGTCATACTCTCTGATATCTCCTTAAACGACCTATCCTTTTATATTACTTCTAACAATGCTATTTTACGTCTTCCTTTACCTTTTTCGTTCCCTGGACTTGATAAACTCACTTTTTCTCATTGGTGCATTAATCATTTTCCTATGCGCATGACCAAACCATCCCAAGCAACTCTCCCATATCTTTCAATCAATAGGCCTTACCCCTATTTTTAATAGATTTTTTTTATTAATCATATCTTTCCATGTATTTCTATCTTAACATTATCATTTCAGCTACAATGCTACACTCAAACATGTTGCATCTTAACAACCCAACATTCGGTACCATAGAGTATAACTAATCTAATAAAAGTTTTCATTTATTTAAATAGATATCTATGAGTGTTCTTGATACCTACACTTCATCCATCCTGCTCTTATCCTATGATTCACATCCTCTTCAATCTCTTTATCTTTATGAATTATTGATCCAATATATTGAAAGCTGTATCTTTTAACCATAGACTAGTTAGGGTTGCCCACATGTATTCTTTGGGCTATTTGAAGTCATGCTCTCTGATATCTCCTTAAACGACCTGTCCTTTTATATTACTTCTAACAATGCTATTTTACGTCTTCCTTTACCTTTTTCGTTCCTTGGACTTGATAAACTCACTTTTTCTCATTGGTGCATTAATCATTTTCCTATGCGCATGACCAAACCATCCCAAGCAACTCTCCCATATCTTTCAATCAATATGGCTTACCCCTATTTTTAATAGATTTTTTTATTAATCATATCTTTCCATGTATTTCTATCTTAACATTATCATGTCAGCTACAATGCTACACTCAAACATGTTGCATCTTAACAACCAAACATTCGGTACCATAGAGTATAACTAATCTAATAAAAGTTTTCATTTATCTAAATAGATATCTATGAGTGTTCTTAATACCTACACTTCATCCATCTTGCTCTTATCCTCTTCAATCTCTTTATCTTTATGAATTATTGATCCAATATATAGAAAGCTGTATCTTTTAACCATAACGTCTTTTTTTTTTATAGGTAAAGAAAACTATTATTAATGAGAAAAAAGAGAGGGAAAGTACAAGATGTTCATGATAATGAACAAGAAGAAAAAAGACAAACAGCACAACAAAAACAAATTAGGAAACTAAGCAAAGAGAAAACATAAACTCAGAGAGAGAAGAACAATTAGTAAAACCCCAACAACGAGACCACTCCAAAAGACTACGTTGGCATAAAACCTTTAATTCATCCAACGTCTTCTCCTTATCCTCAAAGGAACGACGATTTCGTTCCAACCACACAATCCACATTAAGCACCTTGGAACCAAATTCCATATGTCCGAATTATGTTTCCCAAGCCATTGATACCAACAAGATAACAAACCCGCCACTGAACCTGGCATAACCCAATGAATACCAAAAGCCTGAAGCATAACGTCTTACAACTCCTTCATCTTTGTTTCTACTTTTACTAAACTTCCATTCGATGTACTCTATGTTATTCCTACTCAACTGAAAGCCTTTAGATTCTAAAAAATCTCTTCAAATTTCTAACTTCACATCTAGTTCATCCGCTAATATCATTTCAAAAAAATATACAGAGAGACTTAACTTACTTGTGATGCTTCTACGTGTTCTCACACTAGTTACAGTTCCATCAACATAACTTAATACACCCAAAGGAAAGGGGGGGGGGGGGGGGGGGGGAGCCACATTCATATAAAAATTTCAGTTGGCACCTCATAGAACAACAATGATGACAATTATTGAATCAGTCCACGAACAGATTCCATGCTACAATTCAGTGCTTTAAAAGGCACTCTGTCGACCAAGTCAACAAATAGTTTTCACTGTTCATTTCATGTTAGCATAGAGCCAATTATTAGTGCTTAATGATGTCACTGAGTACCTGAGACTTAAGAATCTCCCTTTCACTTTCTAATGCATCAGAAGAAACAAGTTCCTTTGTCAAGAACAATGGCTTGGCTGCTACTATATGCATTGCCAATTCTGATCCAACACGCTGAAGAGCATCCAGTTGAGAATTTCCATCCTCTACTTCAAGAGTTAAAATTCCAGCAATACGACCCAAACCTGTTCCAGGTCAAACATTTAATAGTTCATGGTTCATGCCAAACGAACAATCCTCTTAGTCCGGCCAAGGTTACCAACTTATCATCTAAATAGTTTCACAGAATATTAGGAGTTCCATTTTAGGACCTGTGTGTGTGTGTGTGTGTGTGTGTGAGAGAGAGAGAGAGAGAGTCAAATTTCTTCCAATAAAGGGAAGGGAAGCAGTTTGAAATCACTAGCCAATGAGCTCTATTCTCCTCCCTCTGAAAAATGGTGTAGAGGGTGAAGTTGTGGGCTCAAAACCTAGTGGGTGCTAACCCAAAAAAAAAAAAAAAAGCAGTTTGACTACAGTACCTGGTTGAGGACTGGTATGGAGGTAGGTAGAGAGAACACCATTTGAAGATGTAGACATCACGAATACCCTTCTAAGTTTGACATTTTCTCCCATCATTGCGGCCACTTCGGTAATTGCATTATGAACAGTTGTTTCTCCACTAATCTTTGGATGTTCAAGATTTAATTTCAACTCCTAATACAATTGAAGATAAATTAACTCTCTGACCCTGACTAACAACTTCAACAACAACAACAACAAATAAATAAAAAAAGAATTTCCCAGAAACAAATTTGAAAATTTTACCTGTTTTCACTATTTCCTTACAAAAACAAAAATTTCACCATGCATAGACTAAATATCATTGTCACCAGTACATAAATTTCATGTCAGCTATATGTCCTGGTTAAAATTTTCAAAGTCCTTGACCACCATACAAAATGATTACTAGGTGAAATTCTCAAAGAATGATTATATCTTACTAACACAGATCAAAATTAGGCCAATGAGCTCTAGTTCATACAGCCCTTCCTCCACTTCTAAAATCAGGGCAAAATGTGAGATTTTAAGTTGAAAACTCATTGGATGCATGTATAACTCACCAATAAAAAGAATCAAAAGAAACACGTGTAACTTAGCAATACCCAGTTCACAAACTCATACCCACAATACATTGCTTGGGCAGAAGGCACTTGCCGTCGCACCAAGGTCTAAAATTTACGAAGTTGGCAAAATGGAAAATATGAAACTAAGGCTCCCCAAACCCCCACCCCCCCCCCCCCCTTTTTAGACTCAATTTAGCCAAAGTAGAGGTCATCAACAGAGAAAACTACAATATCTCAGCCTTTATTTCCTTCATTGTATGATTTAAAAGATAAGATAGTTCCTCCAAATTGAAAGAAAGTACTTAGAAATTTAGAAAAATAGACAAGAGCTCTCAAGGTCCAAAATCCACATAAGCCCTGAGCTGTATAGGTCCAAATTTTATAAGTAAGTTTTAGCCCCAAGGGGAGGGGAGGTTCGAACTAATGACCCCCATTTCATGAGGTGTTGTCTCCTGTTAGGAATGCTATAAGTATATGGATAATAATTGTTGTATTGAAATTTAGTTAGTTATAATTCCAAGCATGTTAATCACATTTAGCACATGTTGGAATTATTAATACACATTGGGAATAATAGAACCAATGTTAATCACATTTAGCACATGTTGGAATTACTAATGCACATGAGGAAGAATAGAACACATTTAGCATATGTTGGAATTATTAATACACATGAGGAATAATAGAACTAATAGGATGAGGCCATTTGGGCCAATGAGATTAGAGTTAATCTCCTATAAATACATGATTGTAATCTAATATGAGATAGCAATTGAAGAATAAACCAACTTTTTAGTGCATTAGTGCATCTCTCTCTCTCTCTCTCTCACTATGGAGAGTGACTACCTCGAATTAAATCAATTTTCCTATAATTCCCATCAATCCTCCTATAATTCATACCCATCCCCATTAAGAACCTCTAGATTCCTAACATTTGGTATCAGAGCTATCGATCTTGATACGGACAAATGTGACCGAAGAGAACTTTGGAAAGAATTATGGCAAATGGTGAACAAAGTTTCAGAGGATGTCAAGACTTTGTATAAATCTCACAATATCGTTCTAGAGAAGGTCAAGACCTTAGCTGGGTCTAACAAGGCCATGAATGAAGAGCTCTCAAGATTGCAAGTGGGTCTTGAGAACATGATGGAAGAGGAGATACATGCTGCACTTGAAGTTTAATCGAAAGAACCAACAATGAAGGTGATGATGATCTTCCAAGAACCAATTCTTGATGCACCATTAAAGGCTTCCATTCAAGAGTTTATGATTAAAGAATTGGCAATCCAAGTGTTGGTGATCCAAGAATCCAAAATACAAGCGCCAACAATTTTAATAGTTCTAGAATCAAATGAAGGCTTGAGGATACAAGAACATTTCAAGGTTCAAAGAACCAATGAGACCTTGAAAATTGAAGAACCATTAAAGGCTCAAGAATTCGAGCAAAGTTTGAAGATCTATGAAAAAGAAACCTTCGTGTGCACGGGATCGCTTGTCAAAGAGAAATGCATGAATATGGTGATCAAAATGTCACTACGGTATTGGTTCATTGGAAAATCTTCTTTGATGAAGCTCTTATTTCACAACACCACCTTGTGGGCAAGGTATTTTCAAGGGGAGGGAAATGTTAGGAATGCTATAAGCATATTAATAATAATTGTTATATTGAGATTTAGTTAATTAGTTAGTTAGTTAGTTACAATTCTAAGCATATTAATCACATTTAGCACATGTTGGAATTATTAATACACATGGAGAATAATAGAACCAATGTTAATCACATTTAGCACATGTTGGAATTATTAATGCACATAGGGAATAATAGAACTAATAGGATGAGGCCATGTGGACCAATGAGATTAGAGCTAAAATCCTATAAATATCCCTCTCTCTCTCTTAATCTATCTCTTTCACTATGGAGGGTGACTTCCTCGAATTAAGTCAATTTTCTTACAATTCCCATCAACCCCCCAACAATTCATACCCATCCCCATTAGGAACCTCTCTAGGTTCCTAACATCTCCGGTCAATTATGCTATTCCTTGGGGTTATTTTGAAATCTACATTAAAAAAAAATATGGTACCATCTTAACAAAGAAGCAGAAAATGAATCAATTGATCCAAGAGTCATTAGTAGAATACTAGAATAAATGAAAAATTGTTTATGGATATCCCATATGCTTTACTTGAAACAATTATAAATAAAATGGCTCTTGTTTATAAAATGGACATGCTTTACATGAAACTGGTCCAAGAGCCATTTTATGGACATGCTTTACTTGAAAAAATTTAAGCTAAAAATAGATAAATAAATAAAGAAGTAATCATTTTTGATATCCCATATATGCAAAATTGTAGTTTATTTTTCTTCACCTATAAGGGCCAAAGCAAATATAGCACCTTTCCTGTATTCAAATAAATATATTTTACAAATAGTGAATTCTCCCTCTGATCTCACATGCTGAATTGCACACACACACTCTAGCTGAAAACCAGATTTTACAATCATAACTGAAATCTTGTTTCCAAAACATGATTTCAGCTGTGTCCCATACGCTCCAAAACTTTAGCCCATGAGCATCCATTCCTTATGAACTCCCAAACAAAGTGTCGGAAGACGTAACAAAACTAAAAATTGACACGAACAAAGTATTTTGGAATGTGTAAGTAACTTAATCACAGTCCTAACAATATATAATAATTACAAAGCTAACAACAGATTATCCATACCTCGAGATTCTCAGGTCCAACATGAAACCCCCCAGCACCAAAACCCAGCTGAGCCTGAGTACCACTTTCCACCAGCAAAGCCTGCCTCGCCAAAGACAAAGCCTAAAAGAAAAAGAAAAAGAAAAAAAGCATGAGCATCAAAATTGAATGAAGAAAAAAGCAAAATGGGGAAAATAACACACAAACCAAGTGCTGAAAAATATCGTTCCTGGCGACGAAATCGGTCTCGCAGTTGAGTTCGATAAGAGCAGCCCTATTGTGAGTGTGAGTGTGAGAGAGAGCGAGAGCAAGCAAACCCTCGGTGGCCGTACGAGCAGACTTCTTGGACGCCAGTACTTTGCCTCTCTTCCTGAGCTCAGTCTGCGCAGCCTCGATGTCCCAATTGGATTCCATCAGTGCGGCCTTCACATCTTTTATGGGCGCGCTCGTTCGTTCCCTCAATTGCTTTATCAGATTCGTTTGATTCGAAGCTGAAGAAGTTTCGGTGGTGAATCTTCTACTTCCACAAGAGGAATTTGGGAAGAGCCTAGCGTTGAAGAAAATGGCTCCGATAGAGCGAGAGCGTTTTGTTACGGCGGAGAAAGCCATGACTTGTCAGAAATTGACGCTGAGGCTGAGACTGAGTGCGCCGTCGCTGCTTGAAAGACGCTGATGTTGCCCTGTTTCTTCTTTGTTTTTTGAGAACGAAAGAAACGTCCATTTTTTTTTTTTTATAATTTCTTTTTCATTTGACAAATAAACGCTTTAATTTCTTTTTAATTGCAAATTTTCCCGATTAAATTTGACTAAAATTAAAGTTAAAATATTAAATAAATTTCAATTAAACTTAAAATATATAATTGTGTTTTAACCTTTCTTTTAATCATTTGAAGAAAAAGGTGGAAATTTTTTTTTAGAGGGATTGTTATGAAAAAAAAAAACAGAGAGAGATAAAAATAGTAAAAACAATAAATTAGAATAAACATTTAGAGACTCTTTTTTTATGAGCACTTTTACACTTCTAAAGAGATGGGAAGTCCTTGGGAGGTAAGTTCTTTGCAAAGAATGGGATTCAGATTAAGATGTGATCAAACTAACAAAATTTTAATCGGTCAGTCCTAAAAATAATTACTCTCTTCCTCACATTAATACGTTAGTTGATAATATAGCTATGAATACAGTGTTCTATTTATGGAGGATATTTCGAGATATAACAAAATCAAAACGGTTAAGAAGACAAGACAAAAACAACGTTTATCACACATTAGAATACTTTAACGTACGAAGTTGTGCCTCTCCGTTTGAAAAATGCCAAAGCCATGGTCACTCTATTCCATGAAATGCTGTACAGTACAAGGAGATGAAAACTTACATTGACGGCATAATTGCTAAATCTCATAATTTGGAAAATCATTTGATAAACCAATGTAAGTTGTTGCAATGTCTTAGGAAGTTCTAGCCAGGTTATATACTAACAAGTGTGTCTTCGGTGCCACGCTAGCAGTCAAGCTCCATTTTGACTGCACCAATTATGTGATAGAATATAAAGCTTGAATAGTTAGACGGTAGGCAACCTGGGATTTTGGTACCTATAAATTGGAAGTCTGAGAAAATTTTATACCAATAGTGATGATGATTTATAACAAGTCTCATTCGTCCATAACAGACGTCCAGGCCCAACAACACCCAAGATAATCTTGAGACGGGATAAAATAGCAAGATGCACCACAAGCATGAAAATAGGTCATCCAAGAAGATACTGTTCGTCCAAAGAGATATTAGTCGTCCATACCATAGGAAGGTATAGACGACCAACTAATACTTAGTGAATTTTAGAGTATTTTCTACAAACACAAAACAATCAGACCACGATCCACTATTTCGAGACATAAGGTGAATTTCCCAAAATTCACTCCACTTTCCCCACTAAGCTCACACATCTCCTATGATGTTAGTGGAGCCTAACAAGTAGACCCACTCCAAAGTCTATATAAAAGGGATCCAATCTCACTAGCCTAAGGTATGTTCTACTATTCAACCACGCACTATACTTAAATTCTAGAGATAAATCTGACTTAACCATCGGAGAGTCCTTGACCGGTTCACCCCAGTCACCTTCGATAGTCTCTTTCTTTCTTTTCAAGTCATCCAATCATCGCTGAAGTTCGGAGCATTCAACCTATTGATTTCACACGTCATCAAATAGTATTAATGATGATGAAAAATCACCAGATAGTCACATGATCCTCACGTGCCCGAAGCAATACCTGCACAACAAAAAAAGAAGACCTAATAGAGAGCACCGATGTAGTGCCAGCCTAAAACCTTCTGAAGGTCAAGTTAAATCTTTTCACAATTCTAGAATGCCAGAGCTAGGATCAATTATGCATACCTAGTATTCTGAAGGCTCATGGGTTTTTATAGTAGACTCAGCCTCCGTTTCTTGCACATTAAGGCGTTTCCTTATAGGAAAGATCCTCCTTAATGAGCGTAAATTACAGAATCCTTTGCTAGTCAGAATTCTTCTCATATTGGGATTCTTTAAAGTTAATCGTGAAACGCAAGTCAATTCCATTTAGGAATCTGTGGAGCTTAATCAAAACAAATGGATGCTGCACGTCACTTACATCCATCCACTCTTCATCCGTGTACCTTGGACCCGTCCACTTTTGGCCAATTGGCCCAAGGTCGTCATTTTTCTTCAAGAGTACCCGTCATCACTTTTTACCCTCTTCAATTGCCCTCTCACTCCTTAGGTCCATCACCTACATTGCACAGATCCATGGAGAGACAGCTTGATTCTGACCTTAAGAAGTGTGTGATGACTTGACAGACTAACCTAGGGTTATTAATGCTGTAGGGACACGTGGCTGGCTTTGAGTGGTGGTTTGCTCGAGCCGAAGCATTGCCTTGTCTTCCGAGCCGTTCTTCTATATAAATGTTGCTCGCTCCTTTCATTTTTGCCTTTTGGGAACATTTTTACTAATCAGAGCACTTCCATCCACTTTTCTCTAATTGTCGTTTAGTTGATTTCATACTATTATTCTTATCATCCTTCTGTCGCTCTATTCGTACCGTCGAGTTGTAAGTATTCTTTCCTTTTCCTCAACTTTTCTTCTTCCTTTATTTGCATACGTCGGTCCGTCGTCAATGTAGACCTAAGGTCTTAGGTTTTCTTTATCTGCCATTTATAGGTATTAGATGTCTAGTGAGGTGTCAAGTGGTCAATCGCTTGTCCGTGATGAAGCGGGCTACGATGAGGTATTTTCGTCTGGTCGAGCAGACCTCGGCACCTCCAACGAGGAGAAGGACCCATCAGCCAACTCTCCTTCCAATATGGAGGATGAGGTGTAGGATGAGGACGGGTCAGAGTATGACTCAAATGACAACCTAGACGGCATAGACCCTCCTATCCAGTCCATCATAGGTCCTAATGGGTTCAAGGAATTCATCATGCTCCCTTTGTGGATGGAAAATGACTTCATCTCTACCATCAAGCAACCACACTTCAATACACTTAGGGAGAAGTACCAGATTCCTAACAACATATCTATCCGTCTACCCTTTAAGTCAGAGAAATGTTATTATAGGGGTCTTGAAGACGTTGAGGTGTACGAGCGGATGTTGAAAGCTGGGCTCCACTTTTTGTTAAGTGCTCTTCACCGTCGTCTTCTACGATATCTAGGATTGTCCGTCTCCCAGATTTCTCTAAACGCCTAGAGGGTTTTCCTAGGTGTAGAAGTTTTGTATGGGGTGATGTCAAATGGTGCGCGACGGTTGACAGTGGAAGAATTTTTCCATTGTTACCATCCTTCTGAGATTGCCCAATCGAGGGGGATGTATAGTTTCCTCCCACGGAGCCCAGTACTTAGATTAGTGTGCGAGACCCCGGACTCTAACAGGAACTGGAAGGGTCATTATTTCTTTCTTCGTGAGGATAACTGGATGGGCTGTCCAAGTGACCATGAGTATATGCCCATCGATACGACATAGGGTATAATGTCTCTGTTTGGTATGTGTCCGTCCTTTTTGTTCTTATATTTTTGATTTTGTGATTCTAACCGTTTTCTTCTTTTTAGCTTGCAACCATCCACCAATTACCGTCGAGCAATTTGGTTTCCTGGAAAAAAAATTTCCAATACCATTAGACTGTTGGAGAGAAATTCGGTAAAGCTAGTCACTTTGGACACTCTTCATTGGTATTGTAACAGTCCAGAGCCCACTATCACTGCCCATTGATACGACACAAGAATACGTAGACGTAAGTCTTTAGCTTGTTGTACTTGCATTATTTTTTACCATCATTTTTACCCGTCCACTTTTTGCAGAAATGGAAGATGCTAGGAGAAAGGAAGTCATCAAGCAACAAGCTACTGCTAAGAAAAAACAAGGTGGCAACCTTCCCCCTAAGACGGGTTCATCCCATTTGTCCACTAAGAGACCCTCATCGGAAAAATCTGACCGTCATAGTAAGAAACAAAAAGTGGTGACGGGGTTACCTGCCGATCAATGATCCGGCGGTTTGAAGTTTCCCCCCAAGCTTAGGCTAGGTAGGGGCAAAGGTCTGATGGTTAATCCATACCCCGTTTTGGAGAAGCCTCCCGTCCTCCTCCGAGAAGATTCCCAATATGCCCTTAATCAAGCCACCTCCATCATCAAGGATGAGGACTATGAGGATCTGGGCAACCATGCTACAGAAGCAATAGGCGAGACAGCGTTGTTCAGCCTCACACAGGTTTTTATCATCATTATAATCTCTGTCGTATTTTCATCAATTCATACTCACTTTTTTATATTGTGTAGGGGGTCCTAATGGCGAAGGGATTAATGGATCGTTGCCTTGCCCATGAGAAAACGTTGGAGCATGTCCGTGCAAAGTCAAATGCAATGGAGGAAGAGCTAGCGGAGTTGAAGGCCTGGAAGCTATGTCATGAGGAGAAATTGAAGCTATTCGAGCAGGTTCATGGAGAATTGGAGAAGCAAGTAGAGTTAATGAAAGAAGCATTAAAGGAAAAAGATGATAGTCTCCGTCATGCAAAAGCCAACACTATTAGAGAGTACCGGGACTCTGAAGCACTTCTAAATGAGTTGGGTACCTCTTTTACTAACGGTTTTGACGACTACATAAGTCAAGTCAAAACTTCTTTTCCTGACCTGATCCTCTCTCACATCACCATAGATCTTGAGGGTCAGACTCCAGCTCGCCCCGTTGTTACTGAAGGTACGGACGAGCTTTTTGGTGAAGACCAAAGCGATGGCGAGGCCCAAAAGGTTGATGCGAAAGGATCCGTCGAAGATAACACTCGCCAACCCCTAACTCAAGACCCTGATGGCAAGGACACGATTGTAGTCCTGGAGTAGTACAATTTAACCGTCACTTTTTTGTAAACATCTATCAAAATGTATGGGAGAACAGCATATTTATCCGTCACCTTTTTTGCAAACATTTATCATATGTATATATTTTAAATGAGCTTTTCCTTGATCCGTCATTTTTTAAATTCATTCTTCATACAACTAACAGTTCAATTTATTTACTCAGTGAACCCATCCTTCATGGGATGACTCGTCTATTTGATGGACTTTGTGATTTTCATCCTTCTTAGGATGATCCATCCATTGTATGGACATTAATAAATTTCATGGACTACTTTGTGGGCTAGATAAATTTTGTCCATTTAATGGACTACTAAATTTCATCCTTTATGGGATGATTCGTACTCTTTGTGGACTACTAAATTTCATCCTTTGTGGGATGATCCGTCCACTTTGTGGACTTTACTAAATTCCATCCTTCTTGGGATGATCTGTCTACTTTGTAGACTACTAAATTTCATCCTTCATGAGATGATGATTTGTGCACTTTGTGGACTACTAAATTTCATCCTTTATGGGATGATCCATCCACTTTGTAAACTTTACTGAATTTCATCCTTCTTGGGATGATCAATCTATGGACTTAGTAGATGAATCTCAGCGGAAAAAATTCAATATGTTCTGAATAAACTCCTCTTATTATAATGGATGAGTAGAATATTGTTCATAAAAAACAAGAAAATCGCCCTTTGGGCTCTAAGAGTACCGTAGAAAATAAAAACTACACTGTCTGCTGAAAAAGATAAACTGGAAATGAGGAGTGTGATGTTATCGTTGTCTTTGTTCATCACCTATTGGTAGTACTTCTTCAGGTGCTCTGTATTCCGTGGATGATTCAATTTTTGCCCTTTTAATGTCTCTAGGTAACACGTTCCCTTCCTATGCCATGAGATAATCCTGTACAGTCCTTCCCAATTAGGTCCTAGCTTCCCTTAGGAGGCTTCCTTTGTAGCGCCGGTTACTTTCCTCAAGACAAGATCTCCAACCTGGAAGTTCTTGTGCCTGACCTTGGAATTGTAATGCTTTGCCATGAGGTTTTAGTACCGTGCTAATCTTTGTTCGGCCATTACTCTGACCTCGTCCACCAGATTAAGCTGTAAGTGCATGGTTCCATCATTCTTGCTCTTGTTGTAATTCCCAACCGAGTAACTTGTAAGTCCTACTTCTACTGGGATGACTGCTTCACTACCATGTGCCAGTCGAAATGGTGTCTCCCCTGTTGATGTCCTTCTCATTGTCTTGTAAGCCCATAAAACACTTGATAATTCATTCGGCCATATGCCCTTTGCCCCCTAGAGCCGAGTGTTGATGATTTTGAGCAAGGATCGGTTCATAACTTCAACCTGTCTATTGGCCTGTAGGTAGGCAGGTGACAAGTAGTGGTTCTTTATACCTAGCTGGGAACAGAAATCTCAAAGTGCATCGTTGTCGAACTGCTTTCCGTTGTTTGAGACAAGCACCCTTGGTTTACCATACCTGCAAATAATATTCCTCCATATAAAGCTCCGGATATTCTTTTCCGTGATAGTGGCCAAAACCTTTGCTTCCACCCATTTAGTGAAGTAGTCAATGCCAACTACTAGGAACTTCAGCTGTCTTACCGCTGTTGGAAATGGACCCATGATCCCCCATTATGAGAATGGCCATAGGGCCGTCTTAAGGGTGAGCTCTTCTGTTAGTTGTCTTATGAAATTACCAAACCGCTAGCACTTGTCTCAGGCTTTGACGTATGTGCTGGCATCCTTTTGCATTGTTGGCCAATAATATCCAGCCCGTAATAGCTTGTGCACCAAAGACCTCCATCCCAAATGATTTTTGCAGATTACTTCATGGACATCCCTCATAACATAGTCTACTTCCTGGGAGGCGAGGCACCTCAAGTAGGGTCGGGAGAAACCCCTCTTGTATAGGATTTCCTTAATCAAGACGAATTGGGCCGCTTTAACCTTCAACTTCCCCGCGGCCTCCTTGTCGTTCGGTAGCTCGCCGTTCTTTAAGTAGGTGGCTATCAAGGTCATCCAACAGCTTTCATCACTTATCTCCTGTATGTCAGTATTGGCTATTAATGATAAGGGTTGAATGAAGGATAATACCTGGTCCAGGATAATCATAGGTTCTGTTGAAGCTGCCTTTGCAAGCCGGTCAGCACCTTGGTTCTCCTCCTTTGGGATTTGAACCAATTTCATTTGGAGGTTATTAGTTCAACCCTTCGCTTCCTCGAGATATCTCTTCAGTCTTTCATTCTTACACTCATAACTACCATTAACCTGACTAGTTAAGATTTGGGAATCGGAGTATACGACCACACTCTTAGCTCCAGCAACTATTGCAAGGTCCAGTTTTGCTATTAAGACTTCATACTCTACTTCGTTATTGGTTGTGGAGAAGTCCAGACGGATCATGCATTCGATCTTATCTCCTTCTGGGGTGTGGAGTACCACGCCAGCCCCTCCTACACGTCTATTGGAGGATCAATCTGTGTGAATGCTCCACATGAGAACTTCCCCTGCCCCCTGTTCTTCCATGAGAGTGAACTTAACGATGAAGTTCGCTATTACCTGTCCCTTCACAGCAGTTCGTGGTTGGTACCGTATGTCAAACTCACTTAGTTCAACCGCTCACAATGCCATCCGTCCTACAGCTTCGAAGCCACTCATAGCTTTTCGCGAGGGCTTAGGATAGTTATGGTATGTGCTTGGAAGTATGGCTTGAGCTTCTGTGCTGTGGTCACTAGTCCAAAAGCTAGCTTTTCCATTTGAGGGTACCTTTCTTCTACTCCCCTGAGGCTTGACTTACAAAATATACGGGCCTTTGCACCTTATCTTCTTCTCTAACAAGAGCTGCACTAACGGCTGCTAGCGAGATGACTAGGTATAGAAACAACTCTTCCCCTGGCTATAATGGGCTGAATAACGGGGGAGAAAAGAGGTACACCTTCAAATTTTTGAACGCCTGTTGACATTCATCCGTCCATTTAAATGATCTCCTCAGTGTGCGAAAAAAAGGGAGGCATTTATCAGTCGCCCTTGATACAAACCTGTTTAGGGCTGCTATTTTGCCATTCAAGCTTTTTACTTCTTTTACCGTCTTTGGCAGAGCCAATTCCATGATCATCTTTACTTTCTCCAGGTTTACCTCGATTCCTCTCTAGGATACCATGATCCCTAAGAACTTTCCTGCCGTTACCCCGAACATGCATTTGCTCGAATTTAATTTCATGTTATAAGTCCGAAGAGTGTTGAAGGTCTCCTGGAGGTCGCTCAAGTGATCGGACTCATGGATGCTTTTCACCAGCATGTTGTCAACATACACTTGCACATTTCCCCCAATCTGGTATATGAACATCCTATTCATCAATCTCTGATATGTGACTCCTGTATTTTTTGTCCGAAAGGCATTACTTTGTAGCAGAATAACCCCCGGCTTGTAACAAATGAGGTATTCTCTTGGTCAGCTTCATCCATCTTGATCTAGTTGTAACCGAAAAATGCATCCATGAAGCTTAGAAGTTCATGTTTCGCGATTGAGTCTACCAATGTATCAATACATGGGAGCGAGTAACTGTCCTTAGGGCAGGCCCTATTTAGATTCGTGAAATCTACACACATTCTCCACTTTTTATTAGTTTTTTTTACCATCACTACGTTTGCCAACCAATCTAGATAATATACTTCACGTATGAAATCTGCTTCCTGTAACTTCTGCACTTCCTCGACTATGGCTTTGTCTTGTTCTGGGGTGAACAAGCGTTTTTTCTGTCAGACGAGAGAGAATGAGGGTGCTACATTCAACCTGTGGACTATGACTGACGAGTCGATCCTCGACATGTCTTCATGACTCTATGCAAACACGTCTTGGTTTTTCCTTAAGAAAGTTGCAAGTGCTTGTCGTACTGACTGGCTAGCCAAAGTACCTATTCTCGTGGTCTGCTCGGGCCTTGAATTATCGAGGGGTACTTCTTCTAATTCTTCCACTACTTCTGCTACCGTCCTTTATTCTTCTATGGTCATCATTTGTAGGTGGTCGTCCATCTCCATTGTAACTATATAGCATTCACGAGCGGCTACTTGATTTCTGCGCAACTCTCCTACTCCATACTCAGTAGGGAACTTGACCATTAGATGGTAGGTCAAGGTCACAATCTTCAAGGAATTGAGAGTGGGTCATCTAAGGATGGCATTGTAGGCCGATGAACAATTAACCACGAGGAATGACGCGTCTTTAGTGATCTGCTGGGGGTAATCACCCACTGTCACAGACAATGTAACTACCCCAAAGGGGTAGACCCTTGTCCCTCCAAAGCCGACGAGTAGGGCATTCATCGGAACCAGTCTCTCTCTACCAATCCCCATCTGCTGAAATGAGTAGAAGAGGATATCAGCTGAGCTTCTATTGTCGACCAAAACCCAGTGCAAATTGTAGTCTCCTACTCGTAGACTGACGACGAGCACATCATCATGCGGGTGGTGAAGACGTCATGCATCCTCCTCCGAAAAGTTGACTACTAGGTTATCAATCCGCGTCATCTTTGGCATAGAACCTGTTATCTAGACACTTTAAACCATCCTTAGATATGTTTTTCGGGCCTTTTTGGCCGACCCCTCAGTCATTGTGCCCCCAACAATCATCCTTATGTCTCCTATCGGTGGTCTTGGGCGTTCATTTTCCTGTTGGGGAGCTAGGTCTTACAGCAGGTCTGTCTTATCCTTACTGACGAACCTTTGCAGCTTTCATTGCCTGATGAGAGCTTCGATTTGTTGCTTCAGGTCATAGCAGTTAGTCGTATCATGACCATGATCATGATGAAAGCGGTAAAATTTAGCCCTTGACCTTTTTTTTGGATCTCCTTTCAATTTGTCAAGAAAAGTTAGAGCTCATTCATTCTTAATTTGCATCAGCACTTGATCAATCGGGGCGGTCAACAGGGTGAAGCTTGTGAATTTCTCCGTAGGTGGCTTAGAGCGTCTATCCCCTCGCCATTCTCCCGTCCTGGCCATCTTCCGTCCTCTGTCCAATCGTGTATCTTCCTATCTTTCCCTTTTTCTAGGCTTCTCTTCTCAGGCCAGTAATGCGTCCTCTACGTTCATGTATTTGGTGGCCTTGTAAAGTACCTCTGACATAGTTTTTGGGTCATTCTTATATAGAGAAAATAGGAACTTACCCTTCCGTAACCCGTTGGTGAACGCTGCCACGAGTATTTTATCGTCTGCTTCATCTATTGAGAGAGCCTCCTTATTAAAGCGAGCTATGTAGGATCTTAGGGTCTTGTCTTCCAACTGCCTAATGTTCATCAAACACGCAGTGAATTTCTTATACCTATAACCCCCGATAAAGTGTGACGTGAATTCAGCGCTTAACTCCTTGAAAGTGCCAATGGAGTTAGGTGTCAGTTTGCTGTACTAGATCCTTGTGGGTCCTTTCAACATAGTGGGAAAGGCTCTGCACATGATCTCTTCTGATACCCCTTGAAGGTGCATTATGGTCATAAAAGACTCCAAGTGGTCTAAGGGGTCCTTGGATCCGTCATAACTTTCCACCTGAGGCATGCGAAATTTCGGGGGAAGGGGGCATGAACTGAAGAGCGCTTTGAATGGCTAATCAGTTCGCTGGACCAGGTCATCAAGGTTGCTAGATACTCGTCCTCTGAGGGCAATCATTATGACGTCCATTCGTTCCCTCATCATCTGCATCTCAGCGGCTATGTGAGGTGGAAGGATATCAGTGACGGATGGGCGGCTTGTGTCCTGCTGTTCCAGTCTACTTGGAGCGTTGCTACCCTCAGGTCCTTCCTAGTTTCTCCACTTAATGCTTGTTCCTTCTTGGTCTTCCTTTTGTGTACTAGGGCCTGCATTATTTTGCCACAACTACTCCTCCAAATCATGATTCTGCTTGGTTAGGCACTCCACTGCTACTGCGAAGGTTTGAACCTGCCTCTCTAAGGTCATGGTATATGGTTCATCGCCCTGATTATTGCTGGTTGTTGCCAAATAATGAATGAGTACCATGCAACTTTTGTCAAGGAAGCGATTGTTTCAGCGATCACTCCCCACAGACGGCACTAACTAATGGTGATGAAAAATCACCAGTTAGTCACACGATCCTTACGTGCCCGAAGCAATACCTGCACAACAAAAAGAGAAGACCTAATAGAGAGCACCGGTGTGGTGCTGGTCAAAAACTCTCTGAATGTCAAGTTAAAACTTTTCACAACTCTAGAATGCTAGAGCTGGGATCAATTATGCGTACCTTGTATTCTAAGGGCTCATGGGTTTTTATAGTAGAGTCGGCTTCCGTTTCTTGCGCATCAAGGCGTTTCCTTATAAGGAATACCCTCCTTAATGAGTGTAAATTACGGAATCCTTTGCTAGTTAGAATTCTTCTTATATTGGGATTATTTAAAGTTAATCGCGAAACGCAAGATAATTCCATCCGTCTACTCTGCATCTGTGTACCTTGGACCTGTCCACTTTTGGCTAGTGGGCCCAAGATCGTCATTTTTCTTCAAGAGTACCCGTCATCACTTTTTATGCTCTTCAAGTATCATGGACAAATGATAATTTGCAAGCAAGAGATTTGAAATTGATTTCATTTCAACTTGAATATCAGTTCGCTGGTTTGTAAGTTTCAATACATCACCTTTGCCACATTAGCTAGTCATTCTTCTAAAAATCCAGCAACCAAAAACTTTGATTCTTATTAAAGCTTGAATATTAAACATGCCCCCAAACCTATTATAAAACCTAGTCCTAATTTCTCCACAAAAAAAAAAACCCCAGTCTCAAAGCCATGCATTAATTAGGTTTTAGTTTCCAATCTTTTGATTATAAGAAGTAGTAGATTTTAAAGGTGTCTTGTGTGTGTAGATGTCTTCCTTTTTGCGAGTTTTTATCTTTTGAGTGGATCTTCATAATACACCACATCTATTTTGTGTTTGAGTGGGTAGTGGACTTTGCTCCTTAAATTTTTGAACCAACTCGACACTTATATAGAAGGAGAATATAGTGAGAAATTATTGGAACCTCCTGGAGGGCCACTAATAGTGGTCCTCCCAACTCCTTTCAGTTAATTACATTATGCCAACTATTTTAAAATGATGATTCAGCACCCCCTTACACATAAATTAACTCAGACTGAAAAAACCAAACCAAACCCAAGTTAAAAAGGCAAACCAAGAGGCTGGAGCAAAATCAGAATAAACACATCACACAACCAGATGTTCAATCAAACTAACCCAAATTCATTTTGCTTCTCCTTCACACCTTTAACAGTTTTAGAAAGAGCCAGTTGATTTTTTTGGAAGCACAAGGGATGTTTGTCAAGGGGACCCATTATCTCCGCTCCATTTTGATATTGTCATGGAGGCTTTGAGCCGTATGTTGGGACAATTTTTGGGCTTCTCAACAGGTAATTTAACTGATACGTTGCTAACAATGTCCCATCTCTTATTTGCAAATGATACACTTATTTTTTGCAATGCTGACCCACATCATTTAGCTACTTTGCATGGAATTCTAGCCAAATTTGAAGTGGTATTAGGGTTAAAAATTAACTTACTGAAGTCAAAATTGGTACCAATTGGCATGCCTAATATGGATGAATTAGTGAAGATTTTGGGTTGTCAGCAGTCTTCACTTCCTTTGAAATATTTGGGCCTTCCACTGGGTGCTTCCCATAAAGAGGAGACAATTTGGAACCCTGTTTTAGAGAAGATGGAGCAGCATCTAGCTAGGTGGAAAAGGTTGTATTTATCTAAGGGGGGCAAAGTAACGCTTATTAAGAGTACTTTGTCCAATTTACCTACTTATTTCCTCTATCTCCTTCCTATTTCAATAAAGGTGGAAAATCGTATGGAGAAATTATAGAGAGACTTTCTTTGGAGTGGTATTGATGCTCTTAAGGTTCCTCTGGTGGAATGGGCTAAGGTATGTATGCCGATGCAGAAGGGTAATTTAGAGATTCGACGGTTGAGAAGATTTAATTCTGCTTTGTTAGGCAAATGGTTGTGCAGATATGGAATGGAGAGAGATGCCCTTTGGAGGAAGGTCATTGAGGCCAAATATGGGGATGAAGGTGTTAGGGACCTATGGTGTTAGCGTGTGGAAATCCATTAGAAGTGGCTAGCTGGACTTTTCTAAATTTCTTCTGTTTGATGTGGGTGATGGTACTAAGATAAAGTTTTGGGAGGATGTATGGTATAGGGATCGTTCCCTTAAGGAAGCATTTCTAGAATTGTATAGTATTAGTCGGGCAAAGGAGTTTTTTATGTTAGAGGTGATGTGTTTCTCTAATGGGAGGCTTCATTGGGACATTCGATTCAGTCGTCCACCACAAGATTGGGAGTCAGAATCATTTGATCGTTTTTGGGTTGTGCTTTATTCCACGAATGTGCGGAGTGTTGGTGATGACAAACTTTGTTGGAAGCCAGCAATGAGGAAAGGTTTTGAGGCTTAAGGCTTCTATCACTCTTTATCTCCTTCTTCTGTCATTGATTTTCCTTGGAAAATGGTGTGGCAGTCCAAGGTTCCTCTTAGAGTAGCGTTCTTTTCTTGGATTGCAACCTTAGGTAAGATCTTAACTACGGATAATCTTTGGAAGAGGCATATTGCAGTGTTAGAGTGGTGCTTTATGTGTAAAAGGTGTGGGGAATCGGTGGATTATCTTCTTCTTCATTGTCCTATAGCATATGAGTTGTGGTCTATGGTTTTTTGTTTGTTTGGTATACATTGGGTTATGTTGTATAAAGTTAGTGAGGTATTAGTTTCTTGGCAGAGGAAGTTTGGTAGACATCGAAATATAGGTTTATGGAGGTTTGTGCTGCATTGTTTGTTTTGGTGCTTATGGTGGGAGTGGAATGCTAGATGCTTTGAGAATTGTGAACGGTCTATACTTAACATTAAGTTTTTCTTTTTCTGTACTCTCCTTGAGTGGAGTTTATTTTTGCCTTCCTATTCTAGTCTCTCTCCCCCAGGTCTTATAGATCGTTGTAATCTAGGTTTTTGATTTGTGCCACTGTAGTACACTTCTAGTGTACTTGGTTGGTTTTTTTAATAAAATTTCTTACGTTACTTATCAAAAAAAAAAAAATGTTTTGGAAAGAGATTTCAACCACCCTTCCCGTCTCTTCTTAACCCTTAACCCAAAAATCAATAAACTTCTAAAAGCCAATTCTCACCGAATTTTATGAAACACAAATTTTATTTAACCCATTTTGTTTTCTTCTCTCTCCCTTCCTACATCATTTCAAAAGTCTTTCTTTGTATGAACAATCTTATGCTTGATATAAGCATTATAGTAGATTTGTAACAGTAGCTCTCACCCGCCAGATCTAATACCAAAACCAGCTGTTGAGGAGCTTGTGGGCTTTTCTCTTTGGAAAGCCTCCGGTAAGTGTGTCACTGCTGGAAAGAGTTGTTCTGAGATTTCAATTTCAAAGAGAGAGAGAGAGAGGAAGTGGGTGAGTGTGCTTGTTTTGATTTTGTTTCAGCCAATTTTCTTGCTTTTTTAACCTGAGTTGGTTTGCATTTTTAACTTGGATTTGGCTTGGTTTTTTAAGTTGAGTTAAATTTTAAGTTGGGTGAGAGGAGAAACAACTAGCAATAGTTGGCATAATGCCATTGGCTAAGAGGAGTAGTGGTCCTCCCGGAGGCTCTAATAATTTCTCGAATACCAATATCGATTTACAGGCATTAACTCCCTTTAAAAAGAAAATTATAAGCTCTTTAACTCTAAAGACCCAATCACATATTTCTCTAATTTAGCACATCTAAAATTTGGGTCTTTCGCTAATGTGGCAGGAAATAAAAGACCATCCGTATCCACCACCAATCATGCTTTGTTAACGTGAATTTTAACTCTCAAAGTTGCATTTTAACAAAATCAAAGCTTCATATTCAATAAAGAAAAGTAGGATACTCCGCATCTTTGTTATATGTCATCTAGATTCTAGATAATTTCCTTCCCCTTAGAGCATCCGTAGCAGACGTGGTAAATGTACCAAATGCCAAATTTTTGGCACATTTACCACACCAAACACAATAATGGAGCATTATCAGATGGGGAAAATGTGCCATATTTTTGCAACGGTGAACAGTGATGTTGCATTTTTGCCACAGTACGGACAGATGTGGCAAAAATATTTATTATTTTTTTATTAGACTTTTCTCTCTCCTCTCACCTTTTTAATTGATTTTTTTCTCTCTCCTCACAATCCGTCTCTCACTCTCTCTCTCCCAACCGGTCTCTCTCTCAGATCAGATTCCTAGCTCCCCACAAATCTTCCCTGTTGATCTCGATCTCGCCGATATCGGTCTCGATCCTTGTCGATCTCGCTGATATCGGTTCGATCCCTGCCGATCTCGCCTCTGTCAGCTCCTCCCTGTCGATCTCGATCTCGCCGCTTCACTTTCCAGTCCTCGTCACCGGTCTCACCAGTCCTCACCGCTGATCTCGCCGCCTCATTCTCCAAAGCTCGCCGCCGATCTCGCCGCCGAATGCTCCAGCACTCGCCACCGACATCCACAGCCCTCACCGTTGTTTGAGTTTTTTTTTTCCCCCCCTCTTTTTTTGAGGTTTTTGGATTTGGAGTTTGCTGGTGTTGTTGGTGTTGGTTTGTTAGTGTTAGGTTGTTGGTGTTGTTGTTGTTGATGTCATTGCCGTTGTGATCGGCGTTGATGTTACCGTTGCTGTTGTTGATGTTAATAGGAATGAGAGAATATATTATTTTAATATGTAGTAATATTATTTTAATGTATAGAATTGAAAGATAAAACATCTGATAAATGAGATGTTGTAAAATGATGTGGTAAAATAATAAAGTAGAGTTTTAATAAATGAGAAATCATTGCATTATTTTGTTGTCTAAGAAAAAACACAATGATAGGTGAAAGCGATCAACAGCATATATTTTTAGGGGGATCAATAAGAAGATGCATTTCGGATAAAAAATGAATCTTGCAGTTTACGTGATTTCTTTATTACAAAGTGCTATATTTACAAAATTTTCATAACACTTTTCTAACAATTTTAGGTGATAAGTTGTTATTAGTTCTAATTTAAACTCATTACTGAAATTACTTTTTTTCCATCAATAACAACCAACAACATTTGTTACTTAGGACTTGTTGTGCAAGAATTATGAACATAGTGTTTCTCATAAAAGACAAACTATAAGTTTAATGCTTAGGGCATGTTTAGTAGAATGTAATAGACGCTGTAATGTTAGACGTAGCAAAACGGGCGGGTCGGGTCGGGGTCGAGTCAATCGGGTTTGCAGGTCAATCGGGTTGCGGGTCAAAACGGGTCATTTTTAAACAGTCAATCGGGTTGCGGGTCGAGCTGACTCGTATTTTTCAAACAAGTTTTTTTTTTTTTTTTGAAATAGATGCAATTTGTCAATTGTTTATGAGTTCCTTAACTGTGATTAGATTCTCACTAGTGATACTGTTACCACTTACCAATTACCACTAAACACTTAATACCCAAATTTGGTGTAACTCCTATTCCATCTTTTTAGAAGCTAATCTTGGTATAATTTTCGATTTGTTTAAAGTAAGAATAGAAAATAAAGATGGCATATAAAGAATTACAAACTATAAAGAAGTACATAACATATTAAGTAAAAAAGAATAAGTAAATAGTTTATAAGAATTACACCTCAATCTCAATCTACTCAATGTTGGTAGACGTGGCAAAACGGGTGGGTCGGGTCAATTGGGTTGCGAGTCAATCGGCTTAGGTCAGAAAATTTTGACCCATTTTGCCATGTCTATATAATGTAATAGTTATTCCTATGGTTTAGTTATTTTTTAGTTTGGTTATATTTTTATTACAAGGAATAGTCATTCCTTATGAATAACTTTTTTTCAAAATGATAAATAAATATTCCTCTTTAAAAAGTTATATTAGCTATTCCTTAGTAAATACAATAATTTCAAAACTTAATATATTTTCAAATAAACAAATTTTCCATATGCATCTAACAATTATAAAAATAAAAAATCATAAAAAATAACACATCTCTCTTAAATTTAAAAATAATAATTTTTATAGAGATATAATTGTATGAGTAAAATATTTTCTAAAATAAGTGTTAAGTTTCATTCTAATATTATATTTCACAACCAAACTAATGAATAAGTTTAGTTATTAGATTACAATACACTTTATTACTAGTAATAAAAATTACAATTCCTGTCGTAATCCTCATTCAGTGTACCAAATGTATCCTTACTATTTATTAATACAATTTTTTGATAATAGTTTATTAATATGATAAGGATACTAATTGCTAAGATTAAATCTTGGAAATTATCTATTGTTTTTAAAGACAATAAACACATGAATTATTGTTGTTAAGTAAACTTCAAGCGAGATCTAAATACAATAAACTTTTATGTATTAGTTTATTTCAAATTTTTTAAGATCTAAATGATTTTTAATTTTTTTTAAAAGAATAAATTTATACTTTTGTTGTTAGGCTTACTCTTCCCCCCCCCCCCCCCATATTTTAGGTAAAATTGGTTTGATATTGAATTTTTTTTTTTTTTTTATAGACCAAAATATTGTCAAGATAATCATAATCAAGTTCATTTCGACTGGGCTTTAAAAAAATTTAGGTGCAAGAGGTTCAAAATTTTATTTTAAGAGGGTCAAAATAAATTAAAAAATTATATATAAATTTTTTTTTTTGCCAGCGCAGGGGGTTCATTTGAACCCCTTGATCTGTTCCTAGAGCCGCCCATGATCAACAGACAACCCATTGGTATGAGTTTCAAACTCGACATCCCAAACAATCCAAATCAAGAATCCAAATCTAATCCCAAAGAATCCAAATCTAATTGCCAACGTATCCAATTGTGACACTTGTTTTGACCCAAAAAAAAAAAAACCTTTCACAATAATGAAAGCAAATCTTTATATACATAAGAAAGATGTATATTCAAAAGGTTACTTTAAGCATGAAAAGCACAAAGCAAACCAAAATTTATAGAGAAGAAAAGCAAACAAACAAAGGGAAAAAGGAGATAATTAATTACACAAGAGGAGAGAATAAAGAACGAAGGGAGAGAATCACTAGATGTAAGTTTCTAAGCCTAAGAAAAGTCGAATAAAAATCCACTAAAAGAAGCAAGCAATTGGTCGCTGAAGCTATCCAAGTTCTCACAAGTCTGCCGAGTGCACTTCTTCCAAAGACACCCCAATAAGCACATTGGAACTAAATTCCAAATGTTAGACCAATGCTTCCCCAATCTATTCCACCAACCAAAAAGCATACCTAGAATCCTTCGGTAGGACCCACAAAATCCCAAAAGATTTAAAAACACAACTCCACAACCAATGAGCCTTCTCACAATGAAGCAATAAGTGGTCCATAGTCTCCTCACAACGATGACATATAATGCACCAATCAACAAGATCAAAACCCCTAAGTTCAGATTATCACTCATAAAGAATCTTATTCCAAGCTACAATCCAAAGAAAGAAGGAAACAACGTCGAAGGGCCTTAACTTCCAAATACCTTTCCAAGGAAAGACAACAGAAAAAGAACTTTGCAACTTATTATTAAAAAAATGGATGCCAAAATCCCTATTAGTCTTCAAGTTCCATCTCATCCAATCCCCATTTTCCGTTGAAGGAGTACTTGATTCCAAGATACGAAGAAAGCATGCCACTATATCCAACTCTCAATCATTTAGATCCTGAATAAAACGAACATCCTAACTTCTCCTTTCCCCCGCCCCCAACCTTGTCAAAGAAGACTCAACAAATGCCTCCCTATTAGTGGCAATACCGTACAACCTTGAGAAAGCCAATTGAAGAGGTTGATTCTCCCACCACCCATCTTGCCAAAATTTCATTCTATTCCCCACCCCCAACAACAAATTGAGTATTTTTGCTAAAATCCTCCCAACACATGGATATTTTTCCATAAGCCACACCCATGAACATCCCTAGAAGTCCACCACCCCCCCCCCCCCCCCCCCCCCCCAACACACTTCCCCAAACTTCCTTGCTACCACCCTCCTCCAAAGCCAAGTCTCCTCATTCCCAAACCCCCATAGTCATTTTCCTAGTAAAGCTTTATTGAATGTAATTATTTTTCTTATACCAAAACCACTGTTAGCCATAGGCGAGCGCACTTTGTCCCATCCTATCAAATAAGTCTTGTTATCACCCCCACAGAAGTACCTTTGCAACTTTTCAATTCTATTGACTACATGAGTAAGGATGGTGACTACATGCTTTTTTTTTTTAATTGAAAATTGATATTTGTAATATTGATGAAAAATGAACTTTTTAAAATTTAGGTGAAAAAAAAAATATTTCAGTTTTTTTTTTTTTTTTTTTTTTAATTTCGAACTGTAAAAATAGAACCTAAAATAAAATGATTCGGCCCAAGAAAAATACAAATTTTCCACGCTAAACCAATGCTAAACCATTTCCGAAGAAACCAAAAAAGCACCACAGAAATTACCATTCATTAAGGACATAAATAATAGCAAATCAGATGTCCCAAGGAACTTAAAATTTTAAGGCAACAAATAAAAGACCTTGAAAATGTAAGTAGTGGAGGCTTTCTTTTTTTTTTTTTTTTTTTTTTAACACTAAAACTAAAATTAAATTTGAACTCCAAAGCTAATTCATACGTCAAAACCCAAGAAACTGGGATGAAACCCTCATGTTAAGCTTTCTTCTTTCCTGCAACGGGAATTGCCTTACCCTTCCAGGTCCGGGCATTGGTGTGTGTGCGCTGTCCTCTACAAGGCAACCCCTGACTATGCCTTATCCCTCTATAGCACTGAATCTCCATCAATCTTGCTATATCCTTTGTAACTTGGTTGTTCTGAAAACCCAAAATCAAATTTTGTGAATAACATAAAAAAGTTTAAACTTCTATTGTCTGATATCCTTGAATTAAAAATAAGAGCAGGAGTAAACCAGATCCTTGGTTTGACATACACAGAAACTTGTTTACAGTAAATCAAAAACTGCACATAAGTCTTTTCTTAATTTTATCAGAACAATGACTATATCCACGTTTGCCAAACACTTGCAATCTTCTTGAGGGAGATAGAGAAAGAAGCAGGGGGAGAGAGTAAGAGAAATTTACCAATTCATGTGCGCACATGTAGTTATTGAGTTCCTCACGGAGAGCATAGAGTTCTCTCCCTGTTAACTCCCTGGCGAGTTTGTTCTCAATGCTGAGCTTGCTGAGAATTTGGCGAGCTCTGGAGCGGCCAATTCCGTGAATGTGCTGAAGAGCAATCTGCATGTGCTTGTTGTCTGGAATCTCCCCTTTTCCTCCTCCAATATTAATGCATTGGACATGTACACCATGAAACTGCACACAGAAGATGCCAAAATAACACACAAAAAATCGTATCTTCCACTTGAATGGAAGTAAAATGGATACCAAATCACATATAATGAATCTATGAGTTGATTTGCAATCAAAAACCACAAATCAAATTTAATTTTCTATTAATAGAATTTTTTATTTATTTTATGTAAGTAAAAAGCTTTATTAATAATGAAAAGAAAAAAGCCGAGGCCTAAGTACACAGGGAGTATACTAAGGACACTCAAAAAAGAAAAGGAAAAAAGGAAAGAAAGATAGACAGGAATCAAGACATTGATAATCTGCCCCCAGAAAATCCAGGAAATCCCTCTCTGACTCATTGTCAGAAGCTTTCTGCCACTCAAACAAAAGACATAACAGCTGAAATTTGAGTCAAATAATTGAATGTTCTTTCCCTTCAAATTGACACAGATTCCTTTCCTGCCATATAGTCCACGGTAAACATGTAGGAATAGCCCCCCAACTACTAGAAATAACCCTCTTACCACACTGCCCCGACCACATAATAATCAAGTTGGTAAGCCTTCTAAGCATCGTCCAATGAAGACCCATTAGAGTTAACACTAGCCTCTGTGCCCGCGCGTGAGGTTCTTCTAATTTTTATGTAAAGGTTAATAATTTGAATCTATTAGCGCTTGCTTAGAAGCTCTTCTATTTTTTATATAAAGGTTAATAATTTGAATCCATTATAATTTGAGATTACTACATTTTCTAATCACAAAAATACACAAGGGTGATAATGGGGAGATTTAAATTTATCGGGTAGAAGTTTGAAGTTGTTTGTGTGACTAAAATTTGGATGTATGGCTGTTTTTTTTTTTTTTTTCAATAACGGTAGATGTGTCTTTTTTTTTATCAATAGGGCAGATGTGTTTTTATAAAGAGATGTGTGTTTGTTTTAATCTTAATTTCTTTTTATAAATAGATAAAACAATTTGAAAATCTTTAGGAGGATAGTCTTGTTTTGTAGGCAACATTTTAGTGGGAGTTAAAGATATATCTACTTATAAAAAAAAAATTGTATATATCTATTTAGTTTAGTTTTTTTTATATATTTAGATTTGTTTATAGATAAACGTGAAGTGTTTAACTTATTTTTCTATTTAAAAATAAATAAATAAATAAACGCATCGTTGCTTTAATAAAATTAGATAATGTTTTGGTAACTTATGAGACTATACATACTATGCATGTGAGGAAGAAGGGCAAGAAAGGGACTATGGCATTGAAATTAGACATTAGTAAGGCGTATGATCGGGTTGAATGGCCATTCTTGCAAAAAGTTATGGAAAATATGGGTTTCCCAACAATTAGGTGGATAGAAAGAGTGATGAGTTGTATCACTACTCCATCTTTTTCTATTTTGGTGAACGGAAGACCTTATGGCATGATACACCTATCCAGAGGAATAGGTCAAGGAGATCCATTGTCACCATACCTGTTTCTTTTATGTGCAGAAGGCTTCACTACTCTGTTGGCTAAAGCTAAACTAGAAGGAAGGATTCGAGGTGTATCAATCTGTAGAGGAGCTCCTAGAGTTACTAATTTATTATTTGCAGATGATTCTTTGCTGTTTTGTCAAGTAACACCAAAGGAAGGGGAAGTGGTAGTAGAAATTCTTCAAACCTATGAAAGAGCTTCAGGTTAAAGTATTAATCTCGAGAAGTCTTCAGCTTTCTTTAGTAGTAATACCACAGATATTCAAAAACAATGGATGCTGCAGATTTTGGGGGTCAAGGATGTGGTGAAGTTTGAATCTTATTTAGGGCTGCCAACTTTGATTGGAAGGGATAAATATTATACTTTTGCTTATTTGAAAGATAGAGTATGAAAAAAATTGCAAGGATGGAAAGGCATGTTATTATCCAAAACTGGCAAAGAAATTCTTATAAAGGCTATAGCCCAATCTATACCCACATATACGATGAGTGTATTTCTACTTCCTTTGAAATTGTGTGATGAATTGAATAATTTGTGCGCTAAGTTTTGGTGGGGACAAGTAGGCAATGAAAGAAAAATTCATTGGAAGAGTTGGGATAAATTATCAACTTCTAAAATGGAGGGTGGTATGGGATTCCGGGATCTAAGAGCGTTTAATTTAGCGATGTTGGCTAAACAAGGGTGAAAGATGATTCAACAGAATGATTCTTTATTATATAAGTGTTTTAAAGCGCGGTATTTTCCCCGATCATCTTTCCTTGATGCTAAGGAATCACAGGGATGCTCTTATGTTTGGAGGAGTTTGGTGGCTGCCTTACCTATTCTTAAAGCTGGATATTGTTGGAGGGTCAGCAATGGGAGCTCAATTAGAGTGGTTGACGATAGGTGGATCCTGAATCATCCTACAAATAAGGTGCTACATCCTAATCATGATTTATTGGCTGAGATGGTTGTATCAGATTTGATTAACCCGGAGATAAATGTATGGAGGAGTGAAATGATTCATTCAATTTTCCATCGGGATGATGCTGAAGCAATATGTAGAATTCAGCTTAGCAGAAAACATGTTGCTGATTCTATTATCTGGAGCTATAATAAGAATGGATATTTTTCTGTTAAGTCAGCTTACAAGGTGGCAAGGAGGATTCAAGGGGAGGATAGGGCTGAATCATCAACTAGTAGTGCAGGTAAGAAGGTATGGCAAGCTTTGTGGAATCTTAAACTTCCTAATAAAATTAAAGTCTTCAGTTGGAGGGTTTGTACTGATATTTTGCCTACAAGAGCTAATCTGGTCAGGAGGAGAGTAATATCTGAAGCCAAATGTCCATTATGCCTAAGGGAATCGGAGAGTGCAATCCATGCAATCTGGGAGTGTGCTGCAGTGCAAGATATTTGGCCAGGAAGCTGTCGAAAATTACAGAAGAGATGCTTAGATTCAACTGACGTGATGCAACTCATGGAGTATTTAATTGACAGGTTGATGACAGAGGAACTGGAGCTGTTCTGGATTCAAGCTTGGCTTATGGGGAACCAGCGAAACCGTGTGGTGTTTGGTGGAACTCTGATGGACCCGAGGAACCTGAATAAGAGAGCAGAAGAGTATTTGACAGAATATAAATCAGCACAGATGCAGCTGACTGTGATACAGCCGGAACAATATTGCAGCGCAATTTGGCAGCCTCCACCATCTTCTGTTTATAAATTAACTTTTGATGCAGCCATTTTTTCAGACCTGGACAGAACAGGTGTGGGAGCAATTATTCGGAATGAGCACAGTCAGGTTATGGCGGCAATGACAGCAAGTGGTCCGAAGGTGAGCTCTAGTATGGAAGCAGAATTATTGGCATGTAGAAGATCAATGGAATTTGCTGTGGATGTCGGATTCAACAAGCTGATCATAGAGGGAGATAATGTAAATGATATGCAAGCCATTTCATCAACAAGGATTGATTGTTCTCTACTAGGCTATGTGGTGGATGATATTCACCACTTGGTTCATTGTTTAGAGTGGGCTAGAATTAGCATTACTAGGAGGGGATGGAATAAGGTTGCACATGCCCTTGCTCAACATGCTAGGATTTCTTTAGATAATGATGTGTATTGGATGGAGGATTCCCCTCCTCCGGCTGTGGAGGCCTTGACTCAAGATGTTTTGCTATTATGATTTTATGAATGAATGATCCCTTTTCCAAAACCAAAAAAAAAAAAAAAAAATGAGTTAGTAGAAGAATATTCCTATTTTGTAGGCAATATTTTAGGGCAAGTTAGACATGTTTACACTATCTTTTTGTTTTGTCTCTACTTAAACCTAGGGGTGTAGGGGTATTTTGAAACAAAAAAAAAAACTGGTCCAAAAAGGAGAAGCCCCTATAGTAGTATAGATAAAAGCCCATAGCTCACTGGCAATAGTACAATGCCAAAAAAAAAAAAAAAAAAAAAAATGATCAACATCCTCCCTAGCTGCTTTGCACATAATACACCAGGAGTGATAAAACCCCTTCTCCTCAGGTTGTCAGTGGTTAAAATCTTTCCTTTCATGGTGGACCATATGAAAAATCTGACACCCAGTTTTCACCTTCCACACCTCCTTCCAAGGAAAGGAACAATACACCCCCCCCCCCTCTTCAAACTAAATAGAATTTAGTTCAATTGATTTATGAGTTGAATTCTAGCATTCGGAATAATAATGATTAAAAAAATTTTGAACTCTTATCTTAAATAATTATTAAAAGATTTACATATCATATTCTGATGCAACAGCCAAGTGTGTGCCATGAACCAGCAGCAGAAGCATGATGCAACAGTACAAGCTGTTACAGCAGCAAGCATGCAGCAGGGCAGCAGTACAACTCAAGTCAGTAGCTGATATTTGTCTATGTAGTATCTGTACTTAGCAGCCTAATATGTGTAATAATTGTACTGTCACATGATTTAGAGAAGTTAGTAACAGGTACAGCTGTCGTTTAGTTGGTTACAGTCTGTTAGAACAGATGATATCTTGTAACAGATATGGTTAGTGGTTATTTATTTAGCAAGCAGGCCATGTAATGTTAAAGTCCATGGCAGTTAGTAGTCGAGCTAGCAAGTAGAAATAAGGCAAGAGATGTACAGATTACTCAGTTTTTAATGAATATCAGATTTGAGATGCTTTCCAAAAGAGAGTCGCTTGAAGAGTTGCATTCCTTTTACTAGCTTTTAATTAACTTAGCCTTCAATAACCTTTGACCATTTGCTAGACTTTAATTTCTTTGTCATCCTTTTGGTATAAGATCCCCTCCGATTCCCTCCAATTCTTATTTAGATGTAAGACACGTGGCATTTAAAAATTGAAATAAATGCACATCTGGTTAAAATTGGGAGGGAATTGGAGGATTCAATTGAGACAAAATGGTTACCTTAAGAAAAACAATTGTGCTTGTGGTTAAAGTGCCAAAAAAGAAGAAAAATACACATCCCCCCCCCCCCCCTCTTCCACCCCCTCTCTTCTTTCTTCAGGCGACCACTTTTCACCAATAATCTCCAACCCACTATGAGACTTGCAAGCTGAATGCATAGAGAGACTGCATCTGCGTGAGCTTTAGGGGTCTCCCAAATCCTAAAGTGGTCTTCTAAATTCAATTTAATGCTATTAATAGAATTTAGTTCAATTGATCACATGTTGAATTCTAGATTGAAACAATAACAGATGAAAAGAACGTTGGATTCTAGCTTAAGTAATTATCAAAAGATTTACATATGATAATTAAGGATTGAGACACAATGCTACATCTTAAGAAAATCAATTGTGCTTGTGGTTAAAGAGCCTAAGAAGAGGAAAAAAAATACCCCCCCCCCCCCCCCAACCCTTTATCTTCTAACTTCTAACCAACCATCTCCAACCCACACCCACTGTAACAATTTCATGCTGAATGCGTGAACTTTGGGCATCTCCCAAATCCTATTGTTGTCTATATTGCCTCCACCACATTCCTCTCCTCCAAACTCAGAGCTTTCTTTACCACATTGGCCATTCACATGGCCTCCATTTTAAAGCCCTTCTATTAACCTAACAATGCCTAACCTACAAAAAACTCCAAAGACCTATCAAATCTTGAATCCCTCAGCGACTTTATAGAATCATAAATCCCATTCTTGGTGGAGCTTCATTGTCCTAATCCCTCCAAAAAAAAAACTTTTTGCGCATGGTACACGATCCTTTATTCTCCAAACTCATTATCTAAACCACATTGCCTTGTGTCAACTACTTCAAAGATTGCAAATGAGCTCTACCCCAACTGGCACCTCCTTCTCTTATAAGTTCAAGGGGGAGGGTGAGGTCATGGATTTAATACCCATTGGGTGCATGTGTAACTTACCAATAAAAAAAAAAAAAAGCACTTCTTCTGAAGTGAACTAGAAAGTCTATATTCCATACAACAATTTTTTTAGTATCCTTGTGCTATCAACCATGTTTTTAACGTTGATGACCAATATCTACAAATGCAATTACTCAGTTTCAGAGGATCATGCTAAATATTTGGTTCATCATCAAGCTTGTCATTGACTTATTTTCTCCTAATTCAAAATTAGAATAAACAATAATAAAACCTTTACAAATACTAACATACGTACTAGCCAAAGACTACTAAAATCAAATCATTCAACAAACATAGCTTAATTTTTTCCAACAAGATAAATCAACCAATTCAGAATACCCATCTCAAAAAGAGCAACAGTACCCACAAATAATCAAAAACCCATATGAAAAAACCTTAATCCAAACACAGAATTTACATGGAACACAAGGAAAGTAAGGAAAAAAAGAAAAGAAAAGAAGGAAAACTGAGCAAACCTAACAAAAAAAAAAGGATTTGTTTGATAACCAAGAACAATCCAATGAGCGTGTGAAGGTTGGATAGACAATTGTGAGATTACTACATATTTTTGTAAAATTTCTCCGCAAGCAAACAAAGCACATGAGGTGCATCATGCCAGCAATAACGGCTGTGATCAATGAGGCAATTTGTGATGTGATCCTAAAACAGAATTAAGAAGGGATTGTGAAACTAACCGATAGATTTGGAAGGATTCGAAGGCCAATATCAGAAACAGTTCCTACAGAAGAGATAGCATTTGCAAGGCCACATGATATTTGGGACTGGGAGGCACAACCAGTATTCAGCACACTGTTGTAGAGGAATGTAGCGAGAGAACCAGAGTGCTTTGTTGCGGAGGAGAAAGCCATTACCTAGCACCAAAAATATTCAATTGAAGGAAAGGACAAAAAACAAGCGCAATCTCAAAATCCAACAAAACTCAAGCCAAAAGCTAATGGGTTATTCATCCTCCCCAAATTCTCCAAATAAAATAAAACACCCAAACCTTCAAATCTGCTCCTAAGAGAAGAGATACACATTACCTGGAGCATGGAAATAGCGAGAGTCTGGGGAGAGAGAAACGGGGGGTGTGGGTTGGTCCTTTGATGGGTAACTGAGTTAAGTATCCAATCCAACACACGATGTGACCTGTGAAGTGAGAATGAGAAACCAAACCAAAGACATGAATGAATGAATGAATTTTAAGAATTGAGTTATGAGATAAGGGCAAAGGGCAAACAAACCAAACATAGCCTCTACAGACTATAATGAATCATTCAAATTTCACAAATTATGCTATATATTGTGAACCTTAATAAATTTTGCTAGAAATGAAAGAATCCTTAATTTTAAGGTTCAGGTTCTGGGTACAACCTGCTACATACTTTTATTTTTATTATTATTATTATTATTACTATGTAAAGTCTATAACATATATGCTTTGTCTATTAATGATTAAGCCTCAGATCAATGACCAAGAAGGAGTGATGGGTACCTGAGATACAGCGGAGAAACGACGAGAGCGGTGGCAGTCAGAGAGATAGAGGAGACGTTGAGGAGAATCAAACAGAAACAGTGATAAATGTGAAGGGACTGGTTTTTTTGTCATTAAAGCCAATTTTCTGAGGGTAGTTTAGGCATTGAGAACCTTAAAATTTTGCTGCGTGAAAAAAAGGATTTTGTAGGCTAGCACAATGACTGACAAAAAATATAATAAGTTGACGTACATTTGAAAGAAATCTGGAAACTAGAAACTCGAGATCAATGACGAAAATTGAGGCTTTCAAACTAGAGCTCTATTGCTGCGGTGAAGCAATTTAGCCACATAGATCTCGAGTCTATAAAACTCAAGTTCTAAAAAGTAAAACCGAGTCTTCGAGACTCGATTTTTGTCGAGGAAATTCCACAAGACTTAAACAAGAACAAACCTAAAGAAGAACAGAGGAAGAGGAAGAGGAAGACGAGCTGGATGGATATCTGCAGCGCCGAAGAAGAACTAAAAGACGCTAGGTGGGCGATCTAGTTGGAGAAGAATGTTGGTGTACGATTTGATCTTCAGCGACTAGGTGGACGATCTGGTCTTCAGTAAGGAGGAGGAACGAACAAACGCAAATAGACGTGAGGAAGAAGAAGGTTTGCACGCGAGGAAGAAGAAGGTTCTAGGTGGAACTCTAGTCTTAAAAACTCGAGTTCCATGTGGATTTTTTTCCACGTCAGAGGCCATAACTTACAAATCAAGACTTAGAAACTCGATATTAGTTTTCCAGATTGTTTTGAAACGTGACAGCTAACAAAATTGTTTAATATTTAAGGTTAATTAGAAAAAAAATTCCTGTGTAAAAATGTGACTGGGTAAGGGTTGGGTTAAAGACCAAACGTAAGAGTTTTAGTGCGTGACAAAATTATGGCTTTTTATTTCCAACTAAATAATTCCACAACTCATGTTGCATCATAGTGAAACAATGTGTGTCTTGTGTCAATAGGATCTAGCAAAATGACAACTAATGAAGTTCTCAGACTAGAGTCAAGGAGCCCAGTGCTCTCTAAACCCTAGCCTGTAGTATCGTGGTTTCCTTTCCCCCTTAGAAAGAAGGTTTGTCCCTATAGTAACCTAGTTACTAATAGGGTTGGGTTCTGACTTTCAACGTAGTAAGGCGGAGTCCAAAATAGTGGTGCATGGAGGAA
This sequence comes from Castanopsis chinensis, assembly GCA_032878915.1. Classification (NCBI taxonomy): domain Eukaryota; kingdom Viridiplantae; phylum Streptophyta; class Magnoliopsida; order Fagales; family Fagaceae; genus Castanopsis; species Castanopsis chinensis. The sequence goes on along the minus strand of JAVQMG010000116.1, from coordinate 4,031,686 downwards.
TTAATGCGTAGATGTGATAGGTTATCTCTTTCTGCAAGGGAAGACACGAGAATTACTTGGTCTAAGGAGCAGATGACATCAGACTATATGGTGGGGGCGAAGTTTTTTACGAGGAGACCTTTGAATATGGAGGCAGTGGTGCGTACATTTCGTCCTTTATAGCGCACAAAGAAGGGTTTTGAGGTCACAAATGCAGGTAATAATGTGCTACTTTTTGCGTTTGAAAGAGAGGTGGATGTTGAGAAAGTCTTATTGGGAGAACCATGGTCTTACAACAGACATCTGGTTGTGTTGGAATGGTTCGATGGAAGAAAACCTATCTCAAAACTAGAATTCAAATTTTGTTCCTTTTGGGTCCAAATCCACGAACTCCCTTTTAAGTTCTTGACCCCGGAGATAACAATGGAAATTAGGGAGTCAATAGGGCCAATTTCTCGATCCCATGATATAACGGAGATGAAATGAGGATCGTTCATGCGTGTTCGAACTACCATTGATGTCTCAGTTCCCCTATGTCGAGGTCGTAGAATCATGTTTGACGATGCTAATGAAGGCTGGGTTGCGTTTCAATATGAAAGATTGTCGAACTTGTGTTTTTGGTGTGGGATGCTCACCCACAGCAATAAAAACTGCGAGTTGTGGCTAAAGAGTAAGGGATCTTTATCAGTAGATAGACAACAATTTGGTCCTTGGTTGAGGGCCCCTCAGTTTAGTCCGGCCAGGAGACAGACTATTGAGGTTAAAGGTTTCGATTCTGAACCATCAATGCACTGATCAGTACAGGGCCTGGAGAAGGATCGGGCCTTAACACCATGGAGACCAATGATAGGTAGTAAGTAGGCAACTTCGTCAGAAAACAATATAGTGTCGACGAGCGAAGACATTGGAGGGTCAACAAAGCAATCCGTATCAAATTTAGAAACTTCCGAGATTGGAAGGATTTCAAAAGTATCAAATCCTATTTCAAATTTTGAGGTGATCATTAAGGATATTGATAAGGAAATTAATATGGAGATACAGAATTGAAATCCTGCAGAGAAAGTGGATGATATTGTTGATAAAGAAAATTCGAATTTGGAAAAATGTGGGGCTGTAGAGTTAAGTTTGGACGAGAAGGATATCCATGATAAAGGACAAGCTAAAATCCAAGATGGACTAGTTGGAGGTTTTGTTGTGGGCTGGTTAGAGCCCAAATAAGTAATAAGGAGGGGAAGGTGGGGAGAAGAAAAATAACTAAGTGTGAGAAGGGGGCTGAAGCAGCTACTAAGGGGCCCAATTCAATTAGCGAGCTAAAAAGAGGATGTTAGTCCAGAAGAACCTCTCGACCCATGCAGGATGAAACGGATAAGGTAATGGAGGGTGAGATGGGCCTTAAATGTAAGGTAGAAAAGGTGGACAAACCAGGGGGTGGGAACCGTGATAAGGAAAAAAGGCTGAAAACTGAAGAGGAAACTAAAAAGCTGAGCATGCTCTTTGCTACGCACTTGGGTTGGTGCAGGTTGCTGGGCAACCCCACTAAGTCCAATGAGTCTACTAAGCTAGAACTGTCAGAGGCTTGGGAACCCCCAAACAGTGAACGCCTCGAAGAAGGTCATTAGGTTAGAAAAGCTCAAGTTTGTTTTCTTAATGGAAACAAAATCTGATAAGGATTGGATAGTTGTTGTGAAGGATAGATGCGATTTCAAGGAAAGCTTTGTGGTCCTAAGCTCCGGTGCCAGTGGTGGGTCAGCTCTTTTTTGGAACTCAGAGAATAAAGTAATTATTAATAGCTCTTCTCAATCTCATATTGATGCAAAGGTGGCAGAAGACAATATTGGGGGTGAATGGCATTTAATGGGCTTTTATGAAAATCCTAAGACATCATTGAGAATGGAATCATGGAGATTACTAAGCTCTCTATGTGATGGGTTTGGTCTACTGTGGTTAGTAATAGGAGACTTTAATGAAATTGTTTGTGCTTTAGAGAAGGGAGGGGTATACAAAAGCCCAACCAACAAATGGTCAGGTTCAGAAATGCTATTAGCTCTTATGGGCTGAGGGAAGTGGAGTTTATTGGGCCAAAGTTCACACGAATTTATCAAAAACAGAATAAGTCTTAAATAAGGGAACGCCTAGAAAGGGCACTAGTGTCTTCGGATTAGGCTATGAAGTTCTCTTCAGCTAAACTTTATCACAAGTCTACATCGGCTTCTAATCACAACTCTATTCTTTTGCAACTCCCTGTCACAAAAAAGAAGAAGATAGCAAAGAGGATTTTCAAGTTTGAATCTATGTGGTTACAAGACTAGAGATGCGAAGGGGTGGTTGTGGATGAGTGGCAAGATAGATTGATGGGTGGGTTGGCTTTCCCGATCCTCAGCTGCTTGGAGTCGTGTAGACACATGTTAGAGGAATGGAATGTATTAGAATTTGGACATGTGGGTAGGGAGATATCTCGGCTTTAGAAAAAGCTGGAGGAATTGGAGATGCAAGCTGCCTCTCCATGTACAATCAAGGCTTTGAAGGAGACTAGAGTGGAGCTGAACTGTTGGTTAGAGAAAGAGGATTCTCTGTGGAGACAAAGATCAAGACTGAACTGGTTTAGAGATGGTGACGGAAACACAAGATTTTTCCATGCCAAGGCCTCTTCTCACTTCTAGAAAAATTTTATTAAGGGGGTTTTTGACTTTGATGAAGTTTGGCAGAAGGAGGAAAGGGAGATTGAAAAATGTTTTGTGAAGTATTACTTTGAGTTATTCACCTCATCAAACCCTTCGGATTTGTCAAAAATTTTGGAAGTAGTGTAGCCCAAAGTATCTTTGGATATGAACTTGAAGCTCATCAGGGAATTTCTGCCAGGTGAAGTTCATAGAGCTCTAAAGTAGATGTATCCATTGAAAGCCCTGGGCCCGAAAGGTATGCCTCCCCCTTTTTTCCAGCATTTTTGGCACACTGTTGGTAATTTGGTTACTAAAACTGTGTTAGATTTCCTTAATTGTGGTGTACCCCCCCTCCCCCCCAAATTCAATGAAACCCACATAGTTTTAGTTCCAAAAAATGGAAATCCCAAAAGAGTGACTGAGTACAAACCTGTTAGTCTATGCAATGTAATATATAAGCTTGCATCCAAAACTCCTTCTAATAGGCTTAAAAAAATCTTGCCCTCTATTGTCAATAAATCACAGAGTGTCTTTATTAATGGTAGACTTATTACTAATAATGTTTTGATAGCATTTGAAACAATGCACCATATTAGTTAGAGGAAGGGGGTGCAGTGGGTGAGATGGCACTAAAGCTTGATATGAGTAAGGTGTATGATAGGAGGAGTGGGCGTGCCTTGACAAAATTATGGATAAATTGGGCTTTCACCAACGGTGGAGTTGCAGTGTATCACTTCTATCATCTACTCAATCAGAATCAATGGTAAACCATGGGGACATATTACTCCTATTAGGGGCATGTGCTAAGGTGACCCCCTTTCTCCTTACCTTTTTCTTTTGTGCGCAGAAGGATTTTCAACACTTATTAAAAAATCTGTCTCTAGGTGAAATGGATGGTATTGTTATATGTAGAGGGGTCCTTGGATTTATCGCCTATTTTTTGCAAATGATAGCATTATTTTCTGTAAAGCAACCAGGGAGGAATGTGAAGCATTACGACGTGTGCTAAAAGTATATGAGTAGGCATCAAGGCAGTAGTTGAATAAACCAAAAACATCTCTTTTCTTCAGGAAGAATACAGATGCAACCACTAAAGAAAAGATAAAAACAAGATTCGGTGCACAGGTTATAAAACAACATGAAAAGTACCTTGGATTGCATTTGTTGGTTTGGAGGAATAAGAAGAATACCTTCAAAGAAATCAAAGAGAAACTGGCAAAAAAACTAGTTGGATGGAAGGAAAAACTCCTATTGAATGCTAGTAAGGAAATTTTAATTAAAGCTATGGCCTAGGCAATCCTCACATACTTGATGAGTTGTTTCAAGATCCCTAAATCATTGTGTGATGAGCTGACTAGCATAATTAGAAGCTTTTGGTGGGGTCAACGCAAGGATGAAAGGAAGATGGCTTAGATTAGTTGGGAGAGACTTTGTGCTCTGAAAGCTCAAGGAGGGATGAGTTTCAAGCAGTTGAGCAATTTAACTTAGCTTTACTAGTGAAAAAAGGTTGGAGATAACAAATGAGTAGGGATTCCTTGCTGTACAGGGTCTTTAAGGCACGATATTTCCCTAATTGTGACTTTGTTCAAGCTTCGGTGGGGCGTAACCCTTCCTATGTATGGAGGAGCATTATGGTTGCACAAGAGGTGGTCAAGAAAGGTATTCGTTAATGGGTGGGCTATGGACATAAGATTTAGATTTGGAAGGATAGATGGTTTCCTACTCTATCTCGATATAAGGTAATATCACCCACTTCCTTCCTTTACCAAGAGGCACAGTTGATGAGCTAATTGATAAGACTAATGGGGAATGGAAAAATGAGCTTGTAGAAAGTAATTTCCTCCCTCATGAGGCAAAAACCATTTGTGGGATTGCTCTAAGTGCAGCCATGCCGGAGGATAGGCAGATTTGGGCCTCGATTGCAAACAGAAGATTTATAATTCGTAGTGCTTACAAAATTGCTATGGAATCAGCTTTTGGGGAGGATAGAGCATCGGTTTCAGATGGCAGAAACATGAGGAATTTTAGAAGTACCTTTGGAGTTTAAATTTTCCTTACAAAGTCTGTCACTTCACTTGGCGTGCTCGTAGGGACATTCTTCCTACAAAGGAAAATCTAAAAAGGTGGAGGGTGCTAGTAAACAGTAGCTGTGATGTTTGTCAGGTAATGGAGGAACCCTTAGGTCACTTCTTTTGGGAGTGCATTCCGACTCAAAAGATTTGGGCTCTCACCAAACTATTCCCTCCCAACCATGGTGTATCCTTCCCATTGTTCTTGGATTTGATGCAGTACAGGATTATGGAGAAGAAGTGGGATCCTGGGGGCATGGAGAAGGTTGTTATGGTGGCCTAGGCTCTTTGGACTAACAAAATGAAGTGCGGCATGGGGGGGAAGTAAAAGGATGGCAATGCCTTAGTCTATGGAGCAATGGACTATCTCTTTGAATACCAAACCTGTGTGGATAGTCCGGTGATACCTACCTCAAATATGCCTGCACTATGGTCTTCCCCTCCCCTTTTGCGATACAAAATTAATGTGGATGGGGTGGTGTTTGGATCAAAGAAATCAGTGGGAGTAGAGGTGGTGATAAGGTATGCTGAAGGGAGAGTGGTGGGAGCATGCTGCAAAAAAAATAAAGCACCAATAGGTGCAGTGGAAGCCAAAGCAAAAGCATTTGAGGTAGGCATTCAATTTGCTAAAGACTTGCTCATACATGACTTCTTCCTTGAGAGGGACTCTTTGATGTTGGTTAATGCTCTTAATGAACTTACTCCTCCCCCCTCATCGGTTGCTGCCATTGTTTCAAGCTCTCTGTCTACTTTCAATGAATTCCGTAGGGTGGATGTCTCCCATGTAAAAAGGAAAGGCAATAGGCTTGCTCACCTACCAGCTAAATATGCACTTGGCATTAGTGACTTTTCTGTTTGGGTAGAGGAGAGTCCTGGCTTTCTTGATGAGGCTCTTCTACAAGATGTATTACTTGCTTCTAGTATTCAATAAAGTTTATCAATTTCCCATAAAAAAAAAAAAAATTTCGTGACTCACTTTTTTTTTTTTTTCATTTATGATATAGTGTTATACTAATAAATATTGTTTTACTTCTGTCTTTTGTTATATGGAATTATTGAAGATTTAGCAACAGAATATCTACATACATATATATATATATATATATATATTTATTTTCATTTCTAAATTTTGTAAAATGTTCTATTTTTCATCCTTCTATTTATATCGGTTAGTTTATATCCTATGTGGCCTAATGAAGTGTTAATGTGGTATATGATTTGGACTAAACTATTATACTTAAAACAATATGTGGAAGCCATCTTTTAAAAGGACGAAAATCCCTCATCTCTTAGTTGGCACTACCCATAGAAACCCCTTAGGGTGTGTTTGGTTGGGGTGAAAACAGGGAGAATAAAAAATAAGGAGAGGAAAATAGGGTGGAAAATGTTGTTTTCCACTGTTTGGTTGAGGAAGAAAAATAGGAGAGATGAAAATAGGGGAGAAAGTTTTCCCTCCTAGGCCCACTTTTTTATCCTCCCAAATTGGGAGAAAAATGATGAGGGAAAAGTGATGAGAAATTTATTTTACACAAATACCCTCTCACCTTCCCTTCATATATTATATAATAAGGGTATAATAGTCAATTTATATAAATTCACTTTTCATCCTTCCATTTTTCTCTCTAACCAAACAAAAGAGTTTTCCACCCTCCCACTTTTCTACCCCTCCAACCAAACACACAAGACGGAAAACCAAATATTTTCTATTTTCCCACTTTTCCATCCTCCCATAATTTTCCATCCTCCCACTTTTCCTCTCCTCCAACCAAACAGACCCTTAAGCATTAATCATACCCAAACGGCCAAACCTAAAACACAAGCCCATCAGGAAATTCCCACCAACGTCCCTAATAGTTCCTTCGATTGACACTTCAGCTTAGTAAACCTCGGGTAAGAGGCTGAGAACGCATATGAGATTTCACATAGAGAAATACCCACGTTGAGAGAATCAAGCATGGTAGAAGAGGAAGAAGATTGGTTTGTTTCCAGCAAAGGTTTGGCTAGTTGGGAAAGTGGGGCAGAAAGAGCTTTGATTGGCTGAGATTGAGAGAAACTCAGTTTGATTTGGATGGATTTGTTGTGTTTGGATTTATGGATTTGTGTTTTCTGGTGGGGTGGTGGGTTTGTGGGTGTAGTTTGGTTGTGGAGAGTGATGGTGTTGCTGGTGGAATTAGGGTGGGTTTGGGTTGCCGGTAACACTTTGGGTTGCTACAGGGAATTACATTTGGATTCATGAGTTTGAGTTTTTTGATAGGGTGGTAGATTTGTGAGAGTGATTTGGTTGTGGAAAGCAGCGGTGTTGGTGGTGGCCCTAGTAGGATTGGGTCGCTAGTGGGACTCACGTTTAGACTTATGGGTTTGGGTTTCTTAGTGGGTGGTGGGTTTGTGAATTGTGAGCATGGTTTGGTCATGGAGGTTAGTGGCGGACTTGGGGTGGGTTTTGGTCGCTTGTAATGGTTGGGTTGCCACTGGAATTTGTCATTGGTAATGGTTGGGGTTGCCTTTTGGATGTGTCGCAGATAATGGTTAGTGTTGCCACTATGGTTTTCTATTCAGTTGGGTCAACTAAGGTCTGAGGGGTATTTTCATCTTCTTAAAAAACAGTTTTCATCTATATGAATTATTGCCACTACCAGTCATGTGTCTATACTTTTTTAAAAAAAAGTAAAATGGTTTAGTCTAGTCATATATTAGCACTTCGTTAAGCCATATAGAACAAACTAACAAATATAGACATAATGATGAAAAATAGAATATTTTGAAAAGTTTAGGAATGAAAAATGAACTTTTGAAAGTTTGGGGATGAAAAACAAATTTTTGTGAAAGTTTAGGGATGAAAATGATATTTTACTCTCTATATCTATACTACTATTTAAGTTTGGGGATGAAAAACAAATATAGACATAATGCTGAAAAATAGAATATTCTCCTGTTTGGACCAAAATTTTTTTTTTGTCTAAAATACCCTTATACTCTTAGGTTTAAGTAGAGACAAAACTAAAGGATAGTTTGGTAAAAATATATGTCTAACTTGCACTTAAATATCGCCTACAAAATAGGAACACTCTTCCACTAACCCCTAGTTTATGTTTTTTTTTTTTAAATAGAAAAATAAGTTAAACACCTCACGTTTACTCAAAAACAAATCTAAATATATATATAAAAAAAAAAACTAAAGGACAATCTGAATTTTTTTTTGTTTGTTTTAAAATACCATTACATTTCTATGTTTAAGTAGAGACAAAATTAAAGGACAATCTAGTAAAAATAAAACTCTAACTTCTACTAAAATATAGCTTAAAAAATAAAGTCACTTTCCTATTGATTTTCAAATTTATTTATCCACTTATAAATTAGATTTTCAAAATAAAAATTATTCATATAATAAAAAACATAGATTTATTTGTTTGCTACTACCACTAAAAAGAAAAAAGAAAGCCTCATCTCTCGCGCGAAGCGCGTGGGATGATTAGGCTAGTGTGTGTGTGTGTGTGTTTCACGCGTGGGATGATTAGGCTAGTGTGTGTGCGCGTGTATATATATATATATTGTTTTAGGAAAATTATATTTATTTTTTGTCCTGTATAATTTTAAATAAAGGAGTGTTACAAAATTAATTTTACACTTTACACTTTTGTTTAATATTTGTGAACGGAAAAATGCAGAGTAGCCAGATCGTTTTTTTGTTTTTGTTTTTGTTTTCTCAAATACTAGAGTTGTGGACGAAGTAACTGAAGGCGTAGAAGGAACTCAAAATCTCAAAGCGACCAGTTCACATTCTTCACTTCTTGTATCAATCACAACAAATTTCAAATTTTGAATGAAAACACTGAAAGTCTTGTATATTTATCTGTGTATAGAATTGTACATTGGGGGTGCATAGGCGTTATTATTATTTTTATTTTATTTTATGGTTTTTTTTTTCGATGTGAAATCTGTGAATTTTATTTGAAAATTGATAATAAAAGTACAATGATACAATTTTAGCACAATGTGATTCAAAACTCACTAGGACAGCCGATCGCATCCCTCTCCGAAATGGTGCATCCGTCATACTCCTTAGACATTGTTGAAGCCATGGCAGCAGCTAGAGCTATTTTCTTTGCTCAAGAACATGGCTTGACATCTTTTATCCTTGAAGGCGGTTTTCGAGATTGTGATCAAGAGCCTTGTATGCGAAGACGTTTCCTTCTCACCTTTTGGTCATATTCTTGCCTTCACTAAAGCTGCCATAGAAACTAGCTGCCGTATTTCATTCTCTCATGTTTGTAGGCTTGGCAATTTTGTGTGAAAAAATTGGTTTTGCATCTCATACAAAACTAACAGCGGAAGCAACACAAGGATCTACTTCATTTATGAGAAATAACATGTAATCTTAAATTCTAAAATAAAGAAGAGAAAGCATACCTTGGTGTAGTAAAATTCAAAAAATAAGACTTGAGAATACCTTCAATCTTCATTCCAATTCCACATGGTGCCCAAGAGGAGTGGTCTCTCAATTAGTTCTTACGTATGTTAATTTTCCTTTGGAAAATTGTATTCCAAAAACCTGTAGAGAAAAATTGTTTTCTCTTCTTTTAACCATACGTATGTTTTAACTGCTTTGGCAGTTACTTTATGTAATAACTCTTACATATATATATATATAACCGAAGCCTCTGCTGACACTACAATTTTCCACATTAACACAGCATAATATTTAAAAATATATAAAACCGAAGCCTCTGCTGACATCACAATTTTCCATATTAGCACAACACAATATATAAAAAATAACAAATAATATAAAAAACACTATTTTTCTCTAAAAAAAAACCCGATACTTATCTCTTCTTCTTTTGGATAAAACCCGATACTTATCTTTAAAAATAAACAAAACCCGATAGACACAGACACAAACTCAACACGCAGGTTTACTCTCTCTAAGATCTCTCAACGCCAATCAACTCTCTATTTTTTCCATCTTCTTCTTCTTCATGCAGCCCCATCACAATTTTCCACCTCTTTTTTTTTTTTTTTTTTTTCCTTAAAACTCTTTGTTGATTTTCCTAACGGAGACAACAACCAATGGACCTAAACCTTCGATCTCTCTAGCCCTGCTTTCACACCCGAACACAACAGTGGCGTGAACACTCTTATTATCTATGTAAGTAGCTTAGTTTTCCTAAACCTTCGATTTTTTAATTGTGGGTTTTGTTCTGTGTAGGCCATTGTTTGTTTCTTGTGAAAGTTTTATTCAATTTTAGTTTTATTTTTCATCACAGGTTTTTTGGTGTTCTACTATCGTTGATGTTTAGATCCTTTCAGTTGCTGTTGTTTCTAAAAAACCAAAGGTAGGGTATTTAATGCAAGGTGAGTTTTTTTTTTAAAAAAAAAACCTAAATCGTTGATTGCTAAACCTGAGAATTTCATAAGAATTGTTTTTTTAAGTTACATTCTATTCGTTGTGGTGGTTTCATCATCAATGAATTGGTTAGGACTTATTAGATCCTATAAGCTAAAAGCAGACCTGCTTACAGGGCTTAACTAGACTAGGCTTCTGCTCTAATAGCACCATAACGAGCCAATTGGTTCTTTATTTCTGAAGATAAGAGGGGCATTCCATCAGCTATGACAAAGGCTATTTTATGTAGACATGGCAAAACGGGCGGGTCGGGTCGGGTTCGGGTTCGGGTCGGGTCAATCGGGTTACGGGTCAAACGGGTCACGGGTCAAAAACGGGTCATCTTAAGCGAGTTAAAAACGGGTTCGGGTCAATCGAGTTGCGGGTCGGGTCGGGTTGACCCGTATTGACCTGTATTTTTCACATGAATTTTTTTTTTAATAAATAAAACATGTATTTGTCATTTGAAAAGTTATGCAACAAATTATTTTATGTAAAATGCATTATTTTGACTTCACCACTTATATCAAGAATGAATTCAATTAAACTTTTTTTTTTTATAGGAAAATTCAATTAAACTTATTAATACTTATTCAATAATTTTAAAATTATACAAATCCTAACATTGCTATCTAAAACAAAATAACACAAATATAAGTAAAACAAATACACATTTTATTTCTACACAATATCAACATTCCAAAATATAAAACAAAATTACAAATTACTTATTGGATAACTCATTTGATAAATAATAAAAACATATAAGAAATTTACAATCTTGAAAATTAATTTTATAATCTATTATCAATTGTGGTTGACACTTTATTTCAATTTGAGATATACATTAAAATTGGATTGCTTATTTATTTATACATAGTCTCTTTTATGAATATCATATCATTGTTAAGCAACACACACTTTAGGAAATATTATAATTTATTTTGAAAAACCGTTTATTTTGACATAAATTATTAAAAAATGAGTCTAAGCATTCATAATTTATGCTAATTTGATACTTTGGCTTCACTATTTTTACACTTGTAATTGTTTCTCACACATGTTTACAATTTTAAATCTATATTTTTAACTCTACTGTAACCATATTATCTTGGCATGTACTTTGTTATTTAATATCTAAAAATCTTTACTCATTACAGAATGTTCAACCTTTTATCTTTCAATTAATTTGCATATGTAAATGTATCAATTGTTTTCTTAAAACTCACAATAACCAATTAAACTACTATTGTCTTAATTTTACTTTTTTTTTTACCAAAAAAAAAAAGTTTTAAAAAAGTCATTCGGGTTCGGGTCGGGTTGCGGGTCGGGTCGGGTTGACCCGCAAAAAACACGAAAAATTCGGGTCGGGTCACGGGTCAACCTGTTTTTGTTTCGGGTAAAAAAAAATCGGGTTCGGGTCGAGTATTTTTCGGGTCGGGTCGGGTCGGGTCAGAAAATTTTAACCCGTTTTGCCATGTCTAATTTTATGGTCTAATGTTAGCGCATTCACATTAAGTGTTGGGAAGCAATAACAGCTCATTCATTATCTGCAAGAAATAACGTGTCACAATTTCAAAAGCACTCTCTTTCCATTGCTATTATATTCAGTTTTATTTTTCATCACAGATTTTTTTTTTTGTGTTCTGCTATCGTCAATGTTTAGATCCTTTCAGTTTTTGCTATTTCTAAAAAACCATAGGCAGGGTATTTAACGCAAGGTGAGTTTTTTATTCTCTTATTAGAGAAAGTTTAGAGAGAGATTCTTTTTTTTTTTTTTTTGAAACTAAATCGTTCATAGCTAAACCTGCTAATTTCATAAGATTTGTTTTTTTAGTTACATTCTATTCGTTGTGGTGGTTTCATCATCAAAGAATTGGTAAGGACTTATTAGATCCTATAAGCTAAAACCAGACCTGCTTACAGGGCTTAACTAGACTAGGCTTTTGCTCTAACGGCACCATAACAAGCCAATCAGTCCTCTATTTCTGAAGATTCTTCTGAGAGGGGCATTCCATCAGCTATGTTAAAGACTGTTTTATGGTCTCATGTTAGCGCATTCACATTAGTGTCGAGAAGCAATAACAGCTTATTCCCTATCTGCAAGAAATAATGTACCACAATTGCTACATTTTAACTGACTTAATGTTTTTACAAATTGTGATTGGACTCTCTTCAAAAGCACTCTCTTTCCATTGCTATTATATTATCATTTGGGATTCCAAAAAACATATGCACCAAGAGTTTGATGAAATGTGTGTAAATACCCTTTCTTGGTATTGGTCTATGTGGGTAACTTTTTTTACTTTTTTTCTTTTATGTTTTTAGGTTGTTGTTGAATTGCCGGGGTAAATTCGAATTTTGATAACTTAGTTATATATATATATATATATATATAGTTTAGTTATTATTCTCAACTTCATTTCCATCATCTACAAGGGTCTTTAGTTTGACTTTGTTTGTATTTGTTATTGATTCATGCCCTATATGTAAATCAAATTAAAATAATCTTTTGGTTGAATTTTTCTTCCTATATTATGCCAAAATCACCTCTCAAATTTTTTTGCTTTATTATTTTTTTTGTGGATGTAACTAACGAATATTTTTGTTACATGCATGCAAATTGTTTGATAAAATACACAAGTGTATTGTTCCTTTTCCACAATTTGATTTTGTAAAATGTCCTTTTTTCAGGTTTAATAAGTGGACATATATACTCAATGTTTACTCACACTTGCCTATGCCTTGCATAAAAAAGGTATAATACTCCCTTTTTAATATTTTTTTTTTCTTTTTTTGCACTATCTGTTCAAGACTATGGTTTCTCCCAATGACTATTCTATTTTATGAAATTTGAATAAAAAATAGAAAAATAAATTACATAATCATAGACAATAATTAAAGAAATGAAGTTTTTGAATAGCATATTGAACTTAAGCTCTCACTTGAAGGATGATATGATATTTTTTGTCTTTTAATTTGATAGTAGTTTTCCCTTTTATCATATCTTGAATCTCTAGGACGATATATCTCTTTCCAATTTACAATAGAGTATAATATGCAAGGTTTAGAGAATGTATAACAACTCTTTTGTTGTAGCTTATGAATTTATAAGAGAAAGATGGCTTTCGATTGGCCATGAACCGGAGGAATTATACTACTCACTAGTGGCATAAATGAAAAAGTTGTTTTGTGGGGGGTTTTAACCTCGTTTAACCTTTGGTCAAACCTAGGGTTGACCATGGGCATTTTGGTCATTTTAACTGAAAAGAGCACTTCGGGTGCTCCGAATGCCCGAACGGGTTGCGCCACATCTTTTTGGATGTTCTCACAGCCCTATGAAGAGAAAATGATATTTTTGGGTTTTTCGAGGTCCGACATGCAAATCGAGAGTGGACAAAATACGGTATCAACAACTGCCCATTCTTTATTTGATATCTCAAGTACAACGAGAGGCTTTTGATAAAGAACATGGTTTCGAATTTTGTTGCTCCTCGGATGAAAATGGTGAGGCATACAACACGGCCGCTGATTAACCTCAAGATAGGATGTGAGCTTACGATGCGACCGCAAGTTAACCCACTGTAGATCAAGAGCTCAGATTCTCTTTAGGAACTTGATGACTGTGTAATGGTGAGGCGTATAGCGCGACTGCTAGTTAACCTCGCAATGGGATGTGAACATATGGCACGGCTGCTAGTTAACCCACTGTAGATTTGGAACTAGGAACTTCTTTAGGAACTTGATGACTGTGTGAAGGCAAGGTGTACGACGCGACCGTTAGTTAACCTTGAGATGGGATGTGAACACATAATGCAGCTGCTAGTTAACCCACTATAGATTAGGAACTCAAAAACTCTTTAGGAACTTGATGATTGTGTGATGGCAAGGCGTATGGCGAGGCCGCTAGTTAACCTCGAAATGGGATGTGAGCATACGACACGACCGCTAATTAACCCATTATAGAGACATACGGCGCGACCACTAGATAGCCTCCAAATAAGATGTGAGCATACGACACGACCGCTAGTTAACCAATTGTAGAGACGTATGGCGTGATCGCTAGATAGCCTCCAAATAAGATGTGAGCATACGGCGTAGCCACTAGTTAATCTGCTGTAGGATGTGAGCATGCAACGCTGCCGCTAGTTAATCCACTGTAGAGATATACAGCGCGGCTGCTAGCTAGCCTCCAAATAAGATGTGAGCATACAACACGGCCGCTAGTTAATCCACTATAGAGACATACGGCGTGGCTACTAGATAGCCTCCAAATAAGATGTGAGCATCTAGCACGACTGTTAGTTAACTCGCTATAAAATGTGAGCATATGGCGCGGCCACTAGTTAGCCCATTGTAGAAACGTACGACGCGGCCGCCAGATAGCCTCCAAATAAGATGCGAGCATATGGTACAGCCACTAGTTAACCCACTGTAGGATGTGAGCATATGGCATGGCCGCTAGTTAACCCACTGTAGAGACAAACGGCGTGACCGCTAGATGGCCTCCAAATAAGATGCGAGCATACGGCGTAGCCGTTAGTTAACCCGCTGTAGATCCTTGTAGGATTCTACTTTCTTTTAAGACATATGCTTAACATGAACCTACACAACATGTTTAGAAAACAATTGTAGTTCATCTGTATTGCCATTTTACTTATGGGCTTACCACTTGTGTCTGAATTTTAATGGTGTTTTGTACATTATGACTTGGAGGATGAGATCTAGAGGAGATTGGTGGAAAGCCCCCGCCTACATGGCATCTCAGAGGGACACTTCTTTTGGCGACGAGACCGCATTAGTCGGTGAGCAGGCGGCTCGAGTTCTACAGAGCCATTTTGACAACGGGGGTGACGACACTAGGTCCACTAGTGGCATTTCCATGGGGACCCATTCCAGGAGACGAGGCTTAGACAGGATAAATAGTGCATCATCTAAGTCACACATTATTTCCAGCCGAGCTTCCTCATAACACATGCCGCCCAAAGGGAGAGGGACCACTAGAGGAGAGATGCGAGCCGAGGATCTCGCTATTGACTTGGATGACCTATTTGGAGATGAGGTTCACAGAAACTCAAGTCCTCATAGGCATTGTTTGAGGCCGAGGTTTCCACTGTGCCAAGCTGGTGCCAATGCTCGTACTGGAACGGTAAATGATAGTATCAGAGACTCTTATCTTCAGCGAAGGCTGAAGGAGTAACCTTCCGCTCAGATGCGGAAGGGAGAGGTACGTTGTATTCCTTTTCTTGTCATTTATATTCCTGTTACATGCTTATGGTAATGAATAGCTTTTGATTCTGAATGCAAAGGCTCGACAGGATTTGTGGTCGGAGTGCTTAGCCCGGTTTTCTTCAGCAACTCTCTGATCCTAGGACCTACAGACACTAGGGGTATTTCCTATAAGAGCAAGGTTTCAAGGACTTTCTATGGATTCCCCCATACTCTATGAGGCACGAGATTGGGGAGTCTTTGGTGCAGCGGTTTCACTCCGAGACTGGCACCTTTCATCTGGGTTGTAAAGAGTATGCAGTTCTCCCTCTTGATTGGATAGCCATCCTAGGCATCAAATTCGGGGGATATCTGATTCCGACTGATGACATGAGCTTCTTGGTGGCCTGTGAGCTCTTAGGCATCCCCCTCCTATTGACTTTGAACATGAGAGGATATTTTGGGCCCACCACAGCACCACAAATTCACACTGAGTGCCTGCAGGGCAGCATCCTCTAGGATGTGGCACCTACTGACATTCATTTCTGGCAGTTCTTCATGTGTTTTCTTGATAGTTGCTTCTTTGGCAACAACCGATCAATATTACCCTACCAGCTGTGGGCCATAAGTGCAGTCTTCGACATTGGAAGATATGACTGGGGGTCTGTCACTTATGGCTTTTTTATCTCTATCTTGAGATGCATTTCTCAATGGGATTTCAAGAGCTTGGAGGGATGTTTGCAGATTTTGACATGGTGGGCATACGAGTACATTCCAACCTTGCGACCTTAGTTCACGAGTTTGTTTGCGACCCTATACCCTCAGGCATATGCTTGGTCCCTCTGCACGATTACCAGAGTTGTTCTAGTGTAGCTAGCCACCATTTTTCCAACACTGGATTGTGTCACTTAAGGCGAGATGGTGATTCGCCGTTATGATGGATCATTGCTGGTGAGGTTGGAGCTCACTATTGCCATGGGCCAATCGAGAGTACGACGTTGGTTCTGGGCCCTGACGAATTGGGAGTTCTTTTTAGCTGATAGGACCTTCCACCAGGTTATGCCAGTCTACGAAGTACCTAGAGATCCACCTCCATTCGGCTTGTCCTTTAAGTCCATTGCGATGGATGACCTGTTAAGATGTGTGCCCTTAAATCTTATTATATGATGCTATGTATGACATTATGTATGACTTAATATTGTGATTAATAAAGTTATTTTATTATTATCTAAAAATAATGGTAACATGAATATTAGGACATTATCATATAGCCCATGAGATGCATAGTATGTGATTTATGTGAAAAGTAACAGAAGATATAAATCACAAGTTCTTTATGAACTTAGAATTTTAATTCATAGTCGGTGATAAAATTGGGTATTTTATCTGCGAACACTATAACATATCAACTAAGATGATTTGTTTTGATCATGGAAATGAAGATTTCTAGTTGGTATGTTGATAGGTTTTAAGAGTTAAGACATATTGAATTGGACCACTTTGAGATTTATTATTCTCCTAACAACTGTCAAATGAATAATAAATCTCACGACTTCTATTTACATGAACTCCTAATCCTGAGAGAATAATAGACCTGATCATGAGGTGTAGTTTGCTTTGATATATTAGGAGTAAGATCTAAAGTAATGATCAAAATCTCGGTATATTGGGCAGCCACATTTAGTGTTGATGGAACATATATTCTCAAGATGAAATTCATAGTCTCTTAATGGAGATATAAAATATTCCCTTGAGATAAGTTTAATGGGTTTGGTTATTCAGAATGTTAGACCTAACCACTTTAGTAAGGAGTTACTAAAGTATATATTTATGAAATTGTATTTCATAAATATATTAGGAATAAAATTAAGGGATTAAACCGGTTACTCGAGGAATTAAGATGTAGTAATTTACAAAGTGGCTGTCTACATTCATGATTCCGTATTACTATGAATATTTTATGAAGGGGTTGCATGTACAATAAAGTCTTGAGATATAATTTATAAATAAGGCCTATAGTGCAACTATATTTTTATAGTGGTATTTAATATAGTTAATGGTAACTTTAGACTTGTCAAGAGTTGACAGAAAAGCCCAAGGCCCATTGGAACTAGTGTCTTATTGGTTCATTTTAGTCCCACTCCAAGCCACACATTTAAGCCCAATTGGAAAGGCCTAAAGGCTAGCCTAATTAGATAATCAGTTAGATATTAAGGGAGAAACATAAATAATTTGATTAAGAGACACTATTGTGAAATGGTGTGTCTGTGAGTGTTAGCCACTCTATTATTCTCCCTTGGAAACTGATTAAGAGACCACATTTCTTGGGCATTAGTGGAATTGGAGTGAAGATTAGATGTGTTCCTAAGTGATTCTAATCTTTGTTTTGAAATTCATCGCTTCAAGGTACTCTTTCTTGTTCTTAAATTCTAAAATTCACATAATGCATGTTATCAATTACGAATTAAGTAGATGTGTTTATTTTCCAGAGCGTATGTTTTGTATGAAATACAAACATATATTTATCTAACAAATGGTATCAGAGTGATCTTCAATTTCCAATTTGTATAACATGTTTTGTGAGTTTTGGAATTAGAACCAGTAATTTCATGTTGTTAGAAGATTATGCAATTAGTTTTCTGCATGGTTATTGAAATTATTGTTTGATAAAAACTGATATTGATGTTATGATATTGTTTAATTTTGAGTTTGAGTTTAATTATGTTAAATTGAACTTTAAGGCTTTAAGATCAATGAAATTTAGTTTTGATATCACTTTCTGTCTATTTTGATCATATGATGGTTGTTTGTTCATGAAAAACCGTTGAAAACTGCCTTAGAAAAATTCTAGAAATTCGAAGTTCACGAGTTTCGATTAGTCAAAAATTGCTTTCAACTGATCGAGTGAATTAGTGGCCAATTTGCTTGATTTGATTGATATTCGATTGCTAGTCGATCGATCAAATTTTATTTTTCGATCGATCGAGCAGCAATCAAGTACCAATCGAGCCAGACAGATTGTCAAGTTCGAATTTTCAATTTTTTCGACCGATCGAGGGGCACGTTCAATCGATTGAAAGAAGGATAATTCTAAATTTTTCTAAGTGTTTTCAAGTTTTAAAAGTACAAAGCTCTGTGTGTTTAGATTATACATGATTTCTAAATAAAAGCCTTTAATTTAAAATATCTAGTGGGAGAGAAATATAAGAGTTGGATCTCACGACCTCTATTATCGGTTCAAAGTAGTGTGGGGTTGTGGGTAAGTGCCTCGTCATGGCATATATGCCTTGCGATCCCAAAGGAGGGTGTTTACTTCATAGTACTACGAGATTGAACTTACTTGTTTAAAGTAGTGTGGACAAGCACCTCGTCTTGGCGTATATGCCTTGTGATCCCAAAGGAGGGTGTTTTGTTCCATAGTACTACAAGTTTAAAAACTATAAAGGGAGATGAAATGTGGCTACACATAATTCTAGATAATGGTATACACTAGACTAAGCGTAATGTTAACCTTCCAAAGGAGCTATGTTATTATTACTTAGAGGTCAAAGATTATACGGCATATTATTAGTGTTTGATAAGAGTTATCATGATAGCACTAATAATGAGAATAGTTCTCAATCAATCATAGTGTTTATAATAAACTTGCTACCAAGGAATTATAGACATGAGATTGGGTTGTCGTTGCATCTATTATATTATGGGTTTATTAAGGTTCCATACTATATGCTTATATGCTAAATTGATAATGTTTAGTTTGCTTATTATATTCATACTTGTAATTTTTAGATTTGAATCATGGCATCATTTAGCCCACTTATTGTCATTCTTAATCAAAACAAACTGACTAGATTTAACTATATTGACTAAAAAAGAAATTTGAACATTGTTCCTAGTATCTATTTCAAATGTTCTATAGTATTAAATGCAGGATGTAGAACTAGCTTCAGACATAATGCTATGTTTGGTGAGCAAAGTTGTTCTGCAAGGCAAGAAATTATGAGGCAAATTTATAATACCAAAATGGATGAAGGTACTTCAGTGAGGGAGCATTGTCTTAGGATGATCTCTAATTTGAATACATTGGAAGTTTTATGTGCCGATATTGACGGAGAATCCCAAGTTGATATAATACTCTAGTCACTACTAAAATCATTCAAGGAATTTAGACTGAATTATAACATGAACAAAAAGATTTATTCATTGTCCGAATTAATGAATGAATTGGGGCAGAAGGCATCCTTGGTACTTCTAGTGTTGAAGCCAATATGGGTGAAGCTTCTACTTCCCAACTTAAGTCGAAAGGCAAGGGTAAAAAGAAGAAGAAGAAGAACTTTACTAAGCAAGATGGTAAACAAATTGCCTTAAGAGTTGTCAACAAAGAAAAGAAAACTAAAGGAAAGTGTTTCCATTATGGTGTGAAAGGACATTGGAAGAGGAATTGTCAAATTTACAAAGCTGCCAAGAATAAGGGTATGAAAAGTGCATTCCTTCATGAAATATGTTTGGTACAGAATCCCACGGATTCCTGGTGTATGGATTCAGGTTGTACTAATCATATCTGCAATTCTTTACAGGGATTCCAAGAAACCAGAAAGTTGAATGAAGGAAAGTGTTGGGAAATTTAGACCTCGGTTGATAAAATTAACAAGTTTTAAACCCAAGTTATTAATTAGATTTATTATGCATAAAACTTGTTAAAACAAACAAACATCAATGTCATGTCAAAACTAAGTGCAGCGAAAAAATAAATAAGACAGGATATGATGACCTAGGAAAATCAATGAAACCAACCAGTTTCACAGTAAAAAATCTGAGGAGAAACCTTCCCGAAAAGCAATTCACTATAGTAAAGAGAAGTTTCAGATCTAGTACAAAACCTTTGTCCTTAGACTCTACAATTCTCATAGATAAACTCACAGCAAAAACCTTCTACTACTTCAGAACCTCTGAACTCTTCAATATATGAATGCCACCCTTTGATGCACGGATCCCAGTACATGACTAACTCCTTTGCACGAATCCTAGTACGTGACTCACTCACCAACTTGAGGAAGAAGAATGTTGGTTGCAAAATTCTTCACTTCATCAACAATGAAGATCAAGAAGCACTTGGTTACAAAATCCTAAGGCACAAAGACGCAGTAGCTTCTTTCTGAGAGAATAAGGTTTTGGTAACCTTTTGCATGTGTTCTCCTTGTATTCTCTTGTGTGACGGTCTCTAAAATAAGCCTTATATATGTTTAGAGTTGTGAAAAAAGAAACTCTATACAAATACAAAAACATGGGCCGAAAATCAGATCTAGAAATCTAAATTCCGGTAACCTCGATAGATACCTCGATCGATCGAGAAGCTGTCGAGTTTCATTAAACCTCGATAGATAGAGGTATCAAGTAGCTGTCGAGCAGGTGTCCGTAGGTGTCCAGCAGGTGTCTAGCTTTAGTGAACACTTTTTCTTCACTTGTTTCATGGTCCAATCTTCAAGACTTTAATACTAGACTTGAACAACATGTTCTTTGAAGTATTAAACACATCTTAGATCTATTCAAATACAAGTAAAGTGCGTTTTGTCAAAGGATTAGCCAATTACATAAAATATGCCCTTAACAGAAAGCTATTTCTTACTTTGCTGATGGGAGCAGGATTCCGGTTGTAGTTGTTGGAGTGTTTAATTTATGTTTTGAATCTAGAGTTTTAATATTGGAAGACTGTTTATATGTACCTAATGTTCGTAGGAATTTAATTTTTGCAACTTATTTAGGTAAGTATGGATATTGTGTTATCCTAAAAGATAATGTTGTAATACAGAAGGATAAAATGTTTACCTGTTCTGGCAATATTGTAGATGGTCTTTATATTTTAACTCTTAATAAGCATGAATTATACAATTTGGAATTAGATAATAACTCTCATGTGAAATCCTTAAAGAGTAAGTTTCCTTCTACTAATGATGCATATCTTTGGCACTTGCGTTTGGGTCATATTAATTCAAATAGGATTCAAAGACTAATCAAAGATATACTTTTACAGCCCATGGAATTTGATGAATTTCCAGTTTATGAATCTTGTTTAGAAGGTAAAATTACCAAACTAGCTTTTAATGCAAAAGGTAGAAGAGCCCAAGAGTTACTTGAATTAGTATATACGGATGTATGTGGTCCTATGTCAACCCAAGCAAAAGGATGTTATAAGTATTTCATCACATTTACAAATGATTACTCAAGATATGGTTATGTGTATCTAATGAGATGGAAGTCTGAAGCCTTTGAATAGTTCAAAGAGTTTAGGGCTAAAGTTGAGAATCAATTGGGTAAACGCATAAAGGCCATTCGATCTGATTGAGGAGGTGAATATCTTCTTAGGGATTTCAAGGATTACCTAATTCAAAATGGGATTATCTCCCAATTGACTGCACTTGGAACTCCCCAACAAAATGATATAGCAAAAAGAAGGAATAGAAATCTTTTGGAAATGGTTAGGTCCATGATGAGTTACTCAACTTTACTAGTTTCTTTTTGGGGATATGCACTAAAAATTACAATGCATATTTTGAATTTAGTTCTATCAAAATCTGTTCCCATCACACTTAAGGATTTGTGGAATGGGCGCAAGCCTAGTATGAAATATCTCCACATTTGGGGATGTCCAGCACATGTGTTGAAAGGGAAGTCCGATAAGTTGGAATAAAAAACAGAAGTATGCATGGTTTTAGGGTATCCAAAGGAAATAAAGGGTTATTTATTCTATAATCATAAAGATAACAAAGTGTTTGTTAGCACACATGCCAAATTTTTGGAGGATGATTATGTAAATAATTTTAATCCTAGAAGTAAAGTTGTTTTAGCTGAAATAGATGAACTTGTAAGTGAACAACCAATGGATGAAACTGGGGATGACGTGGCTGTATTAGATACACCACAAGATACTACTAATGAGATGTCTAGTACACAGGTGCCTCGTCGTAGTGGGAGAATTGTTTGGTCTCCTATAAGATTTATAGGTTTAGGAAAAACTTATGAAGCTATATGAGAAGGGGCTGAATTGGATCCCTACACTTATGAAGAGGCCATGAATGATATAGATGCACATCATTAGGTCAAAGTTATGAAATTTGAATTAGATTTTATGTATTCCAATCAAGTATGGGATCTTGTAAAGGTGTCTAACGGCATTAAACCTGTTGGTTGCAAATAGGTTTACAAGAGGAAGAAAGGATAGATGGAAAGGTTATAATCTTTAAAGCAAGGCTAGTGGCTAAAAAGTATACACAAAAAGAAGGTATTGATTATGATAAAACCTTTTCACCAATAACCATGCTTAACTTTATCAGAATTCTCTTATCCATTGCTACTCATTATGATTATGAGATTTGACAAATGGATATCAAGACTGCATTTCTTAATGGCAATATTGAATAAGAAATCTACATGTTGCAACAGGAAGGTTTTATAGCAAAGAACCAAGAGTATATGATATGTAAGTTGAAAATGTCCATTTATGGACTTAAGCAAGCATCAAGGTCATGGAACATTAGATTTGATTAAGCAATCAATTCCTTTTGTTTTGAACAAAATCTTGATGAACCATGTGTGTACAAAAGACATCAAGACAAAGTAGTAATATTCCTAGTGCTTTATGTTGATGATATTCTACTCATTGGAAATGATGTAGGGGTAATGTCATCGGTAAAGGTATGGTTGTCAAGCCAATTTGATATGAAGGACTTGGGTGAAGCTAACTACATTCTAGGGATTAAGCTTTGGTGAGATCGAAAGAATAGGATGTTAGGTTTGTCACAAGCTGGATATATAGATAAGGTTCTAGAACGGTTTAGCACGCAAAATTCCAAGAAAGGATTACTTCCTTTCAAACATAGAGTTCCTCTGTCTGATAACCAAAGGCCTAAGACTTTTGAGAAAGAAAAATCATGAAATAACATCGATATGTTTCGGCATAGCAAAAGTGCAATGTCAAAAAACTTAGCATAATTGGGTATTTCTTTTCTTTCTCTTATATACCCATGTATGACATGCTTAATAAAAGAAAAATATGCAAAGAAAAATAATAGCAAGAATATCAAAATTTTTTATAACATGATTGCAAGCGTTTATTCTAGGAGATTTGGGAGTTATAGGATGTACTTCAAAGGTGATAGTCCCCATCAAACAGTTATGATCATGCATGAGTTAAATTGATTTACTCATATCTCAAATCGTCATAACATAGAGACACTCATGCAATCTTGTGATGTTTTTACACACAATACGCAATACTCTTTGCTACTTTTGATATATGTGCAAGTACAATGTGATTTGGTCATCACAAGGATTACATAAGCTAATGTATACTCACTAAACTGTCTTAACTTATTTTTGAAATATAAAATTGGTTAGACTTTGTTAGTGTGTGTGTGTGTGTGTGTGTGTGTTTTGGATCTAAATGCATGACATTTTTCTTAATTGAGAGATGATTTTGGGAGCTTAAAATGCTGTTTGGATCTTTGGTTGAGTAGCATTCTTGATTGCATTCATATCTGTGTTTTTTACTTCTTTGAAAAATTGTTTTTAAGCAATCTCGATAGCTCCTCGATAGCTTTCGACAGCTAGACTATCTATCGAGACTCTTTAGCTTTTCTTTATCGCAATCTCGATAGCTCTCGATAGCTATCTCCATCAATCGAGAAACTTTCTATCTCCTCGATAGCTACCTCTATCCATCGAGCTTCTTTGTTGAGAAAACCTCTCGTTAGATTCTCAATAGCTGGTTCGACAGCTGAAAAACGCATTTTTAAAGCTCGATCGATCGAGTTTTATGAAGTTTCTATATAAAGAGGCATTGCGATTTCAGATTTCATTCCCTCAATCTCTCTCGATTCTTTCAGCCTTTTCACCTCCCAAAACACTTCTCAAGCACTCCCAACTTCTTCCTCACTTCTTTTTTGGTCTCAAGATCATTGTTCCTCATCTGGTATGATACTTTCTTCATCTTTATCATGCATTTTCATGATCTTTGACCTAACTTTTGGGGTTTTTGAAATTGTTTGAGATTTTTCAAAACTTTTGAGTTTTTGTTAAAATTTTGGAATGGATTTTTGTTAAAATGATCTTTAAACTTCATGCATTGCATCACATGTGCATTATAACAATGTTTCATGCATTTTAGATGTGTGTTTACTTTGTTGCTATGTTGTGTGTTGGTAGGTTTGGATTGGGCTGAGCCCATAATGAATTTATTTTAGCATGTCACATGTTCATGTATACATACGTCAATTCTATATGTTTTGATCTATGCGTTGCTTGATACTTTTCTAATTGTCCCCCTATCTTTCTCCCCTTTTTTCGTTAGTTGCATCATGGCACCTAAACATAAATCCATTTTGTCTTGGAACCTTCTTCGTTCTGGGGTAGCTTCATCTTTTTCTCCTTCTGATCCCACTCCTTTTCATGTATGGTTCCGTGATGAGAGGGTCAAATCGAACTTCTTTGAGAACTTTTCACGACAAGGCATTCATTTGGAACGCCAAGTCATTTTGTCTGATTTTTCTAATATTGACCTACCCACTGTCATCCACAGTAGGGGTTGGGAGTTACTATGTGGCATCCTGGTCACGTGCCCTTCCATGACCATACAGGAGTTCTACTCCAATATGCACGGATTTAACTATTCTATACCCCAGTTTGTCACTCACGTTCGGAGTATACACATGGTAATTACTTTGGGTATTGTATACGAAATACTCCACGTTCTTATGGTAGAGCATCCTAACTATCCTGGTTGTGAGTGTCTGAGGACAGAGTCCAAAGACGAACTCTCGTCTCGATTCTATGAGACACCTTCTTTTTGGGGTGACCGTTAGTACATCCGTTGTTCGGCCTTTGCTAAAGGTCCTAGGTTCCTTAACATGGTTATGACCTTTGCTCTCTATCCTCTCTCTCACTATAACACTATCACAGAGCCTCGTGCTCGATTTTTGTTATCCCTTATTGAGGATCTTACTATAGATTACCCTTTTCACTTCATACTCTCCCTCATAGATGTGTATAGGGACACGACGACTCCTAATAAGCTCATCTTCCGTTCGGCTATCACGCGGCTCCTTCGCCATTTTTCTGTCTCCTATCCTAAGTCTCCCCACTTCACATTCATGTGTGCCATTGATTTTGCTACCTTTAAGCGGAGTTTTGTACATCTTCACTTGAGGCTAACTCAGACCGAGTTAACTACTCCTCCAGCTTCTAGCATTCCTTCCACCTCTGCTCATTCGTCTTCAGCAGGTGGAGTAACACTTAAGGCCATCATGACACAGCTTGTGTGCATGGATGCTTGCCTCGATACTCTCAGTGATAAGTTGTATCAAGTGAATACCCGTGTTGGTCGTACGCATGACGACAGGATGTTATGGGTGGTTTCACGGTTGCTTCTTCTCCATCTCCACTGATGTCCGAGGATGAGAGTGATGATGGCTACGATAGTGATAATGTTGATGAGGGTGATGGCGGGCTCACCTAATGATGATAAGAGTAGTCATACTCATAGAGGGAGGGTTAGTTTAGGAGATAGGGGGAGTGTTCATGAGTGTTCATATTTTTTAAGGGATGTAGTAAGGATTTTGATGTATCTTTTTCTTTTCTCTCTATTTTAGATACATTGTTCATGTACCTTAGATCTTGTGATCATATTGTGATAGCAAACCTTGTACTTATTGATATATATACATTTGAGATTGTTATTATAGTTTTTTCACCTATCTTTACATGTGTTCTTTCTTTTCTCTCTTTATACACATGTTTCTTATTTATTGTATGCAATCTTTTATTTCTGTTTCCCACAAAGATGCCTTGATGAGTTTTGTTTAAGTGTTTCAGAAATACAGTATGTCAAAGTTTACTTGCCATGAACTCTCTTCTTGCAAAATTTTTCAAGAGTTTGTGTTAGGATAGATTTTATTGTACTTAACAAGTAAGTATGAGTTAAGTGATTTATAACTTCTCTCATATGTTCTTTTGTCTCATATGAACTCTCTTCTTGCAAAATTTTTCAAGAGTTTGTGTTATGATATATTTTATTATACTTAACAAGTGAGTATGAGTTAAGTGATTTATAACTTCTCTCATATGTTCATTTGTTTGTTGTGGTTTTGTCACGGATTGCCAAAGGGGGAGATTGTTAGGAGATATGTGATTTGATGTTAGGAACATATGTTAACATTTTTTGTATTGGCTAATCCTTTGACAAAACGCACTTTACTTGTATTTGGGTAGATCTAGGATATGTTTAATACTCCAAGAAACAAAGTGTTAAAGCCATGCAAGTCTGTCCAAGAATCAAGTGAAAAAGTACCGAATTTTAAATTTTGATAGCTAGTATCTATCAAGGTTTAAAAGATGTTGAAACTCGTGACTCGACAGCTAGCTCGATAGATGGCTATCTATCGAGGTTTATGAAACTCAGTTTTTCAAAAAAAATTTTCATCCAATCCATGAGTATGTGTTTGTGCTTTCTTTTCTCACAACCCTTAACGTATATAAGAATTATTTTAAGGGCCGTATCAGGTTGCACATTTAAGAGCATAATTGCACAAGAGCATAATTCCACAAATGTGACCGGAAACCTAGTTTGCCCTAATTCTTGAAGAAGTTACTGTGTTTGTACACCATAGGGTTTTATGACCAAGAAACTTCATGATCTTCATCGTGTGATGAACAGAAGAACTTTGCAACCAACATTTTTCTCAAGTTGGTGATAAAGTCGTGTACTAGGATCCACACATCTTTTGGTTAGTCACGTACTGGGAGCTGTGCAATACAAGGAGAGATTGTCACTGCAGGACAAGTCCAATTGGGTATTAGGGTAAAGGTTCAACTACAGGTTAGTATAGGGTACTAAGATTCCTTTAATTGTAACCATTTATTTTGATAATATTGGATTTTTAGGAGTGGTGACCTTAAAATCACCTAGTGGGGTTTCTGCTGTGTAGGTTTTCCCTATTCATAAACAAATCATCGTGTCATTTAATTTTCACTGCATATTTAGTTATTTGGTGATTTTTTTGTACTACCACGCTCATTACATGTAATTGAACCTAATTAATTCACTTGGATAATTAATTAGTTAATTTATTAGAATGGGTCAATACATTTTTGGCCTATCAATATGGACAATGATAAAGACCATAGGGTCTAGATCGGGTCCTAACCATTAAGCCAAAATTCAAGAAAATGCGATAAAGGGAACAAAAGGGCTACAATAACACTTGGCATGATGAACATAGCCTGGTCTACGCACACAAGCGTGACATGGAGTGTACAAGCAAATGGAGGAAAGCCTAAAGCGAGTGGAGATTAAAGACCTAAGCAGACAAGCATGTGAAAGCATAGATCTAGGTATATAGGCATAGGAACAAGCAGGTAAACATGTAAATCCAAACACCTAAACATGGAAGAACGTGAATCCAAGCATATAAGCATGTGAAAGCATGGATCTAGCCCTATAGCATGGCAAAATGCGTGTAGGCATGTAAAAGCTTAACACATAGACATGATATCAAGCATGTGAGCATGTAATCCTAAACATCAATATAGAACAAAGGCATGAACAAAGCATGGGAAAACATGGCGCAAAGCTTAAACGCGTAGATCGAGACAACTAGCATGTGAACGAGCATAGAAACATGTGGATCTAGCCAAACAAAACATAGAAAAGATTGCTCTAGGCACAAACATATAGCACAAAGCATAAAGCACATAGATCGAGACAAACAACATGTGAGGAAGCATAAAAGAACATGGATCTAAGCTAAAAACATGCTAGAAACAAGATAAAGCAAGAAACATGTAAAAGAAAGCAATAAAACATGCTATTATAGCAAAAAGAGCAAGAAACATAATAGGAAAAAGATTTAGAAGGTTAGAGGTGTGGAGGATAGCTAAAATGCTACATTCACTCCCCTAAACCCCAAATCCAAGATGTAGAACCAAGGAGAAGAAGAATGGGTACAAGAACACTAGCTTGTGCGGTTGGTGAAGATGCAAGAATTAAGAAGCTTTGATGTGTTTGGGAGAGGGGGAAAATGTGTAGAAAAATCAGGTAGAGACAAAAATTTAACACAATGATCCTCTCTCGGGTCTGGGGAGCACCTGGGGCTATTTATTGCCTAGACGCGTTTTTCGAGGCCACGGCCTTTCAAGGGTTGTCACCTTGAAATGGCTTCTAGTCGGGCTGATCTTGACATCCTTGGATAGATCTTCATTTTTTGTTTCTAAAAAGGTATGGAACTCAAAAATCCAACGATCGAATCAAAAGTTATGGCTCCGAGAAGTTAGCAGACGCAGTTTTCACAGTTTTCTCGGTATCTCAACCGTTTGAACTCTGATTTAGACCCATGAATAGTTGTTGGAATGAGAATTTTAACATCTTTGTAATGGCATTGGTTTCAACCCGTTTTGACAACGTGATCAAAATTAGGGTTTTTGGGCCCACTTGAGATCAACTTTAGGTCAAACTTGGTCGAAGTTGTCAAAATTCTCCAAGAAGCTCAGGTTTGATGTAAAACTATGAAAAAAGTTGTTTTGTGGGGGGTTTTGAACTCGTTTGACCCCAGTCAAACCTAGGGTTGACTAGGGGCATTTTTGTCATTGTAGTTGAAAGGGCACTTCAGGTGCTCCGATGCTCGAATGAGTTGCGCCACGTCATTTCGAATGTTCTCACGGCTCCATGGAGAGAAAATAATATTTTTGGATTTTTTTAAGACCGGCACGCAAATCAAGGGCGAACAAAATACGATAACGAACACAAGAATAGAACCTTGAAAATAATAGAATAAATGCATTTTAAATCAAACAGTCTAAAATACCCTTATTTTGAAATTACAAATACACTTTTGATAAGGATTGGTTTAACAAACCCAATCTCTCCTTTTAAAAAATAAATAAAATTATTTTTTATTCAATGCATTAAAATTAAGAAGTAGCTACATCAGTAATCAATTTGTCTTTCAAAAAGTCTTGTGGGTCTTTAATCAACTGTCCTGCACTTGTAAAATCTGACCTACAAATGACAATCCTACTTGAACAACGGTAAAATACTCAATCTTTTCAAAGTCCTCAATCTTGATTCAGTATCTAGTTTTGCGCTAAATTCAGCATTAGGTAATTCGGTAGAAATCTTTCTTCCAAGACTTTCAAATATTTAGGCTTAATCTTATTCTCAGGGTTACCTTCCCTTTCATGGTGATATTCTACCAAAGCCTCCACTAGTTTCAAATCTTCAATAGGAGTCCACTTTCGTTTAGAACGTCGTTGAGAATCAAGTGTATTTGAATCCATATCTAAAAAGACAAATCATAATGCAGCTAAAATATTAACAAATAAAATGGGAAGTTGATAAATAAAATGTAAATAATATGCATAAAAGCAGCGCATAAAACATGCTTATAAATCTGAAAGTATTGAGTGCAATGCATGAATGTGATTTTAGCCCAATTGATTCATTGTCATCAATTGAAAATATTTCTGTAATTTTATTTACAAGATATAATTAACAAATTAAAATAGGAATAATGAAAGTCAGTGTTTGCATAAAAAGAAGAAAAAAAAAAAAAACCTCTACCTTGCTTCCTTTACTAGATCCATAGAAGTCAAAAATCTTTACCTTGCATCCTTTGCTTTCAAAGAAACAAAGGTCTATTAAGCTTATAGCAAGAGTGATTCAAGTGAGTGTTTAAGTGTTTCGAGGAAGCTACCAGTTTGTAAACCTTATAGCCAATCGTGTTTCTCCATGGCTCAATTCAAAGTATTAGCCATCTAGCTTTTAGGGGGAGAGAGAGAGAGAGAGAGAGATGAGCATTACCTATGGAATTGCAGAGCTTTAGTAGGGGAGAAAAAAAAATTCTTAAGAAGAGAAAGGAAATACCACTAGCTGTAGATATAGAAGATCTCTAGTTATAGGAGATTAAAATTTTTTGAGAAGAGAGGGACATAAAAATTTTGAAGAAGCGGGAGGGAGATAAAAATTTTGGAGAAGCAGATAACAAGGAATTTTTTTGGAATTTTTTTAATAGTGTGTATTATGTAAGCGAAGGAACATGGATTCAGAGCTTTTAATAATGAATGACTATTCCTTATTGTAAGGAATAGCTATTCATAAGGAATGATTACTCCCTGTAATAAAAACATAACCAAACAACCGTATAGCTAAACATAGGAATAGTTATTATATTGTCGTATCTATTACAGCCTACCAAACATATCCTTAGGCTTCCACCTCAACAAAGATTAAATTAATGTCAAAATATTAGTTCATTGAATGTGTCCACAGATTAAATGCATGTTAATTATTTATAGGTGTGCACTAATTATATATATACACACACACACTCAAGGGCTTTTCTATCTGTTAGGGTAAAGATTAATAATTTGCATCTATTATAATTTAAAAATATATTATTTTATTTTTCAAACAAATAAAAAGGATAAAGTTTAGAGATAAGTAATAACTATAATTTCTTTTTTGAATGTGAAGAGAAAAAATCCTAAATTTTAGGAGTTCTCTTTTTGAATTCAGAATGAAATTTGTTATTTGACATTTATGACCTTATTTTTAAATGAAGTTACCCTTCATTAATGAAGGTATTTTTAAACCACAAAAAGGTCCAATTGAAAGATGAGAATCTTTTTTTATATATACTAGCATCTAAGCACTTGCTTACGCATGTGTTAAGAGATTCTTCTATTTTTTGGATAAAGGTTAATAATTTGCATTTATCATAATTTAGAAATATATATTTTTATTTTTCAAACAAATAAAAAGGATGAACTTTAGAGATAAGCAGTAACTGTAATTTCTTTTTTGAATGTGAAGGGGAAAAAATTCTAAATTTTAGGAAATCTCTTTTTGAATTCAAAATAAAATTTGTTATTTGACATTTATGACCCTATTTCTAAATGAAGTTACCTTTTATTAATGTGGGTATTTTTAATCCACATAAAAGTCCAGTTGAAAGAGGGGAATCCTCTTATAACACAACCATACACATGCCAACCTTCTTAGTTCACAAGCAAGCTCAAACCAAGGAATGGAAGTTACGCGATGTGGAACGGTAATTAGGGGTGCCCCTAAGGGCACCGCAATGTGTCAGGTTGTTATAGGAAGGGGTATTCGTCTTTATCCAAGGAGGAACGGGATATAAGTAGAAACGTCGTACTCGCCTTCTGCCGTCCTATCAACAAAGGAGGTAGCTAATGTAGTGGTATTCACTTTTGCAGCTATTCTAGAAGAAGCAGTTGTGGCATCTCTATCAGTTAGTTAACTAGTGTCATTGGCCTTCAACTTCTGGCTTTTGGACTAGTAGCTAAATTACTTTCGTTTTTAGGGGAGAATGGAACTGGGCATAAGGAGCTTCCATTGATATTGGTAGTTCACCCACTAGGGGAACGTCAAGAGGGGCACATGCCCTATGTCCACTGACTCTACTGTTAGTATAGTATAGGAAGTCCTTGTTTTAGTGAGAGCTTCTAGAATGCGATTCATTTTGCAATAAGAAACTTTTCCACATAGAGGTTTCAGCCACTTAAGGCGAGAGTGCATCCAAAAATTGTATTGGGTCAAGAAGAGTGCTCAGCCTACGCTACAATTGTTAGAACTCCCTCCAATCGGTTCAAAGCCGCAAATCAAGGTTGTTGTGCTTTCTCTTTGTCCAAAAAACTAAGTGGTTGATGAGGTCTTCTTTCCTGACTACTAAAAGGTAACAAGCCTTGTTTATTGCCAGTTTCGCATAGCGAAGAAGGGACTTGTCTCATTGAATTTGAGGGAAATTTATCTGGTAAAGAGGGTAGGTAGGTGGGGAGGGAAGTGTGAGATCCAGTCATTGAGAAAAAGATATTGAAAACTTCAAACAAGTAATCCACTAAGGTATCAAAATAGAGCTTCTAGAGGTAAGCCGAAGTGGATAATTTGACTCCTAAAAAGTCTCTCTGAGTAGTTAGCACAACGAGAATGGCCTATGTTCCAAGAACCAATGCTACCAATACGGGCAGCACCTACCATTGAAACGATGCCTGCTGTTGATAATGTGGCTACTGTTCAAAATGCACCTGCTAAGGTGAATGCTGGTGTGGCTGAAGCTGTAAATAATGATCCAGTTTTTTTCATGCTAATTACCCAACCAATCCAGAAGCTTTTAAGCAAGTCAGGGCTTCTACCATTGAAGTTAGCCCTTTTGATTCAGATGTTGCTGCTACTTACATGCAAACCATTGAAGATGGTCCTTGGGGTGAAGAGAAACTAGTTGGCAAAAATTTTGTTGATAATCAAGACCCCCTACAGATATGCACTGGATCCATTCGGCCCAGAATCCAATAAACCGAAGTTGGTTAACTATCTTTTTTTAGTGGTTGCCATACAAAGACAAGTTCATGCTTTCTCCTTAGAAGGAAGGTCCTTAAAGCCTCCTTATTCCAATAATCATGATGAAGAATCCAATAGCTCTTCTCAAGACCCACAATCATCTATCTTTGAGAAAGATTTGAAACTGGAGCCTCCGAACAAGGCAAACAAATGGCAGAACCTGGGTAAGAGCGCGATTACTAAGGGGCGTCAGCAATGGCCCCACACGTAGACGTCTCGACGATCTTGCTCAGATCGGGCTTTAGTCTTTGGTTGTCATCCTGGAACCATGGTTAGAAAGTCTAGGGCGGCAAACTTAGCTTTCTTGTTGGTGGCATTCATTGGAGTTAGTCTCATAGCGAAAAGGCTTTCCAAATGGAATGCGGAATGCTAATCTATTAGACTAACTTAAAGAAAAAAAAAAAAGATTTTAAGGTTATGAGTTCGTAGAGTAGGTTTTTAGAGGGGAATTGTTACAGATTCTTGGGACTAGAAAAACAAAATCACAATTCCATTCTTTTTTTTTTTTTGGTGGTCGCAAACAAAGGGAGAAAACCCAGGCATACAGAGAAATTTCAGCACGAAGGGAGCTATAGGGGTTATATACTGATGGATGGAATCCTGTCTCGTATTCTAATCTGGGGTTGCATTTGCCTATGATCTCATATCGTATTCAAATTCTCATTTTTGTTTTCATATTATGGATCTTGGTTACCATGGCAATTAGACTATTAGAAAAAAAGAGAATCAATAAGGAAATATTGCGTATAAGAAAGAAAATGCTCAACCATCGAAGAAAAGAACCAGGGCTTACTCACTCCTTAAATGGATTATAACTGATTCCTACTTAGAAGAGAAAGAAAGAAAAGAAGGAAGGGGAAAAAGTCTGACTAAACTAAATCGTGTACGAAGATTAAGACTAGTTCTAGTATTGACCTTATGAAAGAAACTAATTCACCAGGGTTCAGAAGATGACTAGTGGGGAATAGAGGGGATATAGAAAAAGAAAGGCAAGATTCTCCACTAAAGACAAAAAAAAAAAAACCATTAATAGGTCTATCGTGTTGGGAAATATGCTTATCCGGTAAGGGAATGGGCTTTAATTGCATAAGAAAGAGAAGCAAAAATAAAAAGAAGGACCAATGACGATTTTGTACTAAAGAGGAAGGAGGAGGAGTAGAAGCAAGCTTTTATTAAAGTAGAAGCGTACTACGAAGAAATTCTGAGTTCATGCCATGATGATCTATATGGAAGGGCAGTTTTGTTGATGCATTCCTTTTGAGAATGAAGAAGAAGAGAAATCTTCTTTTGAACAGGAAAATTTGTTCGCGTAGATCTTCTATTTTTCCGGAATTCATTAATTTCTCCTTATGAATTTACAATGGAAAAACTCCTGTTCGTTGCAAGATCACTGAAGGAAAGGTTGGTCATAAAATTAAAGAATTTGCTTATACACAAAAACGAAGGCTTTCAAGAACTAATATTGGAGCAGAAAGAAAAATGGGGAAAAAAGAAAGTCTAAGCGCATATGGCACGAAAAGGAAATCCGATTTTGGTAAGACATGGTCTGAATCGTAGTTCAGTTTCAAGTCGGTTTTATGAGGGCGACTGTGAAAGTCACTTAATGGTAAGTCTTTTTCTTTAGTTTATCTTATATTTCAAATCAAAAAAGCATGGGAGGACATTGCAGATGTCCATCCTAGAAACAACTTCTTTTAACGCTAGATGACCACTAGAAGACCCTAGGACTAGAGCATGTCGTGAAAGAAGCACATTGGGCGGGCATGCTTCGACTGTGTCTTTGGGGCATAGTTGAATGTAAATATCATAAATGCAAGGTGCAAGATACCAAGTTGAGAAACCCGGGTAACCACTCTCTTATATGCCGATCGCTAGTGCATCCAGGGCCGTGGCGCCCAGCTCAGCTAGAGTGGCCTAGCCTGATTTGAGAAGTGCTAATTTGGTTCGGATAGACTTCATTCAAGAATGCCTCCACCCTTGGAATTAATAAGAAACAAGTGCTTTAGATTAGTGAATAAAATGAAACAAAAGAAGAGACGTTTCTCGCTCAGCGCCTAAAGCGCACTATGCTCTGCTTCAACAAATTAGAGTTTTCGAAGGAACCGATGAACCACGTGAGCTGGGATGCGTGGGACAGAGGGCGCATAGTACTTGCTAGCACAGCTATGCAGCGGAAGGGAAGGAGCATAAATCGACACCTTTCCTTCTTTTTTTTCAAAAAAAAGCAATACAAAGAAATTAGACTCTCGGACGAGACTAAGCAGGCACCAGCCGTTCCAACGCGCCCCTGACCTATTTTGATTAAGACCGAAAACCTATCTTAAATGGAACCTAGTTTAAGCTGTCAAACAAATTAGAATGGAAAATGAAGAAAAAAAATTAGTAGGGATATGGATGGAGTCTCTTTCAGTAGAGTTGTAGATCAGTTAAAAAGGAGAAGAGCCATGACTTTGAGAAAGAAGGTGCTTGTTGCAATTAGTAAGTAAGCTTGTTGTATATCATATCAATAAAGGCAAAAGGTTGCTTTTCT
This sequence comes from Castanopsis chinensis, assembly GCA_032878915.1. Taxonomy (NCBI): domain Eukaryota; kingdom Viridiplantae; phylum Streptophyta; class Magnoliopsida; order Fagales; family Fagaceae; genus Castanopsis; species Castanopsis chinensis. Next base: position 3,996,453 of record JAVQMG010000116.1, on the reverse strand, counting down.
AATTGTATAATATACGGCACGTTAGCACTTTAGAAAGACTACAGGGCGTTTCTAATAACATAGAAAGGGCATTTCCTTTCAATTGATAACTACCTCTTCCTGCTGCGAGGGCATTGCATGAAACCAAACCGCCCCCCCGCCCAATCAAGTACCAGTTGCTTTGCTAGTAGGCCCACTTTGGTTAGGGGTCTTTGTCCCTAGTTCTTACCAACCAACCTCCGATGTGTAATCGACATGTTGCTAGCTTCAACCCGGTTGAATAAGAATCGTAAATTCCCTCTGTTGTCCCTTTCTTATTCATTCAAGGTGCTTGACTGGCGCTTCTTTCTCAAACTATAACTAGTCTGAACATTAGGGAAGATAAGGGAAGACCACCTGAGTGAACCAATCGAAAGGATTTGACTTATTCGAACCGAACAATAGCAGCTTAAAGCTAAGCCTATCACAAGCAGCGTCGCTGCTTGATCAGCAGAGAGGAGCATCTCAAAGTATGGGGTAAAAGATCAAATGCTTTGACTTTGTCCCCTAAGATCTACCATAGATTGGGTTTGAGAGTCGTGTGATGGGTTACTATCCAGTGTGGTTTGGATAGCACTTTTAGTTTGCATTGGTGAATGGAAGCCCCCTATCAAGCAAGAAAGAAGTGGCTCTTCCCACAACGAAGTCACCATTGACTTTATTTATTATTATGGTAAATTAGTGTATCAAGATGTCAACCTGAGACTTATTTCGGTTCGATACGTCCACCTACGAGACTCACATTTGGTAAATTAGTGCTTTACTATACATTTTTCCAAAAGAACATTCATTCATTTCTTTCTTCCCCATTGACCACAACTACTGAAACCACAAGAAGAATCCAGATCTGGAAAAGAGAAGGGTCGGTGGTGGGCATTTGGGAAATTTGAGCCAATCAGGTGTCTTCATTCAGGCAGCTATACAGAAGAAGAACAAAATGAAGTGAGAGGCTGGGGGGCAGGGAAAAGAGTCAAGTTGATCAGACTTGACGACCGGGACAAGCAAAACGAAATTAGGATTTGGCCAAAAAAGATGCAACGCTATAGATAGCATGGCCAATCACCATTGATAAAGATAAAGAAGAATCTTTCTAAATCACTTCGGGTCAGCGGAGCCTTCAAGCATCCAAAATATGCTGAGGTTGTAAATGACATAGTGTTCTTGACAAAAAATAACGAATCCTTCAGAAAAACAAAGTTATTCAAGTTCTTTTTCCCAAAGAAGTCTTGCTCCGACGGCCTGGCGATTCCTCTACTTCAAAGGACCCTTCCTATAGTGCTTTCTTCCTTGAATTATTCGGTCATGCAATACTTATTGAATACAAAGAACAAAATGGATTTCGACCCTATGGTAGTTCTCAATCATTTCGTGGCACCGGGCGTGGTTGAACTATCTACGACGGGGAGAGCAAATGCACAGGAAGAAGCTTAGATAGAAGAATATGTTCTCGCATCGCTTTTTTTGTAGAAAGCCAGACCAGCGAGAAAAAGTGCTTAGCCGAAGCCAAAAAGAGGTTGACCCACTTTATTCACTAAGTGAATGATCTTCACTTCGCGGGAACAATAAAAACAACCTTCTCGCTCTTTCCTTTCTTCGATGCTACCTTTTTATTTCTAAGGGATTGGGTTGGGATGCCCAAGAACAACTCCTAGGACAATTAAGGATCAAATGTTGGAACCTCATGGGTAAGGATAGGGTAATGGAAGTAATAGAGAAATTCATAGACCTGGGTGATGATAGAGATCATACTAAGAAACAGAAGAATTCCATTTTGGTATGGGATGCTCGTTTAACCTCTGTATTCATCTCGTTTCTTATTTACTTGGGTGCACTACGATTTTAAAAGCTTCCTATCGAACCGGCTTCTATTTCAATCCGTGTTGGACCGATCAATATACCAATAATAAAGTCTTCAGTCAATTGGTGGAATACATCACATCAACCTGGGAGCATTAGCCGATCTGATACATTAATACATGTTCCTATGCTCATTCCAATCTTGTCTAACTTTGCTAACTTCCCCTTCTCAACCTGTATCTTCTTTGTTCTAGAAACACGTCTTCTTATTCCATCTCCCTTAATGGAAGAAATAGAAGCTCAAGAAGGAATACCAAAACCAAGTTCACTTGTTGAGTCTTTTTGCATCCATGGCTGAATGGTTAAAGTGCCTAACCTAATAAAGAGGCAAATTCAAAGGTTTGATTCCTACTGGATGCACTAGGAACGCTCAGTTCAATTGTTGCTCATGGAATTTATACATATAGCTCACCCTTATAACTTATAGGGCACTTCACTCGCTAGAGGTAGATCCATTCGGGAACCAAGCAGTCAACCATTTGCCACTAACGAATAGGCCCACTAAGATGCTTTCTTGGATTGGGTATGGGATAGGAGGCCTATACATCCACTTGCATAGCATGTCCATAGTAGCTACAAGACAAAAAACTAACTCAAGTATGCAAGAGAAGTGCTTTTTAAATGGTAGAGCTACAAGAAAGCATCTACTAAGCTACCCATCTAATATAAGCAGTTTTATCTCAACTCAAGGAATAGCTTTCCCGCAAGAGGAAAGAGCATCTATATATACAGTTAGCTACCCCTACTTTGGGATATTGCCTTAGCTAGGTTGGCTCTTAGGCTAAAGCAACTGTACAACAGGCGATGCCTTGTAGCATGGAATGTTATTTCTTCTTCCTCTGGGCTCTAGAATGGAAGATGTTAGGACATATGTGATTCATGTTAGGAACATATGTCAATATTTTATGTAAATGGCTAATCCTTTAACAAAACGCACTTTACTTATATTTGGGTGGATCTAGGATGTGTTTAATGCTTCAAGAAACAATGTTTCAAATTCAAGTGTTAAAACCATGCAAATCTGTCCAAGAATCACGTGAAGAAGTGTTGTTCATTAAAACTCGACAGCTAGTATCTATCAAGGCCTAAAAAGCTATTTCAGCCCGTGGCTCGACAGCTTCTCGATAGATAAGGTATCTGTCAAAATTTATGAAAATCATATTTTTAGTTTTGATTTTCATCCAATTCGTGAGTATGTGTTTGGACTTTCTTTTCTCACAACCCTAAGCATATATAAGGATTATTTTAAGGACCGTCACAGAGAGCACAATTACACAAGTGTGAAGCAAAGTGCTGTTCATGCAAATTGTGATCGAAAATCTAATTTGCCTTAGTTCAACTTGACAAAACTGTTGTGTTTGTACAATGTAGGGTTTTTTGGCCAAGCAACTTCATGATCTTCATTGAGTGATGAACTGAAGAACTTTGCATCCAACATCCTTCTTAAGTTGGTGATCAAGTCGCATACTGGGATCCGCCCATCTTTGGTTAGTCATGTATTGGGAGTCGTGCAATACAAGGAGATATTGTCACTACAAAACAAGTCCAATTGGGCATTGGGGTAACGGTTCAACTATAGGTTGGTATAAGGTACTGAGATTCCTTTACTTGTAATAGCTTGTTGTGATAATAGTGAATTCTCGGGAGTGGTGACCTTAAAATCACTCGGTGGGGTTTTTTGACTCAGAGGTTTTCCCCATTCGTGAACAAATCACTATATCAACTTTATTTTCCACTGCATTATATTTTAGTTGGTGATTTGTTTATATTACCACGTAAATTGCATTTTAATTTTATTAATTAATAAATTCAGGTAATTAATCAATTAATTCATTACAAAGGGTCAATACATTCTTGGCCTATCAGAAGAATTGGTTCAACATCAACCCCCGGATTCTTTCCCTGACTACAAGAAAAGAAAGCCTTGCTTACTTCTAATTTGGTTTGGTATTCTAAGGAGCAACTTCCTTGTGTGCTCAATTCGGTTCCATCCTATAACTTCTATCCTATGCCTTATCATTCAGAATCACATTCTCTCACACTGGTGGTACTTCTTGTTGAATGAAAAGATTGGATTAGTCTTTCTGTACCCACCCGCCACCCCTATTTGAGAGTGATTTTATATCAATGGGGAACCTCTTAATAAGGAAGTTGCTCCTTGGAAAAGCCTTTTTTTTTCCAAGCCTTTTTCATATTTTTTGGGCATGAATCCATTTTAGTTTAAGAATTCACCGAATTGGGACATCCATTAAGAACCTGAAACCATTACCAATGTAAAAGAAGGTGTTAGAAAGGGGCTTCGAAAGAACTCTTAAAAGAAGAAATATGCAGCGAGCGAGCCTGTTAAGCTGCGATTAAGGCTGCGTTTGTTTCGGCTGAAAATGAATTTGGGAAAACAATTTACACCCTGCCGTGTGTTTGGTTACGCATGGAAAATTTGGTTGAACGAAAAATCATTTACAAATCTATTTTACCTTCAAACCATTTCCACAAAAAAAAAAAAATAAAAAAATAATTGAACCAAAAGAGAGAGAGAGAGGCCGGTCACCGAGACAGAGAGAGAGAGAAAGCCACCCACCGTCAGAGAGAGAGAGAGGCCGATCACCTGAACTTAAGATCGGCTCCACCACCGTCGGGTTCATGCCTCTCACCTCTGATTAAGAAAAGATTGACTCCAACGCCACGCGATCCCGCCTTCGCCTGCGTCGCTCGATCTTACCTTTGCCTCCGCCGCGCGATCTCGCCTCCACCATGCGATCTTGCCTTCACCTCCACCGCGCGATCTTGCCTCTAGATCGAACCCAGTTGCCTCCATCGCATGATCTCGCCTTCGCCTTGGCCACGCGATCTTGCCTCTAGATCAAACCTAGTCACCTCCGTCGTGCGATCTCGCCTCCACCGTGCGATCTTGCCTTCAAACCCAGTCGCCTTTCTCTCTTCCTTCTTCTCTTACTTTGACCGGATTTGATGATTTTTTTTTTTTTTTTTTTGGGTTTTGTTTCTTTTGTGTTTCTTTGCTCAGAAATGATATTATATATTTGTTTGGAAGCTGAGAAAATGTTTTCACCTGAAAATATTTTACACTTGGAAAAAATTTTACATAGAACCAAACACAGCCCAAGCCTAAGTCTTTCCAAAAAGGGTCACTTTATTGAGAAGTTCCCATAATAATGCCTTTCTCGTTGAGAATTTACAACAACTAAAACTTTAACTCATGACCACACGAAACAAGATAACTCAGTTGGCTTAGGATTTGTAATGATCTAGAACATCGGGTCTAGTCTTCTTTCTCGACCTTCCTTCAATCACAAAAGGCAGTGTCTTAACGTTAGAGATAGTGCCATAGCAGAGACTTCCTACTATCATATCAAGGGAGGGGTTACCAGGTGGAGAGTGTGAGCCCATCTATTTACATAGCCTGCTATTTGATTGCCCTACTTCTTCTTTTTCTAGTAGCTAATCAGTCTATGGGCCTTTGTGGGCTTCCCTTAAGCAAGGATAGAAATCTCTCCTGCCTGGAGGCACTAGCAATCGATCTCAACCTAACAATTGATCTTAACAAAAAGAAGTTATGGTTTAAGATCGGTTGTAATGAATTGAGTGTGAAAAGGCCCAATCAAATGGAAGCCCCAGGTAGAAGTACAAGATTTGAAATAGTTCAAGAATAAAAACCTCGGATTTGTCCTCATTTTTCTTCATTACAACTCTTATTCGTTCGCTTTCATTCTCAATAATTCATATATATATATATATATATAAGTAGTTGTTCTCTTTAATAGCTTCAGCTATATGGCTGGATCGGTTGGTTGAACCTAGCTGCTTTACATACACTCCTTTTTTAAGAGCAATCAAGCTTAACATAGTTCTCCCTCTTTATGCCCACCCTTACACTTATTTCTTTCATCTGACTGCTCATTCTTCCTTCTTGAAGCATCTTCCCCTCCCTCTATAAGGAATTCGGAGAAATCGATGTCATACCAACCAGAATGAGCATGGTGACTCTGATTTAATAGAATCTGATTCATTATCATATAATCTAATTAATCTCCCTTCCTTTGACCAAACGCTTTCTTTTAACTCTGGCCATCCCCTTTTTTGCTCTTTCTTGGAAGCTCACTTCTTTCTCGTTGGCAAGCTCCCTCTAAAAGAGATGAATGAGGTTTTTTTATTCCTGGTGATTTGAAAATCCCCTAAACGGCCTTTATGGCTATTGGCCAAACGGCACGATTTCGTGCATGATTGGACTTGCTTCTCTAGACAGTTAGAACTGCCATCTCTTTATGAATGCCCGACATGGGTTGGTTGCCAACCATCGTCCTCTTTGAGTCTGAGGTAAAGGTGTTAGGATGTGTGCCTTAAATCCTATTGTATGATGCTATGTATGACATTATGTATGACTTAATGTTGTGTTTAATAAAGTTGTTTATTTTTTATCTAAAATATTGGTAACATGAATATTTGGACATTACCATATAGTCCATGAGATGCATAGTATGTGATTTATGTGATTTAGTTACAGAAGATATAAATCACAAGTTCTTTGTAAACTCAGAATTTATAGTTCGTAGTCAGCGATGAAATTAGGCATTTCATTTGCGAAGACTATAACGTATCAACTAAGATGATTTGTCTTGATCATGGAAGTAGAGACTTATAGTTGATATGTTGATATGTTTTAAGAGTTAAGACATATTGAACTGGACCGCTGTGAGATTTATTATTCTCCTAACGACTGTCAAATGAATAATAAATCTCATGACTTTTATTTGCATGAACTCTTAATCTTGAGAGAATAATAAACCTGATCATGATGTGTAGGTTGCTTTGATATATCAGGAGTGAGATCTATAGTAACGGTCAAAACCTTAGTATGTTGGGCAGCCACATTTAGTGTTGATGGAACATATATTCTCAACATGAAATTCATAATATTTTAACGAAGATGTAAAATATTCCCTTGAGATAAGTTTAATGGGTTTGGTTATTCAAAGAGTTAGGCCTAACCACTTTGGTAAGAAATTACTAAAGTATATATTTATGAAATTGGATTTCATAAATATATAATGAATAACTTTAAAAGATTAAACTGGGTACTCAAGGATAAGATGTAGTAATTTATAAAGTAGCAGTCTACATTTATGATTTTGTATTATTACGAATATTTTATGAAGGGGTTGCATGTATAATAAAGTCTTGGGATATAATTTATTAATAAGGCTAAGAGTGCAATTATATTTATATAGTAGTATTAAATATAATTAATGGTAACTTTGGACTTGTCAAGAGTTGATGGAAAAGCCTAAGGCCCATTGGAGCTAGTGTCTTATTGGTCTCTTTTGGTCCTACTCCAAGCCACACACTAGAGTCCAATTAGAAATGCCCAATAGGGCAGCCCAATTAGATAATCAGTTAGTTATAAAGGGAGAAACATACAAATTTTTTTTTCAAGAAGCGTAGAGAAAAAGAAAAAGAGAGAGTGTGAGACACACTTTCATTCTCCGTTTGGAAACTGATTGAGAAACCATACATCTTGGGCGTAAAGTGGAATTGGAGTGAAGATTAAAAGTGTTCCCAAGTGCTTCTAATCTTTGTTTGGAATTTCTCCACACTAAGGTACTCTATCTTGTTCTTAAATTCTGAAATTTACATAGTGCATGTTGTCAATCATGAATGAAATAGATCCTTATTTGTTGCTTCCGCTATGTGTTTTATATGAGATACAAAACCAGATTTTTATTCAACAAGAGGTTGGTAGATGGTTCTTCCTCTTGCTTTCTTAATGATACAGTGTCAAAAGAAAAGAGTGAGAGCTCATTTTTGCCCAGGGATTCCTCATCAATATCAATGAAATTGAAAAAAGGGTAGAAATTCTCCTTATTTACAAGCTCTTTCTTCCGCATTACCCCAATCTCTCCCGATTCAGATAGAAAGAGCTCGTCTTGATTAAAATATGTGTTCCCTGGGGAATTGGGAATAAAAAGGATCCTTCCTATGAATTCATTATACGCTATCTTCTTATCAATGTTATGAGAGTTGATGATTCTACTTTACCGCCTCCTTATACAGCCATAGAATGTTGCAACCAGATGTTCTTCCCTTTGAGATTACAAACGTTGGAGACAATTCAAAGTGAGATGAATCTATCTTTCTGTAGGTTAAGTGGTCCTTTTTCTTTGAAGTAAATAGGGGAATGCTCCCCCTATCATGACAAAAGGTACTTTTGCTCTCTTTTGTGAAAAGGCTGAGCCACTTTGGAATCGAGCCAAAAAGACCTTCTATCTAAGATCTTGAGCATGGTGTTCTTAAAGCGTAGACCCCCCTTTCTCTCTTAAAATGGGTCATTAGCATCATGATCCCCTTTAGTTAGATCAAAAAGCCAAAGATCGAAGTAATCATCTGCGCGGCTAAAAGCCCACCGTGTGGGCCTACAAAAAATATTCTCAAGACTAAGGAAAGCATAAGGATTTTAAAATTCATTTCTTAGGTAGTCCATAGAGGACTAGATTATTTGTCTTTAGTGGTCTTTGAAAGCATAATTGGCATGACAGTCATCAAGTAGGAAGTAGACCTCCCATAGGTCTTCAATGTCATATTCGTCTTCCTCTCCATATTGATAGAAATGATCAATGCACTTTTCTCTTATTTTTGTTTTCATCTCCCTCACGACCACGAGATCGGAGTAGAATTGACGCAAGCATTCATACGAATGAAAGGCATGCTCTCTCAAGATGGAATCATCAAAGACCTCAAACCAGTCCCTGATTTCTGCAAGCTTCTCAATTTGAATTATAGATTGAGGGAGAGAAAGACCTTAGCTTGGCTGCTGATCAGTTTGATTGTGATCTATGATTGTCCCAGGTAGATTATTTCTATTAGATTTCTTCCCTTTTCTAGACCGACCAAGCTGAATGACTTTGTCTAGGTTTTTTTTTTTAACCAAAATAAGGGAGCCTGTTGAGTTGAAGAATCAGTTTACAAACCGAAGCCCAAGCCTTATGGAATTAAACCTTGATTTCACTTTATTGCCATTCATTGAAGGCTTGCTTAATCTGATCTTTTGCAGTGTATGTTGATGCATTTTTGTTTAAAAGCCCAACATGCCAATTGTACCCTTCCGCCCTAGCCACAAGAAGGGCTTGACAATCGAATAGCATTCTCACTCTTTCTTGCACCACTTCTCGAATGACAGCAGTCTCCTTTAAGAACCACTCGATACAACGTGATCAAAAGGTTGTACTTTAGATGGATCAGTTTAGTTTTCCTTTTGTTGTAGAAATTGCTCATTACGGGCCGTCTTACAATAAGAAACCCTACTTGAAGTTTGATTCAAATTACCTAATACTGCCGTAAGAAACCAAATACAAAGAGGGTACATGTTACAAATAATAGGACGGATGCGGAACAACTTATCTACTTCTGAATCTGACTCCAAATCTAAGTTCTCGTTTTCTTTAATCCTGCTAGCTTGAATCTTGATGGAACGTATAGTTCCATGCCCTTGAATAGGCCAGAGCATCTCCAAATGTCTCTTGGCCCAATCTGGTGTGTTCTTGCATATTTATTTCTTTGTCCTTATTTCTTCCTAGCTTTCTTGAATAGCTTATGATCTAGCGGGTTTGTGCTTCAAGTTGATGTTGATCTTGTCAAGGAAAGCATGTGAATGATTGTGGGCTTGCAATCATTGGCTCGTACCCAGTCTTCCCAATATGTGCTCAATGAGGTGAACTAGGTATGCAATGATGCTTTTGGAGTGTCTTTTGCTTGGACCTTGTCACTCGATTTTGCTAAATTTTCAAGCACATTGAATGGAAGCTGCTAATTCTACTAGAAGGACTTTGGAGGAAAGGATCAGGAATCTTGAACTTGAGAACTGTCAATATGATCTTCGATTCTATGCAAGTCAAGAGGGAAATACTGAAGGCGACTCCTCTAGAGGTGGATCAAGGAGGTTTTCTCGTAGGCAGACCCAGAGTCCTAATGATGTTTGAGTGGTATTTTTATTTTTCTTGCAAAACAAACAAAAGTGTTCCTTAGACAATCTTGTATTAATTTCCATGTTCTACTCTTTGTCCTTGGAATGGCCTTGACCATGTAGAAACTTTAAAATGAGACAAGTTTAGAATTCACCTGATGAGGTCTTGTGGTATCAACTTAAACTTATCTTGATTGACTCTGATGGAATTTGCAATTACTTGAATGAGGCAGATCTGAATGCCCCTAGTTTAAAAATGGATGCATGGTTCTTTTTCTGGAAATCTCTGGAAATCTTAATGATGATTTTTCTTTCGGAAAATATGGTGATTTTTTTTTTGACAACGAATGAGGTATGGTCCAATGCCCCTAGTTTGGGACATCAACCAATGATCTTGAAAAAATTTGAAATTTTTTTTCTTTTTTTGAAAACAATGATGCAAGTGATGATTTAAAAAAAAAAAACAAAACAAAACAAAATGGGTTAGGCACATTAGAATGCCCTAGTTTAATTAAAAAAAAAAAAATCTTTTTAGAATGTTTAACTTTCCTAAAAAAATATTCGAAAGCACAAAATCGCGTGGAATAAGCGATGGTGGAGCTGGGTGCTAGTTGTCATTTGAGGAGTGCCATTCGGCACTTTTAGGGTGCCGAATGGCACTTGGTCATGCCCTCAGGATTATGTTGTGGTGGGCTGTCTCCTCATACCTTTTAGAAGCATGTTTTGTGTTTTCGGGATTTTTGAAAAATATTTTCTTCTTTTATGATCATGAAACACTCTCCTACTTAGCTACAAACTCTGTGAAACCTATTTAAACCTAATCAAAGACTAATGTAACTTATTTTAGCAATCTTCCCTACAAAATACTACCTGCATAAAGGTTAGCAAAACACAATATTCACACACAAAAGTCATCCATGGCTAGCAATCACAATTTTTCTCATTCAACAATTCATGACATCAACAGATAGGTTCGTTGCTTTGATTTTAGTACCAAAACCAATTTTACAACCTACAAATTAGAGGGAATTAAGGCTTTAAGGAATTTTAAAATCAAGTGGAACTTCCTTCGTGCTGTTGTGAAATTTTGGGATCCGGAAGATCACATGTTCCGGTTTAAAACTACTAGCTCTATCCCACAATAGAAGAATTTTCCCCTATCCTGGGCTATGTTCTAAGCAAAAAATTTGTAGCGGTTTCTTGTGATCCCAAGCACAGGGAGTCTTTGTCTGATGCTCTCGGTCTTCCTACTTCCATCACTAGTAGTACGGTTGAAGGACATACGGTAAATCTTCATGCAGTTGTTTCAAGACTGATTAACAAATGTAATTATGGAGTGACTGATAATATGCAAAAGAATTTCGGCTTAGCCTTATGCTTCGTGGGAGAAATTTTTGCTTTGCTTTGGAAGACAGAGTTTTGTGGATGTTCGAGCCATAAGTGTTGCAAGTCAAACTAAGGATGGTGACAATCCTATTCCTATGATCTTGATAGAAACTCTTCTACGATTAGATTCTGTGTTTCATGGTGGAGAATCTTAACACTTTCTCGGGAGTCCTTTGATTTTGCAGATGTGGTTGATGGATTGACTAGATATGATTGCCAGGCCTATAATTGGTAATTATGGTCCTAACAATTTTTCAAGCGGGGCTGTCATAAAAAATGAATGCCAAATTGAGATTGATTGGGTGAATTTTCTGAGCAAGAAATCTAGTTCTTCAATCCAATGTGACTGTTATTGGTGGGTGCTCACTCCCTCTACTCCAATCTCTGGGATCATATTACATCTTCATTGTTGGATTGTGGAGGGCCACTTTCTATAAGGCACATAAACTCTTAAGGCAGTTCCAATATAAACAAGGAATGCCAGGTGGAAAAAGAAGAAGACCTTTCACTCCTGTAGACACAAATCCTACTTCTAAAAAGAATATGTTATAGGGTTTGGAGATGGTTGACCGAGTAGACTAGTCTTTTGTCAAAGTTCACTTTCACAAGATGACTAAAGAATACTCTGACTAGTTGGTGGACAAGATTGTTGACAAGGAAATTAAGAGGGTTGCTATGAGAAAACAATTTCTCAAAGATAACCGGGAAAGACATGATGAAGACAACTATGAGTTTAAAAGAAGGGACAAGAATGACAAAGTACCTAACACAGAAGAAATCAATGATCAACCAAAAGAGAAAAGACTAAAGACAAAGTGACCTTCTTATTCTTGGCTTTGAACATGTTTATAAAACTCTTATATTTAGGAATTATTTAGGACTTGCAGGTTAATGATTTTATTTAAGAGGTAGGTTTTTGGGGTTTTTTTTTTTTTGGTTTGGTTTAGGGTTTAGGTTCTTAAGGTTTGGTTAGGTTTTGGGTTTAATTTCTTGGATTTTATGTAATGACATGGTTGAATTTTTGGAAAATTTTGTTTTATGGGCAAATGGTAGTTTTGGGAAATTGTGACCAAACCAATGCATGGTTGCCTACGTACCTTTTAGGTAGAAGGATCAGATCATCACATAGTTCATTTATTTTTTATTTGCCTTAATTTTTGCCTAGGCCGCCCTTTCAGGTTTTTAACTTAGCAAGCTCTCTCACTCTTTTTTTTTTTCAATCTCCTTTTGAGTAAGTTGCCCTTTCGGGTTTCCAACCTACTTTTTTTTTTTTTCTTTGCTCTAATTTTTGCCTAGACCACCCTTTTGGGTTTTCAGCCTAGCGAGCTTTTTTTTTGTTTGTTTTTTTTTTAAGCCTAGGAAGGGAAATGACATAATTTACAATCACTTCAAACGTAATTCTTTCAGACTGCCACCTCAGATGTGGTATTTCTTCAGTTAATCCGTGGTTGGCTCAGTGAAAGGATTTGCATCTAGGTCCATCAACTTTACTGCTTCCCCAGAGTATATCTTCTTAATAATGTATAGGTCTGCCTAATTTTGCTTGAACTTCCCGTTTGCATCTTGAACTGGGGCTCGGATTTCTTTCAACACCAGATCTCCCAACTTCAAATCTCTTATTCTTACTTTTTTTTCAAAAGCTTTCCTGAATCTCCTTTGGTATCCCTGAATGTGATACACAGCTTTGAGTCTTTTCTCATCCAACATGCATAACTGGTCATATCTGCTTTGCAACCAATCTGCTTCAGGGATTTCACTTTCTAGTATTGTCTTTAGTGAACGAACACCCATTTCAATAGGAACTACTGCTTCCATCCCATACACCAATGAATAAGGAGTGGCTCTCGTGGAGGATTGAATTGAAGTTCTATACCCCCAAAGTGCATAGGGTAATTGCAGGTGCCAATCCTTGTAATGTTTTGTGCTTTTCTTCAAAATTTGCTCTATATTTTTGTTAGCAGCCTTAACTACTCCATTAGTCTAAGGACGGTAAGGTGAAGACTTGTGGTGCTAAATGTTAAACTGTTGTTGCAGCTTCTCTATTTCTCCTTTAAAATTTAACCCATTGTTAGAGATAATTTCAAGTGGTACCCAATATCTGCAAATGATATTAGTCTGGATGAATTGAGCAACTTTCTTTAAGTTTAAAACCTTGTAGGAGACAGCTTTTACCCATTTAGTGAAATAGTCTATAGCAACAAGTATGAGGCAGCTTTTACCCATTCTCTATCCCCTAAGTAGAGAATGGCTAGGGTGATGTCATGGTATGCAATGGCATGGGTGGCATATGCTTCAAGTTTCCATGGACTTGGCATTGATGGCATTTTTGAACATGAGCCACATAGTCTGCTTCCATAGTGGTCTAGTGATAGCCATATCTCATTATCTTCCTTGATATCATAAGTGCATTCATATAAGGCCAATAGCTTGATTCATGAACCTCTTCAATTATTTGCTGTACTTCATTGGCGGTTACACAAAGGAGATGGATTCCATCATATGATCTTTTATAAAGTTTTTCACCACAAATAATGTAATTAGTGGATAACCTCTGGATGATTAATTGATCATTTTTGTTTGCAGATAGTGGGTATGTCCCATCCTTGAGGTATTGTAAGATGTCTGAATACCATTCATTTTCCCCATTCTTTTCATCTTCTTTTATTGTCATGCAATAAGTTGGTTTCTCTTTGTGTTCCACCACTATCGGTCTTGTTTCATCTTCTTTAGGCCCATCCATCATGGATGCCATTGTGCTAAAGCATCTACAATTTGATTCTGCATCCTTGGCACATACTAGTATTGAACCTTGTTGAATTTTGAGGCCCACTTCTGAAAACATTCATGATAAGGCACCAACCTTTCTTATTTGATCTTCCATTTTTTTGGAATCTGGGAGATTATTAGGGCTGAGTCACCATATACTTCTAAATCTTTCACTCCAAGGCTAGGGCTACTCGTAACCCCATGAAGCAGGCTTCATAAAGCAGGCTTCATATTCAATGGCATTGTTGGTGGCAAGAAAGTTGAGTCTGCTAGAAAATGGGATGTGTGTCCATTTTGGGGAAATTAGAAGAACTCCAATGCCACTTCCATTTTGATTTATTGCTCCATCAAAGTACATCTTCCAAGATTATACCTCAATCCCCATAATATCTCCATCTGGGAAATCTCCTTGAATCTCCTCAGCTTCTTCTAGTGAACAATGGGTTAAGTAATCAGTAATCACCCTCCCCTTCACAGATTTCTAAGTCACATACTTGATATCAAATTCTAACAAAAGCAAAACCCATTTAGCTGTCTTCCCATCCTGTACAGGCTTTTCCATTAAGTACTTCAAAGGATCCATTCTTACAATGAGCAAGACCTTGTAAGCAAGTATATAATGTCTAAGTTTGCGTGTTGCCCATACAAGTGCTATGTGTGTCTTCTTTAAGGGCAAATACTTTTCTTCATAAGGCAACATCTTCTTACTGATGTAGTAGATCACATTCTCCTTTCTAGTTTCCTCTACGTATTGAGTAAGTAAAGCCCCCATTGACGTATCTGAGTGGTGAGATACAACAATAATGGCTTTTCAGGTACTGGTGGGATGAGTATTGGTGGTTTTATAAGATAATTCTTGATCTTCTCAAAGGCTTCTTGGCATTGTTCATTCCACACTGTAGGAACTTCTTCCTTGAGCAGTCGAAAAATCGATTCACATGTCATGGTAAGCTGGGCTATAAACCTACTGATGTACTGTATCCTACCTAAAAATCCTCGAATCTCCTTCTCAGTTCTTGGAGGGTACATCTCTACAATTGCCTTGATTTTGTCAAGATCAACTTCAATTCCTCTTTGGCTTACCATAAACTTTAACAGTTTTCTAGATATGACTCCGAGAGTGCATTTCTTGGGATTCATTCTTAACTTTTAGAACCAAATTCTTTCAAAGAACATCCTCAAGGCTGACATATGCCCTTCACGATCTTTGGACTTCACTATCATATCATCAACATAAACCTTTACTTCTTTGTGGATCAAATTATGCAACAAAGTGGTGGTTGCACATTGGTAAGTAGCACCAACATTTTAAAGGCCAAATGGCATGACCTTATAGCAATATGTCCCCCATGGTGTAATGAAGGATTTTTCTCCATATCTTTTAGAGCCATCTTGATCTGATTGTACCCTAAAAATCCATCCATGAATGATAGCAAGGCATGGCCTATTGTATTGTCAACTAGGACGTCATCCTTTGGACTAGCCTTATTCAAATAGTACTGGAACAACGTTAGCTAAGCATTCCAGATAATTGACCACCCTCAGGCATCCTGCATTGTACTCTCTCTCAACTTCTTCCTTGATCTTAAAAGTCCACTTTGACTTCATTCTTCTCAAATTTTGCTTGACCGGCTTTATGGTTGGATCTGTTGGAATGCAGTATTGTACTATATCTGTATCAATCCCAGGCATGTCTTCATATGACCACGCAAAAACTTCTTTGTATTCTGCTAGTAGTGCCATTAATGTATCTCTCTCAGAAGTGGTTAGGGTATTGCCCACTTGTATCATTTTAGGTTCATCATTAGTTCCCAGGTTAACAGATTGGGTTTCTTCTTTTAAGGGTTCTAGGTGTCCATGTTATAATTCCTTATCATTAAGAGTTTCTTTACCAATTTAAGAAATAAAAAACATTCAAAGCCAGTAAATAATCATGTACGTTTTTAGACCCCTTAAAACACCAGTTGATTAACTTAGTTATTTAGCCAAGTGATTACTTAGATAAATTATACATATCTAAGTTAACATAAACAAATCATATCATGCAAAGAGTATGGAAAATAAATAACACATGATATGATAACCCAGGAAAACCAAACTGGTAAAAAACCTGGGGAAGATTTAACCTAACTATCCTCAAGGTAAAACAGGATCCATTATGAAAGAATTGAAATTTTACAATAGCAACTTAGACCACTAACATTCTATTTCTACCTCGAGTAGAAAACTTACTACCATGACCACGTGACAGCTCTGAGTCCATAGACTACTTCTTTCTCAAATCCACAGCATCCACAAGTATACCACTTGTTTTTCTTTAAACTCTTGAAACAACAACTGAAGCGATCACTAAACTCTTGACATCAATCTTGATCTTGATAACCCTAAGTATGTATGAAGGTAAACGCCTCTAGATCTCACAAGAGATTCACACACACAGCAACAACCAACCTAAAAAATGTGGCTAGGATTTTTTTTATTTATATGAGACATAAAACATAAAACTCTACACGTCAAACAGGCTTGGGCTAAGTTGGAAAAATTCTGCAGAAAAACATTCTGCACGAGTTTCGATCAGCCGAGTCTAATTCTCGATTGATCGATCGAGCCTTGCAGAAATTGAATAGTAATTTCCTACAGTTACTCGATTCCAACTTTGCATAAACACATACTTTAAGTAGCCTAAGTCTAGACTAAATGTTTTGATCATGGTTTACCAACATATACATATTGAAGTTCTAATTTATTAGTTCCTAATTTCTTAGAACCTAACAAAGCAGAATCAGAAATCTTATTAAAAGGAAAAGAGTTCTTAATAGACTCAACAGACTCAATAGACTGAACTAAAGCAAACTCAACTGGAAAACTATCACAAACAGTCTTAACAGGAATAGGGATACTAGTAGAAATAGACTCAATAGGGATAGAAACAATGTTCTTGGCGGGGGTGACTAGCTAGGCAGTCTCGATCTTCTTAGTAAAAGTGACTGACTTGACGGTCTTGATCTTCTTCAAAGAGTCCTCCATGGGGTGGGCAGCTCCCTCCCATGCCTAATTCTTCAACTCAGTGGTCGCTTCAACGATGGCAGGTGGCTCCCAATAAGTTCCTTTTTCCCTCAGCATTAGTATTGCGAGGTCTTCATCCATATAATTTGTGGCTTCTTCGTCAATTTTCATGTCTGTAGGCTTGTTGGTCACAACAGCATCCAGGCACTCTATACTATCCATCCATTCATCAAACAAATCCTGTTTCCCTTTGTTACCCAAGTAAGTGTGTTGGGGGAGATGTTGTCATTCACCCTCCTCCATCTTCTTGTCGTCATCTCCAAGATTCTCAACTGTCATGATTTTGAGGCTATGGACCATCAGTTTTTGGTCTAGAGTGGCCACCCTAGCATCTATATCATCTTCTTCTTTGGCTTGTACGGTACGTGAGTCAAGTTCTAAGTCGTAATATGACCCGAATTTTGGCATCTCTCTACCATGCTTGTCATATCGAGGGCCAGATCTTAAAATGACATCAATGATAGAGCTCCAATCTAAAAGGTGCTCATAGGGATATTCCTCATGGTACATATTATTGGCTTGTTGATTCTCCTCTCTTACATTCTCTAACACATTCATCAGCATGTATTAGTCATTATCATTATCGCTCCACCTGTTAGCTTCAGCATCATTTTCAATATCTTGATTATAATAGTTCACATCATCATCAAATTCTTCATAGAAAAGATTTGCATCTTTGTCTTCTTTATCACTAGGGGGTTCACCCTAGTCTTTGCCACTGTATCGGCTATTATAATCTTCATTGTTATTGCTCTCATTGTCGCTGTTGCTGTTATCATCATCATGTCTACCATCATTGTCGCTGCTGTCACTATTACTATTACTTTCGTCATCATTTCCTTCATTATCATCACTTGGGGCTGTTCCCCCTTCTTCATCTTCATTATGGGCTCTTATTTCATACGAGCTCTTTAATGCATGCTTACTAACCTACCAATACTCTTCACCTTTGATTTTACAAATGGCATCTCCAAGGAGTGTAGTCATAGCATCAGGGTCTATGTAATCAGCCCAATCAGTTGGAACCCAAGTGATGTTTTCTTTTTTTAGTTTTGGAACCTTGTTGTTGCACTCAAGTAGTAATTCAAACCCAGGCATCAATATCTTTGTCACAAGATCAAATCTCTATTTAGGGAATCCCCAATAACGTTGGCTTTCCCCAACTTTGGCAAACTTTCCATTCAATGTAGGAGTATAGGGCTTTAGGGGCTTTGGAGGACAAGGAAGTCCCTTTGCTTTAGCTTTGACTTGGGCCATCTTTCTCAATTCCATCTCTAACAAGTCATCATCAGTGGGATTATAGTCTAGCCCAAAAGGTGGTATGGCAATAGGAATCGTCGGGACTTGAACAGTAGGCTTTTTCACAGTTCTCCCCAAGTTCATCCCCAAAAGGTAGTTCATTCTTCTCATCATTTCTACTACATTATTGTTGCTGGAGGAAGCAAAGTCCATCAGGATCTTCTCTACTTCCTTTTCTCTTCTTTCAAAACTAGGCTTCTCAATCTCAAAGCCATCCAAGGTCAATGGCTCTTTTTTACATTTAATACTATAAATAGGTTTAGGCATCATCAAAGTATCACTATATTTGGTCACAATAGCTCTTTCATGTAGAAATCAAACATTTTGGTATAGAGATGAAGCTACGGCCTCTGTGTCATGGATCCATGGCCGTCCAAGGAGCATATTGAAGCATGAGGCTATGTTAAGGACTTGAAACTCCACTTTCTTAACCATCGGTCCTATGGTAAGAATGTTATGGTTCCCAAGATCTCTCTTCTACTGTTGTCATATACCCTCACATGCTGATTGAAAAGCACAAAGTCTTCAACATTTAGACCCAAACAACTTGCAGTCTTTAAAGGACACATGTTTAATGCACTTCCATCATCTACTAACACCATCGGTATCCTCTTTCCCTTGGCATCTACAATGATATGCAACGGGGTCATTATGGTGCTTCCCCGTCTTGGTTAGATCCTTGTCGGAATAGGACATAGTGAGTTTCCTATTTATGGACCTTATCATAGCATTCAAATCTTGGGAGGTTGTGGTTGTAGTGACTTGGATTTGGTTGAGAAGGTCTACTAGGTTTTGACTGTGTTTGTATGAGGCCATGAGTAAACCCTATAAGGATATGTTGGCTTGTGTCTTTTGTAGTTAGTTAAGGACCTCATCTTCCTTGGCAAGTGTTTGTTGGGTGGATTTGTTCAAGGCTTCTACCAGGTTGTCGATCTCTAAATATAGGGGTTTGAAGTGTCTCCCCCCTTTGTGATGTAAGCAATTTTTGTTGGATCCTTATGGTTGGTATCTTGGGGTTTGAAGTGTCTCCCCCTATTTGTGGATGTTGGGTTATTGAATTGGGGTTTGGAGTGTCTCCCCCCATTTATGGGTGTTTGGTTGTTTACTTAGGCTTTGAAGTGTCTCCACCCATTTGTGGGTGTTGGGTTGTTTGATTGGGGTTTAAAGTGTATCCCCCCATTAATGGGTGTTGGGTCGTTTGATTGGGGTTTGAAGTGTCTCCCCTCATTTGTGGATATTGAGTAGTTTTTTGGTTTCTAGTACTCCCTCACTCCATATGTCATATCCTGTAGTGGTGGTAGATGTCCTATCCATTAATTCTTCCCATGTCATCATAGAACATTCGTGTAAATCATAGATCAGTTCAGATGAGTCTTTCTTACTTTTCTCTTCAGTCATTAGGCAATTAATCCTTAGTCCTTTCCCAAAATTGTGATTGGGTAAGGGATTATTGGTGATGCTAGGCCTTGTAGGCGGGGCAATCACCTTGTTGTCTATTAGGTCCTGTATTGCATGACAAAGGCTAAAACAACGGTCGGTATCATGGCCAGGGCCTTCGTGATAAGCACAACTCTTATTCACATCAAAGTTTGAGGGCAAGGGGTTTGAATTGGTTTTAGGTTTAAGGGTTTTAGTAAGCCTTTTGCTTTTAGTTTGTTAAACACTTGGCTTATAGGCATGTACAACTCATGAAACTCTCTTATAGGTCTAAGTCCTTGTGGTACTTGCATAGGTGCAATGGGTGCAATCAGTTGATAAGGATCATTTTTATGAATATTAGAAATCTCTGCAGCCTTAGAACTAGATCCTACATTCCTTTTAAACTTTGGTCGGTCATCATTCTTTAAAGTGCCATTGTTTATTGCATTCTCAATTTGGGTTCCAGCAGCAATCAACTCTTTAAAATTAGGAAAGTATTGTGCAAACAAGTACTTATGATACACAGGTAATAAATTCTTTACAACCATAGCTAACTGTTCCTCCTTACTTGGCCTATTCATCATCTATGCTGCCTTGGCTCTCCATTTGGTAATGAAGGTAGAGGAGGATTCTTTTGGCTCTTACTTTGTGGTCTCGAAGTCTCTCATTGTTATGTCCACTTCTATATTATACCTGTATTGCTTGTGAAACTCTCGGCAATAACTTCCTAACTTCTTGCTATTGCATCATCTAGGTTGAGAAACCACCTAAGAGCGGCTTCGATTAGTGTGTTTTGGAACATCTGAGCAAGTATTTCTTCAGTTGCTCCTAGGGGCTATATAGCCCACATATACATTTTCAGATGGGACTTCGAGGCATCTTGAACTTGGGAGGCAGTCTCACATCAAGGAAAAGTGATAGGGAATCATAGTCCACGAGATCTTCCATTTTACGGGCTCTTCTAATCATCCCCTCCATTTTGTTCATTCTCTCGTTGATTTTCTTCTAATTTTCCATGGATAGTGGATCATGATCATCCTTGTTCTCCTCTTGATTATCCTTCAGATTCTGAAACTATTGCACCATATTGTTCATGTCTTCTCTTAGTTGGATTTGACTAGCTACCATGGTGTTGAGTAGCTTTTGAGTGTTCATGGGTTCCTTGGTGTTTTGATGTTCCCCTTCTTCTACCATGGTGTATGAAGGTTCAAACTTCTTGTGACTTGAACTGTCTTGTACGTCGAAGATGGGATTGTGGTGTTGCAGTAGCAGAGTTTCTTCTATGCTTATGAGCTTCAGTGTCGTAATGGGAGTGACAGGCTCGGAACTAGAACTATTGGCTTGATTTTTGGGCTTAGGTTCTCTTTGTAGCCTTCCTTCAGATCTTGACCAAATTCTCCCCTAATGATAGGCTTGGTCGGGTTAATCAAAGCTAAGACTCCATCCACATACATCAATCAATCAACTTAAAACAAACACACAACATGCAATGCAAATGACATGGTTTGTCCTTTACAGTCAATAGGAAATGATCTAGTGACCTTAGGCTATGAGTTGGTAAGTTCATCACTAGGTATCCAAATCTAATGAAGACCGGTGATCCATGGTTACTACCACCACATGTTGTTGAAAAGGGGTGCATACATTGTTGTTTTGATGGCACACACTATGACAATTAGGGAAAGCTTTTAACAAACAATACACACAACAAAATATCATACAAAAAAATATCATACAACATCTCAACAAATAGAACAAATAGAAATAAACAAACGAACAACAATATCATGCAAGACCATGCAAAAACAAGGGTACACATTTGGTCACTTAAGTTTAACATGAAGCTTAGCACTTGACATTCCTAGTAAAGTTGCCACTGTGAGAGACTGTGGAAATTGGGTGCTCTCAAGAAAGAGATTTAGATGCATTTTCAAGACACCTCTCTTTTTGGGTAAGTGGTGTGGAGTCACCACTTTTTTTTTATATACAAAAAATAAGAAAAACTAAATAAAAAAAATACATAACTGAATTGCTTTGTTTCATTGATTGAATAGAAAAGTACATGTTTGAAAAATTAAGAATTACATGGCTTTGGGTCTTAGTTACAAACTACCAAATAATTACATGCCTTTTTGTCCTAGTTACAATCTACCCCGAAAATAAATAAATAAAGATAAAGCCTAGATCTATCTATGCAAAAGAATTTAGTTCGGTGGTTAGGTTACGGAATGAGAAAGTGTTAGGCACCCAAAGTACCATTTATATGCATGACATGAATGATACGTTAAACAAATGAACAAAATTAAATCACACAAACTTATTTATGAATGCATCCCCTTCTTTGTAAAAAAATTAAGATCCATTTTTGTGATTAAAAAAAAATTGATGTTGGGTTTAGGAAAATCAGATTTGTTTTTGAAAACTTAAAAAAAGGTTTTTGATTTGCAATAATCCAAATCTGTTTTGTGATAATGAAAAGAAATCAAATTTATATGTTTAAAACTTCAAATCTATTTTTTTTTATACATTCAAAAAACATGAAAAAGCTTTCTTAAAAATAGAATTTGTTTGTGAAAAAAAATCATGCTACATATATAAAATAAACAAACATAACAAATCAACCATTCATGGTCTTTTTATTTCCAAAATCTACTATATTAAAAACAAATCAGATTTGCATCTAATGAAGGTGCAGATCCGTTTTTGTTTAAGAATAATTCAGATCTACATCTAATGAAGATGTAGATCAAATTTTGTTTTAAGAAAAATTTAGATCTACACCTAATGAAGATGTAGATCCATTTTAATTTTGAGAAAAAGAATTGATAACATGTAGATTTTTGAAAATAAGAAAGAGATGACAACAGTAATAAAAGAATTAAAAACATGTTTTGACAAAATAAATCAACAACTCATGATATGAATACTTTAAAACAACTTAACTAAAACTATAAACAAATAAGCATCATCACAATAAGAGAAGCATAAAGAAAAGAAAAGGGTAATAAAAAAACAACCTCTTGCATGGAGCACTCTTCTTCTTGAGAGGATATTTTAGGGTTTATAGAAACTTATGCAGTTATCTTTGAAACCTAAAACCCTAGCTTTAAGAGAGAGAATATTAGAAAGGGGAGTCAGAAATATGAGTAATTTTAGAGTGTAAAAACATGTCCCCCTAGAGAGCGTAAAAGAGTGTGCTGAATTTTGAGATCCAGTCCCTATTTATAGAGGCTAGGATGCTTAAAAAAATAAGTAACGATGTTTAAAATGCAAATCGGGACGCATCCTTCTGCGAAAAAGTTGAAAAGGATGTGTCCAATCGTTACCTCAAGGAAATTGGGCCAAAGCCCAAAAGAGTGCCATTCGACACTTTGAAAGTGCCAAATGGCACTCTTAAGTGTTGATCACACTTTTGTGTTTGAGTGCCTTTTGGACTCCCTTTTTAGGGTTTTCTGTGTCGGGCCATGCACTTAGAAATGTTTCCAATCTAGATTCCAATTTTTTGAACTCTTTTCTAGATAATTCTGGTCTTGTTAGCAACAATTATCTTGTAGATAAATACTCTAAAATAAATTTTGATAAAGTTTAGATTATCCACAATTTTATTATTATCCAATTATCTCTTTTATTCCTATGCAAGAAATCTTATTTTAAACACTAATTATCAACCAATCATAAAATTATTTTATTAATTTTAATTGTTTAACTAATCAGAATTAATTTAAATTAATCATGCGTGGTCGACTCTACTTAGACATAATGCATGCTGATCGTGCGAACTTAATCATGTGATATCTTTCGATCTGACAGTCCGATTTAGAAACTGGACATACCATCGTGACCATTAGAATCTCAAGATCATTTTTAAAATTTGCAATGAATGTATTAATGAATGTAATGCAATCATGATTTTTAGGGTACGTGGATGGTCACTCCAATTGTCTTCCTTGATTAAATCATAGGTGCAAAATCAAGTGCCTACAAAGCCTAAGGCCCATTGGAGTTATAGTCTTATTTTTTTCCTTTTGGTTTTACTCCAAGCTACATACTAAAGTCCAATTAGAGTGGTCTAAAAGACTAGCCCAATTAGATAATCAGTTATATATAAGGAGAGAAACATACATAATTTTGTGATGAATGAATGGTAATTTATGAAGTGGTTTGTATGTGAGTGTAAGTTACTCTCTTATTCTCTCCTGAACACATATGTGTAAACTGATTGAGAGACCACACTGCTTGGGCAACAACTGGAATTGGAGTGAAGATTAAAAGTGTTCCCAAGTACTTCTAATCTTTGGTTTTGAATTTCACCGCACCAAGGTACACTTTCTATTCTATGTTTTAAAATTAAAGGTTACATGTTATCTCTCATGAATGAAGTAGATCCGTGTTTATTGCTTTCGCTGTGTGTTTTGTTTAAGATGCAAAACCAGTTTTTCCAACAATTGGTATCAGAGCGGTCTTCAATATCATGCTTGTATAACATGTGATTGAGTTTTAGAATTAAAGAAAAACCATTTTTTTAGTGTTTTCAAAATTCTGTAGTAGTTTTTTTAGCATAATTTTTGTTATCAATGGTGCCGTTTCATGCTTTTATATTCATGGAATTCGTATGTTGTCAAGATTGAAGTGCTTTATATGTTATCCGGATTGATAACCTTGGATTGATTTTAAATAGGATTCAAGGCCTAACTTCATTCGGATTGATAATATATAGGATTCATGGTCTTATGCACACACACACACACATACACACACACACACAGATATAGATGATCAACCAGTATGTTAATGCTAGAATTAAAGTATTTTGGTTACTGATTAAAATCCTTTAATAAAATTTATTCCTAGTGAGATTAGGATTATGTTTTCAAGGCTTCTAGCATTATTATGGTTCTTAATCTTGATATTGAAAATCCTAATGTTTGATCTGTAAATCTTCGTTGATAAAATCAAAAGGTGTTTTTGATGAAAAAACAATGAAGATGTCGAAAACGGTTACCAAAAAATTCTAAGAAAAATTCAGTTTTGCGAGTTTCGATTGATTGAGAATTCCTTTCGATCGATTGAATGTTCTTTTTGATTGATCGAAGAGGAATTGAGAACTGATCGATTCAGGTAGAAACTCTGTAATGAAATTCTTCATTGTCTCGATCGATTGAGAATTCCTTTCGATTGATCGAATGTTTTTTTATCAATTGAGTAGGAATCGAGAATTGATCGAACGGGGCAGTGGCTTGGTGATGAATTTCTTCACTTTTTCGATCGATCGGGAAGAAGGTTTGACCAATTGAAGGTATTGAATTTTTAATTTTCACTTGCTTTTTTTATTAAGTGTTAAAACTTTGATAAAAGGCAATGTTATGTGTGATAAGATTACATACGGTTTTTTATAAAGTGATTAATTTTTATGGTCCTTAAAAGTTAAAGACATTTATTAATCATTATCTAATTAAAAGACCTAATGAGATCAAAGATATTAGTTAAATAGAACTTTTAGTCCTAAATTGTTTAAGACTTGTCTTTTAAGAAACATTCTAATGAGATTAGAATTTTTGTATGATTAAAAGTCCTTAATTTATTTTAATTAGAATAGGAGGAAATTTCTCCCAAGTAGACCTGTAGGAATTTTTTTCTCCTTTCCAAATAGAGTCCGAATTTGGTAAGGACGGGATGTAAAACCCTTATTTTATACATCAAATAATAAATTGTTATGTTAGCGTTTTACTTAATAAGAAATACATACTACCACATTTAATAACATCTCAATTAACTCCCATTTTTATCAACATCTTTAATTTTAGAACAAACTTAAACCCAAATCTCATCATTTCCTATCCAAAAAAAAAAAAAAATCTGAAATCTAATTGTTTCAGCATTCATATGACCAATTGAAGAGACATTCAAGATTTGTTCAATTACAAAACTACCAATACCGTCAAGCCTAACAATTAGATCGGCAGAGACACTTAATGGACAAGAAAAGAAAATTAATTCACTTGCTCTAACAATCAATGGATAAAAGATCTTATGTTAACAGCAACTATCAATATTTCAAAATATGGAACAAAAGACAAACAAGATTTTGGCGACTATCAATTATGGTCTGTTTGGAAGTTTCGAGAGGAAGGAGAGTAAAGGGGAGTAGTGGGGAGGAGTGTAGAGGAGAATGATCACCCTCCACCTTGTTTGGATGTTTTTCGAATTAGTAAGGGGGAAGGGAGTAATTAATCCTTTCCCCTTGTTTGGATGTTTTAAAAATTAGGATGGAGAGGAGAGGAAATGATTAAATATTTTTAAATAGACAAATTTACCCCAATTTGAAAATGGACTTGCAATATTAGTCTATGATTAATTTGTTAGATTAAATAATTATGACTATACCATCCTAAATTAATACTAATTAAAATAAGAAAAAAAATATTTGGTTTTGGTTTTTTTTTTTTTTTTTTACTAAAAAAAAGCAACAAAATATTGAATTTCGAGTGTTTCCTTCATTTATTATTATTATTTTTAATATTTTTTTGTATTTTGCTTAGTACGTGAATTTAATTTTTTTGAGGATTCGGAGAAGAATTGAGACCAAAAAATCAAAAAAGTTTGGGAGAGTACCTCTATGAATTAACTCAATTTTTTTTTTTTTTTTAGTATTTGTAACTTTGCTCAATCCCTCAGCAACAAATTCTCTAAACTACCAACAACTTCAATCAGCCAGGTGCCCCTAAACACTGGGACACAATCGTTCTATCTCGCAATTCCTGCTTGTCAACAGAAAATTAGACAGACAAGTTTAAAGTTTAAACTTCTCTTTTTACCTTATCATCACATCATCACTCATCAAGGTCAAACCCCATTTTCTATTCCCATTTTCCAGTAATCCAATGGCAGATAAACACACACAAAATTCATATTTCATCAAACAACTGGTGCAAACAACAGCCTTTTGTAATACACCTCATGCAGCCCCACTTGTCTAAATAGTAACTAACAAATCTATTTAGAAAAATTAATCCCAAAATTTTACAATTCAATGATCAATTGAAAAGGTTTTTAGAAGCTGAAATTGTCTTGGAACATTTACTTGTCTAACTATTAGAGAAATTTAAGGATCAGACATCATTGTGAACAATAGCTCCTTGCGCTTCTCCACTGGATAGCCAATAAAAGCTCTCAACATATCTGGATTCTTAATAAGATAGAGATAAGCCCTCGTTTGCAATCTAGAATCAATTCCTATCTCATCCAAGAGATGGAACACTTCTTGCTCAGGAATGGGAAGACGTGCCATGCTCCTCTCAAAAATTAAATTTCCATCTCTCATTGCTAAAGCAGCATTTTGGATTGCTCCCATAATTTGTTCCATGTCCTCATTTTTTGCTGTTTTTCTCTTTTTGGCTTTTGACGAGGCTTCAGCCACAATATTATCACCCACATTATCACAGCTCTCCAAAGTAGCTTCATTTTGAGCAACTAAATGATCAATATCTTCAATGTTCTCCATAGAGCCCTCTCCAACTGAAGTAGTCCACCGTTGCCTCATCTCCGATGCAGTTTCAGCTTGTTCCCCAGTTGCTCTATCTTTTCCATAAAGCTCAACCAATTTGTCGTAATTTGGAATTGGTTTGTTCTTAAGCTCTTTTGCTTTAGGTTTAGCCTATTAAAAAATGACAACAAAATAAGGTTAGGCAAGAAAACACTCAAATTTATGCACCATAGTATTCTACTGAACAAGCTTGCATTTAAGTTAATACCCAGTTATAAACAACATATCATTGCAATGTGTAAGACATGACTAGATGCAATGCAAGGATTATCAATAGTTATATCTGACAGAAACATTTTCCTGTTTCCATAGCACAGAAAATTTTTCCCTCGAAGTTTGATACCCGAAGTACATCGCTATATTATCCATGCTATATTGTCCAGAACACAAAAACAGGTGTTGATTAGCCAAGGAGACTGATTTCAGAAATCTGCAATTTGGTTGTCATTAGAACCACATTTCCAATTAAAGTCTTCAATTGAAAAAGTTCAAAAACCATGTAGATAACTTCAATGAAAGCAGATAACAAGTAAACTGAAAGGGTTTCAATTAGCAACCCCCCCCCCCTTCTCTTTTCCCAAATCTTTCTAAGATGTCCACAGGTTATATCACTTTGAATACTTTGATGAATCTAGTCTTTCCATTGATTGGTTGCAACCAGTAAAACCATTAGCCAAGGAGGAGAAGAACTAAAACAAAATTTTAAAACCATATCTCTAAAGCCTATCAACATACAATCAACTACATAAATATTAACAGCCTAGCTTAGTCATAGCGGTTCAAGTTTACATGTCACTGCACCTTACATATGAATTATTATCATATAAATAATAAGAGAGAACCCACAAAACTAAATCAAAGTGACAGCAAAGATATCTTTCAAGAAAAAAAATGGAGCCCAAAAAATATAAACAGGAAAACATAAGAAAGCTACTTAAAAAAACTCTGATTTCATTGGCATTTGAAAGTGAAAATCAAATCGCAGGAGTGTAGACAAGCATGTTGATTTGAATTTACCATCAAATTTTGCTCACTGTCATGCTCAAAACTCAATGGTTGCAACATCATTGTTGTAATC
Source organism: Castanopsis chinensis (assembly GCA_032878915.1). Taxonomy (NCBI): domain Eukaryota; kingdom Viridiplantae; phylum Streptophyta; class Magnoliopsida; order Fagales; family Fagaceae; genus Castanopsis; species Castanopsis chinensis. Next base: position 3,968,049 of record JAVQMG010000116.1, on the reverse strand, counting down.
AAATAATCAAAACCATTTTCAAATTTTCAACTATCATGTTCAAAATAAGTCAGTACACAGTCATATTAATTATGCAATAATTGTAATTATGCAGTAATTGAGTTACAATGCATTACAACAAATGATCCTAACATGCAAAATCTTATCAAAATATAAGTTCATGGTGCTTTACCTTATTGTCAACTGATATAACATGAAAAAGAAAACCATAGAATTCAATGAAACAATATGAGCTCCTAGAGTATAAGTGACAAACCTGGATTAGACTTTCCCAAACTTCCGGTTCAGCACTCCACATTTTGGTGATTGGACTCCAAGCAAAACCACTCAATCCATTCTTAAACACATCATAGCACTCTGACCAATTATACTTGATGGTTTTAATGCGATTTTTCACCTTTTGCTTGTCTATTGGTTTTTCAAATTTTTCTTGCAATTCCTTCACAATATTGTCATAGGCATGTGTGGTGAAGACTGAACCATTTCTATTACCTAGATGATGTTGATGCAAGAGTGCATCAATAAGTGCATCATCCATAACAGCTGTCCAATATTCTCTATCTTTCTTAACCACATCATCAATAGTCCTTTTTTCTGACATATTTGAACCTATAAAAAAAAATATTTGAGCAAATAAATATATTTAACAAAACTACCAGATTTAGATGGAGTTATAAATGCACCATTGGATGGTGTTTATATAGTAAAATAAGCACAATTGCAATAGGTGTTTGATAAAATACTTCTTTTTTGTTAGGTATTAGACTTTAATTCCATCATACACTGCTTTTTATTAAACAAAATTCAAGCCAGATTAATGTCATCTGCTATGAATGTTATGAATAAATCTACTGCAAGTTGAAATTAAGAACTCAAGTCACAATCAAAACTCATTCAATAGTTTATCCCAAGAAAATTAAATGTATCATATACAAAATGATAAGTCCATAAAAAGAAAATTAAATAATAAAACAATTCTAATGAGAATCAGCCCATTAAAACAAATACATAGCTCTAAATCCACTAGAAGCATTTGTCTACAATTATTAAATTTAGAATAACATCAAGTTGGGTTGGATGTATAATCCCTCCACATATCAGTTGCTATTGAGTTTCTTAAAATCTCTCCTTAGGCAGCATCATCATTATTTCTCTCTCTTTGTGCACCAAGCTATTCATGGGGTTCAGGATTGTTGAAAATTTCTTCGTCCACCTCATGAAGAATTCTATGATCCAGATCTACCCCCATCAAGTAATTGTGCAAAATGGAACATGCTAAATTTTTTTTTTTTTTTGGGTTGGAACTCCGTAAGACGGCTCATTTGAGCTTGCTATTATAGGAAACCTTTTCTTCAAGACTCCAAATGCTCTTTCAATCGCATTGCGTAAGGATGCATGTCTAAGGTTGAATAACTCTTTAGGATTTTGAGGTGGATTTCTTGAATGCTCTTTTAAGTGATAACGAACTCCTCTATAAGGGGCAAAAAGTGTGCTCAACATGAATCCAGCATCAACAAGGTAATATTTACCTATAGGAATGACATGCATCATTATGTTGTTATACACTAATGACTAAATTTTTTTTTTCTAACAAAATTACCTTGGGGGACTTTTAGCTTATCGCGTCTAGTTAATGCATTTTTTAAAATTCTTGAGTCTGACGCAGTTCCTTCCCATCCAGGCGTAAATTTCAAATCAAATGTACATGCCGCTAGCACATTTTGTGTTGGGTAGTCCTTTCTACCACGATATCTTGCTGCATCTTCAATAGGAACTTTTGCTCGAATGTGTGTTCCATCAATTGCCCCAATGCAATCCTGACATGGGAAGAACTAAAACTATTGAGTACTTACTTCTATATATTAAAATCTTTATATATACCACAATTAAGCTATTAGAGTATAATAATGTTTTCTTTTTACCTTAAAATATGGGAAGAACCTAGAACTGTTGAGTATTTCTACTGAAGTTTGAGATCCATCAGGTTGTTTCAGAAACTTGTCTTCTAGTTGAATCACAGATCTTAATACTTCATGGAAATGACAGTTTATAGTCTCACTAAAGCGACGAAAAAAAAAAGATATTTCCCGATGCTTTACACCATGTGATAATATGTAAAGAAATTTGGCAACTTGTTCTTCAATCGTTGCTTGTTGTGTTTGTTGGAGGCCACCTTCTTTACGTAGCATGTCACACAAATCTAAAAAAGCTCCAGGCCCCATGTGTATAATATCACAACACTTTTTATTTCCAATTATCTCTTTCATTAGTTCATCGCGAACGCTTTGTCTTTCTAAACTCAAAATACTAATTGAGTAAGTTACTTGTCTCCTTTGAGGCCTCCTTCGAAGTATTACCCAATAGGCAACAAGACAAACTACATAAGCAACTGCCATTCGACGTCTCCATTCCCAATCCCATAATACACGTCTCCTTTTATTCTCTTGTCTATCCATCTCATAAAATTATCCCATGGCGGCAAAACTATTACAATCCATGAATGCATAAATACACTAAGCATGAAAGAGCATATGAAAGGGTTCAGCAATAGACTTGACTCCACTGAAATACAAAATTTTACTGATAAAAAAAAGTTAATAGACCTGACTCTATACTCCTAGATACAGTGTGGTAGAGATTCAAAAAAACACTCCTAGATACCAGTTCCTAACAACTCATTTATCCAACTTGCACTATATAGCTTAAGTCCAACAAGGGGAAGATTATGCAAGTGACACAGTAAATAATATCCTGGTGATAGATTACCCACTGCTCAGGAAGGAATCATGGTAGAGATAGCATAGTATCAGATTATGAAATGACATACAAAAGCCATAAAAATCAAAGTTAAGTAAACAACAGCACACCTAAGACAAAGAACAGAGATGCTCCTAGTGGATTAAGTCACATGGCATGGATTAAAGCAACAAATGTTCAACTCTTAGGCGAAGAAAGGAATATGCTTAATTAGCCAGTAGCCACACTGGACGACATAGAATAGATTCAATCTAAAGTATAAAACTAAAGCAATATGCTAGCTAAGTGCACTTTGAAACTATCTCCATATAATTTCGATAATGATATGTTATTTGGTCTAAGGTGAAATTCTTTTTTTGTAAGGGATCCAATCCCAAATTCTTCGTTAGGGAGAGACCAAACAATGTTTAATTAAGTCATATGACTCTCCATTTATTTGAAGTGACATTGCTTAAAGGAATAGCTTGATTGAGTTTAGCTTATATAAAGAAAATTTATCCAAGCATCATAATTGTTCATGATATTAAATTAGGTGAAAGCTATGGAAAGAGTGAGATTATGAAACTGAACTTTGAAAAGCAACTTCACTGAACCTATAAATGCTTCTTGAACCATGCCAGCCATTTCTTCACATTACTTAATGCATTTTTAACTTTGTAACTAAATTTGAACTAGTTTCTCCTAAACAAACCCACAATCATAAATTCATAACCAATGACTACTCGAACCCCATTACCTAAGAACAACCAACAACAAAAAGTCAAAAACCAGATCAACCTAAAGACACAGCAACAAATCAACCATACACAAAAATCCAGACCACGGGCACAAACCCATACCAAAGGCAAAGCCCAAATCACACAAAGGGACAAAAAATCCAGCATCACGCACCATGGAACCCCCATTGGAACCTCCGTCACGCCATGCCCACAATTGAAACCTCCCATTGGACACAATTCAAACATGACGACGGTGTATCAAACACATTGTGAGCAACTCTTTGAAACTTAAAAATTCTAGTTAAAAATTAAAAATAAAAATAAAAATAAAAACCCAAATCAAAAACCCATTCACAAAAAACAAGAAATTACCCAATAAAAATCACAAACACAAACCAATAATAAAAAATCTGACCATAAAATCAAACTTACACAGAATTTACAAAGCCTAGGTTTAACCGATCCGAAAACCACCCACAAATAACATGTTATTACCCTATAAAATCACAATTAATAAGAAATTATGCAATAAAATCAATTTAAGAACATAGTTATTTGATCCAACTCAAAAGAAACCCATGAATCAGAAATTAAAACAGAGTTTACCTTTGTGAGAGAATGCTAGGCATGAGAGGGAAGAGTGAAAGACAGTCCAAGAGTGAAGAAGTCGTGAGAGAGAGAGATAGCCAGCGTGAGCTGAGAGGGCTGATGGGTAGATCCGGATTAGGGCTGATGGAGCTGAGGGACAAAATATTGTAATTATGTTAATATAACAAGGGTAAATTAGGGAATTTACTTTATAAATAATTTATATATCCTACTCTCCCTCCAAATCTCTTCAATTTGGGGGAATTAAAAATGAGGGGTTAGAGGGAGTTGAAACCCCTCCAAACCCCTCCAAGTCCCTTCCCCTCCTTCCATAAAAAACTTCCAAACAAGGGTATTGAATTACTCTCCCTCCCTCTACTCTACTCCCCTTCCATTTTTAAACATCCAAACAGGCCATTAAAGACAGTATTCTATGTCTCTATGTTAATTGAGGAACAAAAAACAAAATTCTGTTACTGTGCAAACCCAAATCATCAAGCCTAGTAAAACCCATAACAAAATATAGCAAACTGGACCTTGAAGTCATATATTCCATTGTCAATGTTTCAATAGCAGCCCCGGCCAATTGATGAGGTGGAGAACGGAGGTCCGACAAGGTAATGTGGCGGAAAAACAGAAGTTTGTTGAGGTTTGTGGCGAGATATAGAGAGAAACTGAGGAGGGAGATGAGATTTTAGAGACTCTTTTAGAAACAGAGAAAAGTGAAATAGAATTTTTTTTTTTTTTTAAATGTTGTTAGGTGCATTAAAATGCATTGATTTTACAATAAATCTTGAGTAAAAGGCCGATGCAACATGTCCTCGACTTCTCATTAGTTGATATAAACTAAAAGGTTTACATCCCGGCCTTATGAATTCATTCTCTTCCAAATATTGCTTATTGCAACATTAATCCTTTGAAGTTCTTCATTTAAAAAAAAAAAAATCTTAAAATCTTCGAGGAAGGATGCGGATCACGTGACAGCGATGTGATTTGTACCAAAGTGTAGAGAGTAGAGAGTATAGAGTACAGAGTATAGAGTGGTATTGTTCTGTGTAGTAGAGTGGATCCAAATGGAAGATCCGAACCGGAAAGTTCAAATAGAAAAATAGACTACTAGTCCAGTCAGTGCTGTAACCTTAAACGAATTTGAAAGTAAGAGAGTCTCATCTCATCACTCCCAAATCCCAATATCACTGAAGTTTCATTTCCCAATCTCTCTCTTTCTTTGTATTGAAAAAGTAGAAATGGCTGGTATCCGATTGGCTCCGGAGGACCCAGAGCTCTCGTCTCAGCAAAGCCGAGGCGCGGTGGTCTCCGATCTCATCTCCGACGACGAGCGCTCCGTCGCCGCCGACTCCTGGTCCATCAAGAGCGAGTACGGCAGCACTCTCGACGATGACCAGCGCCAGACCGACGCCGCCGACGCCCTCTCCGCCGCCAACTTCCCCCCCGCCCCTTCCTCCGATTACAGGTCTCCCATCTCTTTCTCTATCTAACGTTCTGTTTGTTTCCCGAGAATTTCTTCTATTTTTTTTTTTTAAATGAAAATGTCTATCGCGGAATTACGAATTTCAATGCTTGGTTTCTGTTTTTTTTTTGTTAGCGAAGTTCTGAAACTGTTTATGATTTTGGATGTGTGATTGTGATATGAAACTTCTAGAATTCATCGATGAGGTTTTCTGAATATTTTAAAAGAACAAGGTGTAAGAGTAAGAGTAATACGCGTTGAGATTTGAAATTTTGGTTGGCTCTGTCAAATTCATCATTGTTAATTCAAAGACTATTATGCATTAGATGTAAATTTTCTATAGCTAAATGGAGTTGCTGATCTACTTTGAAATGTATAGCGTTAGGAGGTTTTAGGAATAGGTGATTTGTTTGAAATATTACCAGAGATGAAATGTTGAAGCTTGTTCATTATTGGTTGATAGTGCCTGCAAATTGGTTTTCAATGATGTGTTTTGTATCTATGCAGTTCTGACAAGGAGGAAGTAGAGGCTGAAGAAGCAGCGCAATCGATGCTAGGGCTTCAGAGTTATTGGGACTCTGCTTATGCTGATGAGTTGACAAATTTTCGCGAACATGGCCATGCCGGTGAAGTTTGGTAAGTTTTTATTTGGATATATAAAATTCTTCTGTTATTATCCAATGTTTGTTGTGACTTGTGGGAGTAGCAATAGATTAGAGACTTAGAGAGTCAATTACAATACTTCCACTACTTTTTTTTTTTTTTTCGAAAATGAAACCTATGAACTTTCTTAATTGGGTTTTTACATTATTGCTATTTTGCACGATATTTATGTTTTATATTTATTTGCATGCCAATGAGCTTTAGATCTAATGGCACTTCTTCCCTCTATAAAGAATGGGGTAAATGGTGAGGTTGTGGGTTACCTCCTAGGAATGTAGAACCCTAAAGGAAAAGAGACCATATGGAAACTTCTTTGAGCATGATCCAGCCATGTTACACATGGTCAAAAGTGTGCGAGTAAGGAGCAGGATAGTCATGTTTTATGGTTAAATTTTAATTTCGTTCTAAATTGACAGGAATAATTACAAACTGGTTAATGCAGCCAATTCATGTGAAGCGAATTTTACCCATTTTGAAAGATTGCGTAAGAGGTACACCTTGACTGTGAGTTAAAAATTGAAACACACTGGATACACTTCAATCAGTAAAAGTAGAGGTTCATGCATTAAATACAAACTTCTGGGTTAGAAGCATTGCTTCACATACTGTGGCTGATGGCTTCTACAGTATATTCTCTGTGATATATTCTTGAGGTTTCACCTTAGGTCTGTGCTAAAGGAATTGCTGGCATTTAGTGAGAAGAACACTAAAATGATTTAATGCACTTTCTAATGTGATAGATTTTTTTGAATTAGCTTAAATTACTCTTGGGCCTTTAAGGTAACTAAGGTCGGTATGTCTGGGATTATTACATTTTAATTTCATCAAGAAAAGATGTTTGGATCTGCTAAATGACGGGGATGGTGCTGTAATAAAATGTTCTTATGTATATTCCTATCTTTCGCTGTTTTCTTATAAATTATTGGTCTATTTGACCTTCATTAATTGTTTGTTAGGTTGTTGATTTAGGTAGATTTCTCTTTGGTGGGGGAAAAAAACAATGGAAGACTGAGAGGATAGCACATTCACTGGAATTCATCTCTTTGTTTGTTTGCCTCTGTTTCTATAGGTTTGGAGCTGATGTCATGGAATTAGTTGCTTCTTGGACCAAAGGTTTGTGTATTGACATTTCTCATGGTCAATTACCGAATCATGTTGATGATACCAAGTCTGAGCTGATTGATCAGGGTGATAAATATCTGTCTACATGGAGTGTTCTTGATATTGGGACTGGCAATGGTTTGCTTCTTCAAGAACTTGCTAAGCAGGGGTATGCTTGAAATTTCCAATGCTTTTCTGGTAATTTATGCTTATTAAATATAGAAAACTAATTCTGTTCCAATCCTTTTTAAGGAAGCATGGTACATGTGCTGTGCAAATTGCTATATGAAATTCCTTGGAGAACCATATCTAGAATTGGAAAATCCTAGACATATAGCAGGTCTTTAGCAAATGATGGTCTAAAATATGTGTTAGCTTATATTTGAGGAATTTGGTATCTATACGTGGACGCATGTCATGCAGCATTAAATTCTCAAAAAAAATTTAGATTTTTAAAAAAAAAAAAAAAAAAGGGACAAGATAGGAATCAACACCTAAGGTTGCCTGGAATACCAAGCCAGTTGAAGAAATTCCAACAGAATTTTTTCTAATCAAGCCAAGCATAACAATACTCTTAAACAATTTTACATAAAAGTAAATAAAATTAAATTCTTAAATAAAATAAGTTCTACTAAATCAATCTAGCCCAATTGAAGCGGGCATCCATCATCCATCCATAAAGTTGTTGGGTAGGCCGCCTTCTTGCATCAACATCCATAAACATGTGTGATTTGGGGCCTATATCTATTGTCCGCACCAATATGTGATGTAGGACCTTTAAGAATTCAACACTAAAATAGATCTCTTCTTTGAACTCTTTCTTGTCTGCATAACTACTACAGAAATTTTTATGGGGTGGTATGGCCCGTATGGGGGAAGAGACTAAATTCCATCTAGTTAAATGGGTGAACGTTTCCGCTCCACTTTCTTCAGGTGTTTTGGATGTTAGAAGATTGAGACCTTTTAATTAAGCTTTATTAGGGAATGGTTGTGGCGTTATGGTCTTGAGAGGGATGCTCTATGGAGAAGAGTGATAGAAGTAAATTGTGGTAATGAATGGAAGAGGTGGGGGGGGGGGGGGGGAGGTTGTACTAGCCCAGTTCTTGGCCCTTATGGAGTTAGTTTGTGGAGAAATTGTAGACATGGTTAGCCTTTTTTGTCATGCCACATTCAATATGAAGTTGTGGATGGAACACAGGTGAAATTTTGGCAAGACCGATTGAGCGGGGAGAGTTCTCTTGCTGCATGCTACTTCGAGTTATTTAGAATTTGCCATACTAAGGAGGCATGTGTGGCAAATTTAATGCAGTTCACTAATGGGGTTCTTCATTGGGATCTACATTTTATACTGGCCATATAAGTAGTGGTGGCTCCAGGAATTTTTTTAGGTTAATCATTAAAAGTCTTAAATTAAACGAAATTTAATAAAACAAAGCTTGAATATATTGACTTCCCAGAAAAAAAAGAAAAAAGAAAAAACAAAGAAGTGCAAATACATAAAGTTCAGGATTAAATCAATGCAATACTCCACTAATTTCATTTTTAGGGAAGCTATGGTCTAAAGGTTGAGAAAAGCCTTTTTGTAAATATACAATTTTTATTTCATCCTGATCATTAATATGAAAAGATGAGACATTTTCTTATAGCCTAAGATCTAAAAGAAAATTATTCAAGTAAATACGAATTTGCTTAGAAGATGAATCTTGTAATACAAGTGATTTGTTTATAAGAAATTTGTCCATAGTGCTAGCAAAAAGAATAGAGGATAAATTATAAATTTGTTCAACATATTCAACTTAGGCATTCAACCATTATATTGTTCAATATCGTATCCAAGCATTATTTTAGTGCATATGCATATGTACAAAATGTATCACATAAATCCGACAAACTCAACTAAAGATTAAAGCAAGGATTAATATATAGACTAGCTATTTGAAAATGTGTATTTAAAAAAAATATTTATTTTAAAATATGCCTTTAGAAAACACAATTTAAAAAATCAAAATTAAACATTTAATTTGGGCTTTTAGGACAATTTGTTTGTTTGGGCAATTTTTGATGAGTGTTATGTCCACAACATTTTAGTAACACTTTCATAATGAAGTTTAAAAAACAAATTGTTATTGGTTCTAATTTAATTCTACCACTGAAATTACTTTTTTGTCCACATGTAACAATAATGTGAAAAAGTTGTGACATAGCATTTTTTACAATTTTTTTGGTTCAAGCTTCAATGGACCAAAATTTTGGGGGTCAATTTTTATTTAGGGTATTCAAGGCTTTTTTAGGGTGGTCAAGTTTGTTTTCTAGGGTGGTCATCAATCCATATTAATTTAAAGTTTACAAATAGGTGTTATATGTGCAAATGTAATGGTGAATCTGTTGATCACCTTTTGCTACATTGCCCTATTGCTTTAGACTTATGGTCCATGATTCTGGGTTTGTTTGGATTTTATTGGGTGATGCCAAAATCCGTTGTTGAGCTTTTAGCTTGCTGGCAAGGTTGGTTTGGTCGTCATCAAATTGGTCGTATTTGGATATTTATCCCCTATTGCTTGATGTGGTGCATCTGAAGGGAAAGGAATAGCAGGAGTTTTGAAGATGCTGAAAGTTCTATGCCTGATCTCAAGTTGTTCTTTTTCAGAACATTATTGGACTGGCTGTCAGCCTTGAGGAATCTTTCTTTAGTTTCTATTTTTTATTTATTAGATTTATGCAATTTTTGTAATTGATTGTTTACCCCAGTATACTTCTTTTTCTGATTTATATATTTTTTATTACTTATAAAAAAAAAAAAAAACTCCATTCTAGAAAATAATTTACTTTTCATAAAAAGAAGTTAGCTATATATGCATCAACAAATCCTGTTCCAATTAAGAAAATCTACATATTTACATTTGAGCATCAACAAACATTAGGACTTTATAAAAATTTTCTTGTTGCAGAATTTATCTCAGCAAGTGGGCATTGATTTGAATTGTCAAAAATACATGCACACTCACTAAACACACAGCATTTCGTGTTTGGTCCATGTGAGAGCTATTAATTCAAAAAGTTGATCTATAATGGATGTCAATAATCTTCTATTGGAACATTTGCGGTGTTCTCCTTGAATTATAAATACAATCAACTCCCTAATTTTAAAATGATTTGCAATATCTCCTCTGTAGTTTAATTGTTTAAATGGACATAAAAAAGGAGGCATGTGAATGTAGCTATAGTAAAATGACTCATTTACCTACCAATTATCTCTCCAAACATTTTGAGATCGAAATGGCCATTTTTGCTATTGACACAAGCACTTTTCTCCTCACTACTTGTTGGTTTTGAAACCAACCTTCCCCTCACTACTTCTTTTCTCCGAAACCAACCTTACTAGTGACTCTACCCAAAATACACTGCCCAATACTCCATCTCTTAACAAAGCTTTAACCATAATATTTATCCATTTATGGGCCTACAGTCACCACTTAGGAACACTTTAGTAAGTGTGGACATCTTGGGGTCCTATCACATTTTGCCTGTGCTTTGCGGCATTGATGAGGATCTAATCAAAGTTCTTGTAGGGATCAGGGATGAAGGTTACCGGGTTGTGGACTATTTGGTCATCTGGATTTAGTTTTGCGTGCACTATTTAGGCCTTAAGGGTAATAAGTAATAACTTTATTTCTCTTTTGTGCTAAGTCTGGCGTAGACTTATCAAGTAGCCAGATGGTGAAAAGGTGTTCCTTGACAAGATTTAGGAATTGGTTTAGATTTTCTCTGTATGCTTGGGCTTCGTTGATTGATATGTAAATGAAATGCAATTTAAGTGATGCTCATAAGTTGTTTGTTAATAACTACATAAAATGTTTCATCTTGGAATGCTTTGGTTGCAAGATATTTTAAGGATTAGGAATTTAATGTCGCAGAGGATTTGTTTAGGAGAAAGTTGTGTAAAAATGTTGCTTCTTGCTTCTACTTGAGAGAGGGAGGGAGGGAGGGAGGGAGGGTGGATTTTTTATTGCAAATCCAGTGACTTGTCATGGACATGACCACAATGTTATTTTGAAGGTTAATTTAAATGCTAGGTAGAGCAATACAAATTATTTTGAATTTGAGAGGGAACATTGTAAATGTTCTTGTAGTTTTAAGTTGGAAAGTGCAATTAGCCCAAACCCACGTGTATTAATTTTCTTTTATTTAATTCAATTTTCATAATTTTTTGAAAAGGAGCTTGGGCTCCCATCATATGGTTGTCTCATACAATCACCCTTGACCCCTAAAGATATAATTCACCTTTTTATTTAAAATTTTTTTGTCTTACTACTCATTCTTAGAGACACTTGATACCTCCATAAATGAGGAAATAACCAAAATCAAATGCTTTTATGTCTCCTTGCTAGCGGGGCATATACATAGTCAAATAATGGTGAACTGCCCTCTATGTCTTGTATTCATTGTATGTTAGCGTCACCAAATCAGGAGGAGCACGACCAAACATGATTTGGCAAGGCCTGTGTCTGATCATAGCCCAATTGTGCTAGAGGTTTGATGGAGTATTGAAAGATAAAGGGGTTTTTAAACTTGAAACTGTGTGGTTGAAGATGGAAGGTTTTGTGGAGAAGGTGCAGAGTTCTTGGAATGGTTACAATTTTTATGACACATCTAATCATATATGGGCTGGTAAATTAAAGCCTTTTTTATAGAAGATCTTAAAACTTGGAACGAACATGAATTTGGAGGTGTTGGAGTAATTAAAAAAAAAAGATATTATAAAAATTCAATTAAAAAGCTCAAGAAGGGGCAAACTCCTAGTACACGGGAAATATACAAGGAAATGCCCAAACAAAAAAGAAGTAAAAATACAATACAAATTAGTGAATGCTAAATGTATCTAGGAACTCTAGGCAATCCACAGTAGAACAAATATTAGAAGTTGAAGTACACTCATATAGCGTCTTCAAAAATCAGAACTTCAGCTTGATCAGATCTAGCTCTATCACCTCAAAGGTTTTTCTTTCCCTTTAAAGACACCACATTAAGAGTAAATAAAAAAAGATTGTTAAATGAAATACTGGGCTTGGATGAAATGAGAGAAGCATTGGTCTGTTTGTTGAGGAAAAAGACCATAGTGATGAGATGGAATATGAGGTGGACAGACTTGCTACTTTAAAAAGAGATTGCTTGGCGACAAAAATTAGGGGTTGTTTGTCTAAAGGAAGAAGGAAACTATACCAGATTTTTGGCATAGTTTGGCAAATTCTCATAGAAGAGTGAATCATTTAGGGTGTTGCATGAAGAGGAAGGTGAAAGAAAATAAAAATGTGCAATTCTATTAGAATTTGTATAGTGAACTAGTTCAGTGGAGGCCAACGGTGGATGGGCTCCATTTGTATTCAATAGACGTGGCTAATAGGGTTTATTTAGATGAGGAGTTGATAGGGAAAGAGCCCCAGGATCATATGGATTCATGATGGTGTTCTCGGAATGTGGTGGAGAGAGACATTATGGCTTTATTCAAGGAGTTCCATGAGCATAGGAAGTTTGAAAAATGTCTAAACACCTCCTTTATTGCTTTAATTCCTAAGAAAAATGATAACAGAGAAAGGATGCACTTTGGAGATGAGTTGTAGCTACAAAGTATGGTATTGAGTAGAGTGGCTGGTATAAGTCTGCTGCTGGTTCTCATGGAGTTTGCCTTGTGATGCATATTCGAAGGGACTGGAATCAGATTTCTGGTTTTATTAAGTATGAGGTTGGATATGGTCAGCAGAGTGGCATATTAAAAAATAGAAGAAGAAAGTATTGGTCGGTCATCCGTAGCCAGCGCCTAGCTCAGCTCCAAAGATTGACTAGAAGACGGCCGCTGTACATCTTTCTTTCAAAAGATGAGAGCATGCGGTCAACATATGTAGCAGCAAGGATGGTGCATTGCATATTTATCATTCTCACTTGGGAGCCAAAACAAAACTCCTGCTACCTTCGATTAGGCATTTGATTGGGACTATAGATGGTATGGGGAAAAGATTCATAAGGAGCTGTATCCTAGTTTATATATTCTTGCTCAGAGGAAAGATGTTGCAGTAGCAGATTTAATACGCTGGAGTGCAAATCAGATTCAGTGGGATGCAGTGTAGTCAAAAGGCGAGCTGGGCGCTCAACTAGGCGCCCGGGCGAGGTGTGGCGCCTCAAAGGCTCTAAGGCGAGGTGCCTTTAGTGAGGTGCTCGCCTTTAGAGCCTAGGCGAGCAAGGCGACCTCCTTAAGCCATGTAAAAGGTGCTAAGGCGAGAGCCTCAAGATTTTTTATTTTTTATTTTTAATTTTTATAGAAGTTTGTTGTGAAACCTATTTTTAGACTATTAATTTCAAAAGGCCTGTTCTAAAATCTATTGTTAGTTAAATTAATTTACAAATTTGTTTTGTAAGACTTATTGTTATATAGAAGCTTATTGTAAAACGTATTGTTAGAACTAACTAATGGAGCCTAAACCATGTTAATCCTATTTTGAAATAATTTGACAGACCTAATTTCTTCATGCTACACATTGAAAAACACTTAATTATAATATTATAATATACTAGGTACATATGATTTAAGTTCTATATGTATAATAAATATATTAAGAATTTGGTGCCTTGCTTTACTCGGGCTAGCACCTTTTTGTTGCCTCACGCCTCGGGCGATGCAAGGCCTTGGTGCCTTAAGGTCACCTTTCGCCTTTGACTACCTTGGTGGGATGTCATTTTTTATAGAGCCGTTCATGATTGGGAGCAAGGATTGATGGAAGATTTTTAGCCCTAATTTATTCCTATAAGATTAGAAGGAATGAAGAAGGCACTATCTGCTAGATGCGAACAAAAAGTAAGCTCTTTGAAGTCAAAGCCTTCTACAAAGTGTTGCATGTTGGGGGTGCAATTTCTTTTACTTGGAAGAGTATTTGAAAGGAAAAAGCCCCTCTCAAAGTAGGGAATTTTTTTTTTTTTTTTTTTTGTGATCTGTTGCTGTAGGGAAGATCCTTACAATTGAAAATTTTTCAACATGAGGTATTATCATAGTGGGTTGGTTTTGCATGTGTAAACAAGATGGGGAGTCCGTTGATCACCTGCTGCTACATTGCTCTATGACTAGAGAGCTTTGGGCTTTTTAGCTCTTTGTTTTTTTGGGGTGCATTGGGTTATGCCTAAGAGAATCTGTTGGCTTGTTGGAAGGGGTGGTTTGCTAGATACTGTAATGGAGACATTTGGAAAGCATCCCTCTGTGTGTCATGTGGATCATTTGGAAGGAAATGAATTATCGGACATTTGAAGGCATGGAGTGATCTATGATGGTGGATGGCTACAATGAGTGGTTATTCCTTCTCTAATTTGTTAGATTTTCTTGATTGTTGTACTTTTCATTAATCTCAATGCTTTTCTAGGACACATACTAGGGTGTCTCCATTTCTTTTCATGATAATAAAATCTTAGTCTTAACAAAAAGAAAGATAAAAATATAGCGATTTCAGGGCCTGATTTTATTGCATTAATTCCTAAAGAATAATGATGATAAAAATATAAAAAATAAAAAAATTCATGCCTATTAGTCTGGTTGGAAGTGTCAGGCACATTAATTTTTGAGGCTTGAATTGTTATTCTTAGGGAGGCAAATCTTAAATTCAGTACTTAGTAACTAACGTGTGCTTGGATAGTAATTTGAAAGCCAAGTTTGTCAGTGATTTGTATCTTGGATATTGAGAAATTTTACAGCCATGTGAATTGCAAATGTTCGATCTATTTATTTTGCAGAATGAGTTTTTGAAGAAATTAAAAGTATTGGATTTAGACTTGCATATCCACAATGCATTTTCCTTTTCCACAGTTCAAGAGGGTTGAAGCTTTATGATCCCATTTCTCTATTGATTTTTATCCTTTTTATGGAGATTTTGAGTAGAATGATGGTGAGGGATGTGGGGGGAGCTTATGTCTCAGGCTTTCAAGTCAGTAATGACTAGCAATATCTTCTTAATTTCTTATCTTCTGTTTGTTGACATTTGACAATCTTATTATTTTCTGCAAAGCAGATGTTGAACATTTCCTGTATATCACATATGTTTCTCTGTGCTTTCAAGTGATTTCAAAAAAAGAAGATATTCTTTTTTCTTTTTCTTTTTTAAAATTTTTTTAACCTATTAAAAAAAACAGAACTATGGCTGAAGTTACTTATAAAAAAAGATCTGGCTTAAGATTTGTGTTGAAATATTTGGAGCTTAACAATGACTTATTTTGATATGCCTTTGGGGTCATATTTCAAGGCAGGAACTACTTGGAACCTCATTCTTGAGAAGATGAACCACAGGTTAAGGGTTGTTAGAAAGTTAATGTCCAAGGGGGGTAGGCTGACTATTCTAAGAAGTATATTGTTTTTTTTTTTTTTTTATAAGTAATAAGAAATATATTAGAAAAAGAAGAAGGGTGTCACCTGAGAATACAAGAAATAAACATCAGGAACAAAGTACATATTAAGAGTATAAAGTACAAAAGTTCATGAAACCATGGATTGGAAAAAGAAAAGAATGAAAGCCTAATACTGCAACCCAGTCCATCAAACTATTCTAAAGAGTATATTATCTAGTCTTCTTACTTATTATTTCTCTCTATTCTCCATAC
This sequence comes from Castanopsis chinensis, assembly GCA_032878915.1. Taxonomy (NCBI): domain Eukaryota; kingdom Viridiplantae; phylum Streptophyta; class Magnoliopsida; order Fagales; family Fagaceae; genus Castanopsis; species Castanopsis chinensis. The sequence continues at coordinate 3,952,119 of JAVQMG010000116.1, read as the reverse complement.
CTTTAGATGTAGCTAATAAATTAGAAAGATTGTAGCAAGATTTTTTGTGGGAATGGTTTGGTGATGATTTCAAATTCCAATAGATTGGAATACTTGTGTTCTCCAATACAACGTGGTCTAAGGTTAACCAGTTGAGCACTTTCAACCATCTATCTTAGGCAAATGGTTATGGAGGTCTGCAGAGGAAGACACTCATTTGTGGAGATGAGTTACTGCCTTGAAGTATGGGGAGGAATGGGGTTGTTGGTCAACATAATGGTTGTGTAGTACTTATGGTTGTTGATGCTAAAAGAATTGAAATGTATATTCTTAGTGAAACAGCTATATTGGATAATTGTTTAATGTTGTAATGTTCTTTATGATTTGCTTAAAGCATCATGATTGTATGTAATTTAGATCTCTGATTCAAGTGACATGGGGGGATTTCGCAGTTTTTTCATTGAATCCAAGTTTTTTCAATTAGTTGTAGAGGAAGGGGGACGTTATTTCTTGCTACGGATTGTTGAGAGGGGCAAATACTTCATGAGATTAGTCTTCATGGGCAAGAATGCAGCACAATGGCTGATGAATAATATTGAACACGTTGTTGTTGGGGCAAATTCCAAGTAGTTTTTCAATTTCAGAGACTGTGACAATGCTTATAGTCTCCAACGGAGCACCAATGCTTTTGGTCAGTTCTTTCTTCTGACTGAACTCAAAGTTGGCGGGTCTAGGTGGTCGATCATTATCCCTAAAGGCAAAGAGAAAATGGTTGGAGGGCCTTCGGCCTTGAACTAAGAAAGATGTTCAATCCTTCCCATTATGCGGGTGGAATTGGTCATCCAAAATTTATTCCTCAGGTGCATAGGCATAACTTGGAGGCTCAAAACTCTAGAACTTTTGCTGATGCTGTGCAAGGCTATCATGCAGAGGATAGACACCAGCTAAAGCAGTTAGGTACCACACTGTGGTTTGTGGAGAGGTATCCGCATGGGTTGGGAGGATTTTAGCAAAAATTGTCAGTTTGTTGTTGGGTTGGGGAATAGAGTGAGGTTTTGGCAGGATGGGTGGTATGGGGATCAACCTTTTCAATTGGCATTTCTAAGGCTATATGGTATTGCCATTGATAAGGAGGTATCTGTTGAAGCTTCTTTGCCTAAGCAGGGGGCGGAGGAGAGAAGAATTTGGGATGTTCGTATTAGTAGATTTTTTAATGATTGGGAGATGGATGAAGGGCTGTATTTTCTTCGTATATTGGGTGCCAATACTCCTCCTATGGATGTTGGAGACTGTATGAGATGGAAATTGACGCCTAATGGGGCTTTTGATATCCAATTGTATTATAACAAATTAAGGGATTCTCCCTCAACTGTCTTTCCTTAGAAAGCTATTTGGAGAGTTAAAGCCCCTAGGCAAGTTTCTTTTTTTGTTTGGTGTGTAGCTTGGAATAAGATCCTAGTGGGAGATAACTTGAGATTGAATTTTGTGAATTGGTGCATTATGTGCCGTCATTGTGGAGAGAGAGTACACCACTTACTTCTTCATTGTAAGATGGCTTATCGATTATGGAGCTTTGTTCTTATAACTTTTGGCTTGTCTTGGGTTATTCCTAGATCGATCCCTGACTTGCTGTTTGGCTGGTGGAATTGACTGAGGAAGCATTTGTCTCAGATTTGGAACTTAGTCCCATTGTGCATCCTATGGTGTATTTGGAAGGAACGGAATCGGAGGACTTTTGAGGATTTGGATAACTCTAGTAATCAGTTGCTTGCTTCTTTTAGTGGAACTCTTTTTGATCGGTCTCAGGCGTGGGGACTCACGTCTAGTGATTCCCTCCCTTCTTTTCTTTGCTCCCGTTTTCTTTTATAATTTTTCTGTTGTTTGGTTTAATCTTGTTTTTCTTTGTTTTCTTCTGCTTGTATTTTCTGGGTTTGCTCTATGTTCTTCATGCATAGAGTAGCCTTTCGTATATATATCATTCTTGCTTATCAAAAAAAAAAAAAAAAAAGTAGTACTTATGGTTGTAGTTTATGGAGGAGTATAGAGTTGGGATAGATTTTGTAGATCATGTCCACCTTCAAGTAGGGGATGGTAACAGTGTAAGATTTTGGCATGATAAGTGGAGTGGGAACCAATCTTTGAATGCTCCCTGGTTTGTACTCATTTGCAGATGATGAAGATACCTATATCAACTCTTGTTTGGAGCCTCAAAATGAAATGAGCACACGCTTTTAGAATGTCAATTTCTCTAGAGCTTTCAATGATTGGGAATTGGAATTGGTAAATTCAATGTTTGATATTTTGTATTCCAATATCCTAATGAGAAAGGCCTGGATTGAACATGTTTGAGGGAAAGGAGTTAACTTTGCATATTCTTAAGTTCCTTTTCCTGAAGACCCTTTATAATAGGGTTCAAAGTCATATACCCTCTCGACATATTCTTTGATGGAGTGCTTAGATTCTTTACGTAGTTGCCAATAATCTTCTGGCTTGTGTCCTTTTTCTTCCCTTTTTCTTTTCTGTTTTTCCTTAGTACTGTATGCACTTTTTGAGTTTTAATGAATTCTATTACTTATCCTAAAATAATTTATGTGATTTACACGAGTGGAAGAATAAATACTTGAAAAGGTGGAAAATTTAGGTGGAAGTGATAAGCTCAAGTAAATAGATAGTGGTGTATGTTAAATGTAACTTTTTAATTGATAGATTTAACCTCAATAAGGATATCTCTGTAACAATGCCATCTGCGGGCTTTGCTTCCAAGGTATGTGCCAAACCGAGTACATCCTCAATGCACTCAGTTTGGCACTTCTAGTCATAATATATTGACGTTATCTATCCAAAAAGAAAAGATTTATTGTGTAAATTTTTATTCAGAATTTCAATATTAGCTTACTACACTAAAATGAACGTACTCATGGTGTTTTTGGGTTCAGGTTCTCTCATTTAACTGGAACTGATTATAGTGAAGGGGCAGTTGAGCTTGCTCGAAGCCTTGCTGATCGTGATGGATTTGCCAATATTAATTTTTTGGTAGGACTGAACTTTGAAATATTTTGGAGTTCTGATCATTTACAATCCTGCATGGAATTTTCACTAATTCTAATTGTTAGTTGTTAATGCAATGGTATGTTTTGTACCCTATATTTTGAATTTATAATCCTCCTGCTAAGCCCCAGCTGTGGACACAAAAGATTAATAATTTCTTTTTACTAAAATCTTTTATATGTTATAATTCTCTTCAACCTGGAAATGTACAAAGGTAGGTAGAATGGTGGTTCTTCTTGCTAAACTTGTGGATTGTAGACAATGATAAAACAGAATAATGAATTGGAATTTATTTGGCGCTTTGAAGCTTATATTTTCCTTTTTGTTGCTACAATAGGAATTTTGTTGTCATTGTAGACTGTCTACATAAGTTAATCCTACCTATCAAAAAAAAGTATACATAAGTTATGATCCCTGAGAGTATGGTATGCTGCGATTGCTTTTTGTTGAACAAAATTCTCTATACTGAAACAAGAAAATGAAAAAAAAGAAAAAGGAAAAAAAAGGAATGCTATTTTACAAATCCAACATATGGAATTCTTTCATTTGTAATTTTATGAGATACTAGAACAATGAACATTTACTTTCTTGGCCTGCTTTGGCATCAACAAAATCTAAATGCTCTAGTTAGGATACTGGTTCAATTCTATTTAAGCTTTGATTGATAGCACAGTTTAAGTGATATTATTTTTTAGCACAGACCTAGGCACAGTTAAAGTGATATTACAAATCCAACATATGAACATTCCTCCATTGCCCGGTTGCTTTGGAATTGTGGGATATGGTTTTCGGTTTATTTGGAGTTTGTTGGGTTATGCCTAGGTCTGTTGTTGGGCTTTTGGCTTGTTGGCAAGGTCTTTTTGGTCGCCATCATAATGGAGATTTTTGGAAGGCCGTTCCTCTTTGTTTGATTTGGTGTATTTGGAAGGAGAGAAATAGCAGATGCTTTGAAGATGTTGAGTGTTCCATGCCTGATCTCAAGCTTCTTTTTTTCTGAACCTTACTTGACTGGCTCTTTGTGTGGAGAAACCAACCTTTTTCTTCTCTTTTGGATTTTCTTGACTTTTGTAATGTTCGTTTTGATTTGCTTCCCCCTGTATACTCCCTGTATACTTGGGTGCTATGTTCCTCTCTTTTTTTATCAATGAATCATTATTACTTATAAAAAAAAAAAATAAAAGGCATTAATGCCAGATGTATTTTAAACTGGATCTTTTTCATGTCCTGTGTTTATAAGATTTTTTTTTTCAGAGTTCAAATGTTATATATCCACATACATAAGTTTATTATTGCAAACCCGAAAGGCTTTCATTTTGTTCATACAAGTGTATATAACAAATTAAACTCGTCTTTGATGCTTTTACACTTAATTCTTATGTCATTATTTAAGACAGGTTTAACTGTGTCACTCTATATGTAAGGTTGATGATGTTCTTGAGACAAAGTTAGAAAGACAGTTTCAACTCGTCACGGACAAAGGGACTTTAGACGCCATTGGGTTGCATCCTGATGGCCCTGTCAAAAGGTAATGTATAGACTCATGCTTCCTGCTGTGCTACAATTTAGCCGTTCAAAAGTAAATCTGCATATGTTCACATCAAACAACAACCCCCCACCCTCACACACACCAAAAAAAAAAAAAAAAATTTTAAGAAGACAAAGTTAGAAAGATAGCACTGAATCATAAAGGTGATTACTACGTTATGAATTCTAGTGTTTGTATTTGGATTATTTACAATGTCTATTTATAATTAACAAGATTAACATAGTTACCATCCTTTTAGGTGTTCTAGTTCTTTTTAGTGAACCGTTTGATCACCTACCAGTGGGACTGAGAAATTATGGACTTGATGTTTTCTGATTTCCAGGATGATGTACTGGGATTCAGTTTCAAGATTGGTGGCATCTGGTGGAATATTAGTAAGCCTCTACAGTTCTTCACTATAGCTAATATTTGTTACTGGAATTGTGCCCTTGAAGCTTCTATTACTTAATTGTAGTATTGTATCAGTTTGTGGCTTTATGTTTTCAATATTTTCTTACTCCACTGGACGTTCTCTGTCTTTTTATTGATAATTATGGTAATTTCTTAGGTGATCACATCGTGTAATAGTACAAAAGATGAATTGGTGCAAGAAGTGGAAAGTTTCAATCAAAGAAGAGTTGGTATGTCCCAGGAACATGAGAAGGATGAAGAAGCTGGCAGAGATCCTCCCTTTCGGTACCTGAGTCACATTCGTTCATATCCAACGTTCATGTTCGGTGGATCTGAGGGATCACGTGTTGCCACTGTGGCATTTGTCCGGAGCTGAAATTGCAAGTCCTTTGTCATTGTCGGATATGCTCCCAGTCAAATGATTTGATACAGTTTATGCTTCTTGTGTGTGGGTAGAAAATGAAAAGTTCATGACTTAAGGAAGTTCTTTTGTTTGAGACCATGAAATTTGCTGATTCATGTGAAAATGTGAGGCTTTAATTTGGCAGGGAACTTATGACTTCTTTTTGTAATTATGGAAATTGAATTACACTGTGTTCCTTGTTTTGGGAAAAAAAAATGTAGATTGTTCTTGGTAGAATTATGTTAAAAATGAAAATGTTTCACTCGCTATGATTTGCCATTGCATTGAGCTAGAAGATCATAAATATGTTAACAGTAGTGTTCAGGGAGTTCTTGGGATCAACAAGAACATAGATAATGTAAGGACCATGTATCTGCATGCATTATTAGATTCTTATATTTTTGTGGGATGTGAATCAGAAATCTATTTATGCTTGTGGCAATGAGGAGACTGGCAAACTTCGGAAAAAAGTGATCTCTGATCTCTTTGGTGGACCATTGCGATGCATTTGTCTGCAATTTTTGCAGTTCACAGGATTTATTACTGAAGATACTGCAAGGCCCATTCTGAATCCAAAGTCATGCAGAGAGCGATATTACAGTTTGATTTGGGCAAATTATATTCATGGTATGCTCTAACAGGTCCAAGTTGATTTGGTAAAGCATCTTGCTATTATCGTAGATTGTATTCTGTTTTCTGTGGATGGTATTGATGTTTATGACTCTACAACGTTATATGGATTGCACAATAAAGTCGAAGTCATAATCTCTTCGCATCATTACTATTTCATGTATTGCCTATAATGAACCGTTTAACTATTTTAAATTATTAAAATATACGAAGTATCTTTTCATTTTCTAGACAAACTAAAGATCGAGTTTCATTCAAGTAGAACAAACTAGATATTGAGTTTGGTTCAAGTAGAGGTGTCTAATGCAAAGACAAGACATGGTATTTGGTTTTTATCATTAACAAAAAAATTTAGTGATTAATGTAATTTTGGAAGCTTTAGACTTGCAATATGTAAAACAATTCACTCTAGATAAAATTGAGCTTTTTAAAACATTTAAATATATATACATATATGTGTATATATATATATATTTGTAGTAGATTCCAAACCTTTTTGTGGATTTAAAAGAAATCCCTTATTAGATTTAGGGATTTTGCATCTAGTTATATTTATAACTCTATCTAGTCCTTTCAGACTTTACGTTTTGGGTCAAGAGCTAGAAGGAGATGGAAAAAAAATGACAACCCATTTGGCAACAATACTTGAGAGGCAAAATTTTTAAATGCTCCCGTTTCATGCGAAACATATTAAATTGGCATGTGATCACATGAGATGACACAAAAGATACCTTCTCGCTTGAGAGGGCCAAAATGAGCTTTTGCCTTTTTCACAAAAAAAAAAAAAAAAAAAAAAAATCAGCATGTTGCCTAATTTCTCAAACTAATTAGGAAAATGCTTATTTTCTTAAACTCAATTTTCTCAAAATCGAGTTAAGCCATATAGCGACGTTTTAAGGAGCCTATATTGACGTTTAAAGGACCCTATAGTGATATTTTGTAACTCTATTTCCATGAAATCGAGTAATAGGTTAAAAAAAAAAAAAAGAGAAAAACTTGCATGTAGCTCGATTTCATGGAAGTCGAGTTACAAAACGCCGCTATAGGTCCCTAAAACGTCACTATAGGCTCTCTAAAACGTCACTATAAGGCTCTAGAAATTTTTTTTTGAAACTTGATTTTGAGAAAATCGAGTTTCAAAAAAATGACATTTTCCTAATTAGTTTGAAAAAATGGGCATTTGTTCTTTTTGTTTTGCTCGAAATGGGCATTTTCCCATTTTCGCCCGCTTGAGAGAGATCAAGTAAATGCTTATGCAATAGTTTGAATGTAAACCCATTATTTCCTTAGAAACTCATATATTTTAGGTCAGGTGTCGTGCCATTACATATCCCTCATGACTTATGACTCACCAGAAAAGGAGCAAAAGAAATGAAAGGAATTAAAGACAAACTCGAACCAGCCCTCTATAAAATAAAACATAACTGTGTCACCGTGCCACTACTAAACCAGGTTTCTTTCCTTTTTAGTTTTTAGCACACTCACATATCCCTGCATCATTCATTACCAACTCTATCTTTTCTTAGTCCTCCAACTTAGACATACTGTTGGTAAGTGAGCGTTTCAAGTTTCAACAACCCATTGCTGAACTTGAGCATAAAGTGAAAGAATTCCGTATTTTTTTTTTTTTTTTAATTTGGGTGAGGGATAGAATTTTAGCTAAGATTTGCTTAAGGGTCTATTTGAGATATACTTATTTTACTAAAATTAAAATTTTTTTGCTAAAAGTACTGTAAATAAAGGTAAAAGTTAGCTGAAATAGTACATTGAGACCCATAAATAATACCAAAAAGTGCACTGGACCTATAAATAGTAGCAAAAATAAACTGAATAGTAAAATGAGCTGGCAAAAAAATAAGTTATCCAAACAAACACTAAGTATTTCTAGAATTCGTGAAAAGGGAGATGTTTGTCCTCTGGTAGGCATTAATAAAATAACTAAAACTTGTAAACTGTGTATCAAAATAAACTTTTAAGTAAATAATAATAATTATGGATTCTAGTTAGCTCAATTAGTAAAGTTTCTGATGGTTGAATAAGAGATCTAAGGTTCAATCCCCACTTTTACTAAAATCTGATTAGTGTCTTGGTTTGGTAATTAAAAATTATCATAAAGAGCGAGTGCCATAGGTTGAAGCTTTCTAAAAGTAATAAATAAATAATAATAATAACTAACTTATAATCTCATGCATAACAATGGTACAATTATAGAACACAATTTGTTCCTTTCTCAAAAAAGAAGAAGATTAAACATGATTTTGAAAAGGGAGATGTTTGTCCTCCACTAGGCATTAATAAAATAACTAAAAGTTGTAAACTGTGTATCAAAATAAACTTTTAAGTAAATAATAATAATTATGGGTTTTAGTTAGCTCAACTAGTAAAGTCTCTGATGGTTGAATAAGAGATCTAAGGTTCAATCCCTGCTTATACTAAAACCTGATTAATGTTTTGGTTTGATAATTAAAAATTATCATAAGGAGCAGGCGCCAAGGTTGAAACTTTCTAAAAATAAAAAATAAAAAATAATAATAACTAACTTATAATCTCATGCATATACAATAGTACAATTATAGAACACAATTTGTTCCTTTCTCTAAAAAGAAGAAGACTAAACATGATTTTGAAAATGACTAAGGAGTGTTTTCAGAATACAGAAAATATTTTTAATGATATAGTTGTAAATAAATTGAAAAAGTGAACCTCACATATTTGTCCAAACTCTTTTATTTCTTAAATTAAGGAGTTTATCTTTATCACAAAAAGAATTCTTATACTTCAAATTTGAAATTTTATATTTAAAAAAAAAGCACATAATGAGCTCTATTCCCTTATCATTATCCACCAAAAAAAAAAAAAGGAAGTAATCTACATATTTTACATGTTACTTTTTGTAAATGTTTTTTTTTTTTTTTAAATCTCAAAAATAGAAATGGTCTCCCATAAACTTATTTTTTGTTTTTAGTATTTTGAAAATTATTCTTAGAAGTGGGAGCCACACACGTATAATATAAAAATTATTATCTGAAAACTAGTTTCAAGTTCAATTTTTTGAAAATTGTTTTTATATTTTTTTGAAAACAAAAACAAAAACAAAAATCCTCCTATCAATCAGGTCCTTATGCATTGTGACGTTTCAATCAAGGTTTCATTAAAGTGTATTGCTTAAGACGACATTGTTTCTTCAATAGTGTTTCTCATGCCATGTGACCAACCTTAAATAATTTGGTCACTCTATTATAAATGGATTCACTATAAATACTATATACATGTGACTAACCTTGATTAATTTGTTGAATTTTATAGCCAACCTCCAAAGATTTGGGATTAAGACTTTGCTGATGTTAGAGTTTGAATCTATAATATTCACTGCATGTCTTATTGATCATTTAGCAATTTTTTTTTATAAAATTACATTTTTCCAACAATATCATTGATTCTTTTAAAAGTAATAATATAGTCATAGAATTTTCTACAACATTTTTACAAACTGTTGAGGTAGTAAATTCTTATTAGTTTGCATCTAGCCTTTTCATTTACACTACTTTTTTACTTACCAATTGCTACTCACCACATCAACAATTTGTAAAATGTTTGTAATTCTAGAATTTCCCTCCTCTTAAAGGCCATACAAAAAATTTATAAATATAAAATCTAAAACAAAATATATAAGCCCAAAAGAATTAGCCAAATAACAAAAATTACCAATAATAAAATTAAAAAGAAAAAAAAAAGATTAAGCTCAATTAACCTATTTTACTCAAAACAAACATCTCGGTCCTTTAATAAATTTTAAACAAAATAAGTTTTTCCTTACCCAACAACAAAAGCACGCACAAAAAAAAAAAAAAAAAAAAAAAAAAAAAAAAAAAAAAACCTTAACAATTAAGGAGCAGCGTCGAAGGTCGGAGCTACCGCACGAAGTCAGCAGCAAAACTGGCCTCCCTAACTCCAAGTGCTGGTTCCATCCTTGGCTATAGGTGTAATTTTATCTCAAATCTCTTATTCAAAGATAAATAACTTTATTGGTTGAAGACAAAATTGTGAAGCAAAAAACATATTTTAAACCATGCAAGCATTAAGCATGAGAACACTAATCACTATCCAACTATTTTCAGACTATTAGATTGGTCACACATGCAAATGACTAAAAATATATTAATATTAATCAAATGAGTTCGAATTATACTTCGTGTAACTCCAAAGAAGTTACACCTTCTTAAGACTATTGATTTCTATGAGATCAAATGGTTAAAAATAGTCAACTACCACATAGCAAAATTTATTTTAGGGTGTTTTTTTGTTCTCTCACCTTATTTATTACAACCATTGATTTCTCTCTCCTTATTTATTTATTCATGCTATCAAAATGAGAAATTTTTTTGACAATATACGCAGTATATGTGTGCAGTTCAGTATGCTTAATTTTTCCATCATTTTCAAAGTTGTAATTGTATGTAGATCTCATCCACCTCAATTTGCAAGTATTCTTATTTTTATTTTACCTTGTCATGATAAATTTAAAAGCATATTCAATAAAATAAAGTGGAAATATATTTTGTCTTCTAGTGATAAATTTAAAAGCATTTTTCAACAAAGTAGAGGGGTAGTATATTTTGTCAAGACCAACAAAAGTCGGAGTTGCAGTTTCTTTTATAGCAAAAGTTGGAGTTACAGTTTCTTTTATAGCATAATTTGTGGAAGGAAATACTTCATAAACAGAGTAGCTGAAATATGTTGCTCTTGGATTGTGGTTATGTTACACCAATTGTAAAATCAGGACATCATCAATAATTTGCTTATTTATTCATTAACCCACTACTTAGAATTTTGACATCCAAATAAGATCTTTCAAACTCTTGAATGACAACTATTCAACGTTAGAGACAGTAGATCTTCATGAAAAGTTTCAGATGATGGCACCAATACCCCAGCCCGCCTACCCCTTGCTTTGAATAAATCCCAGTAACATCAAAAAAAAATAATATATATATATATATATATATACACACACATATAGATATATATATATATATATATACACACACGTATATGACTATACGCAACGTAATTGATGGGATGGAGTTCTGTGATATTACGTCACAAGGCTACATAGCAAGAAGAGTGGAATAAAAGAAAATTATATCAGATTAATCCGGAGAAAAAAAAATGTACTCATTTTGACCGCATGAATAAATAAATAAGGAGAGAGAAATCATTTGTTGTAATAAAGATGGTGAGAGAAAGAATAATACCCTTAAATAAATTTTGTTAATGTGATAGTTGACTATTTTAACCATTAGATCTCAAAGAAATCAATGGTCTAAAAAAAGTGTAACTTTTTTGGCTGAAGTTGTCCAGTTCAATATAACTTAGCTCTTAAAACATATTAACATACCAACTAGAAGAATAATAAATCTTACAGCGGTCCAGTTCAATATGTTTTAACTCTTAAAATATATCAACATACCAACTAGAAATCTCCACTTCCATGATCAAGACAAATCATCTTAGTTAATATGTTATAATCTTCCCAGATGAAATGCGTAATTTCATAACTGACTACGAACTATAATTCTGAGTTTACAAAGAACTAGTGATTTATATCTTCTGTAACTTTTCACATAAATCACATACTATGTATTTCATGGACTATATGATAATGTATAATATTCATATTACAATTATTTTCGATTATAATAAAACAACTTTATTAATTACAACATGAAATCATACATACTGTCATACATAGCATCATACAATGGGATTTAAGGGCACTAATCCTAACACTTCCGTGCTTTCAATAAGTTCAACCATGTTTTTCTTATTGTTTAGATGAATTTCTAATAGCTTCAAATAGAAATCAGGTTTTAAAGTGAATGGGTTTTTTTGAAAATTTTTCTAACCGCATTATTAATCTAGGTTATCATGCGTTCTTGAATTGTCTCAGTTCAACCGAATTATAAGTATTTAATTGTATAAGAACAATCAATTATGAAATATATAATTTCTTAGATTACAAAGAATTTCATATCAATATAGGAAAACACCCCACGACCTAATATTTACATTATTGACTTAAATCAGTTATCACTGTTATTCTTGTTTACAATTACCAAGCAAAAATTATTCATCATCTTCACTAGAAGTTTTTTTTTTTTTTAATTATAGTGTCTTTGAATTTACCCTACTCCTTGTGGATTGACCTCGGTGTTCCGAGAATTATATTGCTACGATCTCCTGCACTTGGAGACAAGCAAGCATTTCTATACCATTAGGGCAAGAACCTAGGGAGAACTAAGAGAAGAAGGCCAGAAAGTTTGAGTAGGAAAGTAAGGTAGAGAAGAAAGACATTCTTTGAGGAAAGGACATCACCATTGTACAAAAGGCCTTCATTTTTACATAATAGAAAGCTCAAGAGAGTAAGGGACATTCCTCTTTACTCACTCATGGTTTTTCATCCCTTTCAAAGGGTTTTCCACTTACTTCTCATGCCTTCTTTACTTTCCATGTTATTCTTTCTATTTCTCTAGACTTAAAGGGCTAAAGCTTTCATTTTAGTATTCTTAGGCTTTTTCACTTAAATGTACAATTAGATCTATTACCCATCTTCTTTTATCTTTTGATAGTCTAACTTGGACGGACACCAAGTAATATAAAATCTACATCATGGAAAAAAAAAAAAAAAATTCCACCCCTCAATATATGTTTGATTGCTTGATACCTCTAAGAACAATACTTTACATGCAATTATGTAATCTCGACTCAAGTGGTTGATTTATTATTTTTCAATAAATTATTTTATAAGTTTGTAATCAAAACCGTGCAACACATAGGAATAATACTAATTAAAATAAAGTAAAATAGAAGATAATCTGATATAAGTGACAGTTAATTTTATCGAAAGATGGAAAGATAGAGCCACCTTGTGTTCAGAACAGGAATGTACAAATGGACAAAATCGGGTTTTTTTTTTTTTTTTTTTTTTTTTTTATAATAGAAAAATTCAATTCGATGATATTAATGACTTCACAGAGTGAGAGTGGGACATGTTTTAACTATTTCAATTATGCAGTTTTTAAGTAGTTGAGATTTTGAGAGATGAAGGAAGAACTGCTTCATGTTATTGCCCACGAATTTCTATATCTTAAAAAATGGATAATTGAATTTACGATATATTACTTTTCCAAGTTTAGAAAAAGATTTTTTTTTTTTTTAAAAGTGAATAATAATAATAATATATAGCTACTAAAAAACTATTCCCCTCTTCCAATAATTCATTTATCAAGCTTCTGATGATTTATTTCCAATAAACTTCTCAAACCCATTGCCAGAAAACGCCTTTCGAATTATTTTCTCAAATGTGAGATGAGTTTAATTTCCAGCCCGTTAACTCTGAATTGTAAAGCATTAAGAAATGAAGGCTGTTAGTAAAGTGTGCATAGTAGAGCTTTGAAATGTAGATTGGTGAATGCAACATTGGGGAATTCTCATTCTCTTAATGATTTAAGAGATCTTATGGAATGAAAAAAATAGATGGTTCAATGTGTGCCCTAAGGGCACACATTAAACCTTTTATTTTTGAAAACATTTTCTCAGGAATTTAAAAAGTTATCAATATTTTTTTAATTCTCGAGAAAATATTTTAAAAAATGATTAATTATTGTGTGTCCTTAGGGCATACATTAACAAAATCCATGAAAAATTACTACCAATTCCAAACACTAAAGTTAAAAGGAAATTATGACTTTAATCATTAATTCAATACTAGCTACTACTACTTTGATATTAACTATACTATGGGTGGGTTTGGATAGTGAGTTTTGCATCCACAATTTGGTTTCTATGTTTCAGACCTTTTTTTTTTTTCCTACGCATAGGTTCCAACAGGGGACAATAGGTGCAGTGTACCACTGTGAGGTACTGTTTACGTACAGTGGTATACTGTTCATGCACTGTTTCAGCCACTTTTTTATTAAAAATAAGACCCGCAGTACTATTCACACATTTAAAAATTATTTTGCTACAGTGTTTTCAGTTTTCAGTTTTCAGCTGTATCCAAACGGACCCTATATATATAGTATTTGGGATTAACAAAAATGAAAAAGACATTCCGGAGTGCATCATATTTCACCCACCCCGCCTGCTTACATGTAAATTTCATCCTCTTTGAGAACAATAAAATTGACCCTTCTGTGAACCATATCTTTTTTGACACTTTCGGTATTATCCACAAAAATAGAACACATGTTCCCTATCAAATTTTTTTTTTTAAAGAATTTTTTTTTATTTTTAGAATGTTTAAAAAGAGTAATTGGCTTTAAACAATTGTACCACTCGATTTGGAAGTGGTGATTGTCAAACCACCTATAATTATCACATGTCCATTGATTTTTTTTTTTTTTTTTTGAGAGAGTTTAAACCCATGACATCTGCTCCTAATGATAACTCTTTATTATCAAACCAAAACACCAATCAGTTTTTAGTGTAGGCGGAGATTGAACCTCAAATCTCTTATTTAACCATCAGAAATTTTACCAGTTGAGTTAGCTGGAACCCATATCACATGCCCATTGTTATACTCAATACATGCAGAATTACTAAACGAACATAAAATAAAAAAGAATTCTTTTGGCTGCCAACTACAAAACCTTGAAGAGAGAATTGGTTGTCATATTGTACTCTCAAATGGAACAAGGCATAGAGATTTCTCTTTTTCTTGCTTATCTCTTTTTTTTTTTTTTTTTTGCTTAACGCCGTACATATAATAATGGTGCAAATACTTCGATTTCCACCCTAATAGGAAGTATATGTGTAACTTAGAGCATTTTCATTAAGGATGCTAAAAGGGATATATGCTAAATTTTAGCATCAAAATACCAAAAAAGCAACTCCATCAAAGCTGTCAAATGGTAAAATTTTTGGTATACTGCTACAGTGAGCTTGTATTAATACAAGCTCACTATAGCCTGAATTGTAAAAAGAACATAGTTTTTTATTCTCACAACTCTCTCTCCATTTTCAGTTCTCTCTTCTCTTTCCTCTCTCCCTTCTCTCTTCTCTCTACCGATGGATGTGATCTGGCGATGGTTCTAGTCCGACCATGGTTCTGGTTCGGCAATGATGGTCCAATAGTCATGGGTCCGATGTGGTTTGATGGTCTGTTGTGGTCTGATGGTCCCCCTCTGTTCCCTGTTCTTTGTTCTCTCTTTGTGGGTCTGCATGGATCGAAGGAGTCGTGGGTCGGAGTGTGGGTTTTTGGTTTGGAGCGTGGATCGAAGTGTGGGTTTGATTGTTCGTGTTCGTGGGTTATCCTCCACTGGGTTCCACTCCTTTAATTGAAGATTTCTCTCTCTCTCTTCACAATGTTGCTGTGACTTGTGGTGGTCTTGGGTTTGATGGGTTTTGCTTGCCGTGGATCTTGGGTTTGTGGGTTTTGTTCGCTGCTCTATCCTCCACCTCCCTCTCTTCCTCTCACGGTGAGCTTCTCTCTCTTAAGTTTAGTTTAGTTTTTGTTGTTGTTGTTGCTTTTTTTTTTTTTTTTTTTGTGGCTATGGGGTTGATTTTTGGATAGATGTTGATTGTGGTGGTAGTGGGTTGCCGGTCTGGGTTTGTTGTTGAATGTTGATGGTTTATGATGGTGGTGGTTGAAAGTGGCTAGCCGTTGAGAAGAAAGTGGTGGAAAGAGAGAGAAAGTGATAAAATAAAAATAATATTATTTAAATGAAATTGTAAAAAAAATAGAATGTTTGATGTTTGGTGGATTGTAAAATGGTATGTTAAAATTGATAAAGTAAGTTTTTGAAGTGTTAAATGCTAAAATATTTACCATTCTTGATAAGAATGCTTTTAAAGAATGCTTTTAATTGATTGGTATTTGGAACTTCTTAGCCTTTGCAAAATATCCATGGTTCGAGCATTTTTCATAAGGATTTACAATACACTCTCCATGTAAAAGATGGCCTCAGTTTGTCCATATCCCTCTTTTTTTTTTTTCTTTTCTTTCTTTCTGAATTAATTTATCAATGTGTTAATCCCTAATTCTGTTTACAATGATATCTTTTACTGTTCACTACTTTCTACTAAAAAAGAAAGTAAATTGAACTCAATTCGAATCTGAACTTTAAGTTTGTATAAGGTGAGACGAAACATCGAATACTCTTACAAAGAAATTCCAATCCAAATATGGAGAAAATTTTGCAGATATTTCATTTTTCAAAGCTATAAAAGGACGATTTTTCTCTAATTATAAAGAGCGCTGCCGATTAGAGAATAAGAATTATGCAAAAATAAAAGCTGAGGGAACGAACTGATTGATAAAATAAGTTGCAGGACTCTTGCATAATTCGAAGCTGTTATAAATTTTACCCACATATCAAAGATTGCTTAGTTTTGAAGATAGACTAAAAACTCACTTCACCGCATTGTTTCATACTTTCAGTGGTGTGGGGTTTAAAGGAATGGGGGTCTTTGCATGCTGCAATTATGTCAATGGCAAATTACACTTTACCGATGGATTTGTGTAAACGGTGACAAAATGAAGGATCAATCTAGAGGAGAATCTTGAAAACGAATAAATTTAACGTACTACCACAGTTTTTTCAACATGATTTTCCTTTTTTTCTTTTCCGTCTGGGTAGAAAATGCCATGAGCATTCCAATATCTCTCAAATGTCAACTACTATTTTAATTAGTAAATCACACAAGCAAACAGCGGGTAGCATAACCCTTCATCCCATCATTATGAGAGGAGGAAGTGTCAGTTAAACTATAGAATATTATTTCATGTTAGGATATATGTGATTCATGTTAGAGACATATGTCAACATTTTATGTAATTGGCTAATCCTTTGACAAAACGCACTTTACTTGTAATTAGGTAGATCTAAGATGTGCTTAATACTTTAAGGAACAAGGTTTCAAGTTCAAATGTTAAAGCCATGCAAATCTGTCTAAGAATTAAATAAGAAAGTGCTGGATTTTAAATATCTCTAGCTAGTTCAACAGCTAGTATCTATCGAGATTTAAAAGTTGTTGAAGTCCGTGGCTCGATAGCTATCTCGATAGATGGCTATCTATCGAGATTTATGAAACTCAGTTTTTTCAGAGCTGTTTTTCATCCAATCTGTGAGTATGTATTTAGGCTTTCTTTTCTCACAACCATAAATATATATAAGGATTATTTTAAGGGCCATCAAAGGTGACACAAGTTGCACGAGTGTAGAGCAAAGTTTTGTTCATGCAAATTATGATCAGAGACAGATTTGCCCTAGTTCATCTTAAAGAAACTGTTGTGTTTGTACACCGTAAGATTTTGTGACCAAGCAACTTCATAATTTTCATCATGTGATGAACAAAATAACATTGCAGCCAATATCCTTCTTAAGTTGGTGATCAAGTCGCATACTAGGATCCGCACATCTTTTGGTTAGTCAAGTACTGGGAGCCATGCAATAAAAGGAGAAATTGTCACTACAGAACAAGTCTAATTGGGTATTAGGATAAGGGTTCAACTGTAAGTTGGTATAAGGTACTGAGATTCTTTTACTTATAACCGCTTGTTATGATAATAGTGAATTCTCGGAAGTGGTGACCTTAAAATCACCCGGTGGAGTTTTTCTTGTGTAAGTTTTTCCCATTTGTAAACAAATCACCGTATTATTTAGTTTTCGCTGCATATTTAGTTATTTGGTGCTTTCTTTGTGCTGCCACGTACATTGCATGTTAATTTGATTAATTAATTAAATTTGGTTAATTAATCAATTAATCCATCATAAGGAGTCAATATGTTTTTGGTCTATCAAATGGTATCAGATCAGACACACTTTGATTAGGGTTTAATTTTTGCTGTGTGATCCATTGACCCCTGTTTTTCATGGATAGAGGACAGTCACTCATTGTACCTCCTTTATTTGATAAAACTAATTATACATACTAGAAAGTACACATGAGAGTTTTCTTGCAGTCATTAGATGAGAAAGTGTGGCAAGCTGTGGAGATAGGCTGGACCAAGTCAAAGGAAGCGCTGACCAACTGGGATGATGCAAAGATCAAGGTGGCAAACTTCAACAGCAGGGCATTGAATGCTCTATTCAGTGCGGTCACAAATGAGGAGTTCAAGAAGATATCCTCTACTGAAACTGCAAAGGAAGCATGGACCAATCTCCAGACAACCTATGAAGGAACCAAGGCTGTCAAGGATTCAAAACTTCAAAGGCTCGCTACTAGTTTCAAAGAAATCAAGATGGATAAGAATGGGTCATTTGATGAGTTCTATGCCAGGCTTAAGGACATAGTGAACTCAATTTTCAATCTTGGGAAAACTATTCACGAACCCAAGATTGTGAGAAAGGTGCTCAGATCTTTGCCCAAGAGATTTCATACCAAGATTACTGCTATAAAGGAATCAAAGGATATTAACAAGATTCCTTTGACAGAGTTCGTTGAAAATTTGCAGACCTATGAGTTAGGTTTGACAAGGATTGGCAAGTTGGGTAAGGGCAAGAGCATGGCATTGAAGGCCAAGAACAGTGACACGAATGAGTCTTTCGACGATGAAGATTCTAAAATGAAATCCTACATCACTTGGCAATTGAAGAAATTCATGAAAAAATGCCAATGCAAAGGGTTTTGGCAAGGACAATAGGCAATCGAGTTCTTTTCAATCTAAGAGCCAAGACAAAGGGAAGAAGGATACTAGGTATGGCGATCAGTACACTGTTCCCTTAGGACCCAAGTGTTTCAGGTGTCAAGATTTCGGTCACATGAAACAAGAGTGCCCTACCTATCTCAAGTCCATTGGAAAAAAACAAGGCACTTGCTGCAACTTTGAGCTACACCGAACCTGAGGATGGTTCCAAAAATGAGGATGGCGAAATCCTAAATGCCTTCATCGCCACTATCAATCCTACTGAAGGGATTGTGGAAGATGTGAATGAAGTTGAAGACTTGGTGGAATCAAAGTTTGAGAAGATGTATAAGTAAGATGACATCCACATAGCCTATGCAAAGTTATACAAGGTCTCGAAAAAACATGAGAAGCTGTATAGGTTGGCCATCAAGAAACTCAATGATGTGGAGCTTGAACTAGAACAACTCTCTAAAAAGTTTGATGAAGCAAATCAGACTATTAGAGCACTGAGATTTGAGAATAATTTCTTACCTGAGAAGAACAAGAAGCTCGAGACTGAACTATTCCAAGTGAGAGCTCAGTTGAAGAGGACCTCAAGTGCGAAACTTGATAAGATGCATGCAAAAATTTACCTCCGATTAAACTAGTTTAAAGTATGATTTTTCTTCTCCTAATATTGCTTCTTCTAGTACTACTGTTTTTGTTTCTCCTACTAATGATATTGAATCTAAGAATAATAATGCTAAAAATGTGATAGCTAGTGAGAACATAGACAAGGATAAATCTATCTTAGGAGAACCCCTTAAGCTTGCTAAGAAAGAAACCAAAAATCATAGGACTAAGAAGAGTAATACTCAAAAGTCCAAAGAGAAGAAGCAACATCTTTGTCATCACTGTGGAGCAGCTGGACACACTCGGCCAAATTGCTACAAGTGGCAAGCCACTCAGCACGAAACTTGAGTTAGTTTTCATCCTATTTGCTCCTCTTGGAGATCTCTTTAAAGCCCTCATATTCCTTGTGAACTTGAATGTGTGCAATTCTTCCCCCTCTTCGCCGGTTCAAAGGTTCGCCAAAAGGAAAGGTTCTTCCAGGGTGTGGAAGGAAAAGGGTTCTAAGTGATTTTGTCACTTTTTCTCTCTCCCTCTCTTGTTTTTGTTTTTGTTTTTGCATTACTTGCATGTTTTGCTTTCTTTTTAAGACAGTTTAGTTTTTATGCATTACTTTATTTGACATGTTTTTGTTTGGTTGTTTTTTAATTTTGTTTTATTTTTGTTTACATTCATAAAAATAATTAAAAAATTAAAAAATCAGAAAAATACAAAAATAATGTGTGTTTGTGTACATTGGTACTTGTGTACCTTGAATGGCCAATGAAACAAAGTAAGTGAGTTTTGTGGCTCGTGTTTGTGATGAGTAAGGTTAAGTGATCTCTTGTACTTAACACTTTTATCACTCTTTTTTATGGGAAACACTAAAAAATCCTAAGAGAAATACATAAATAACCATCTCACTACTGTGGCCCGATAATCATGAAATAACATCGGTATGCTTCGACATAGTAAAAGTGTAATGTCAGAAAGCTTAACATAATTGGGTATTTCTTTTCTCTCTTTTATATGCCCATGCATGATATGTTTCATAAAAGAAAAATATACAAAGAAAAATAAAAGCAAAAAGATGAAAATACTTTATATATGATTGCAAACATGTATTCTAGGAGATGTGAGAGTTACAGGATGTACCTCGAAGGTGATAGTCCCCATCAAACAGTTATGACTGTGTGTGAGTTAAAGTGATTTTCTTATATTTCAAATCGTCATAACATGTAGACACTTATGCAATCTTGTGATATTTTTCACACACAACACGCAATATTCTTTGCTACTCTTGATACATGTGCAGGTACAATGCAATTTGGCTATCATAAGGTTTATTTGTGTTAATGTATGCTCATTAAACTGTCTTAACTTGTTTTTGAATTATAAAATTGGTTAGACGTGTTTAGTGTGTATATGTGTTTTGGATCTAAATGCATGACATTTTTCTTAATTGAGAGATAATTTTGAGAGCTTAAAATATCGGTTGGATTCTTGGTTAAGTTGCATGCTTGATTGCATTCATATTTGTGTTTTTCTCTTCCTTGAAAAACTGTTTTTAAGCAATTTCGATAGCTTCTCGATAGATCTCGATAGCTAGGTTATCTATCAAGACCCTTCAGTTGCTTTTTATCGCATTCTTAATAGCTAGTTCGATCAATCGAGAAACTTTCTGTCTTCTTGATAGCTTATCGATTGCTACCTCGATCCATTGAGCTTCATTGTTAAGAAAACCTTTCGTTAGATCCTCGATAGTTGGTTCGATAGCTAAAACACACCTTTTTAAAGCTCGATAGCTCTCAAGAGCTTTAAATCAATCGAGATTTACAAAGATTCTATATAAGCTTTCCTCGCGGTTTCAGATCTATTCTCCTCGATCTCTCTCAATTGCTTTCAGCCTTTTCACCTCCCAAACACCTCTCTCTCACTCTAAACTTTATTCCCAAGAGATTTTCAGCCTAAAGATCATCTTCATTCATTCGGTATGATTTTTTTAACTCATTCTATCATGCATTTCGTGTTTTCTGACCTAACTTTTGGGATTTTTGAGAAATTTTGGGATTTTTTTTAAATTAATGAAGTTCTTGTGAAATTTTTGGGATAGGTCTTGTTTAAATGGTTTTTAAATCATCATGCATTGTATCACATATGCATTATAACAATGTTTCTTGCATTTTAGATGTGTGTTTACTTTGTTGCTAGGTTGTGTGCTGGTAGGTTTGGATTGGGCTGAGTCTAGGGGCGGTGTTATGTGGAGTTCAGGGGGTTCAAATAAACCCCTTGAGCTGGCCTTTTTTTTTATAATATATAATATTTTAATTTTAATTTTTGATTTGTTCCTCTTAAAATAAAAATTTGAACACCCTGACCCTAAAATATTTTTTAGTACAATTGAAATAAGCTTAAATATGATCTTTTTAACAATGTTTTGGTCTTTTTAAACACACAAAAAAGCCCAATAACTAAAGTAAAAAAAATTTCATCTTAAACCTAAAAAAAAAAACCTATTTAGATCTGAACAAATTTGAAATAAACTAATAGAAAATTCTTAGTTTGCATTGAATATATAAGATTTACATTGTCTCTAAACAAATGTGTATTGTACATTTTTTGCATTTTTGTATAATATTGTACACATTTGTTTAATCTACAATTTAAATCTTACATTGATAGTATAATATTAACATATCATTGTCCGAAACTAATAGATAAAAGTATTTTAAATAGTAATAACTAAAGTTCACTTAATGAAAATAATTAATATGTTCATTATATTAAAAATAATGTGTTAAATGAACTTATAGTTTATCTTTTATTCTTTTACTCATGCATACTATGGGTAAGTTTGTAATAAGAAACCTTTGCAAAGCGCAAAATTCATTTTTTACCCAAAATATATCTTCTTGTTGAACTCCCTAGAAAAAAATCCTGGAGCCGCCACTGGCTAAGCCCATGATGTATTTAAATTTGCATGTCACATGTTCATGCATTTTCATGCATACGTACCTTCAAGTTTCTATATTTGTTATATGGTATCTTGTTGGTGCTTTTCTGATTGTCTCCCTCTCCCTCTCTCTCTCTCCTTCTTATGTTAGTTGCGTCATGGCACCTAAACGTAAATCCACTCCGTCTTGGAACCCTTTTCGTTCCAAGGCATCTTCTTTTTCTTCTCCTTCTGACCCCACTCCATTTCACGTACGGTTCTGTGATGAGAAGGCCAGATCGGACTTCTTGGAGAACTTTTCACGACGAGACAGTCATTTGGAATGCCAACTCATTCTATCATATTTTTCTAATATTGACCTACCCACTATCATCTACAGTAAGGGTTGGGAGTCACTATGTGGCATCTCAGTCATGTGCCCTTCCATGATCATACAAGAGCTCTACTCTAATATATACGAATTTGATTATTCTATACCCCAATTTTTCACTCGCGTTAGGGGTATATGCATGGTAGTTTCTTCGGGTATTGTATCCGAGGTATTACACGTCCCTAGGGTAGCACATCCTGACTACCCTGGTTGTGAGCATCTGAGGACAGTATCCAAAGACGAACTCTGGTCTCTATTCTGTGAGACACCTTCTTCTTGGGGTGATTGTTAAAACACCCTTTGCTCGGCCTTTGCTAAATGTCCGAGATTCCTAAACATGGTGATGACATTCGTTCTCCATCCATTGTCTCACTATAACACTATCACAGAGTCTCGTGCTTGCTTTTTGTTATCCCTCATTGAGGATCTTTCGATTGACTTCTCTTCTCATTTTATACTCTCCCTTATAGATGTCTATAAGGATACGGCAACCCATGATAAGCTCATTTTTCCTTCAGTTATCATGCGGATCCTTCGCCATTTTTCTGTCTCCTATCCTGAGTCTTCCCACTTCACGTTCATATATGCCATTGATGCCACTATCGTTAAGCAGAGTTTTGCACAGCTTCGCTCGAGGCAAACCCAGACCGAGACGGCCACTCTTCCAACTTCTACAGCTCCATCCACATTTGCTCCCTCTTCTTCTATAAGTGGTGTGACTCTTAAGGACATGATGGCATAGCTTGTGCGCATGGATGCTCGCCTTGACACACTCAGTGATGAGTTGTGTTAGGTGAACACTTGTGTTGGTCGTATTGCATGACGATAGGCTGTCATGGGTGGTTTTGTTGCTTCTCTTCCTCCTACTCCAGAGGCTTCTAAGGATGAGGACAATGATGGTGATGTTAATGCTTCAGATGCTGAGAATGATGATGCTAGCTCTTCTAGTGCTGATGAGATGTCTACTTGATATACTTACCCTTTATCACTCTGGACAAAAAGGGAAAATAGTTTTGGATATGAGAATATTCATACTAATAGGGGGAGGGTTAGTATAGGATCTTTTTGATAGGAGGAGTGTTCATATTTTGAGGGATGTAGTGATGACTTTTGTATCTTTTTCTTTTCTCTCTGTTTTAGATACATTGTTCATGTACCTTAGATCTTGTGATCATGTTGTGATAGCAAACCTTGTACTTGTTAATATATATACATTTGAGGTTATTATTACAGTTTTTTTACCTATCTTTATATGTGTTGTTTCTTTTATCTCTTTATGCATATGTCTCTTGTTTAATGTATGCAATCTTATATTTCTGTTTCACACTAAGATGCCTTGATGAGTTTTGTTTAAAGTGTTTCAGAAATACAAGTTGTCAAAGACTTCTTGCCATAAACTCTCTTCTTGCAAAATTTTTCAAGAGTTTGTGTTAGGATAAATTTTATTGTATTGAACAAGTAAATATGAGTTGAGTGATTTATGACTTCTCTCATATGTTCATTTGTTTATTGTGGTTTTGTCACGGATTGCCAAAAAGAGAGATTGTTAGGACATATGTGATTCATGTTAGGAATATATGTCAACATATTATGTAATTGGCTAATTTTTTGACAAAACGCACTTTTCTTGTAATTGGGTAAATCTAGGATGTGTTTAATACTTCAAGGAACAAGGTTTCAAGTTCAAGTGTTAAAACCATGCAAGTCTGTCCAAAAATCAAGTAAGAAAGTGCTAGATTTTAAATCTTGACAGCTAGTATTTATTGAGATTTAAAAGCTGATAAACCCTGTGGCTCGACAGTTATCTCAATAGATGGCTATCTATCGAGGTTTGTGAAACTCAGTTTTTCAGAACAGTTTTTCATCCAATTCGTGAGCATGTGTTTAGGTCTTCTTTTCTCACAACCTTAAATATATATAATGATTATTTTAAGAGCCGTCAAAGGTGACATAAGTTGCACAAGTGTAAAGCAAAGTTTTGTTCATGTAAATTGTGACCAGAGACAGAGTTTGCCCTAGTTCATCTTGAAGAAGTTGTTATATTTGTACATCTTAGGGTTTTGTAATCAAGCAACTTCATGATCTTCATCGTGTGATGAACAAAAAAACTTTGCAGTCAACATCCTTCTCAAGTTGGTGATCAAGTCGCGTACTGAGATCCGTGCATCTTTTGGTTAGTCACGTACTAGAAGTCGTGCAATAAAAGAAGAGATTATCACTACAGAACAAATCCAATTGAGTATTGAGGTAAAGATTCAACTGTAGATTGGTATAAGGCACTAAGATTCCTTTACTTGTAATCGCTTGTTGTGATAATAGTGAATTCTTGAAAGTGGTGACCTTAAAACCACCCGATGAGGTTTTTGCTGTGTAAGTTTTCCCCATTCGTAAACAAATCACCGTGTCATTTAATTTCCGCTACATATTTAGTTATTGGTGATTTGTTTGTGCTGTTACATGCATTGCATGTTAATTTGATTGATTAATTAATTTAACTTGGCTAATTAGTCAATTAATCCATTACAAGGAGTCTATATGTTTTTGGCCTATCATTTCAAAATCATTAATCTCAAATTAGAGTTTATGGTTTTCTCCCAAAATAATATCTCATTGGTTTTGTTCAAGGCATTTCCACTTAGCTAGTATTTATTTGCATCAATCATTTTTAAAATCCCTTTAAATTTTGCTTGTGTCTGTACTTAGTGTCAATTACTTTCTCCATGAATAATGTTTGGTTACAAACTTAGTTATAACCAATGACTACAACTCCACTCAATATCTTTTTATTGAATATGAATTTTGATAAATCCACCATTGAATTACATTTTCTTCTTATATCCTTCATGCTCAAAAATTTTCTAGATTATCGAAAATTAATAGTTATATCATCAAATAAATGTTTAAATTTCAAAATTTCAAGTTTTTGTAGTTATAAATTAAATTAAAACTAACTTTATAGATTGAATAGTAGCATCTTATTAGCACGAAATTTGACATGCATATTAAGAACATAAAGTACATGTGATCCAATAGTTAAATTTTCAAAATATATAGACATGTTGATTTTTTTAAAGGTTGTGGTAGCCAATTGCTACAACCAAATTTTGTCCTTTGTTTATAGTAATTTCTAAGCCTCGTTAAAAGAGGAAGGTTGTGAAAGATTAATGGACAACAAAGAATTTAGTCCCACTATTATAAACAGATCCGCTTCAGAGACTTGTTAGGGCATCTCCTACTAGCAAAATGTTGCATCGAACCTCAAATGTAATAAAAAGTGAGCTAGGGCTAGCTACAGTGTTCCTTGTAAGCAATGCGCTACATCGATGTTTAGGTATGGTGAAAAATGGACAAAAGTTCCAACACTTTGATGGTCGTGTTGGTAAAGAAGTTAGTTCAAGAGAATATGATTTGTATAAGTACTTGAAATATGTTGGTAAAGAAGTTAGTTCAAGAGAATATGGCTTGTATAAGTACTTGAAATATGAGGTCTTTAATCCAAAAACAAATGAAAATAGTAGATACTATGACCAAGAGGAGAATAAACATAACATTTGTCCTTTGATGTATGCCTTTTGTAAATGATATAGCTTTAGTGAATAAAATTAAATGTAGTGTTAAGGCCAAATAAAAATTGACAAGACGCTCTAGAATGTAAAGACTTTTAATTAAGTATGACTAAAACACAATAAGTGGAGTGTAAGTTTAATAAATGTAGAAACATAGATGAACAAGCAATAAGACTCAGTGGTCAAGAAATTATAAAGTGAAATAGCTTTTGATTATCTTGGATTAATAATTCATAAAAATCAGGAAATCGAAGAGGGTGTGAATCATAGGTTTAAGAGCAAGGTGGATGAAATGGAGAAGTGCCAGGATTATTGTATGATTGTAAAATACTAAGTTAAAGGGAAGATTTTATAAAACTTCCATAAAAAGCTAGCCATGCTTTTTGGTTCTGAATGTTGGGCTCTTAGGAAGTAACGCATTCATAAATGAGTGAATAGCTAAAATGAGAATTCTAAAATGGATAATTGAAAATACATGGAAAGATAGGATTCATAATGAGAAAATCCGCCTAAAGATGAGTGGCCTTATTAATGAAAAGATAAGGGAGAGTCACTTGACATGGTTTGGTCATGTTCCATATAGAGCAATTAATGTGCTGGCAAACAAATGGTAAAAGAATACCAAAATTAGCATTAGTAAAAGAAGTAAAAAAGAACATGTCAATTAAGAAAACAATAAGAAGTACGATTTCAATTTACAGATAGAATAGAATGGTAGAAAAAAATACTTGTGACAAATTCTAACAAACTATTATAGATCTAAAGCGAAACCCAAAAAATTTAGGATTAGGGCTTTGTTTTTGTTGTTGTAATCATTTAGAATTCCAACCATTTCAAGCAGCCCAAGACTCGTTTAGGCAACAAAAGAAATTACCTTGAGAAAAGAAGGGAAAAGAAACTTCAGATCTAAGCTTGTCCAATACTTCTGGTCTCACATTCAAAGGTGGAGATGAGAGATTTTATTCATGAGTGTTGGACTAACCAAGTGTTTTGACTGAAAAATGAATTAGGGATATCAAATTAAATGTGCAAAGCATATTTAGTGTTGGTAAAAGCGAGGGGCGCACTTAAGCACAATGGGCTCTTAAAGCCCAGGCACAAAGCGCAAGCGCGCACCTGATTGAAGTGAAGCGCACATTTTTAAAAAATTATTATTAATGAGAAATGAAACAATCAAATGATTAAATTATTATATAAATTGAAATAAAACTTTTTATATAATTCATATAACATTTTGATATGCCCTACTTTTGCAATTTTAACACAAAAATTGTAAGTCAAGTCATTTTATTTTTTTGGATAGGCTAGATATCAGTACTTCCATGTAATATCCTTTCTTAAATCTCCTATATCTATTGTATGGACACAAGTTGCACTAAACCCCAGTAGCACTAAGGAAGCCAGCCCAAAAGGCCTTAAGCAATGAATTTATAGAGAGTGAGTTTCGAATCTAAGTCTATAGACACTGAGTAACGTGAACTTCAAGCCAGATCACAAGACGCATACATAACACATTTACGTAACTAAAAGCCGTTAGTATATAAATGCCGAGGACAATAACTGAGTATTTTCTACAATTCTCTGCTATGTGTGTTGTGTGTTCTATCTCCTCCCCCCTTTACTTTCTTTACCATTCGCCTTTTATATCACCTTCCTCCTTCTCCTCTCTCTTTCACGTGTGGACCAAAGGCTTCTTTTAGATATTTGTCCCATCATCCTTTTTCCCAAAGCCCTTGGCGGTAGCTATAAAACTGAATTCTAATACTCAGGCGTCATTTCTCCATTAATGCAGCTAGAGGAGTAGTTGCAGAGCTCTCAATGCGATGATAACAACTTTACCCTAGATATTTCATATCCCCTTTCCTCATCTTTTACTTTCACTTCCTTTGCCTCTGCACTCAAGATCTTCAGTAATGATGCCTTTAAACTGCCAAATCACCCTTCTCCTCCTCAGCCACTAGTAGCCAAGGACATTACCGTCCTCGGACGTCATGCTTTATAATGTTTTGGTCAGACATGACCTCTTCCTCCTTTTACGATGTTTCATGGATGGGCCTTCCTACGTTCTCGGACCAATACACGGTTGGGTTGAGTTTTCAACCTTACAAGCATTCTTAAGTTGGCCCAACATATATCCTGGGCCCATTGGCCCTACATCTGTAATGCCCTATGACTAATTAGTAATATTAGTTAATAATTTAATCACTTAATAACTATAACTCTGTATGAATTAGTTTGCTATGTTCAAAATCAACCACTAAAGTAACCAAACAATTACCACATATATTATATCATACGTTTTTGTTTTTGTTTTTGTTTTTTTTTTTTTTTTTTTCATGAATGAGCTAAGAATATGAGGACATTGCAACATGGTAATTGGTACCAAGGAGCTAGGTGGGTTACTATTTCAAGGAGAAAAATTAAAAATAGAGAAGATCTGGGAGATTGCGGGTTGGGTTTTAGAATAAGTTATACTCAAAATATTTTTTTTTGATAAATAATTTACACTAAAAATATACAACATCAATGGTTTGTATCAATAATGTCAAGATCCTATAGCTTTAATTCAATTTTGGTTTTTTTTTTTTTTGAAAAATATAAAAAAGCTCCAAAAAGCGCGCTTTGAGCTTTTTGAAAAAGCGCAAAAAAGTGTGCCTAAAACGTGCTTCTTTGAATGAGCTTAACTTTTGAGGCAAAAAGCGCTGGAGCCTTGGGACTTTGAGCTTTGACCTTAAGCGCGCTTTTAACAACACTTTATTATTATTACATACTCAAACAAATTTAAAATGTAGCCATTTGTACCTAGGATCGGCCACGTTCAAAAGAAAGACTTGGCTCGCTTATGAAACCAAACTGAGAGTGAGAGTTAAACAATCTGACTTACAAACAAGGTCTAGAAACAGGCACCAAAGCTTGAAACTTTTCACACCAATGACAAACACATCAATGATCTTTAACAATTTTGTCTACATGGAAACAATATGTAAATATTTTTGTTATTAAATTTAAAAGAGACAATTGTCAATTCCTTTTTTTTATTAGCCAGTTACTCGTGCACCCATGAGTCTCGAACTCACAATCTCATCCTTCAACTTGTTCTTATACCATTTGATCTAGAGTTAATTGGAGGCCATTGTCATTTCCCAAGTAAAATACAAAGGACATTTATAGTTTCAACAGTACAACCAGATACCTATAATAATAAACAACAGAAAAATTATTTTGCTAGTCATACATAAGCCTTTTTATTTTCATTTATCATAAAATGAGCAGCGATGTCCCACACAGAAAAACATATGGAACAGCAGAAACTGAAGCTTCATAAATCTCAATTGCATTATAATTATAGTTCCTTTAGCTAACAACAAAACATTTTCACCAGACTTTATTCTGGAAAACAACAGAAAAGTACTCATTGCCTATGTAGGTATCCGAATAACAATCAGCAGTTCTCACAAGAGTAAAGAGCCAACAGCAGCGTCTCATACATTGGTAGTCCCATCTTCAGATGCAGCACTTCCTCCATCTACAAAAAAGAGAACAGGAGTTAACTTTTGTTCCCTTGTGAGAAAATATAATATGGTAAAGTATAGTTGTAAGCAAGTATTCAGCAAAAAATGTTTACAGTTAGGCACACCTTCACCACCTGCTGGAGCATAGGGAGACTTCCGGTATCTTGTTTGCTGTTGTGTGGGCTAAAAAAATAAAGCACCAAGAATAACGTTTCATAAGTATCATAGAGATTTCAGAATAGAAATAAAAGTAAACTCATTTTAAATGTTAATTCTTGTATGTTGATATAATAGGTAAACATGTCCAACTAGTTCTTTTTAAGCTGATCCATAATGCTACCATTAGATAGGCATGCTGACAGTAGCCTACTCAACCCATTTTAGCAATTCAATCATTCATGTTGGACTTAACACTTTGCCTCAATCCCGAATCATATAATCATACCTTTCTTGCATGCAAGATGCCCCTTGTGCATACAATTTTGCACTGACTCGCATGCAAGAATCATGCAAATAGATACAAATCATACAAGGTTGCCTGTTCATGTGTGCGTGTGTTACACACCTAATGTTGTTAAAAGTGAAAACTGGCCTCAGGGTACCAAGTCTGTAAATGGCCCACAGGGCACTAAAAGGGTGCCTGCCCAAGTGAAGATAACAATGTCTAAACATGTGCAAATATTATAAATTCAAATTATAACTTAAAAGTAATAAACTGGAATCTTAATGAATTGTTTTCCAAAAATGTAATGTATTCATTTACAACTTGGCATTTTGTTAAAAGGAAGAGAGAGAGAGAGAGAGAGCGAGAGAGAGAGAGAGAGAGAGAGAGAGAGGAAACATTTATGTGTTAAGAGATTTTGACTAAAATAATGGGGAGTTTTCAAAATAAAACAGAAAACCAAAACAAAACTAAATAGAATGATAATAATTTCTAGTAAGTTACCAATTGTCCTAAAAGTTTAAATTATTAGGAAATTGTGAATTTAATTATTTAACCATAATTCTAACACTTCCCCTTGGTCTATACTCTCTCTTAATAAGTGAGGCCCAACATATGAGATTTTCAACATTTTAAATGAGAGGGAGAGGTAGGGATCAAACTTAGGATCTCCTGCTCTAATGCCTTGATAAGTTACCGATTGTTCTAAAAGCATATGCTATTAAGAAATAGTGAATTTAATTATTTAATCATAATTCTAACAATTTCAATTCAATAAAAAAAAAATTACAAAAATGGACCCATTTTATAATTTCTTTACGCTTTATAGAGTAAAATGAATAAAATTTGGGGTATAAAATGCATGTTGGGGAAAAAAAAAAAACCATTTAACAGAAAATGTAAAACAAAATGGCTAAGAGCAATTGCCATGGAGATCAAGTCAACGCAGAATTGGACGAAGAAAAGCAAAATGATAAATTACAATAACCTCCCTTAAGGTTTTGGAAAATGTCAAAAACTCTCTCCTATTTTTTTAAAATGACACTTATTCCCTTGTGGTTATTATTATTTTTTCTAAATTTTCTTATCATATAACCAATCCAGTTACTAAACAATCTTTTAGAGGTCATTGTTTGATGTGGTGTATTTGGTAGGAGAGTAACAACCGGTGTTTTGAAGACTCTAAAAAGACTATAGCCAACTAATAACTTTTCTTCTTTAAAACACTATTAGATTGGATATCAATCATATGAAGTCATTCTATTTTCAGGTTTATGATTTGATGGATGCTTGCAATTTGTGTATTTGATTGTTTTGGTCTCTTTCAGTATACTTTCCATATATTTGGGTGACTTCTTCTTATGACTTTGAATAAAATTTTCTTTACTTATCAAATATATATATATATATATATATATACTTTTCTTCTTTTTTTTTGAGGTTATTCTAGAAGAGAATTTAATTTGAAAATTGTATATTTTGACTCAATTTGTAATGGTCATAAAGAATTATTTGTTATACAAACCACAAACTCAAGGAGTGGAGTGTCATTTATGGAAAATAAGAGGGGAAGTTTCTAACATTTTCTCAAACCTCAGAGCAAAAGCTCCATAGACAATAATGCATATCACCAAAAGGGATTTTTTTTTTTTTGGCCCCACTTGAGGAACCTAGAGGGAGAGAGATGAGAAATCAAGACAAAACAAATTTGAGTGCCCCACACCTTCATTTTATGATAAACTAAATAAATTGGCCAAGCAGACTTAATCATCTTTCTTTTGAAATATTTTTTATAGGGTGCACTTTGTCCTCCCATAAAATATAGGGAATTTTACTGAGGCACTCAGCTCAAGCACCTGAGACTTTATGTAACAAACTCTTAACCACCAAAGGCAAGCACCTCAATAAAGGAACCTCACCTTGAGGCTTCAGAAGTGCCTTAGTGATGCCTAGCCCAGGCACTAGAATGATGCGAGCGCCTAGCTCACCTTTGAAAACACTACACACACCCTTCCCATATGATTTTTTATTTTCTTAATTACAGTTTAATAAAATTCTAGAATATGTTTCAAATTAAAACTATAAAATTAGCCATTCAAGAGTCTAGGCAAGGATGATATGAAGTATGGACACTCTGGAACCATAAACATGGTAGCAAGGTTAGACCACATAAAATGTGAATTGTTCACATAAATTTTGTGCACCAGCAGGAAATTGTGGGACCTCCGACCTTGAGCCAGGAACAATTTGGAAGTCACTACTGGATAGCAAGAACTAGATAAATGAAGATCATACTCTTAAAAAATTTAAATGGAGCAGGTGTCAGGATTGAGCTCATACAGCAAACGTGAAATTATGGTAGCCTAATTTAAGAATAAAAAGGGGCTTATGAGTTCAAAGAAAATTACCTACCAAATAAAAAATAGCAAGAAGGACATTGAAGCCACTGCAATCCTAAAGCCCATCCACTTTTCTGATAATATCAAGAGTGTCTTCAAATATTGCACAGGCAATGCATTCATCTGAGTTAATGTTTTGCTCAAAGGCATCCCACACACAATGCAACATTATCTCAGGAAGTTCCTGACTTCCTTAAACAATATTTCCATTTTGGACACGCTTTACTTGAAACAATTAGAGAAAAATAAATTAAGGGATAATTACAGTAAACCCACCTGTGATTAGACCCATTTTCACATTGCCTACCCGTGGTTCAATCATTTACACTTTGCCCACCTGAGGTACCTTTCGTTAGGGATCTGTTACCCACCTCTCCCTTTGCCGTTAGAAAAACACATTTTTATGAAAAAACAAACATAACAAGGATCAAAAACAGGGATACAGAGGCTCTACCAGACGAGTGGATGTCAAACCTGAGTTCTCTCAAGGAACTAAGCATAAGAGGAGGCCCGAAGCTGAAATCTCTATCTCTAGCTGTGCCCCATCTCACCTCACTCGAGAGCTTGGAGATTGGTGATTGTGAGCTGTTTGATTCGATTAGTGACATGGGTGATGATGGCATCGAATGGCAGCATCTTAAATGCCTAAGTTCTCTGCGTTACAATAGCGTTCCGAATTTGAAGTCTATTCCTTCCGGGCTTCAACATGTTACTGCTTTGTGAAGGCTTGAGATTTCTAATTGCCCCAATTTGACGATTTTCCCAGAGCTCACCTCAGTTGTATACCTGAAAATTTCAGAAAGCCCCAATCTAACATCAATTCCCGATGGGATTAGTAATCTCACGTCCCTTGAAGAACTTCACATTTTCGGTTGTCCAAATCTCAAATCACTTGCTAATGAGATGGTTTCTCTCAAGTCTTTACAAAAGCTATTTACTATACGTTGTCCTGACTTAGTGAAAAGATGTGAAAAAGGAATTGGGGAAGACTGGTTCAAAATCGCTCACGTCCCTGTTTTCAAAATTTGGGATTGATGATTTTATATGCTGAAAAAATGTGAACCCGTCCATTTTTCAGTCAGTTCCTCCCGGTCTGGATCTTTCTTCTTGACCCACTTCGACTTTGACAATGTTGTTTTTGTTTCACTGTTTGGACGTTTCTTGTTCTTGATGGTAGAGGATCTCGTGGATCTGGCTTGTGTGGCTTTTACCGGAGTAGATTCAGGTTCCATAGGTCTGGATGATGAAGGATGGGATTTCACTGGTGGAGTGGATTTTAGCTTATTCTTCAGATGGAACTTAGTTCTCCCCCTCCTTCTTCTTCTTGTTCGCCTTCATCATCATTAGAGAAAGTTTCTTCTTCTTCTTCAGTAGAAGATGAAACAGCCGATGGATCATCCAGATGAAAAGTTATTTCATTGAGCCTTTGATCTGTGTGCTATTGTGTTTTGTTCTCAAAGAACTTCTTAAGCAATAAAAAATTTTAACTTTTTGATCCTTGTTATGTTTGTTTTTTCATAAAAATGTGTTTTTCTAACGGCAAAGGGAGAGGTGGGTAACAGATCCCTAACGGAAGGTACCTCAGGTGGGCAAAGTGTAAATGATTGAACCACGGGTAGGCAATGTGAAAACGGGCCTAACCACAGGTGGGTTTACTGTAATTATCTCATAAATCAAGAAACAAGTTCTCATTTGTTTCTTGATATCCAGTATATGTAAAACTATAGTTCTTATCCAAAAAAAAACTATAGTTTCTTTATCAACTTTCCTTTCTTCAAATCAAAATATTTTATAATTAGTGAATTCTCCTCCTTTTGACCCCTGTCTCCTACCAATTAAAGTATGCTTTTAATTCAACTGTTCTGCATCCAAGAGTCTGGAAGTGAAGTACCTTCTGTAGCTACCAGTTTGACGTTCAGTGGTAACAAGACGTCAACACTAATTATTTTACAATTAGTGAATTCTCCTTTTCATGGTCTCTTTCCTCTTCCACTTAAAGTATGCTATTGAATTATCCATTCTGCATCCAAAAGTCTAGAAATGAAATGCCTTTCATACCTTCTTGAGCAGTTTGAAGTTACGTAGGCCACATAAGGTCTAGGTCAATAACGTGGAATTTGGCCACTTCTATCTCCCATCAAATCTGTGCTCCCAACTTGCTACCTAACCCTATACTGCACATGCAACTGGCTAGGTACTAGCATGCTGACACACAATTCCAACATATAGTTTGGTTTTTATTTATATATTAAATACTCCAAAACTTGGATGACCATCTACATCCTAAAGAGAAAAATGCTTTCCAGATTGACTAACATTCAAGAAAAATATTATATCTGGGAGCCAAGTTTGTGAGCCTGTTCGTAATAAATAAACACCATACGCCCATCCTAAATCCGACTGAAAATTCTGACCCATGACTTGATAAACCCTCCTAATTGATTAGAGGAGCTTGGTGAGTGGTTCTTATTTCAATATAACTTCCATCTTGCACCACTAGATGACAATTGACAATTTCAGTATGGTACCTTACACGGTCTTTTACAAGCAGCAAAAATCACAGAATTCAACTTTAAACGCAGAAACTCAGGAAATATATCAATCTGAGCTCTACAACAATCTCACTCAAAAAGGTAAACGCCTATCATGCAGTTTAGCAAGTAATAGCAGCAGTATCTACAAATTATTGACCATTGCAATGCAAAAGGAACAGAAATCCTTGCAAACTAAGCACAACCTAAATAAGAAAAAAAGTCAAATTAAACTAATACCTGCAATTTGGGCCGAAGGGCTTCAAGTGGTCCTTTGGGCTTCTCGACACCTTGCTGTTATCATCCAAAGCATAAAAGATATTAGTAAGTCAACTTAATGCATGTTTTTCACTTTTGTCAAGAACAAGAAAAATGATTAAGATAATATGCCTACCTTTCCCAAAGCCCAATCAGCAGAATCAAAGTAAGCACGTTCATGGTCCTGACATCACAGCCAAAACTTTTAAAGGAAAACCAACTCAAATGGATAACTCTTCCAAATTCCAATTGACAAAAGCCATAAGTAATTTCAAAATCAAAAATCACCTTAGAAATGAGTGGCGGTTTCTTGGGCACTATTCCACCGTATTTCTTCTTTACTGCTGCCTCCTACAAAAATCATAATCTGAGTCAACCATAAGCTTAAGAAATTGTCTCAATTACAAAATACCATGTAATTAAACGCTTTCCATGAATGCAATATTCGGTCAATTATAGATCAAGTGTGTAAAGAAATTTAGAATCTGAACACAACCTCCTCTTGAGATGACGGCATAGATTTTTCAGACTCAATGGGGATATCTCCATCCACTCGTTCTTTCTCCTTGAGATCCTCCACACCTGACATAATGACCTTGCACCACTTAACCAAACAGCTGCATCAGCAAACCAGTTGTACTCATGAAAATTTTGGTAGAATTATTAAATTGTGACATCCTGTCTGACAGATGCTAAAGGACACAAAGAAAATTTTCTGATATTAAACCAATTGAGGTGATTCACAAGGTATAAAGAAGAGATAGAATCATAAATCTTGGGAGGTAATTAAAAGGCATAAATAAGAGTTGCCATGTATGCTAGGCTCCTTTGGGGTCAGCCCACTTCCATGGCATATGGCAGTGACATTGCATATCTATTCCAAAAAAAGAAATGAAATAAAAATCAAAAGAGGGGAAAAGACACATTCTTAAATCAGGTCATACCTAATGCACAATAATTCTACTTATGTGGGACTGGGAGAGGTGGTTGGTGGGCAAATCAAACCCATGACACATCCCTTGGGAAAAAGGTACTTGCCATCACACCAAGGCCTTACCTTTAAGATGTTGGCCAAAATAGAGACACAGTCTTAAACAAAGGCTTTTTTTGAGCTCGATGTTAGCCAAAACAGAGGTCATCAACAGAAAAAACTATATTGTCTCAGTCTTTATGTCCTTCAGTACATGATTTTGAAATACGATGGTTCCTCTGAATTGAAATAAAGCAGTAAGAAAATTTAGAAAAAAAATATAAAAGAGCTGTGAGGGCCACAAAAGCCACATAACCCTAAGTAACAAAATGAAACTATGTTAGCATCTACATTTTCTTTTTCTTTTAATATATGAGTTTTGGCTCCAAAAGGGAGGGGGAAGGAGAATTTCATGAGGTTGTTCCCAGGTCAATTGTAGGGTTATGATTTTTTATTTTTTATATTTTTTATGATTGGTTCCTTGGGTTATGATTTTTGATAAGTAATAATGATTCATTGATAAAAAAAGAGAGGAACATAACACCCCAGTATACAGGGAGTATGCAGGGGAAGCAAATCAAAAACGAACATTACAAAAGTCAAGAAAATCCAAAAGAGAAGAAAAAGCATGATTTCTCCACACGGAGAGCCATTCAAGAAAGGTTCGGAGGAAAAGAAGCTTGAGATCCGGCAAGGAACACTCAACATCTTCAAAGCATCTGCTATTTCTTTCCTTCCAAATACATCACATCAAACAAGAAGGAACGGCCTTCCAAAAATCTCCATTACGATGACAACCAAAAGGACCTTGCCAACAAGCCAGAAGACCAACAACCGACCTAGGCATAAACCAACAAACTCCAAATAAACCAAAAACCATATCCCACAAATCCAAAGCAACTGGGCAATGGAGGAAAAGGTGATCGACACTTTCACTATTGCACTTGCACATATAACACCAATCTAAAATGCAAATCCTTCTTTTCCTTAAGTTGTCAATTGTCAGGCATTTACCCAAGGCTGCGGTCCAAACGAAGAAGGCCACTCTAGGGGGAATCTTTTGCTTCCAAATGCTTTTCCAAGGAAAAGCTGATCACTATGACCAACTAAGAGATGGTAATAAGCACTAACCGAGAACCCCTTACTTTTACAAGGCAGCCAACAACACTTGTCCTCCCCAAACCCCTTTACGGGAGTGCTATAAATGGAATTGATAAAGTTCCTGAAAGCTTCCAATTCACGATTATGCAACTCCCTACAAAACTGTAACTCCCAATGGAGGATTCCATTGGTGTGCCTCAAAAGATCCGCTACACTTGCCTCTTTGCTACGGCAAATCCTAAATAATTCAGGATAGCGGACAGCGAGAGAAGAGGATCCACACCAGTGAGAGAAGAGGTTCCTTGGGTTATGATGATATCAACATTATAAAAATGTGGTACCATCTTGAGAAAGAAGAAGAATACAAATCAATGGATCCATAATTTTAACAACCGCTACAACACATTACAACCCCCTCCCTATAATCTATTTGTTGATGGCAATCAAAACTTTAACCCAACAGCCAATAATATATCCTAGCATTCACAATATGCTATCAATTTTCGGAAATCCCTTTAAATTCTAAAAACAGGAAAGTTTGACAATAAGAAGCACTTAAATCAATTTTATGAAAAATAACGTATCCTAATTATGTAACTCAAAATATTATATACTTCATAACAACAAATCTAATCCACGCGTAAAGTTATAAAAAAAAAAAAAAAAAAATCAACGAAATGTGTACTTCACATAGCACCATCAAACAAGGACACAATTCATAGAACCTGTAGTTACTAAACCTCACTTAATTAGATATTCGTCTCCCTTATTATTATTATTATTATTATTATTATAATTTTGAAATATCAAAATCTTTCGACCTATTTATTGGTAAACGAAAATCCTATACGAAAACTCAGCAATCAAATGACATCTACATATCTTAATTAACTTCTTCTTCTGTTTTTATTTTTTATTTTTTATTTTTTTTAAATTGCCTCAGGTTCAAGCTTATAAGGGACCTGAAATTTTAAATTAAAAAAAAAAAAAGACCAGCACTAGCTTTGTAGAGTTTATAATTCAAAAATATATTCCTAAAAATGGAAATTCGATGAATGATTTTTCTTTTAACAATCATGATTAAGCAGCACAAATAGATAGATAACAAGAAATGAGAGATATGCAAAAGAAGTAATAATGAATTGAAACAAAAGAAGTAAATATTATTAAGATTCAGGTGGATATGCAAATTGCAAAGCAAGCGATCCATTTATAAGACACAGAGATAGAGATTCAGCAGAAGAAACGAACTAGAACGTACAAAAAAGCACGGGATGTAAATCTCAGAGAGAGAAATGAATTACCGACTAGAGAGAGAGAGAGAGAGAGAGAGAGAGAGATCGACGGTAAACTCTGGCTTTGGATGCGAATGCAGAGAGAGAGAGAGAGAGAGATAATGGAAGATCCAATCAAAGAGGTGCGTCCCTCAGTCGGGCGATGACGTGGTCGGGATATCTTCCTGAGGCCTGGATGTTATTTTTATTTTTAACAGACCACTGTGTATTCTTTATTTTATTCTTTACCATTTTGATGACTATAATTGTAAAAACTTATAAACCACAACTGGGTTCAAAGCCACGCGGTTTGGCTGGACAGAAACAGATTCTTTTATTACAAAACAGCTAAGATATAGATTTTTGTTTTTTGAGAAGGGAGATATAGATAAATTAGAAAGAGACAGAAAGAAAAATAAAATAAAGTAATATATATATATATAGGGATAATTACAGTAAATCTATTTGTGGTTAGGCCCGTGTTCACTTTGCCTACCTGTGGTTCAATTATTTACACTTTACCCACTCGAGGTTAGTTCCGTTAGCCTTCCGTAACTCACCTCTCCGTTTGCCGTTAGAAAAACACATTTTTAGACAAAAAGAAATATAACAAGAATAAAAAAGTTAGGGTTTTTCATTACTCATGAACTTCAATAAGAACAAGGTTGCCCTTCGATCCGAACCACATTAACACACTCCACAGTCCACAATTAGACATCTTACAATGTTAGGTCTGATCCCAAAATAGCAAAAAAATAACAATAAAAGACAAGAAAAAGAAACCCTTTTGTGGGAAAAAATGGAGAATGAGATGAACACAAGGATCAGGCTTCAAACTAGGAGTTGAGTTGAGCGGCGGCAACAACAGTAGTGGCGGCAGAGGTAGCAACTACAACAGCAGCAACATCAATTAAACCCACAAAACCACAGAAGACACTACAATAGCAGTAACCCACAACCACCGATCAACTCAAGCCAGCATCGATCAAACCCAACGGCAGCATTGATCAACCCAAGCCACCATACCCACGCCTGTAGCAACCCATAACCACCGAGAAAGCCACCGATTTAAACCCACTAAAATCGCCGCCACACACCTAAGCAACCCGACTTAAACCCACCGATTTTAATGTGGTTCGGTTCGGCGGTCTATGTCAGATTTTGTGGCTTTAAGGGATTGGAGCTGGTGGAGGATCCGAGAGGCTCCGACTTCGATCTCCGCTGATCTCTGTGTTGCCAAGCTTGCCCTTCGCCGAAGCTGTGTTGATCTGTGGTTGGGTTGTGGGTTAATCTGATTTTGTTGCTTCTAAAGACCCAAAACTGGGTTTGCCATGTCCAAATTTGACTCTCTCTTTCCCCAATCCACCAACAGTAGCAAACCCAACCACCAAGCAAATGAGAGACGAGAATGGTTGGGTGGCTTACCAGAGGGACTTGCCGCTGCCAGTGGCCATGACCACTTAATGCCATTTCGAAGTTTTTAATAAAGCAAATGAATAAACTTCTTCCAAGGCCATCGCATGATGGTGATTTTAAAGTCTAATCTCTATATGTAACTTGCAATGCTATGGAAAAATAGCAAAATGGTAAAAGGTTGGTAAGGTTTTTTAGTGAAACCCAACCACAGTAGCAAACCCACCCCTAATTCCAAATTCGAACCCACTTTGAATCCCAACCACAGTGGGGAGCTTTGTTCCTGTAGAAGTTCTTAAGCAATCATAACCCTAGTTTTTTTATTCTTGTTATATTTATTTTTGTCTAAAAATGTGTTTTTCTAACGGCAAACGAAGAGGTGGGTTACGGAAGGCTAACGGACCTAACCTCAGGTGGGCAAAGTGTAAATGATTGAACCACAGGTAGGCAAAGTGAAAACGGGCCTAACCACAAGTGGGTTTACTGTAATTATCCCATATATATATATATATATATATATATATATATGATGGGAGTTGATAAAATATAGCTGCAAATTTGTCCATGGAGATTGTCTAGGACGAGTGAGGTCCTTGGACGAAGTTTTGCATGGTC
Source organism: Castanopsis chinensis (assembly GCA_032878915.1). Classification (NCBI taxonomy): domain Eukaryota; kingdom Viridiplantae; phylum Streptophyta; class Magnoliopsida; order Fagales; family Fagaceae; genus Castanopsis; species Castanopsis chinensis. The sequence goes on along the minus strand of JAVQMG010000116.1, from coordinate 3,911,500 downwards.
TTGATCAACATCATGGCAAGTCGTCTAAGGGAACCATTCACCTCGTTCACAAGAGTTTCATTCGTACATGAACCTTTTGTGGACAAGGTATACACGACTTGAGGGCCTCAGGATAAGGTATGCACGACTTGAGGGCCTTAGGATGAGGTATGCATGACTTGAGGGCCTCAAGACGAGTAATTCTGGACTAGCCATTGACACTTGGGAAAATTCATGTGCAGAACAGCTCTGTATCATACGTGTAACTCCTAGTCACCATTACACGTAAAAAAATGTAACTCTTAAATAGTTGAGGAAGTTACACATATCTCCTCAAATTAGGGGAAGGTTACAAATTTAATAACTGCTTTTAGGACACTGTATAAACATTTAATCAGACCAAGCAAAGGTACGTTTTATGATTCGTAAAAAGTTGGAACTCAAAAAAATAACATAGAGAAAATTGACTTTGTCATCGGAGGGTTATTGGCCGGCAACCCCGGTCACCTTTGATCACAGTTTCTTCTTCTTTTTCAGGCCATCAAGACAACCGGTAGTCTTCTCTAATCTGAAGCATCCAGCCTACGGATTTTCTTCGCATCATCAGTTGGCGCCATCTGTGGGAATCTCTAAGAAAATAATTCTTGTGTTCTTTTCGCTCGATCGTCGGTTTGTAGCGATTTACCTTTCCCAGACAAAAGGCTGAATGGTTCGGACAAGATCAAGGGCTACTAGCCCAGGCCACCAAAAGAGTAGGGATGCTTCTAGTAATCCCTACTGCGACCGTCAGTCAGCGCTTGTTGGGCAACCGCCTTCTGTTCAACATATCCAGTCCATGGTTGCCGCTATGGCGGAACTAACCAGCCAAAATCAGGAGTTGGACAAGGAGATCAACTTAAGAAGGCCACACCATGAAAGGCATGCAGAAGGACGAGCCCAAAGTCAAGAAGGTAAAGGAGAAAACGTTGAATCTGAGGGTCAGTCAAGGGGTACTGCTTTAAGGAGAGTGCCATAGTTGGAGAGGGAAATGGACTTAATGAGAAAAGCTATGGATGAAATGAAGGAGAATATGAGGCGGACGAACCCCGTAGAAGACTTGGTTCACCGAACGGACTCCCCTTTTACGACTTCCATCAATAGTCATCCCTTACCCCCGAAGTTTAAAATGCCTTTCTTGGATTCATACGATGGAAATCGTGACCTGTGTGATTACATTACTACTTTCAAGACCACCATGCACCTTCAAGGAGTTCTGGATGAAATTATGTGTAGAGCATTCCCTACCATACTTAAGGGACCAGCGAGGGTGTGGTTTAGCAAATATCCCCAAACTCTGTCGGATCATTCGAGGAGTTGAGTTAGATGTTTATCAATAACTTCATCGGAGGACAACGCCACAAGCATTTCTTTTCCAACCTATTAACTATTGAATAAGGGGAGAATGAGAGTTTACGATCCTTCATCACCTGTTTCAACAGAGAGGCATTGACGGTGGATGAAATGGGCGACAAGTTGCTATTGGCCGCCTTCTATAATGGGGTCAATTCTGATTTGTTCATTCATAAACTCTACGAGCAAGAGCCTCAGACCATGGCCGAACTTGTCCATTCGGCCCAGAACTTCATGAATGCTGAGGACGCGATTATAGCCAAGAAGAGGAAAAGAGCAGAACGTTCGGAAGGTCACCCATGTCATCCTGATCAAGATCTTCGTCCCAAGAAGGCTCGGGCAGATGAGAAAATGGATAGAGACAGTAAAAAGGCAAGTTCCTCAACAAGAAGTCAGCAGTACACTCCCTTGAATACTTCATTAGAGCAGGTGCTTATGCAAATCAAGGATGATCCATCCTTGAAGTGGTCAGAGAAAATGAAAGGAGATCCTAACAAGCGCAATAGGAACAAGTATTGCCGCTTTCACAAGGACCATGGGCAAGACATGGATGAGTGTTTCGATTTGAAGCAACAGATAAAGAACCTCATCAAGCAGGAAAAATTGAGGAATTTCCTTGGACGAGACCACAAGGATGAGAAGTTAAAGGCTAAGGTGGAAGAGTCATCACTACCCCCGCTAGGAGAAATAAGAGTTATTATAAGAGGAACCTCAGCAGCTTAGTCATCCAAATCAAGGAAGACATACCTGAAGGTGGTTCAAAATGTCCAGCTGTCAGGACGTTCTCCTAGGACAAAGGAAGTTGACGAGTAAGCTATCACATTCACGAACGAGGATGTTGGAAGAATTCATCACCCCTACGATGATGCGATTGTCATTACCCTACTCATTGCTGACTATACCACCAGAAGGGTGTTAGTAGATAATGGCAGCTCAACGGACATTCTATATTACCCCGCTTTCCAACAAATGAGGCTAGGACGAGATCAACTTCGTCTAGTGAATTCACCCTTGGTAGGATTTGAAGGGATAAAAGTACAACCGGCGGACACCATTACACTGCCAGTGGTGGTTGGAGCATACCCGTAACAGATAACTAAAGAGGTAAACTTCCTTATAGTTGATTGTTCATCATCATATAATGCTATTATCGGAAGGCCAACTTTAAATAGCTGGAAGGCGGTAACCTCTACCTACCATTTGTCCGTCAAATTCCCAACCGAGTATGGCGTGGGTCAAGTACAAGGAGATCAGTTAGTTGCTGGAGAATGCTACTTGGCTATGTTAGCGATGGACGAGCATGTACAGACAATGAGCATAGATGAGGGAAGAATCACAGCGGAACCCGTTGAGGTGTTAGAAGATGTCCCCTTAGACGATAGCAAATTCGAGAAGTTCACTAAAATAGGGGCGAGCATGGAAGAAGAGGCAAAGCATGCACTGGTCCAGTTTTTGAAGAAAAGCCTGGATGTCTTTGCATGAAGTCATGAAGACATGCCAGGTATTGATCCGAGTGTCATTACTCATCGTTTAAATGTGTGTCCCTTCTCCAAACTAGTGTGTCAGAAGAAGAGAGTATTTGATCCTGAGTGAGACAACGCCATCAAAGAAGAAATCTAGAAGTTGATCACTGCGGAGTTCATCAGAGAAGTTGACTATCCGGACTAGTTGGCGAATGTAGTCATGGTAAAGAAGGCCAATGGCAAGTGGCGAATGTGTGTGGACTTTACTGACTTAAACAAGGCTTGCCCCAAGGACATTTATCCATTGCCATGCATTGACTAACTAGTGGATTCGACGACAGGTCATAGGTTGCTGAGCTTTATGGATGCCTTTTCAGGTTATAACCAAATAAAGATGGATAAGGCAAACCAAGAGAAGACTTCGTTCATTGCTAGCCAATGATTATTTTGCTACAAGGTAATGCCTTTTGGTTTGAAGAACGCAGGGGCGACTTACCAAAGGTTGGTGAACCACATGTTCCGTCCTCAGATTGGGCGAAATGTAGACGTCTACGTCAATGATATGCTGGTAAAGAGTTTGGACGTGGGGAAGCATCTGGACGACCTTCAAGAGACCTTTGATACACTTCGGCGATACAACATGAAACTAAATCCGAGCAAGTGTGTTTTTGGAGTTTCAACAGGGAAGTTTTTGGGGTTCATAGTTTTGCATAGAGGAATTGAGGCAAATCTAGATAAAATCCAGGCAATACTCGACATGGAACCTCCGAAGAACATCAAAGAAGTCCAGTCTCTTACCGGACGAGTTGCTGCCCTCAACAGGTTTGTTTCGAAAGCTATTGACAAGTGTTTGCCATTCTTTAGAATCCTCAGGAAGGCGTTTAAATGGACGGATGAGTATCAGAGGGCCTTTCAAGATTTGAAGACTTACCTCACAACGGCACCGTTGCTAAGTCCATCTGTACTTGGTGAAGAATTGTATTTATATTTGGGGGTGTCCCCACATGCTGTAAGCTCAGCGTTGGTCAGAGAAGAAGGACGGATCCATAAGCCAATATATTATACGAGTCGGGCACTTAGAGAAGCGGAAGGACAGTACCCGATGATGGAGAAGTTGGCCTTTGCCTTGGTCACGGCTTCTAGGAAGCTGAGACATTATTTTCAAACTCATGTTATCATTGTCCTAACGGATCATCTCCTAAAGAAAACAATGAACAAATTGGAAGCCGTAGGGCAGCTAGTCCAATGGGCAGTGGAGCTCAGCGAGTTTGATGTTAAATACCAACCAATGAATGCAGTAAAGGCATAGGCGCTAGCGGACTTCATTGTGGAGTTCACACCAAGCCAAGACGAGCTGGACAAAGATGAAGGAATAAGAAGGTGGGTTGTCAATGTGGACAGATCATCCACGATGTATGCAGGAGGGATTGGAGTTATACTTAAGTCCCCTAAGGGTGATAAGTTGGAGTTTGCAGCCCGCCTACAGTACCAAACTACCAACAATGAGGCTAAATATGAAGCTCTACTCAAAGGGCTAGAATTGGCTAAGTCCCTATAAGCGGAGTCAGTAATAGTCAGAGGAGATTCTCAGCTAGTCATCAATCAAGTGAATGGAATGTGCGATGCCAAGGAAGATCGGATGAAAAGATACCCCAGCAAAGTAAGGAGGCTTGTACAGAAATTTTCAGAAGTGAGTTTTGTTTAACTCCCAAAGGAGGAGAATATGGAAGCAGATGCTTTAGCAAGAGCAGCTTCGGTAGGAGGAGTTATGGACGAGTATGGCAAGGTCCAATACATGTCGAGCATAGACTTCCCAAAAATACAACAAATTGGAGGGGAAGAAAATTGGATGAGTCTAATAATAATTTATCTCAAGGATGGAAGGCTTTCGGAAGACAAGAGCGAAGCTAGAAAACTAAGGGTCAAGACTGCCAAGTATGTCCTTATAAACAAAGTGTTGTACAAGCGAGTCTTTTCTCAGCCCTACCTAAGGTGTCTAGTTCCGGATGAATCCAATTATGTTTTGAGGGAGGTTCATGAAGGAATATGTAGGAATCACTTAGGGACAAGATCGCTAGTCCATAAAATCGTTCGTGGAAGCTACTACTGGCCTACGATTCAAGCAGATGCCAAGGCTTATGTCAAGGTGTGCGACCAGTGTTAGCGCTATAGCAACGTCCCTAGGCAGCCATTGGAGTACCAGACCCCAATGATGGCCCTGTGGGCCTTTGCATAATGGGGACTGGATATCCTAGGTCCTTTCCCTCCGGAAACCAGACAAATGGAATTTTTGGTAGTAGAGATTGACTACTTTACCAAGTGGGTGGAGGCTGAACCCCTTGCAAAAATTACCCGGCAAAACGTTAAGAATTTTATTTGAAAGAATATTCTGTGTAGGTTTGGAGTACCGAGAGTGCTGGTATCTGACAACAGATGAAAGTTTGACAATGCACCATTCAGGGACTTTTGTGAATATTTTAGAATCAAGAATCACTATTCCTCACCCTCTCACCCACAAGCAAATGGACTAGTAGAGGTAGCAAACCGATCCTTATTGAAAATTATCAAGACTCGGCTCGAGGGGGCAAAGGGGATATGGCCAGACGAGTTACCAGGCGTTCTTTGGGCCTACAGGACGACTGTGAGAACCCCAATAGGAGAAACCCCCTTCAAGTTAGCCTATAGAAGTGAAGTGATCATACCTACAGAAGTTCATATGGCTAACCATCGAGTGATGAAGTATCAGGAGGAAGAAAATGAAGAATTGCTTCGTCTTGACCTCGATCTCATTGATGAGGTAAGAATGGATGCAGAGCAGAGGACAGCAAGATACAAGAATCTTATGGCTAGGTAGCATGATGCCATGGTGAAACCTAGGCGCTTTAACGTAGGGGACCTCGTTCTCAAAAGAGTATTCTTGGCAACTAGGAACCCAGCTCATGGAAAATTAGGACCCAATTAGGAAGGACCGTATAGGGTAATCAACTACAAGAGGTAGGGATCATACTACTTGGAAGCTTTAGACGGACGAAAATTAGAGCATCCATGGAACGTGGAACATCTGAGAAGGTACTACCAGTAATATACTTGGACGTGGTAACAGACATGGATTAGGTCCAACTGTGGTGTTTGCTAGTACTAACTATTGTGTTTTTTATTACTATGGTGTATGGTGTGTACTAAGAATAAAAGTGCACTAGTTCTTATACTTTTGCACCGTCTACAGACAAGTTCGTGAAGGACAAGATTATGTATTAAGTATTTTCCCAAGTGCTTTCATAAAGAACTAGCTTCTAAGCAGGTGCAATATTTGTGAACATTGTTTATATAATGATATGGTTTGGATTTTCAATGTATTTTATGCATAAAATCTTACTCCCATGATAATACTCACAAGGAGGTCAAAACCCTAAGACGAATGAAAATCTTTGGATGCAGGGATGTAACGTTCATAAGCTTTCCTCAAGACGAGGATAAAGTAAAAAATAAGCTAAGGTACAAAAACTATATAGTGAAGCACAAGTCCATGGACGAGCATCTGACCAAGACATCCAGGTGTTCTAGGACGAGTCAAACACTAGAAATGTCTGGCAAAAGGCAAAAGCTAAGCCTATGGACGAGGCAAATGTTTGACAAGACTCATCATTGCTATCTTGAAAAGTCCGTGTAAATAGGTTGTCCACAAAAAAAAAAGATGAAAATGAAATGAAGAATGAACGAATGGACGAACCTCAAGTATCGTCCATAGAAAGGCACATGGACGAACTAATAACATTGTCCATAAGAAAAGTATAAGGATGACCCTCTAATACTTAAAAAGTATGCAAATTTCAATAACAGCAGTGACAAGGGGGGCAAACACGTCCATACAACAACAAATAATGAATAAAAATAGACATTCATTGAAGTTTAGAAAATGGTAGACAACTTCCGTCCAAAAACCCTTACAAAGTAAGCCCTAAAAGGCAATTGTTAATAAACTCGTCCAGAACATTCTAGACGAGATAATTGTACTCAAATACATTTCAACAAAAAAAAAAAAAAAAAGGGAAGTGGGCCAAACTAAAAGCAAATAACATTTGAACAAATTATAAACTCGTCTTAAGCAGGAGGGGTGTCGGCATTGGGTTCGTCCTAAGGTGGCAGTGTAGTGGCATCGTCCTCCACGTTGATATCCTCTGAGCTTGTCTGGACGTGGGAGCTTGTAGAAGCTCCACCAAAGTTAAGTTTAATAGCACTGAAGTCCATTCCAGGAAATTTCTCCATGGCGTCCATCCTAAAGTCTTCAAAACCAGCTGCATAGTTGGTGTCCATTGAATCAGTAAATTCTCTAGACGCCTTAAACCCTGCAAGGATGTTTCCCTTGGCTTTTTCAAGAAGGGCATTTAGCTCATCATTCTTCTTTTGAAGGAAGTCAATACGAGCGTCCTTCTCTTGGACTTCAGCCTCCAACTCAGCGACGTGGTTTTGCAGCTTTTTTGCATCATCCTTGGCCTTGGCCACCACCTCAGCCCACCTTTTAGACTCATCCTTTCCCTTCTTCACTGTCCTCTCCAACAGAATCCTCGCATTGTTTAGTTCAGTTGCCTGCCTAGACGTGGTGATGAACTTAAACATTGCCTGCATAGGTTGAAATTTTATTATAATACATACATGTGCTAATAGCAAGACGAGATAAACATATATAAAAATTACATACCTTAAAGAGATCACGAACACCAGAGTGCTCAAAATCCTTTAACGACATGTTGTAACATGCTGCCACGTCTTCGTTTGTCACAACTCTCTCAAACTTTTCCCAAGCCAAGTCCTTATTTTCAAGAAGATTTTGAGGCACCTGGAGAGAAGGTTGAGACGAAGCTAGGACATCAACTCCAGACGGGATTTGCAAAGATGAAGAATCCTTTGGTTCTGGATCAACATCCAGAATTTGAACAGAATGGCTGGGAGGGACGAGGAAAGGACTAGGTTGGTCGTCTTTAGTTTGGACATCCTGAGGCTTGGACCACCTATGCCTTGCTTTTTTCTCCTTGCGCCTACTTGGGAGATTCCCCAAATCTACGCCTAATGAAAGGCTCTTCCTTTTGTCACCAGTGGACAGACGAGGCTGGGATTGCACCCCCTGCCCTGTTTCCTCGTTTGCCACTTCTTTTCCCCTATTTTCCTTCATGGTGGCCATTCCTGTAGAGATGATTCTTGGAATCAAAAAAAAGAAAAAAAGAAAAAAAAAAGAGACATCATTCTAAGTAAAAACTTACGTCTACGAACTATGTGCTCGTGGGTTGTAGCTTCAGAAGAAGGCTCAGGGCCAAGTCCCCAGATAGCAAGGCGTTGTACAGTGACCAAAGAGTGAAAGTCCCTCTCAGGGTGAAGACAAGCTTTTTGAACTCTTTCAGGATAAAACCTGCTCAAATGAGGTCGTCTAGCACCTGCAAGAAAAAGAGAGAAGGGTGATTAGACGACTGCAATAAAAAGAAAAAAATAGGGGGTGTAACCAGAATTTAAAGGACAGCTAACCATACCTTCAGGATGAAGGTTCCCTAACTCTCCTATGTAGGGAGGGAATGGATCACTGCCAACCTCAATAGGACGTCCAGCCCAAGGGCCAGAGACAAAGAAGAACTCTGTCTTCCATTTCCTATCTAAAGTGGCTAAGGACTTAATTATCCTATAATCTTTCACTCTGGCAGTGAATTGATAAAAGCTAAGGGATTGGGAAATCTTGGAGGGTTTATAGAAAAAAAGGAATTCGTCCATAGTGAGAGGACAATCCTCCTCAAATACCTCCCTCCACAAAACTTGCATAGAGACAATTAGCCTCCATGCATTGGGGTTAAACTGACAAATACCTAAACTTAACCTAGAAAGCAATTCCCTGGCGAAGCCATTAAGGGGTAACCTCAAACCCCCCAAGAGGTAAGCCTCATAAATGCCAACACCAAAATGGGGTTAACAACACCACTTATCACGCATAGAAACCCTAGGATTTAAACTTTCAAGGATTTGGTACCAAGTCTTAAGAAGGCCTAACTTTCTCTCGTTCGTCTTAGAACTAATCCCTATGGCATAACTATACACCACTTCTTCCTTGTCTTGAGTAGAAGACGAAGGAGCGCTTGTGCCTGCCCCAGAACTAGACTTAGCCCTCGTCCTAAGTTCTTCCTGAAATACTTCTAGAGGAATTCCAAGGACACCAGACGTATACTTGTCTGTGGTATTTCCATCACTACTGCTATTGCTACTACTACCACTACTATCACTAGAACCACTAAAACTACTTGGGTCTTAGTACTCGTCTATAGCTTTGTCAACACTATCGCTAGACGAGGAAAGGACTATCTCTGACATTCTTTAAGAAAACTTAAAACCCAAGGACGAAGATGGAGAAAATACTTGGATCTAGACGAAGGAAGACTATGGACGCAAGGAACTTCTAGACGAGGCGCTAAGACGAATAATGTCAAAGAAGAAAATTTAAAAAATGAGGAGGGTAGTGGAGAAATTCTACTATTTATATACCCCATTACACGAGGCGACACAACTTGCCAAAATGTGACAAATGGCACATCCCTCGAAAAACGAGCTAACATGACCGGTCACTAATCAAATCATGACATGTGACACTTATAGCTGCTAACATAATGACACGTGTCCAAAGGATGACATCAGTTGATATGCTTCCTAGACGACCCATGGACAAGGGGGCAACTGATAGGGGTTGATAAAATACAGCTGCAAATTTGTCCATGGAGATTGTCTAGGACGAGTGAGGTCCTTGGACGAAGTTTTGCATGGTCAAGATCAACATCATGGCAAGTCGTCCAAGGGAACCATTCACCTCATTCACAAGAGTTTCATCTGTAAATGAACCTTCTGTGGACGAGATATACATGACTTGAGGGCCTTAGGATGAGGTATGCATGACTTGAGGGCTTCAGGTTGAGTAATTCTAGACGAGCCATTGACACTTGGGAAAATTCATGTGCGGAATAGCTCCGTATCATAAGTGTAACTCCTAGTGACCATTATGCGTAAAAAAAATGTAATTCCTAAATAGTTGAGGAAGTTACACACATCTCCTCAAATCAGGGGGAGGTTATAAATTCAATAACTGCTCTTAGGATACTATATAAATATTTAATCAGACCAAACAAAGGTGCGTTCTATGATTCCTAAAAAGTTGGAACTAAAAAAAATAACACAGAGAAAATTGACTTTGTCATCGGAGGGTTATTGGCCAGCAATCCCGATCACCTTTGATCACTGTTTCTTTTTCTTTTTCAGGCCATCAAGACAACCGGTAATCTTCTCTAATCCGAAGCATCCAGCCTACTGATTTTCTTCACATCATCAATATATATTAGAATTACAATAAGTCTAGATATTTGAGCTTAATTGTGTGTCACATTTTGGTTTTTTCGGAGATGTCTATTGTTCATATCTCATTTTTTTTTATTGTAATTATCGAATTATCAGAAATGTTATTAAATTTATATATATATATACACACACACACAATAAGAGAGTCACACTAACTCTCACAAAATATATAATAACAGTTGATGTATCAAACTATGAATAGTAGATGATTAAGGATAAAACTAGAAATTTGTCTTTAGATGCCAAAACGTAAACCAAAATTTTGATCATTTTAAAGTAAGACTAACAATTCAAACTAGATAAATATATGAAAAATAAAACTAGTATCCATTTAGTATTAAAAAAATAAAAGACAAATGATATATATATATATATATACATTCAACATTTCAACTCAATCATTTATGATATATCAAAATGGAACTCGATATTCTTATAAAATATTAATTATGAATTGAATTTCACACCAATCTCCCTTTTGATGTACAAAATAAAAAATTTCCCTAAAATATCATCTCTCATTTTGTTGTGAAACCTATGTTTGATAATATTCATAATTAAAAATGTGTTCCATAGTTGCAATAGAAATGAGAAAAATAAGTGAATAAGCACATATAGAACAACTATATAAACAAATTAGTAGGCTATTAAATTCTAGCCCTTGCGAGCTATTGGCACAATTCAAAAATATTTAACAAAATTTTGAAGCCCAAATGTTGAACTATATAATGGTAGTAATTGTGAAATTTCATTTTTAGTTATTTTTAATGATTTGTTCTTGCATACTTGTTTACTAATAAATAAATATCACAAATTCTTAAAGGATTCACGAGTTTCTTAAAGATTTAGAGATGAGTTGAGAATAAATAAATCTTCTATATGTTCAATAAAATAATGATTTAAACTTTTTAATCGATAATTTATAGCAATGCAAACGAAAATACCTAATCAATAATGATACTTAATTGTAAAGTCATCTTTCTTACGGTAGAAAATAAAAAACTCTCAAATAATCCTATAAGTGAAGTTGAGCAATATTATGGAAAAGGCAAGATTTAGATACAGTACTTAGGTATTGTTCCTTAGGTTTTCCTTTTAAGATATTGCTATGTGGATTTTTTCTCATGAGATGAAAGTGTATTTTTTTAGTTAAGTAACCACATGGTTAAATCTTAAGATAGGAATCTAAAGAATAGCACCTAAGATATTATACCTAAGTTTTGTCCTTATAGAAAACAAAACCTATTGACTTCACATAAACAAACTCATCAAAGTCCCTATTGTTCTATGCATAAATGAGTAACCATTCATAAACATATTGAGATCCATTCGTAGTCTTTAAATTTTGCCTACTTGAATTGCATTTATTTATTTATTGAATTACATTTATTTATTTATTTATTTTTGAGAAGGAATTGCATATTTTAATCATTCATCAACTAACCAAGTAACATTCATAAGCATACTTAGTATAATTATTAATTTATTCTATATAAATAACTACTATATTCATATATCCACTGCATTGTCAAAATTATTTATTTGTCATATTATTAGTCTAAGATTTCATATGCTAATAAAATGATTTTCACAAGTTGTAAAATACAAATTTTCTTGAAAAGCACTAAGTGACGATGCAAATGAGCATTCATGTTTACTTTTATTTACATAATCTACTTAACAATCATGTGATTTATTTAGATGATTTAGTGAGTCATTTGATTAAAATACTATAGGTTAGAAGATATTCCTTAAATCCAATTCGGAGGAAAAATATGTCTAATTTCAAACCCTAATTTATTGAAATTATAACATATTTTTTTGTTAAAAACATTTACAAGTTAAAATATAAGGGGAAATAATTCATGTTGCGGGATTTGTAGAATATTGTAACTGTCTAAAAAAAACAGTTACAATATTATCATTTATTACATCTCTTTTACTTTATAAAATATTGTTCTCATATAACAAGTAAAAACAATGGTTATATTACACATCTTGCCAACACAATTAAAATAATAAGCCTTTTCTTTTTCCTATAATTGAGTTTCATTTACTTCTTTGATAGTACAATTTCATGAGAACAATCTTTTTATTATTTGCATACAATAAGAATAGAAGATCTATGGAAGATGTTGAAGATTATTGTATAATTAAAGAAGTATTTTGGACCAAATTTAGGGGAAAAAGAAGTAGTGAAATTAACCTTTCGTAATCCTACACTTTAGGGTGGTTTTAAACTAAACCCTAATGCCCTATAGTTTCGATGTATAGCACAATGTTAATATTCTTACCAATTAAACTTATAGTGTCAAATCAAAACTTTTACTTTTAAAACTAAACTCCCAAATAAAATTCAAAAACTTCGAAGTTTAAGTTAGTACAATTTTAGAATTTCATGAATTGATTCAAAAATAACAAAATTATAATACCTAGTTGTTAAAATTAAATATTTAAGTTAAAAGTTTTGAAATTATAGTGTAAAAACCAAATTTAAAATTTAATATAGTTTAAAAATTAATATTTAAGTTAAATTTTTTAAAAATTATAATATTGGTGACCAAAAAAAAAAAAAAAAATCTTATCAAAGCGTGCTGATCTGTAATTCTTACAGATCAGAAAAAGCAGTCCACAAAATCAACGGTCAAGATCAACATGAAGCCCCAACTCTTTCAATTGAGCGTTAAAAAAATCCAGTACCACTAAAAACAGAAAAGGCCTTGCACCGGGTGATGATTTCCCCACCTCCTCTCCAACCCTATATAAGAAATCGCTTGGCCGCCTCTGATTCCTTGTCTCTCTCTTCAGCCACAGAGTCCTCTAAACCCTAATTCTTTCACCATCGCTGTCGCTTTTTCCTTCTCGCGCTCGCTCTTGGTTTCGTGTTCAATTTAGATTTTCGTTGATTGCAGGTATTGAGCCCTAGGGTTTTTTTGTTCAGTTTGATTATTTTTCTTCGATATTTGTCGATTATTTATATAATTTATTTATTTTTTATATACTATGTTGGTTCAGTTTCAAGATCTTATTCTATCTCGGCTTAAATCGCTTTAGATTTTGAATATATTGTAAATAACAACCAAATAGTTTTGTGATGTAGCTGATTGAACGGGATTTTTGTATAAATCTGTTTTTTTCTTTCGTAGTTGTTTCACAATGGTAATTATACTTGCAAGTTTCAGAATTTGGATGTTTTTATTTTTTGAATGATTTTTTTTTAATTTTAATTCCGATTTTTATAGATTTACTTAATGATAATTTTGATTATAAAATTTTAATTAATTAATGTGAAACTGTTGAGGACCATTTTGGTTTTGATTTTCAGAAACTGCTTTTTATAAAACAGTAAGGAAAATCACAATTAAAGATGTTTTCAATGTTTTTGTTTTCCTAACTGAACAGACAAAAAAAAAAAAAAAAAATTTAAGGAAACACCAAACCTGAAAATGTTTGTACTACTGTCATTATTTCTGAGTTCTAAAGGATTTAAATATATGTATGATTTGTACGAACAGGTTTTTGAGAGAGAGAGAGAGAGAGAGAGAGAGAGAGCAATGGACAGCTGTAAATGTTGATGGGTATTCATTAGTTTAATTGAAAGTGTTATGTCATTTAGTCTTAGCTTATATAATTATTACGGCGCTCTGTATAAGGTTGTATGGGTTTGAAAGGAAGTATGAACAATGTGGGACTGATCAGACAAGTGGTGTTATGTTCTAATTGTTACGAGGTGTGTTATGTTTGTCTAGGCCTGGGCTTAAATGTTCATGTAAAAGTGTACATATTTAGGTTTATTGTAGTTTGGATATGATTCTACAGTATCTAGCTTGAGTTCATAATGCATGTTTTTGCAATGGGATGAAATGTTGACCATCATTCTTTACAGTAAATGCTAAATGGGAAGTGAGGATATGAAAATATATTTTGCTTGAAGGGTTCTAATGTTTCTGTTCTGGTTCCTAGATGTTCTTATATAGCATGTCTGTGATTCACCTTGTTGTATTCATGGAAGTCATAGGCGAGCCGGGTGCTCACCTAGGCACTTTTACTAAGTTGCTCACCTTTAGAGCCTTGGCGAGTGAGGTGAGCGCCTTAAACCATGAAAATGGTGCTAAGGCGAGAGCCTCAGTTGTTTATTTATTTATTCTATTAATTTTAAGTTTCTTTATTATTTCTAATTTTCATTTAAAAAGGTTGTTGTAAAACCTATTGTTAGATTAATTTGTTTATAGAAGCTTGTTGTAAAACATACTGCATATTGTTAGAATAATTAATAGAGCCTAAACCTTGTTTTGAAATCAATAATAGACCTAATCTCTTCATGCATCACTTGTAAAAAAACACTTGATTATAACATTTCAGTATATTAGACTCGTATGATTTAAGTTCTATATGTATTTAAACGCTAGTTATTTTTAATGGCTATGCTGGTTTATTTCGAGTTTCTTTTTTGTTTAATTGGAAGAAAGTAAATCATTGTGTTTTTTTTTTCTTTAAATGTGTTTTTGCACGGCCTTTTCTGTTTCAGTGTCCCCTTTCTCTTGGGTTTTTTCTTTTCTTATTTTCCGGATTTGGTCTTGAATGACCTTTAACTTAAAATGTCACATAAAACTTGAATTGTGCTATGTTTAATTGAACTTTTTTATCTTCATGAGAAGGCAAGTTGATTGCTCAGCTTTTTAAGGAGGTTTATTTTTATGTATTTAACACTTCTGTCAACAAGGAAACTTCTGAAAAATTTGAGCACGATGGTTAATTACATTTGCATTCATTTTTATTATGTTTTGGGTTTTACTGGCAATCTGTGTACTGCTATGTAGATAGTTGTACAAGTACGAACTCACAATCTTTCTTTTATTCAAGACATGTTCTGAACTGTTGTATTGCTATTCTTGTTTCTTGTTACTTGTATTGGCGATCTAAATGCTTCACTTCACTTTATGTCCTATTGGGCTTCATAACTAATGGAACCTGACATATGAATAATTTTCTTGTGTTATTAACAGCATATCTATCTCTATATGTTTCCTACTTCTAATTCTGGACATTGTTGACACAGGGAGCTTGTGGGGTTAGCTGCTATTTGCATCTTTTCAAGGTGAAGGTGTCAACATTGAAGTTTCTTTTATGTCCGAACAGGCCACCTTCGATTTGGGATCGATTGGGTTGCTAGGAGAGTACTGTCCTTCATTAAGAAAAAAGAACAGATCCATTTTTCAAAGGGCTGGCTGTATGCATCTCGGGCCATTTCTGGAACACCCTGAGTTTGATGGTTGCAATTGGGTGCAACCTTTTTTAACCACCGAAGACCAGTCTTCTCTTGTCCTGAAAACCTTGGAAGACAATTTTGCCATTGCCCATAGTTCGAATCTCTGCATTTCCTCCCTGTGACATCCAGTTTATTTGTTCTTCAAATTTTGCACTGTAGTCAAGATGGCTTTACAGAACATAGGTGCTGGAAATAGCGATGATGCCTTCTACAGGTATAAGATGCCCAAAATGATTACCAAAATTGAGGGCCGAGGAAATGGCATCAAGACAAATGTAGTCAACATGGTTGATATTGCAAAGGCTTTAGCAAGACCAGCCTCTTACACCACTAAGTACTTTGGCTGTGAGCTTGGAGCCCAATCTAAATTTGACGAGAAAACTGGGACTTCTCTTGTTAATGGGGCCCATGACACTCCTAAACTTGCTGGCCTTCTTGAGAACTTCATCAAGAAATATGTCCAATGTTATGGTTGTGGAAACCCGGAGACTGAGATTTTGATTACTAAAACTCAGATGCTCCAACTGAAATGTGCTGCTTGTGGTTTTGTGTCTGATGTGGATATGAGGGACAAGCTCACTACTTTTATTTTGAAGAACCCACCTGAACAAAAGAAGGGATCCAAGGACAAGAAAGCTATGAGGAGGGCTGAGAAAGAGCGTCTGAAGGAAGGTGAAGTTGCTGATGAGGAGATGAAGAAAATTAAGAAAGAGTCCAAGAAGAAGGGTACCACCTCTTCTAAGGATGGCACGACAAAAGCCGGCTCTTCAAAGAAGAAAGCTAGTGGCTCTGATGAGGATCGCACATCACCTACTCACAGTCAAGTTGATGAGAAGGAAGAAGCCGATGAGGATGAGGATGATGACATTCAGTGGCAAACTGATACATCCCTTGAGGCGGCTAAGCAACGAATCCAAGAGCAACTGAGTGCTGTGACGGCTGATATGGTCATGCTCTCTACAGAAGAGACGGAGAAGAAGCCGAAAGCAGCAAACAGAGCAAGTGAAAGTGCTGAAAATGGAAGCTCAGTTGCACACAAAACACTTGCTGATGAGGTGAGAGAAATTCTGAAGAGAGGTGTTTCAGCAAAGGAATTGCAGTCTCTTCTCAGATCACTTTCTGGGTCTGCGCAGGAAAAGATGAATGCTCTGATTGAGGCAATCTTTGTTGGTGTTGAGAAAGGGTTTGATAAGGAAGTGGTCAAGAAGAAGAGCCTCCTTGCTGCTTCCTCAACTCAGGATGAGGAGTCACAATTACTCTTGCTTCGTGCCCTTGAGAAGTTCTGGGGGAAGTCAAAGACAAATGCACTGAAAGAAGTGGCTCTGGTATTGAAAGCACTTTATGATGCTGATGTCTTGGAGGAAGAGTACACTGTACAGTGGTATCAAGAAGGGCTGAAGGGAGGCAACAAGGACTCGCAGATATGGAAGAATGCTCGGCCTTTCATTGATTGGCTCCAGAGTGCAGAGTCAGAAACTGAGGAGGAATGATGTGTTCTCATTTCACTTAATTTGCTTGCACGTTTATTTCCATGTCTGTTACTACGAATAAATGGGTGTCTTCTGGTCTCTGTTCTTTTTTATTAATCTGGTAGTGTTGTGGACTACAATTTGGTGTCCTGTACCAGAACTATTATTGTTATCTTGGGCGATGTGTTACGTAGTGTTGTGCTTTGTATGGTTTGATGTAAGAACATTCAAAGCAGTTTGTTTATGTCGCTAAACTTAATTCTCTGTTAAAAAGGTGAATGTATGTTGGTTATGATTTATGAATTCATGTTGACGTCTCTCTTTTGTCTCTGAAATCTACCATTTGGCTCTATAGAATGGTGTCATGCACGTGCTTCTGATAGCATCTTTTGGGTGCCTACTGATTGCTCTGACAGCATACTTTTTTATTTTTTGGATGAACTGGAAACTTTATTAAAGAAAGAAACAGGCTACACAACTCTACTAGACTCTTCCAAAATGATGGAAGAGAAACAAGCAGGCAATTTCCAACATCAAACAGACCAAACGAATGACAAGAAAGAGACCATTTTGCTAAGGAGTGGGCAGCAGCATTACACCACTTAGGCACTCACTTCACAAAAACCTTATTAGAACTAGACAACAAAATTCTCAAATCAGAGCACAAGGACCAAAACCTCCATTGGGGGGGGGGCTCAGCTAAATCATTGAGTAGCTGAACGCAATATTGGCAGTTCGATTTCACTGTGATGCAATCATTACCCAGGACAGGAGCTAAAGAGAGGGCCCACTTAATGGCCTCTGCTTCCACCAGGAGAGGGAGGGTGGTATTCACTTTCATGGAACCGACGAACACCAACTTCCCTCTCCGGTCTCTCACCACAGCAACTATAGAAGAGAAGCGAGGCCCCATAGCAGCATCAACATTAATTTTAAAAGACAAACCTGGGGGAGGGATCCAAGTATGAATAGAGGAAGGAACATGCTATCTAGTGATAGAGGCATTGGAGTTTTTGTACTCAGAGAAGAGACATGAGATTTTAGTAGAAAGCCCATCAATATTGAGAGTGTTGTCTTCAAATAAGGCCTGATTCCACTGCTTCCAAACCATGTCAAAGGATGGCTCCATACAGCAAAAAATCTTCTTTTTGGCCCAAACATTGATGAACCAAAATAGGGGGAGATAAGAGGAAGTTGACAAAATCAGATATCAACCCAAAGGCCAAAGAATCTATTCTCACACCCCAAAGGCTTTGGAACCATAAGGATTTAGCGAAAGGGCAGACCATGAACAAGTGAAGGGAAGTTTCCAAATTCGAATTACACAAAGGGCAGCTCCCATCCACATTCTCATTAAACAAACTTATTCCTTGGTAGGCAAAACATTGGCAGCAATTCTCCATAAATGCATCTTAAGGCGCTCATGAATTTTGGATCTCCAAATCTGACCCCTAATGTAGTCAGAGTTTGAGGGAGGAGAGCCATCCTTACAAAGCCAATAAGCAGACTTGACAGAAAAAAATCCTGAGTTTGTTGCAATCCAAGACCAACTATCTTCCATGGGGCATCTAGGAATGGGAACTTTTAGAATTAGATCAACCACATGCTCCTCAAACAACAATCTCAGCTTTGAAATGTCCCAGATGCTTCGGTTCGAAGTAAGGAGCTGAGAAACTACCAAAGAAATATCGGGATTAGCATCGACTATAGGGGTAGGGGTGAAGCTAGGGAGATCAGGAATCCATGGGTTAGACCATGTTCTAATGGAATCCCCACTGCCTACTAAAAGGCAAGCTGCCATTGCAATAAGGTGTTTTGTGCCCATCATGCTCTTCCAAAAGGGGGAAGCATTACTAGGAGGATGATGAGCCAGCCGATTATCTCGAAACTTGTATTTCGCTCTCAAAACCTTAATGCAAAGGCAATCCTTTCTAGAAAGAAACGACCAGCCAAGTTTGGAGAGGAGAGCTTGGTTGAAATCCCAAAATTTTTTGAAACCCAAGCCACCCTCCTTTTGTGGTGAACAAAGAGAAGACCAAGACATTGGGGTCCAATACAAACCTGCCTTTAATTTGGGGCTCCACCAAAACCTGCGCACAGATGCATCTAATTGATCATAAAGACCTTTAGGGAGAAGGATAATCGACATAGAATATGTCGGGATTGCTTGGGCCACCGATCTAATCAAAGTTGCTCTACCAGACCAAGACAGATTTTTACTTTTCCACCCATTGAGCTTATTGTCCAATCTCTCTTTAACATATTTGAAATCTTGGGATTTGCTCTTTGACAGGAAAAGAGGAACACCCAAATAGGTTGTACTTTGTGGAAGTGTATTGAGACCCCAACAACACTTAACTTGATTTATAAATTGAGGGCTCACACCTTTGGAAGGGAAGCAGCCAGAATTTTCCACACTAATAGATTGGCTCGACCAAGAACAAAATTTCTCCAAATAGTTTCTAAGAGTGGCTAGTTCAGATGACTTAGCTTTGCAAAACAATAGAATGTCATCAGCACAACAGAGTTTAGAGATTGGGGGGGGGGTGGTGTTGGAAACTTTAACCCCGATTAAGTTCTTTTGAGACACTTCCCTGTTTACCAACCTCATAAGAACCTCATTGCCCAAGACAAATAAGTATGGAGACAGGGGGTCTCCTTGCCTAAGCCCTCTAGAGGGAAAAAAAACTTGGACCAAGACCACCATTCAAAAGCAAAGTGAACTCAACTGTGGAGAGGCACTGATGGATGAGATTAGTAAAGCTGTTACTGAAACCAAAAGCTTTTAATACTACCATCAAAAAATTCCATTTCATTTTGTCATATGCCTTTTGAAAATCAAGCTTGATTCCAAGGAAACCTTTCTTCTACCCTGTATATTTGAAGCTGTGAACAATCTCGTGGGCCAAGACCACATTTTCATTAATCCATCTATTAGGCACGAAGGCCACTTGAGCTGGATCCACCATTTTATTTAGAAGAGGTCTTAGTCTATTCACTATTATCTTGGATATCACTTTGTAGCACACATTACACAACCCAATAGGACGGAAATGATTGAAATTGCAAGCACTTTTCTTTTTAGGAATAAGGTAGATGAAGGTTTTGTTGGAATCTTTCAAAAGCCAGCCATGACGAAAGAAGCTTTGGGTAGCTTGAACCACTTGATCACCCACGGTGTCCCAATAATGTTTGTAAAAGAGGGCTAGGAAGCCATCTGGACCTGGGGCTTTGAGGGATTTCATTCCAAAAACCACCTTCTTTATCTCTTCTCTAGTGGGAATTTTGCACAACTCCAAATTCTCCTGGTCAGTAACACAAGGCTGTGTTAGGTTCTCTAGATTTTCTGGGAATTAAGGGAGACTAGAAGAGAATAGGGAGGAAAACTTTTCCAAGAAATAGTTTTGTATTTCCTCCCGGTCTCTTATCCAAGAACCATCCTCGAGCTTAATTTTTGAGATACAGTTTCTACGATTTCTAATTATGGTTGAGAGATGGAAGAACCTTGAATTACGATCACCCTCCTAACCCACAATTCTGTAGACATTTGTCGTAATCTCAAGTCTTCTCTAGTTAGCCATTCATCAAGCTCTAAATTTAGAGAGGCATCTAGTTCCAAGTTCTCCCTTGTGGGGGCAGGCTATTGTATCTCAGTAATTTTGGCTTTAAGGCCTTTAATTTTTTCCTTTAAATTCCCAAAAGTGTTTTTGTTCCAACATTTTAGCTTTTGGCAAGTCACAGACAGCTTTTTGACTAACTTAAAGCCTTGAGAGCCTTCAACCCAAATTTGCCATGCATTATCCACAATTGACCTACTTTCCTCTTCCCTAGTCCACATTGCTTCAAAACGAAATGGCCGAGACAAAACATCAGCTTCCAGAATTGTATCAAGCATAATCGGGTTATGATCTGAGTTAGAATTACACAAGTGTTTGACCCCTGCTTTGGGAAATAAAGATTGCCACTCTTGGTCACATAGACATTGGTCCAACCTTTCTTTTATATTAGCCAAGCCTTCTCTCTTGTTTGACCAAGTAAAGGATGGACCAATAAATCCCAAATCAATAGTACCTGTATTGGACATGAAATCTCTGAGGTGATTAACAGAACTTTCTGCCACTACACATCCACCACATTTCTCTTTCGCCCTTTTCATACAATTTAGATCTCCAATTACTACCCAAGGTCCAGAGAAAGAGGACACCATATTCTCCAACATTTCCCAGAATTTTCCTTTTTTGGATCTTTGGTTTGGACCATAAATAGCAAAAAGAAGCCATGGAGCTTCAGGGGGGTCTGAATAAACCAGTGCCGCTATCATGTTTTTGTTTGAAAAAACCACTTCCAGATCAACATCCGATCTCCAGAACAGCGCAAGACCCCCAGACAACCTATAAGCATCAACACTCCAAGAATCCGCAAACTTCAGTCTATCACTAATCTTATTTATCCTTTCAGATTTTATTTTGGTTTTGGAGAGGAAAACTAAATTCGGATTTGACTCACGAATGAGGTCCTTAAGAGCTTTAACTGTCGAGGCTCTACCAGCACCCCAACAGTTCCACGCTATGGTCCTCATGGCGAGGTGGGGGGCATGATAAGGCCAGCCTCCTCGGCCATCGTAGAATTGCATGGTGAAAAATCAGGATTGGAATTATTGGATTCAGGAGAACCATCTTTACTCTGCTTGAAACTTATGGCTCGTGTAACTGCCTTTGCTCTAGCTTGGGCCTTAAGTGATTTTATCCTGTGAGGACTAGAGTGTCTAGGTGAGAGAAGTGGGGTTGTATTTGTGTGAATGTATTTTTGTTTTTAAGGGGAGGTTTGTGGGGAATCTGGTGGCCTATATTGGCTAGTCTTTCTCTTATAACCTATCAATGGGCTAGGTGGGTTCTCTTTGTTTGTAGGCTGGGATGTGGGCTTTTTTATGATTTTGGATTTTGGATTTTGGGGAGGATGGTCCAGCCCGTGCACCCTTGCATGGGCTCACAGGGGAGAGAGGGATGGAATTTGAGTCAGAACGGAGTTGGGAAGTAACTAGATTGGAATAAGGTTTGAGACATGCCAGGGATTTTGTCGAGTCTCCTGTAGCCTTTTCTAAACAGGTCCCATCAATCTGCTATAGGGTCCCCATCTCACATTGCCCAAGGACTTCCACAGGCTCGTCTCTTATGCTTGGCTCTTCTCTAGAAATCATTGCATCCCAAGAATCCATGGCGGATTGAATCCAATCGGATTTGCCGTGAGTTACACGAGAATTCAAAACTGGTGGTGTGCCTTTCATCTGTACTTGATTACCTTTAGAACATTCTGCCATGTTTGGGTTGGTGAGTGTATCCAAGTTGATGCCTGGTTGAAATTCAACATTAGTTGCTCGAAGCCATCTGCCAAAGAAACTGAGACTAACCCCTTCTTTTAGGAGGATCTGAGCCCCCTTATCCTGGCAATCACGTTGGTCATGACCCAACATTCCACATCCAAAACAAAAATTGCCCAATTTTTCAAATTTGAAAGGGATCCTAAGATCCGGAAGTTGTTCCCTTTCTAAGGGGAAGCCAAGGACTAGAGGGCAGCTAATATCCACTTCCACTCAGACTCTAACGCTTCTTTTCCATATCTCTGATCCTGTGCCCACAAAGTCCGTTTCCAAGGCTCTACCCACCATGCTACCAATTTTAAGAACATTTTCCTCACTTCGTCTGTTGAGAGGAAGGCCATGGATCTGAACCCAAAATTTTGTGGTTGCAAAATCCACTTCTGATACACTAATATCAGAGTCAAAACGCTTCAAAATTAAATGTTCCCCTTTAACAGTTCAGGGTCTTCTGTCCCAAGCACGCCTCACGTTTGCCTCATGCTTAAAAGAGAACATATAAATGTTCTTGTATACTAGAGAAACATCTATATCATTTATTACATTCCACGCCTTCACTAGGATATCTTTGACTAAAGTTTTTGGGAAAGACTTATTGGATAGGATCTTACCAATAAGAAGCTTTTTGGAGTTTTCTTTGGACGATGGGACCACCTCTAGACTGATTTTACTTTTAAGCCAGCTGAGTTTAGCCGCTTGTGAAGTAATTGTATCAACTGTATCTTCTGCCATAACAGGTCGGTCCAGATCACATAGGACAGATCAGGACGGTGAGAGATTTGAGGGATGACACTATTAGAGAAAAACAAAGGAGAAAGGTGAAAAAAGCTGACTGGGATGGAGAGACCGAAACTTCACGAGGAAGATGAGACGGTCACTAGGAGAAAGACTTCACAAGGAAGAAACGAGAGGCACTGACACGGAGGAAATTAAGCACTTGCAGAAAAAAGTCGAAGAGCTACTTAAAGGTGAATCCACTGAGGAGAGCAAAGCAGAGTTCCTGGTAATAAGTAGGAGGTTAGATGATGTTCTTCGCAAGCAGGAGATTTATTGGGCACAACGTTCTCGGATCCCTTGGCTGAAACATGGGGATAAAAACACGAAATTCTTTCACTCTAAAGCTTCACAGAGGAGAAGGAGAAATTTTATTCAAGGGATTAAAGACCAGGAAAATAATTGGGTTGAGGAGGAAGAGAATATTGCAGCGGTGGCAATTGGGTATTTTGAGAATATATTTAGCAATGGTGTGTGTGACCGAATGGATGAATGCTTACAGGCAGTCCCTAACAAAGTCACCCCTGAGATGCAGGATATTTTGGCCAAGGAATATAATGCAGAAGAGGTCAAAGTAGCGCTGTTCCAAATGGGACCAACCAAGGCTCCTGGACCGGACGGTATGAATGCTCTATTTTACCAAAAATTTTGGCATATTGTGGGTGATGATGTTACTTTTGCTGTTTTAGATTTTTTAAATACGGGTACCATGGTGCCTGAGATTAATTACACACATATTGTGCTTATACCCAAAATTAAGACACCTGAGAAAATTTCAGATTTCCGGCCCATTAGTCTTTGTAACGTCATTTACAAAATTATTTCTAAAGTGTTGGCTAACAGACTGAAGCAGATTCTTCCACAATTGATTTCCCCAACTCAAAGTGCATTCGTTCCAGGGCGGCTTATCACTGATAATGTGTTGGTAGCCTATGAAACCTTACATACTATGCATTGTAGGAAAAAAGGCAAAACAGGTTCTCTTGCTCTAAAGCTGGATGTTAGTAAAGCTTATGACCGCGTTGAGTGGTCTTTTCTGAAGGGTATCATGGCCAAGCTGGGACTCCCTGATGTTTGGATTGATCGGGTGATGAGTTGTGTTACTACTCCTTCTTTCTCCGTTTGCATAAATGGTAAGGCCTATGGTAAGATTACTCCATCTAGAGGGCTTCGTCAAGGAGACCCTTTATCTCCCTATCTATTTCTATTATGTGCAGAGGGCTTTACTTCATTGCTCATGAAAGCAGAAATAGATGGGAAACTTCATGGGGTGTCTATTTGCAGACGAGCACCTAGTATAGCTCATCTCCTATTTGCTGACGATTCCTTACTATTTTGTCGATCTACTCAGAATGAGGTGCAGGTAATTTCTGAGACTTTGCAGCTATATGCCAAAGCTTCGGGCCAATGTATCAATATGGAGAAATCTTCTATCTATTTAGTGGGAATACAACGGATAATCACAAGGAGTTTATCAAAAATGCCTTGGGGGTTAAGGAGGTTGAGCGGTTTGAGTCATACTTAGGCTTGCCTACATTGGTTGGTCGCTCTAAATATCACACCTTTTCCTATCTCAAGGATAGGGTGTGGAAGAAATTGCAGGGATGGAAAGGAAAGTTGTTATCCAGAGCGGGAAAGGAAGTATTGATAAAGGCTGTAGCTCAATCTATCCCCACATACACTATGGGGGTTTTTCAACTTCCGGTGAAGCTATGTGATGAGCTCAATAGTATGTGTGCAAGATTTTGGTGGGGGCAGATAGGTAATGAGAAAAAAATCCATTGGCAGAGCTGGAATAAACTTACTCGACCTAAGAAAGAAGGAGGTATGGGGTTTCGAGATGTGAGAAATTTTAATCTGGCAATGTTGGCCAAGCAAGGATGGAGGTTGCTGCAAGATCAGAGTTCACTTCTTCACAAATGTTTTAAAGCCCGATACTTCCCAAGAAGCAATTTTCTATGTGCGGGTGATGTTCCGAATAGTTCATATGTTTGGAAAGTATTATTGCTACTCAACCAATTCTAAAGAAAGGCTGCTGTTGGAGGGTGGGTGATGGATCTTCTATTAGGGTCACACGCGATAAGTGGATCACTAATTACCCAACAAACAGGGTGGTGCATCTCCCAGCTGCTGTGGATAGTGAGTGGAGGGTATCGGACCTTATTGACAGGGATTTACAATGGTGGAACCGTGGGTATATTGAACGGAATTTCCACAGTGAAGATACGGCTACTATCCTTCGTATCCCCTTGAGTAGAAGGCAAATTGCTGATTCAATTTTCTGGCTGCACAATAAAAATGGTGTATACTCTGTAAGGTCAGGCTACCATGTTGCACGACAGATTATGGAGGAAGCCATTAATCAAGGAGAAAGCTCTTTGGCAGGAACAGCAAATTCTATGTGGGCTAAGTTATGGAAGCTTAATGTTCCTAACAAAATAAAAGTCTTTGGTTGGAGAGTTGGTCACAATATACTTCCAACCAGGGAGAATTTAGTTCATCGAAAAGTTGTTGAGAATGCAAGCTGTGAACTCTGCCAGTGTGCTTCTGAATCAGTACTTCATGTTTTGTGGGAGTGCAGGGTAGCACAGGACGTCTGGGCTGGGGGTCCTCGTAAACTGCAAAAATGCGCCCAAAGCCATAGAGACATATTTCAGCTCTTTGAGGACTTGCTTGTTCGGCTTACAAAGGAAGAGTTTGAATTATTTCTGGTACTAGGATGGCTTATTTGGAACCAGAGAAATGTGGTGATTCATGGGGAAGATTACAAGAACCTGCTAGGCTAAATAAAAGAGCTTGTGATTATTTGGAGGAGTATAAATCTGCCCAAAACCAATTGCAACTTACTGCCACATCTAGGAGGACAGTGGTATGGCATCCACCTCATGGTTTGGAGTACAAATTGAACTTTGATGCTGCCATTTTTTCGAACCTAAATGCCTCGGGTTTTGGCGCAATTATTCGCAACGAGAGGGGTGAAGTCATGGCTGCATTATCTGCTAAGGGACCACCGGTTGCTGGGAGTGAGGAAGCTGAAGTTTTGGCATGCCGTAGAGCTCTGGAATTTGCTATTGAAGCTGGATTTTCAGAGTTGGTGCTTGAAGGGGATAATGCAAGTGTAATGGATTCTATTTCCTCCTCACGGGTAAACAACTCATGCCTTGGCCATATCTATGGGGACATACACTGTCTTGCTGCTAGGCTGCGGATGTTCACTGTTAGTACTGTCAATCGGAGTGCTAATTCCGCAGCACATTGTTTAGCCCGATTTGCTAGAGAGGTATCTGATGAGGTTGTATGGTTGGAGGAGACCCCTCCCCCAATCCTTGAAGCCTTGTACTTTGACTCTGTTTGATAGCTGAATGAAGTTGAAGCCTTTTCAAAAAAAAAAAAAAAAAAATGTGTGGATACATCCTTTCCAATTACGAAATCTTATGAGTTATTTAAAAAAAAAAAAAAAAAAAACAGGTTCGAAACATTCAAATTACCGGTTGAGGTAGGACTAGGGTATACTACTTGGGAAAACAATTGCTCAAGATCTAATTTATTCTCAATTAGGTCTTTGCCGTTCGCAACCAAAGTTCAGCTTTGATCCAACAATGAACTACAGCTGCAACCTCGTAAAACTCTGATACTATTCTTGATAAACGTAAAACTCTGATACTACGTTATTAAATAGCAACTGGATAACATGATGACACTCACTATACCTAATGTTATATCTATATAAGTTTTTTTTTTTTTTTTTTTTTTAAAGATTGTTATCTAATTTAAGTTTGTTTCAAGTTATACTATTAACTCTAAACTATGTTATACCACTTAGTTATGTTATCTATATAAGTTTGTTTCAAGTTACCATCCAATAATTTATTATTAAATTCATATTTTGAAATCTTATCGTTAAATTATATATTTTAAATGTTCTTAACATGTATGCTAATTAGATATTATTTACCATTCAATCTATGAGCTCATCTTTTATGAGTTATTTTAAACTATAAAAACTTGAATTTAAATAATTGACTGATGACATGATTATTGATCTTTAATTACTTTGAAACTCTGCAAGAATATGAACAAAGATAACGTATTTCAACAATGGATTTGTTAAAATTCACATCTAATTAAAAAATATTGAATGGTGTAACATTACTTAAAATTAATTAGTAGCTTGTTATACACTTGTGGAGTTTAGTTGTGTTTGATCTAGATTATGACTTGATTCGATATAAAAGTGCTACGGTTTTAGCCTATTGGTGAATCTTGCGCGTAGGATAGAAAAATGGTTGTTTAGAGATTAAGGTTTGGTGTGTTGTTTTGAAAGAAAAAATTGTAATGCTGCATCTTACAATTTTTTCTTGTGAATAGTAAAATCACTCCAACTCCGTGGATTTATGAAAATTGCCGAACCACGTAAATATTTTTTTGTGTGATTTATTTTTTCTTTGACACATAATTTTTCTATCTTTCATCTCGCATATTTGGGAATTTTGTGTATATTCCCTACACTTTTGTGCTTAGATGGCCTTGAAAATGAACTAGGATTTTTTTCTTTGTTGTTTCACAAAATATTATTAATATTTTTTAAAATTCCAAACAAATATACGATAAAAAAAAATTTGTTCTTATGATGGAAGCTTCGAATTAGACAAACACCCCGGAATTCGGAATCTACACAAAAATTTGGTGCGAAGACAATTACTTTGGAAAAAAATAAAAAACCCCTTCTAGAAAAAAAAGTCAAAAGTTGGTTTACATAAAGACAAAGAGTAATTCTTAGGTAAAATGATGCCCTCTCATCTCACGTTCACAAACTTTTTTTTATAGAAAATTTCTTATATATATATATATATATATATTTTTTAAGGGGATTACACTACTTTGTGTTATATTGGTATTGGTGAAAATATGGTGCTTGATTCTCATATTTGTGGGCACTTTTGTTCGTGGTGTTTCAACTTCTTAAAATGGAACGAGTGTTTCTTGGTTTTGGGGACACAGTTTGCTGGGATGTGTTTTTAGTTCAACTTTGTTTTCTTTAAAATTGATTTTATTTTTTTTAATTTAACTTTTTTTGGGGTGTAAGTTGTAGAACTGGAACATGTTTTGAGTTTGTAATCCCTCAGAACACAAACTGTTTTTTTTTAATAGGAATTTTCTTTTATATTTTTTTTCAAGGAATTTTTTTATAGGAACCGGATATAAGGATTTTTCTTTGTTTTCCTTCATTTAACAAAAAATCACAAAAATGTTTTATTTGCCTGAAGCCATTCAAAGTCAAAGTGTAATTCAAAGTCATTCAAAGTGTCATTCAAAGTGTTTGTGGACAAAAAGAGTCCTTCGAAGCCATTGTTGATTAAAGTTTATTCTTTTTTTAAAAAATATTTAATAAACTTGGTTTATTCAAAATAATGATAACCTTATATTGAATCCTAACTCTTTTATCTCTTTTAGGTTGATGTATGCACAAATTTATTGGATTGCATTGAGGAGGTATTGGAATGGAATATTAGATAAGTACGGATGAGTTTTAAACCTCGCATGAAGTGGTTGTTATCTAAGAAATTGTTGTAATTTTTTTTATTGTAACAGAAACTATATTTATCATTTCTATAATTCTATGTGAAATTCAATTTACATTTTTTTATAATTATTAACTTACTATTCCATAAAAAAATTGCGTACTTTTTCTCAAATTTAAGGTAGTTGATAAATTTTAAATTTAAGCCCTTTTTAACTTTTGTTATAGATGTGTAGTAAGTGGCTAACTTTTAGGACTAAAAAACTAAATTTTTGGATTAAACAAAAATTGATAACTATGAGCCTTTCCTTTAACAAAAAAATAAATAAATAATAAACAAAAAAACTGTGAGCCTTTTACTGTAAAAGAAAAAAAAAAGTGTATTATAAACCCTTTTTAACTTTTTATTATGGATGCGTACTATATTACTAAATTTTAGGTTTAAAAATTGGGTGCCCAGTGGAGAATTGGTGATGGATCCTCTGTTAAGATTTTTAAAGACTCTTGGCTGCCTGGTACTCATTCAGGTAAAGTTCTTTCCCCGGTTTCGATTCTGTTAGAGGAAGCAACGGTGGACCAGCTGATTGATAATGATTCAAGGTGGTGGAATACAACTTTGGTGGACTCTATTTTCATTCCTTCTGAAGCACGGCAGATAAAATCCATCCCGGTATGCCACTTTGCTCAGAAAGATGTTTTGTTTTGGCCTCATTCTCGGAATGGAATGTATCAGGTGCGGTCAGGGTATCATTTGCTGTATGAGTTTCAACATAATGAGGAGGCTTCATCTTTGGACACAGCTGGGCAGAAAAAATTCTGGAATACCGTATGGAAGTTAAATATTCCAAGTAAGGTGAAATTCTTCCTGTGGTGCGCCAGTACGAATTCCATCCCAACTATGCTTAATTTATTTAAGCGTGGGATTGTTCCATCTTCAGCTTGCAGTTGGTGTCATGGAGGGGAGGAATCAGTTCTTCATGCTTTATGGTCTTGTGAGGCTATTAGTTCTATCTGGGGGTCTTTTTTAGCTCCCTTGCCTTTTGAATTTTCCAGGGTTAGTACTTTTCGAGATTTGATTGAGTTGGTGTTCTGCTCCTTGCTGAGTTCTGAAATGTTTGCAATGATTTGTTGGACATTATGGAACCGTCGAAACAAGCTGCGGGTTGGAGAGGTGGTTTAGCCGTTGAATAAAGTTGTTGGTGTTGCGCGCCGTCAGTTGCAGGAGTTTCAGCAGGTTCGTAGTTGTCCCAGCAAGAAGGTTCGTGCAGGAAGACCTCCATGGAAGCCTCCTGACACGGGTTTTGTAAAGGCAAATTTTGATGGGGCGATATTTGAGGATTTAAATGCAGTTGGAATTGGCATGGCTGTTCGGAATGAACATGGTGAGGTGGTTGCAGCTTTGGCAGAGAAAATTCCTACTCCTGAATCTATTTTTACACTTGAAACTTTGGCAGCTAGGCGTGCGGTTCTTTTTGCTTAAGAACTGGGGCTGCGTAATGTTATTTTTGAGGGTGATTCGAAGTCTTCCATTCATGCTATTAGTAATAGACTTTTTTTACATTTGTCTTGTGGTCATATTATTCAAGACATTTTATTGCTTGCTAGCTCCCTTCAAAGCTTTTCTTTCTCTCATGTGTATAGGCAAGGTAATGCTTTAGCTGATGCCTTGGCTAAGAGAGCTCGGTTGTCGTGTCCTTTGTTGGTTTGGATGGAATCTGTTCCTCTGGACTTGTATAACTGTTATCTGTCTGATTTTTCTTCGTTTAATTAATTTAGCATAAAGGGCAGGTTTCTCAAAAAAAAAAAAAAAAAAATTTAGGTTTAAAAAAAACCACTACATTTTAGGATTAAATTTAACTTGATAACTGTCATAAATAAAAACCCATTTTAACTTTTTATTATGGATGTGTACTATATTACTAAATTTTAGGATCAAAACACTACATTTTAGGATTAAATTTAGCTTGATAACTGTCATAAATAAATACAAAAGAACAACAACACCACCACCAAAAAGAAAGAAAAAAGAAAAAAAAGGTGGATGCACGTTTGGAAGCCTATCCTTAACCCCCCCCAAAAAAAAAAAAAAAAAAAAAAAAAAAAAAACTAAAACAACAAATATCTGAGTCTTTTACCATAAAAGGAAAAAAAATGATAGTTGCTAAATTTTAAATATAAGCTTTTTATTTTTTTTTTTAAGTTTTTGTTATGGATGTGTAGTTCATGTCTAACTTTTATAATTAAAACACTACATTTTAAGATTAAATATAACTTGATAACTGTCACAAATAAAACCACAACAACACACCAAAAAGAAAAAAAAAACGTGGATGCATCTATATTAACAGCATAATCAACTACACATATAACATCCTATTTCAAGTTCACTGCCAATTTAAAGATAGATAATTTCTTCTAAATTCCAAAGGGTAATTCAATTGTGTGACACAAATGAATTGAACAAACAATTACACAAAAATTAAACAATACCCGCCTGGATTTCTTCGTCTCTCCGCACTGTTGTTTCCATTTTCAATCCTGGTGATTTAAAGACCCCTTCTTCCTGATATAAATTTAAAAAAAAAAAAAAAAATCAAAACCATAGCTTTCCTAATACTCCTTTTAATTATGCCAGTATTATCTATCTATCAACTCAATAATTGTGAACCCTTTAGAATGTTTAGTAAGTAGCTAAATGTTAGGATTAAAGATAAGTAGATAACTCTCATAAAAAGGAATAGATATGAACTTTAACAAGCATAATGTTGCTCTTTGGAGCTATGTACTCAATTACTCGGCAAATGTGCAGTGAGTAATTGATTGTGATAGACTAAAAACACATCCCAGCAAACTGTGTCCCCAAAACCAAGAACCACTCGTTCCATTTTAAGAAGTTGAAACACCACGAACAAAAGTGCCCACAAATATGAGAATGAAGCACCATATTTTCACCAATACCAATATACTACAAAGTAGCGTAATCCCCTTAAAAAAAATATATATATATATATATATATAAAAGAAAATTTCTATAAATAAAAGTTTGTGTTTGATTCTAAGCCAAAATAAATAGAAAGAGCCCTTACCAATATACTTTCTCAAGCAAAGTAGCCAGTTCAAGCACAAACGGGTAATAAGCAACCTTCAAACACCCTTGAATACTTTGTAGCCATGGTAGGAAAAAACTAAAAGAAAGTCGGTGGTAAACAAAACAAAAGAAAAGAAACAAAAACTTGCAAAAAATAGAACCTGAAAAACTGTTGGAGCCTTTGACAAAGTCTATTTAAATTGTTTAGAAACCAAATTTGAAAGTAGAAGAAGAAGAAAGAAGAGGATTTAGAGTTAAACTGAATGTCTTTAATCTAAAGAAGAATGAGAGAAATTGGCAAAGTGTACGTGAGTTTGTGGGTCTTAAAGTATAGGAGTTTTAATTTACATATTTATCCTCGTTAGTTGAAAACTTGTAAGTGGATATGATGAGATGTTAGAATTAAACAAAGTTGGAATTCATTTGAAAAAGAAAATACCACGCTTGAATATATTTTCACTCATTAAATTCATGGTGAGGTCTATCTTGAATGTGAGAAGAGGGAACACCATTTCACTATACTCAGGGGGTACCTAAGTATTTTCCGAGAAAAAAAGTTGAGATTTTTATTTTTATTTTTTTAGAAGAAGGCTGTGTAGGTTATGTTTTTATTTTTTATTTTTATTTTTTAAAGAAAGTAGCACACAAGCCCAAGTAAAAAAATGGGGATCCCAGATCTGATGCTTTATATTTTAAGGGATTGGACTTGGTTCATAGCAGCTAAATGAGGCTGATTTCGATCCAAGTGATGCACAGGGTATGAATCTTACAACACATACATTGCTAACACAAAGAGAATATATGTATTGAATAACAGAGAACAACAAAGAATGAAATAATAAGAAAGAAGAGATAAATTAAGATGTTAGGGATCCTTCAAAACAAAGTAAAATGCTCCTTTGCTTTCTTAATTATGTAGTACATAATGCTCACTAGGACGTGTTACAAGGTCCAAATAAGTTCAAAAATCACAGACTTAGATGGCTCTTTAGGCCTCTAAGACTTGCTCCAATTCACTGTTGATGAATGCCTTTCACTATTGGCTGCCCCTCCTTTTATAATGTCATCCTAGGGTTTTCGGTGTACCACAAATTTCCTTTATTTGTATCTCTAGGTACTAGAACCAATGTTGTGTTAGTAACATTGGTAGCTGGTTCCTTTCTCATCCTTCATTATTTTCATCTTTTGAGGTTTTCCTTTCAAAAGACCTCAGTTGACTTTCTTGTTCTTGGGGGTCTTAAAAGGCTAACCTTTGATCTTTTTTTTTTCAAGGCTTCTAGACTCCACTTTTTAGACTCATCTTTTGGTTGCTTTCCCCTTTGTCATTTTTTCCAAGTAGGTTGATTCCTTCTTGCCAGGTTGAAAGATCCTCAGCAAACTTCCTTTATGGCTTTTCTTCTTAGATTCCCTGAGGTACTAGACCCTTGCTTATGAGCTATTGGTTCCCCAAGCCTTTTGATCCCTTTTCTGCATCATTGGGCAGTGGATAAGGACATATCTATTCTTGTTCTTTGTGCTTCTTGGCATACCCCCTTGACTTGTCTTAATCCCATTCTGGCCTTGCTGCATGTCCCGAGGATCCCGGGCCCCTAGGAATCCCCAAGTATCCTGGCCTAGTCCTCTTCCTAGGCACTTTTTTTTTTTTTTTTTTTTTAACCTTTGAGGGCTGGGTTTCTTCCTCCCCTTTATTTCATGAGGTCCAAAGCGTGCCTATTCATGGATTTGGGTCCCACCTTATGACCCTTGATGGGTATAGGCCTCTCCTCTCTTTTCTTTATTGAAGGCCCAAATATTTTATTTTCCTAGATTTCAACCCTTTGTGTTATTTTGGGTCTTGGTGCAACATTGTGATTTTTAGACCTCAACATCTAGCCCCCCGAGCTCTTGGGTTGCCTGCAACCTACGCGTTATTAGACAAGGCTTTATGATTTCTTCTTTGTTGTTTCAATCAGCTTCGGTATCCCCTTTCTCCTTTCCTTGGTATCCCGCTTCCCCGCGTTACCCTCTGGTATCATGGCTCCCACGTATTACACTTCTTTTGTAACCTCCCCTCTTTCCATGGAACGTGGCAGTTAAGTGTTTGAGTGAACTTCCCTTACAGTTTTTACGTTTCCTGTAACTCCCATTAATAACTGCCAATAACCTTTTCCTATAGAATTAAATATTGGCAATTGGCGCATCTTTCCATACATCGTCTTCTCCAATTGCCTTATGTGCCCTTATTGCTGTCACCTCAAACCACCTCTTCACTTCTAGAGATTCTTTCTTCTAAAGCTTGTCATCTGTTTCTTTCTTTGTCTTCTTCTTTGTCCTCCATTCTCTCAGCTTCTCCCTCGTTTTTTTCTTTTGTTGCACTACTATTCCATGGCATCTTCTTCTTCACCAAAAAGGGGGGAGCGTACTCCCAGTCCTTTTGAAGGTGAAAGCTCTTCTGGGTCAACATAAGGTGAGGTACAAGAGGTGGTGGAGCGCCCAGCCTTCCTTTTACGGGATCCCGGTACACCCTTAGTCTATTCTTCCCTAAGGTGTCTCATGGCGAAGCCCTTCCTTCCCCTCATACCTTGGTGTTTTTTGGTCAGTTTGGGTTTGCCAATTTTGCCCAGGTTTCAGATCCTAGGGAAATAGGATCTCGTGAGGCAGTTCCTATCTTTTTCAACTTTGTCCTAGGGAAGATTACTGGCTGGTCCAGTTGGATAGACAGAGAGCTTTTTGACATTGAGTTCGTTAGTAGTTTGGAGCGTGTTGGGATCCTAAAATCGATGGCAATTTTTAGGAATCTTGAAGGTTTTAGGGATGCCAAAGGCCTCAGACACCTGGTGCATCGTTGGTGCCCTTCTCTCCACACATTCTTCTTTTCTGTGGTTGAGTTCACCATCACTTTGGGGAACGAGGTCAATAACTTCCTCCTTCTAGTGTTTGGTGATGAGAACCCTTTTGACATTAGCCTTTCCAGTGAGGATCTTGAGATTGAGAACAAGCTTTTAAGTCATTTTGGTGGGCATACCACTTCTTCTAGGGGGAAACCGGCCAGGATGGGTAAGTGGGTGATGACTTTTTTCAAAGAGAAGGATAAGGTAGTCAGGCAAGTTGGGTTCCTGTCATTATGGCTCAACAAGTTTCTATTCAGTGAGTTTCCTAGGTATGGAATCAAATCCACTTTCTTTCTGCTTGCAATCAAACTGGCCCGGGGTGCCCAGTATCCTTTAGCCTTCATTTTTTTTGGCCATTTTTACTCCGACTTAGACTTGCTTCATGGAGATTGATAGGCCAAAAATGTATTGACCCATTGTAATGAATTAATTGATTAATGACAGGCCACAAACGCGTTGACCCCTTGTGATAAATTAAATTGATTAATTAGCCAAGTTATTAATTAATCAAGTTAACATGAAAAATCACGTGGCAGCACAAACAAATCACCAAAACTAAATTATGCAGCGGAAAATAAAAGACACGGTGATTTGTTTACGAATGGGGAAAACCTTACGGCAAAAACCCCACCGGGTGATTTAAGGTCATCACTCCCGAAACTCCACTATTATCACAACAAGCGGTTACAAGCAAGGAATCCCAAGTACCTTACCAACCTACAGTTGAACCCTTACCCTAATACCCAATTGGACTTGCTCTGTAGTGATAGTTTCTCCTTTCAATGCACAGCTCCCAAGTACGTGACTAACCAGATGCGCGGATCCCAGTACGCGACTTCAAACACCAACTGGAGAGAGAAGAATGTTGGCTGCAAAGTTCTTCACTTCATCAATAATGAAGATTAAGAAGCACTTGGTTACAAAACCCTAAGGCGCAAAGACGCAGTAGTTTCTTCCAGAGAGAATAAGGCTTCGGTCACCTTTTGCATATGTTCTCCATGTATTCTCTTGTGTGACGGCCTTAAAAATAAGCCTTATATATGCCTAGGGTCGTGAAAAAAGAAACCCTACACAAATACAAAAGCCTGGCCTAAAAATCAGATCTGGAAATCTGAATTCCCGTAACCTCGATAGATACCTCGATCGATCGGGCAGCTGTCGAGCCTTATTAAACCTCGATAGATAGCTATCTGTCTAGCAGCTATCCGTAGGTGTCCAGCAGCTATCCGCAGGTGTCCACCAGGTGTCCAGCTTTAGTACACACATTTTCTTTACTTGTTTTTTGGTTCAATCTTCATGGCTTTAATACTAGACATGAACAACATGTTCTTTGAAGTATTAAACACATCCTAGATCTACCCAAATACAAGTAAAGTGCGTTTTGTCAAAGGATTAGCCAACTACATAAAATAGCGACATATGTTAACAAACTTGAACTACATATGTCCTAACAATTAATTAGCCAAGTTAAATTTATTAACCAATTTAACATGCAAACACGTGGTAGCACAAACAAATCACCAATAAACTAAAGTGTAG
The DNA here is from genome assembly GCA_032878915.1 of Castanopsis chinensis. NCBI lineage: Eukaryota > Viridiplantae > Streptophyta > Magnoliopsida > Fagales > Fagaceae > Castanopsis > Castanopsis chinensis. Next base: position 3,875,385 of record JAVQMG010000116.1, on the reverse strand, counting down.
TGGAAAATAAATTAACACGGTAATTTGTTTACGAATGGGGAAAACCTCCAAGGCAAAAACCTCACAGGGTGATTTTAAGGTCACCACTCCCGAGAATCTATTATTATCACAACAAGCAGTTACAAGTAAAGGAATCCCAGTACCTTATACCAACCTACAGTTGAACCTTTACCCCAATACCCAATTGGACTTGTTCTGTAGTGACAATCTCTCCTTTTGATGCACGGCTCCCAGTACGTGACTAACCAATTGCGTAGATCCCAGTACGTGACTTCAATTGCCAACTTGAGAAAGATGTTGGCTGCAAAGTTCTTCAGTTCATCCTCACAATGAAGAATAAGAAGATGCTTGGTTACAAAACCCTACGATGCAAAGACATAACAGCTTCTTCACAAAGAGATGAACTAGGGCAAACCTTGTCTCTGGTCACAAATTGTTTGAACAGACCTTGGTCAATGCTTGTGCAACTTGTGCTTACTTTGACTGCCCTTAAAATAATCCTTTTATATGTCCAGAGTTATGAGAATAGAAGGCCCAAAGACATATCCACGGATTGGAATAAAAACAGAACTGAAAATTTGTTTTTCTTAAACCTTGATAGATAGAGGTGTCGAGGTGCTGTGGAGTAGCTGCCGCAGCCATGGGGCTGGAACAGCTTCTTAAAACTCAATAGATGCAGTTGTCGAGCTTTAATGATGAGACTTCTTAGTTTGTTTTTTGAACAGACTTGCATGGTTTTAACACTTGATCTTGAAACCTTGTTTCTTAAAGTATTAAAAACATCTTAAATCTACCCAATTACAAGTAAAGTGAGTTTAGTCAAAGGATTAGCCAATTACATAAAAAAACAACATATGTTCATATTAAGTGAACCACGTATGTCCTAACAATCTCCCCCTTTGGCAATCCGTGACAAAACCACAACAAACAAATGAACATATGAGAGAAGTCATAAATCACTCAACTTATATTCACTTGTTGAATACAATAAAATCTATCCTAACATGAACTCTTGAAAAACTTTGCAAGAAGAGAGTTCATGACAAGTAGACTTTGACAACATGTATTTCTAAATCACTTAAACAAAACTCATCAAGGCATCTTAGTGTGAAACATAAATAATAGATTGCATACAAATAAAGAAACATGTGTACAAAGAGGGAAAAGAAACAAAATATGTAAAGATAGGTGAAGAAAACATACATCATCACATATATATCAAAGATAAACATCATGTATGTACAAATGATCACAAGATCTAGGTACATGAACAATGTATCTCCAACAAGAAAGAAAAGAAAAGATACATGTAATCCTTACTACATCCCTCAAAAAGAAACAAACTCTCCCCCTAACAAAAATCTCCTATATCCTAACTCTCCCCCTAAAAGTGACTATTCTCATATCCAAAACTACTTCCCCTTTTTGTCATTAGTGGCAAAGGGTAAGAGTGTCAAGTAGACATCTTGCCAAAATTGGAAGAACTAGCATCTCCATCCTCATCATCATCATTTCCGGAACCATCATCAGGTGTCTCGGATGCCTCGAGAGGAGGAGAGGGAGACTCCACAAAGCCACCAAGGCGAGCTTGCCGTCTAGCAATATGGACAACACAAGTGTTCACCTGATACAACTCTGAAAAAAGTGTATCAAGGCGAGCTTCATGCCTTGAAGCTACGCTATGATCATATCCAAAGTCATACCTCCCGCTGAAGTAGAGGGAGCGAAGGTAGAAAGAGCCGAAGGAGTGGGAGGAGCTGCCAAACCGGATTACCTCGAACGAAATTGCGATTCGCTCTATTTAATGGTAGTGTAGTCAATGACACACATAATGGAGAAGTGGTCGGAAGAGGGAAAAGGAACAGAAAAATGGCATAAAAAAAACACCTTCTCATCTAGAGACTACAAAAAAACTCTTATGCGTACTTTCCAGTATGCATAGTTAGTCCCATCAAATAAAGGAAGGATAATAAGAGATTGTACTTTATCCATGAAAAACAGGGGTCAATGGATCACTCACAACGATTAAAACCTAATTAGAGTGTGCCTGCTCTGATACCACTTGATAGGCCAAAAACGTATTGACCCCTTGTGATGAATTAATTGATTAATTAGCCAAGTTCAATTTATTAACCAATTTAACATGCAAACATGTGGTAGCACAAACAAATCAGTAATAAACTAAAGTGCAGTAGAAAATAAATTGACACAGTGATTTGTTTACAAATGGGGAAAACCTCCAAGGCAAAACTCCACCGGATGATTTTAAGGTCACCACTCCTGAGAATCTATTATTATCACAACAAGCGGTTACAAGTAAAGGAATTCCAGTACCTAATACCAACCAACAGTTAAACTTTTACCCCAATATCCAATTGGACTTGTTCTGTAGTGACAATCTCTCCTTTTGATGCACGGCTCCCAATAAGTGACTAACCAATTGCGCGGATTCCAGTACGCGACTTCAATCACCAACTTGAGAAAGATGTTGGCTGTAAAGTTCTTCAGTTCATCCTCACAATGAAGAACAAGAAGATGCTTGGTTACAAAACCCTACGGTGCAAAGACACAACAGCTTCTTCACAAAGAGATGAACTAGGACAAACCTTGTCTCTGGTCACAAATTGCTTGAACAGACTTTGCTCAATGTTTGTACAGCTTGTGTTTACTTTGAAGATCCTTAAAATAATCCTTTTATATGTGTAGGGTTATAAGAACAGAAGGCCCAAAGACATATTCACGGAATGGAATCAAAACAGAACTGAAAATCTGTTTTTCTTAAACCTCGATAGATAGAGGTGTCGAGGTGCTATCGAGCAGCTGTCGGGCCACGGGGCTGGAACAACTTCTTAAAGCTTGATAGATGTAGATATCGAGCTAGCTGTTGAGCTTTAATGATGAGCACTTCTCAGCTTATTTCTTAGACAGACTTGCATGACTTTAACACTTGATCTTGAAACCTTGTTTCTTGAAGTATTAAAAACATCTTAGATCTACCAAATTATAAATAAAGTGCATTTTGTCAAACGATTAGCCAATTAGATTAAAAGAACAACATATATTCATATCAAGTGAACCACGTATGTCCTAACAGAGATGAGGTTGAAGGCAATTCCCGCTATTCCATCATGTCATCCCTCCATTGTGCCATTCTTCAGGTGTTCATGTGGGACCGTTCCTCTGTCACCTTAGCAAAGTGCAGGAACCTGAAGTATGTGAAAGATAAGTTCCAGGGATCCCTAGACGTGACAAAGGGTTTGTGTGGTAGCTCCACTGACAGCCACCCCATCTCTTCCGTTGGTTTAACTTGAAGGGTGGCAGCCTCAATTTGGTAGAATTGTTTGATTAGGCAGGGCACCTAAGTTGTCGTTCTCCTCGAGAGTTCAGTCTTGGGTTTGTTTGTAATTCTGCATTGGCCTCTTTCTTTAGCTCTCTAAGGAATACCTTTGACCTGCGTAGGGGAGATAAAGGCAATTTGGCATACTTGGCTTGTACCAGCCCCTCGTGGCTTCCAATACCTTCCTCAAGTGGTCCAAGGTACACTTACTACTCAGCACACTGAGTCTTAGGCAATTTGGTTTCGATCAGGATATCATACTAGTATTCAAGGAGGTATTTCCTTCTCTCCCTTCCCTGGACCTATTTTTGAGGCTCTAGGCCTTCTTTTACTGGTCATGGAGGAGCCCTGAATTTATGGTGCCGAACTCCCAATGGGGGGTCTTTGCTTCTAGTGGCTTTGCTAGCTATTGGAGAAGAGTTTAGAATCCTTCTTGGACTTTGTAGGTTCTGGCAGGATTGGCAGGGTTCCTAATCCTAGCCTTTTTTCTACTCCTACCTTCAACAAGGGTCTGGCCCTCCCTACTGCTACCATTGTGTCTGCTGCATTAAGCAGCAAAACAGGATTTGCAGAGTGGCATGCCTCTAGGGGTGGTTGGGTGTGCTATGCAAACGATTTCCTTGATACTTGGTCAGGGTGTGATCTTATGATGGGCGCTTCTTCTAGTGTGCCAATCAAGAGAGGGGCAGTAGAGGCAATTGGTGCTACAACTCCTATGGGCAAGGGTAAGGAGAAAAAGATCAAGGAGGAAGCTTTTAAAAAAGCTGAGATTGAAGGAAGCGTTGGGGGTACTGAGGCTAGCCCTGAGACTAAGAAGAGGAAAACTGCTATGTCTCGCAAGCAGCTAGTTGTCTTTGAGGAGCCTGAGAGAGTGGACCCCTCTACAGTTGGAAAGGAAGTCAGTCATCCTTAAATCCCAAAGATCAGAGTGAAGACTAAGATAGAGTCTTCTGTCCTTTAGGTTCCTGTGAGTTCCTTAGCCCATGGTCCTTTAGGGTCCCTTGATATCACATTCCAATCTCCCCTAGGACCCCCTGGGCATATCCGTAGTAGGCAAAAGACTGTTGAATGATCTGTAGGGGGAGAGAGAGAGAGAGAGAGAGAGAGAGAGAGAGAGAGAGAGAGAGAGAGAGAGAGAGAGAGAGAGAGAGAGAGAGAGAGAAGGGCAAGGCCTCTTTCCTTCTTCTTTTTTTTTTTTGACATCTCCCCGTTTGTTGTGTCTTCCTTCTTCTCTTTTGACTAATGAATGGTCATTCTATCATTTGCAGTCTAAGAACAAGTCAGACTACAAAGGAACTAAAAGCAAATCCTTTGGTGATGATGTGGTAAGGCCTTCATTTACTTACCATTTTTTTTGCCATATTTTTTTTTTTTGCTATTGTGCATATATTTTGTTTCTTCATGTTCTGACACTTGCCCCTTCTTGCTCCTCTTTTATTTGTAGGTTGAGGTGCCTCCTCCTGTGGCTAGTGGTGCCTTGGTGAAAGAAGTGGTGGTAGTTCAGCATCTTGCTGCCTTAGTCATGGAGAAGGATGCCTAACCCATTCTACCTTTTGCACCTTTAGTGGCTCAAGATCCTGTAGCCCTTCAGCCTCTTGTTCCCCAAGATCCTAAACTCGTGTAGACTTCTGGTCCAACTAAAACTGTAATGCTTGACCCCACAACATAGCTTGTATTGGACAAAGAGTCCTTGGAAGGTGTGTCTTCTTCTACACAAGCAGGTAAGCATCATCCATCCTTTATTAATGCCCATTCTTATCTCCCTTATCCTTTCTTCCTAAGGGTTCTTGTTCCTTCTCCCCTTTACTTCTTTTAGGTTAAACCAGTGCCCAATCTGTCCTTGAAGCAGCCTCTTCCTTAGAGTTAGAGGGTTCTAAAGGTGTATACTGCTCACCCTCGTTACACTTCCCCTATCTTGCTCACATCCTTTTTTTTTTTTGTTTTTATATGGCGAAGCCTTTGGCATCCCTTCCTTCATTTAGCAATTTTGCCAAGGTTTCTTCACCCTTTTTTCAATGCGTTTTATGCCCTTTTATAGAGTCTTCTAAGAGGTTAGAGAGACAAGAGGAAGAGCCTCCCATGTTGGCTGAAGTGGCTGCCTAGATTCAGAAGGAAGCCCTACCACAGGGGGCTAGTATTGGTTATTTACCTTTCCCTTTTCCCTTCTATCTTTATTTCTTCCTTTTTTTTTTTTTTTTTTTTTTGTTGACTCTGTCTGCTTTCGCAGGTGTTGTCACAGGTGCCAAGGGTCCTGAGCCCGCAGTTATTGAAGAAGTTGAAACTCCTGTCCTTAATGTCTAGGTTGTCAAAGTTCAGACAAGGATCCCTCAGACCATTCAAGGGGTTGGAAGTCCTCCAGCTCCTGAAGGCAGAGACATAACAATGGAGGAAGCCCCTAAAATGGCTGTCTCTGATCCTGGCTTAGGCTCTCTACTTTTCTAGCCTGCTTTGATTCCCTGGAGTTCAATAGTCTTCCTACGAGCCATTTTCATCATTTTGGACCTCCCTTCAGTAACTTCTTGTGCTTCTCTATGCCTGTTGAGGGTTTGCCACTCTTGGAGGGACTATTCAAAGCCCATAGGGACTTCACCAGTGGGTTCATGGGAGGCGCATTCTTGGGCAACATCCTGATGGAACTTCTGTTTGCTATGCTAATTTCTTTGAGGGACTCCTCTCTTGATTCCTTGTCCGAGGAGAGGCTTTTGGAATGGAGAGGAGTGGTGCAGGATCTCGTGGAAGCTAGGTTTAATCTATCTTTTTTGCTGGAGTACCTGCGGTCTCTAGCCCACATGTTATTCCAGAGGAAAGCTTTTAGGGTCCTTGATGCTGAGATTGCTGCTACTGAGGAGGCCCTGGCTTGTGCCCACAAGGCATTGCAAAATCTGAAAGTCAAGAAGCAACTAGTTCTTTCTTCACAAACTACTCTTGCAATTCCCCTGGGAGGCTCTTTGTTGATTGGACTTATACCTTAATTCCTTTTTTTTTTTTTTTTTAAGTGATTCCAAATGTATATGTTTATTTTTCTTCTTCTTCTTTTGGACAATGGTGGATGTATAAGTTTAATTTTATTTCGAAAACTCCTTCTGACTACTTTCTATGTGGATTTGCCCATAATGTGTATTTTGCTCTCTTTTTTCTTTTGTCACTCTTTGTTGTTGTTGTTGTTGTTGTTGTTTTTTTTTTTTAGGTCCTGGGCCAGGCACCCCAGTGATTGTTTTCTTACACAGGTACTAAACTAGGTACATTGGATCTCTTTCTTTCCCCATTTTTTTCCAAGTCTCAGGTCATGAACTAGGCAAATCTGTTTTGGGATAAGTACTGGGTTGTGTACCCCGGGCACTTATTCCTGACCGTGATCCCAAACCATGCACTTGAACTAACTTTGGTGTGAGTCCTGGTTCATGTGCTAAGGTTTTACCTTTATTTTTTAAAATTTTTTTTCCAGCGCTGGCCTATGTACCCCACCAAAACTTGCCGACATTTGGGCCATGTAATACTATACAATTGTACACTTTAGTTGCAGCTCCACCCTTTTTTTTTTTTTTTTTAAAAGAAACAAAAGATTCCATTGAAATACAACATAGTTACCATACTAAGGAACATAGAAGGATTGACAAAGATAGTAAGGATCATAGAATGTCCTTCTACCATGGGCTCCTAAAAAACAAAACCAAATAAAGTTCATGGCAAACGAAAAATACAAAGGGTGATAAAACATTTAGCAGGTTGGAAGGTGGCAAAAAAAGGTTCTTGGTGTAGCCTCCCCTTTTTATGCATAGTATTGCTTCAGCCACTTCCCATTTATAGGGTCTGTTAAGATAGTCCCGTCTTCCTTCATTAGGTAGTAATATCCGCTATCGTGGGCTTCCCTGATGATGTAGGGCCCCTCTCATTTTGGAGCAAATTTGGGGGTCCTGTGATATTCTTCCTCACATGCTCTGCTACTCTTAGCACCAGTTGCCCCTTTTGTGAAGGCTCTTGGGTGTACTGTCTTTCCATATGCCTTAGCCATCCTCTGCTGGAACCTCTGACTTCTCCTTCTAGCCACTTCTTGCTCTTCTCTTAGCCCCTCCAGATCTGCCAACCTCCCTTCATTGTTTGTGTCATCAGTGTCTTCTTGGATTTCTTCAAGTACTACCTTTAGTGTGGGTATGTCTAGCTTCACGGGACTAATGTCCTCTGTCCCATAAACTAGGGAGAATGGTGGAAAACCTGTAGCTATCTTCAAGGAGGTCCTGCATGCCCAGAGTACATCTGTCAAATGGGTACTCCATTTCCCCCCATACTCATGCATCATTTTTTTGAGGACTTTTCGTATCACTCTGATGATGGCTTCGGCTTGGCCATTTCCTTATGGATAGTATTGTGTGGATCTCTTGTGCTTGATGTGATACGCCTCATTTAGATTCTTCATATCCTTATTTATGAAAGGTATACCATTGTCACTAATCAGTCTCTCGGTAATCCCAAAGAGTGTATGAGGGTCCTTTTTTGGACAGTAACTAGGCCTCAGTAGAAACAAGGATCCTGGGCCGTTTACTTGTTGTTTGGTGGACTGGGCTTGGTTCACCGTAACTAAATGGGGTTGATTACGAACCAAGTTATGTGCAAGTCACATAAATCTCCTCAAGGAGTGATTCTTCCTAAGGAATAAAATACCATTATAAATGTTTTAGTGTCATAAAATGGCCCTTTACTCTTATAAAATAAGTATTCATAATATTCACAATGAGAAGGAGATTGAAATAGAGTATTTGAGGCTTATCTTTTACTGTGTGAACATTTAAAGGAATTCCTTCACTTGGTACCCCGAGCATAATATTGTGGTACCTTGATCGTGATATCGTGGTTCCTAGGGGTACTAGGCCTGTAAGAACCTAGAATGCAGATTCTCTGAACTATACAATCTTTCTCCATACTTATTATGCAATAGAGTTTTGTCATTTGCCTTTACCTCTATAGGTCCTCTATAAGAACACACTATACAATACACATATCTTCAAATAATAGTTAGTTTCTTAGATTAAGATATATATTTTAATACATATACATATATGCAAATGAATTTCATGAGAATGATTCAGCCACGAGGATCCTGGACCCAATTCTCATAGACTTAGTGCTTTTGCACAAGACATGTAGGATTTGGAACTCAAGTCCAAGTGACTTTACTTAGGCATTGCCTTCCAAGATAGTTAGGTGAGGAGGATTTTTGTGGGAGAGAGTGATATCTGATGTGTGCATGTGGAGGCTAAGTGATATTTTGAATGATCTCAAGGATATGGGACAAATTACTCCACCTTGACTCTCTTATTTTGTTTATTTATTTCTCTTCCTTGCTAGACTTTTAAAGCTCTAAGAATATGTCTTTTGAACCTCTGAACTCTTCCCTTGAATCCCCATTTTCTCCCCTTCGAATCCCTCTTTTCTACTATGCCTTGTGTTCCTTTTATAGCAGACTTGTTTTGGTACCCTAGGCGAGGATGTCCTAGGTTTACTGGGTAAAACTATGTCCTTTGTGACCTGAAAAGGTGCATTGGATAGAGGTTTAGCTTATTTAGGCAATTATAACTCAAAAGGGCATTTGGCTTTAGCTATAAATGAAAGATTCCTTCTTGGAAAGTCAAATGAGTGGGTGGGTTGCTCAATGTACTGAATGGCATCTTCGGTTGAAAGTGACAATTGAGAGAAAATTGTGGGGTGGTGTCATGCACATGGGGGAATTGAGTTTTTCCACTGGTTCATGCATTCCAAGCAAATATATGAACCAAGGGAAAGCTTTGGGATCCTCTTTTCACCAGAAATCACTCCCTTACCAGCCAAACCATTCCTCCCTTACTATCCATTCGAGATCCCACGGGCTTGGACCATGGGTTACAAAGATAATACCTGTTTTTTTTTTTTTTTTTTAGGTTTTTAATGGCTTTTTTTTGCTAGAAATTTGAACATACATAGGGCCTTGATGTTGATTCTTCTTGTTGCATATCCTCTGGCCTGACTGAGATCCTTACTGCATGTTCTTTGGTCTGACTGAGATTCTTGCTGCATTGCCTCTGGCTGAGATCCTTGTCCGAGATACTTTATTTATTTATTATTATTATTTCTTTTTTTTTCCTTCTTTTTGGGATTTTGGGCCTTCATGGTCCTTCTTAGCTTCATGAATTGGGCCTTTTTATGTTAAGGCCCATGATCTTTCCTTACTTTTCATGGAATGGGCTTTCTTGTGAAATTTTGGTCCTCAAAATTAGCCCCTTGAGCTTGTGGGTTACCTGTAGCCCATGCACGAGAAAATAAATTGTTCTTGGACACTTTCCTGGTTTGTGGAACTAATGTGTAGATCAAATAATTCTTGATGGAAACTCCAAAGGAATTGCTACCATTGTATGAACATAATGGATAGAAATTGATATCAAAATTGAATTTCATTGATTCTATAGCTTTAAAGTTGAAGTTAACATCAATATCAATTTTCATCAAAAATAATAATTTCAACAACCATGCAGAAAACTAATTTCTAACAACATGAAATTATTGTCACTAATTCCAAAACTCAAAACATGTTAAATAGATATGAAAATGAAAACTGCTCTGATACCAATTGATGAAAAAATACATGTTTGTATCTCATTAGAGCATACACAGCACAAAGTTAATGGATTTACTTCATTCATAAATGTTAATATGTACTATATAAGTTTCAGAATTTAAGAACAAGAATGTACCTTGGAGCGGTGAATTTCAAAACTCAAAGATCAGAAGCACTTGGGAACACTTTTAATCTAAACTCCAATTCCACTAACGCCCAAGATGTGTGGTCTCTCAATCAGTTTTCAAAGGGAGAATGTCAAAGTGTCTAACACTCACATACACACCACTTCACTATGGTGTTCTTCTTTTTCATACATTAAAAATTCTGTATGTTTCTCCCTTTGTATCTAACTGATTATTTAATTGGGATGGTCTTTTGGGCCTTTCCAATTGGGCTTAAGTGTGTGGCTTGGAGTGGGACCAAAAGGGACCAATAAGACATTAGCTCCAATGGGCCTTGGGCTTTTTTGTCATTTTTTGACAAGTCCAAAGTTACCATTAATTATATTTAATACCACTATATAAATATAGTTGCATTCTAGGCCTTATTTATAAATTATATCCCAAGACTTTATTGTACATGCAACCCTTTCATAAAATATTCGTAGTAATACAAAGTCATGAAAGTAGACTGCCACTTTGTAGATTACTACATCTTAATTTCTTGAGTACCCGATTTAATCCTTTAAAGTTATTCATCATATATTTATGAAACCCAATTTCATAAATATATACTTTAGTAACTCCTTACTAAAGTGGTTAGGCCTAACTCTCTGAATAACTGCACCCATTAAACTTATCTCAAGGGAATATTTTGTATCTCCGTTAAGAGACTATGAATTCCATCTTGAGAATATATCTTCCATCAACACTAAATGTGGTTGCCCAACATACTGAGGTTTTGACCGAAACTTTAGATCTCACTCCTAATATATCAAACAAACCTACACTTCATGATCAGGTCCATTATCCTCTCAGGATTAAGAGTTCATGTAAATATAAGTCGTGAGTTTATTATTCATTTGACAGTTATTAGTAGAATAATAAATCTCACAGTAGTCCAATTCAATTTGTTTCAACTCTTAAAACATATCAACATACCAACTAGAAATCTCCATTTCCATGATCAAGACAAATCATCTTAGTTGATATGTTATAGTCTTCGCAGATGAAATACCCAATTTCATCACCGACTACGAATTACAATTCTGAGTTTACAAAGAACTTGTGACTTATATCTTTTGTGACTTTTCACATAAATAACATACTATGCATCTCATGGACTATATGATAATGTCCGAATATTCATGTTACCATTATTTTTAGATAATAATAAAACAACTTTATTAATCATAACATTAAGTCATACATAATGTCATACATAATAACATACATAACATCATACAATAGGATTTAAGGGCATACATCCTAACAATGCTATGTAACATATAGTTCATGAGCCAAAGAAAATAAGGCTGAACTTATGTACAGTAAAGTTTGCACTAGACTTCTTAATTTTATCAAGTGAAAGATATATCTAAGGAAAAATTTTCAATTTATCTTAGCCCCCAGTGTATGCACTGGAAAAGAAAATTGCCAAATAAGACAAAGCAATAAAAATCACTTCATGTATATAAAACCATGTGAGGATTTCAACCACACAAGAATTTCAAATTTTGATTTTTGATAATTGGTCAAGTAAGAAGACCAAAATATTAGAATTAGAATTTTCATTTTAATCTACATGAATCAAGTATTAGTGCATGGGTGCTACCTCTTGCACAACTTTTTGGAGTGTTTTGATATATTCAAACATGGTATTAATGAGTGGGCTTATTGAAAGGGTACCTTTCTTTTGTTAAATCGAAGTACCTCCGAGCTTTAAGTGAGTTTGCACCTTGTAGGAGGAGGGAAATGTTGCTAGCTGGTTTGCAATGTCATTGACTAATCTCTTTGTATTGGGATATGCTTACAATCTGCACGCACTATTGGGATGTGCTATGGCTTGTATCCATAAACTTTTGCTTTTGACCGGTTACTTGGTTGTACTTGGAAACTTTTGCTCTTGGTCAATTTCTGAGCCATGTACTTAGAAAATTTGTTCTAGGCCAAGTCTTGGGCTAGGTACGTGGAAAGTTTGCTCTTCCTAAGTCCTAGGCCATGTCATTTGGAAAAAATCTGTTTTGGAAGTCCTAGGCCATGTGCATGGAAAGTTTACTCTTCCCAAGTCCTGGGTCATGTCACTTGGACAAAATCTATTTTGGCTAGGTCTTGAGCCAGGTACATGGAAAGTTTGCTCTTCCCAAGTCCAGGGCCACGTCACTTGGAAAATTTTTTATAGCCAAATCTTGGGCCAGGTACATGAAAAGTATGCTCTTTCCAAGTCCTAGGCTATGTCACTTGGAAAAATCTGTTTTGGCCAAGTCCTGGGCCAGGTACATGGAAAGTATACTTTTCCCTAGTCCAGGGTCATGTCACTTGGAAAATTTGTTATAGCCAAGTCTTGGGCTAGGTACATGGAAAGTTTGCTCTTTCCAAGCCCTGGGCTATGTCACTTGGAAAAATCTGTTTTGGCCAAATCCTAGGCCAGGTACATGGAAAGTTTAATTTTCCCAAGTCTAGGGCCATGTCACTTGGAAAATTTGTTATAGCCAAGTCTTGGGCAAGGTACATGAAAAGTTTGCTCTTTCCAAGTCCTAGGCCATGTCACTTGGAAAAAAAATCTATTTTGGCCAAGTCCTAGGCCAGGTACATGAAAAGTTTGCTTTTTCCAAGTCCTAGGCCATGTCACTCAGAAAAAAAATCTATTTTGGCCAAGTCCTGAGCTAGGTACACGGAAAGTAAAATCTATTTTGGCCAAGTCCTGAGTCAGGTACATGGAAAGTTTGCTCTTCCCAAGTCCTGGGTCATGTCACTTGGAAAAAAACTGTTTTGGCCAAGTCTTGGGCCAAGTAGATGGAAAGTTTTCTCTTCCCAAGTCCTAGACCATGTCACTTGGAAATTTGTTCATGGCCATTGAATTTATTAGTCTTCAAAAAAGGTTCCTTCGTAGCCTCTCATTCTCAAGTGGTGTCATTGAACTGATTTCTTTTCTTTTCTTCCAAGGGTTGAGGATTTGTTTCCTTCTCCAAGGATCTTTTAAAATATCCTCTCTTGGCTATGAACAAATCCTTCATGGAAATACTCTTTTATGAGTCATCAAAGGTTGCTCTCACTAGTGAACTAATAGCTAGAAGGAGCTTTACCAAGATGATTCTGCCATGGTATTTAAAATTTTTTTTTTCCAGGTGGGGGTCCTCTTACGGGGATCCTGGAAGAGGAAGGCTTCCTTTAGGCATGCTCGTTAGAGGCTGACTTCACAAACCTCGTAGTCTGTTTCTTTCTAGGAATCTTTACCATTACTACCTTTTTAGAGATATTCTCACTCAATAGGTACTCCTTTTCTTTAGAGAACTGGACTAGTAAGTTTGCTACAGCTTGGCTCTTGACAGCTTTAGGGATCCTTTAGACCTATGTTGTATTGTGAAATTAATATTAGCTACTGGGCCACTCTTCAAGATCGCAAGGGCTGATGGAGGAGAGCTTTTATTGGATGGGAGCTCATCACTAATAGGATTTGGTGGTATGAAAAGTAATGATTCAGTTGTTAAGATGAATGACTGCCAAACACGCCCTTTCCATGTTGGGATACCTTATTTTGGTATCCTTCAATGCTCTGTATGCTTGGGATCCCGATCCCAAGTAGAACAATAATGATTTTGCCATTGACTAGTTCCCATAAGGGAGGCAGATGACTCATGATCTGTTGAAATTTTATGAAAGACATTCAGTTGCTCAGCTCCCCATATGAAAACATTCTCCTTTTTCAACAGTTTGGATAGTCCACTAGTGACCAAGGCTGGCCTTGGTGTGAACTTCCTGATGTAAGAAATTCTTTCCAAGAAGCTCTTAAGTTCCTTGACCGTGGTATGCCTCTTCGTGGTTGATATTGTTGTTGCCTTAATTGGATCTATGAAGAAATCGATGTTAGGCAAAGGAAATTTATCCTTTGAACACATCTTATTTAATTTGCGGGAGTACACGCCAATAAATCTTCATTTTCTTTTTCAATAGCTCCACCAATTTCTCTATTTTTTTTGTATTGATAATTGACTTCGGATGAGGATAAGCCTCAGGTTCCTTGGGTCAGCCCTCAGGTTCATTTCTTCAAGTTCGTCCTTTGGTAGGATCTATGCCTTCCTTTCCATATCCATAGGTTTCTCCAGGATTTTCGTAAGAAGTATATTAGCCTTCCCTCTAGGTTTCTTCTTCTTTTGGGATAGGAGCCCTCCTGGGATCCTAAAGATGTGATATTCTGACTCATCGTATCCCTAGGTTCCTCCAGGATCTCTTTTTGGGCTATCATGTAAAATGGTGGTTCAGGATCCTCTTGTAGGCTACATTCAGGTCTCGCGTGCCTTCATAAGTAACATTCTGCCTTCCTTCCAAGTTTCTTCTTTTTCTAGGATAGGAGCCCCTCGGGATCCTAGAGATGGGAGCCCCTCGGGATCCTAACAATGGGATATTTTTCTAGCTGGAGCCGACTCATCATAGAATATGTTTTCCACAAAGTTTACTTCGTGATAGATGAAGGGACTAGGATTGGCAGCAATTTTTGTGGGCTTCCCATTTGGTCCCTATTTCATGTACTAATGGTACATTGAAAGGATCAGGCGATATTTGTGATGCCATAGTTGACCTTTAGAGCTAGTTGTACGTGTCCTTCAGTGGATTCTATAGCTTCTCCTAATCTTGTTATTTCTATGAGTGAGCCCAATTGTTGAGCTGCAAGAAATGAGAGATGCACTGTATAGTTGTTGAGCTTTCAATAATGTTGATTTTGCTACTGACTTGCAATATAGTGTTTTTATTGATTTTCTTTAAAATATATTCAAGGTCTGCAGCACAATAGGCTTTAGCCCCCAGGACATGGGCTGTTGTTCAATCATGCTTAATCCACATTCTCTTGATGCTATTGTGGAACTTTTATCCAGTTTTCAGATGTCTCCATTTTTTTTTACTTTGCTGGATCCATGGAAGTACTTCAGCTTTGTTAGAGCCAAAGAACCATTCCACTTTGCTAGAATCAGAAAACTATTCCATCAAGGAATAACTCGAATTTTTTTGGAACCAAGGAACTACTCTATTTTGCTAGAACCATGGCTGGAACTAGGGAACTACTTAGTTTTTTTTTTTTTTATTATATTTTTTTTTATTTTTTTATACAGGAATCTAGGATCTCCTTTGGAATCAAGGATCTCCTCAGCTTTGCTGGGATTAAGGATCTCCTAGGCTTTGCTGGAATTAAGGGTGTACTCAGCTTTGCTGGAATAAAGGATCTCCTCAACTTTGTTGGAATAAAGGATCTCCTCAGCTTTGTTGGGATCAAGGATCTCTCAACCTTTACTTTCCTAGAGCCAATGATCTCCTTAGCTTTGTAGGGATCAAGGATCTTCCAAGCTTTACTTTTCTGCAGTCAAGAATCTCCTAGACCTTACTAGAATTAAGGATGTACACAGCCTTGTTGAAATAAAGGATCTTCTCAGCTTTGTTGGGGCCAAGGATCTCCTAGACTTTGCTGGGATCAAGGATCTCCTAGGATTTGCTTCATGGAGTCAAGGATCTCCTAAGTTTTGCTTCTAGGAGTCAAGGGTCTCCTAGGCTTTACTGGGATTATGGAACTACTTCATTTTGCTAAATCCATGGGCGGAGCCAAGGAATTTGTCCATTTCACTAATCTGTGCCATTTGATATTATCATCAAGTTGCTGCAAAATTATTTAGCCCCACAATGTGAGGCAATTGCTTTTGCTATGTAGTTTACATTTCATCAAGCCTCTCTGATTCGCTTACTTCTCTTTCTTCTTTTTCTTTTTAAACAAATGAAACAATATCATGAATTTTTCTTTCAAAGAAAATACATTAGCCCCTAAATGTGGGGCCATTGTTTTATTATGTAGTTCATACAACCTTCATAAAATCAATCTTTTTTTTTATTTGCTCAGTTGTCCATTTTTTTTAGCGATGAGACAATGTTATGATTGTTTAATTATTCCAACATGACCCTCCCTTTTTTTAAGAGAGTAGGGCAACGATCCATTATGTTCAAATTGTAAAGTAGAGAAAGTAATGACGCATAAAACTTATCTTGTGTTGGACAGTTCCTAGAATTCCATACAAAGTCTCTTGGTGGGATGCTCTTTGGATGGATCCACACTTTAAGGAACTTTAAGAAGAACTTTCCTTCCTCTTGGTGTTTCCTTGCTTTGGAGCCATGCTTGCGAAGGGATTGCTTCTTCCCTCTCATTTTTCCCAGTCTCTAGTGGAGTCGCCAAAATGTGAGGGTCCTTTTTTGGATAGTACCCAGGCCTAAGTAGAAACAAGAATCCCGGGCCCTTTACTTGTTTGGTGGACTAGGCTTGGTTCACCGCAGCTAAATGGGGGCTGATTATAAACCAAATTGTGCGCAAGTCACATAAATCTCCTCAAGGCAAAAATGCGATTCCTCCTAAGCAATAAAATACCATTATAAATGTTTTAATGTCATAAAATGAACCTTTACTCTTACAAAATAAGTAAAATAATATTCATAATAAGAAGGAGATTGAAATAGAATATTTGAGGCATATCTTTTACTGTGTGAACATTTAAAGGAATTCTTTCACTTGGTATCCCGAGCGTAATATCGTGGTACCCCGAGCATGATGTCGTGGTTCCAAGCGGTACTAGGCCTGTAAGAACCTAGAATGCAGATTCTTTGAACTATACGATCTTTCTCCATACTTATTATGCAATAGAGTTTAGTCAATTCCCTTTACCTCTATAGGTCCTGCATAAGAACACACTATACAATACATATATCTTCAAATAATAGTTAGTTTCTTAGATTAGGATATACATTTTAATACATATACATATATGTAAATGAAATTCATGAGAATGATTCAGCCATGAGGATCATGGCCCTAATTCTTATAGACTTAGTGCTTTTGCACAAGACTTGTAGGATTTGGAACTCAAGTCCAAGTGGCTTTGCTTCGGCATTGCCTTCCAAGATAGTTAGGTGAGGAGGATTTTTGTGGGAAAGAGTGATATCTGATGTGTGCATGTTTTGGCATATGTTTCTTTGGAGGCTAAGTGATATTTTGAATGATCTCAAGGATATGGGATAAATTACTCCACCTTGGCTCTCGTATTTTGTTTATTTCTTTCTTTTCCTTGCTAGATTTTAAAGTTCTAAGAATATGTGTTTTGAACCCTTGAACTCTTCCCCTGAATCCCCATTTCTTCCTCTCAGAATCCCCCTTTTCTGCTATGCCTTGTGTTCCTTTTATAGCAGACTTGTTTTGGTCCCCCGGGTGAGGATGTCCCAGGTTTGCTGGGTAAAACGATGTCCTTTATGACCTAAAAAGGTGCATTGGACAGAGTTTTAACTTATTTAGGCAATTATAACTCAAAAGGGGCATTTGGCTTTAGCTATAAATGAAAGATTCCTTCTTGGAAAGTTAAATGAGTGGGTGGGTTGCTCAATGTACTGAATGGCATCTTCGGTTGAAAGTGACAATTGAGAGGAAATTATGGGGAGGTGTCATGCACATGGGGGAACTGAGTTTTTCCACTGGTTCATGCATTCCAAGCAAATATATGAACCAAGAGAAAGCTTCGGGATCCTTCTTTCACTAGAAATCACTCCCTTACCAATCAAACCATTCCTCCCTTACTATCCACTTGGGATCCCATAGGCTTGAACCATGGGTTACAAAGATAATACCTGTTTTTTTTTGTTGGATTTTTAATGGCTTTTTTCTTTTGGCTAGAAATCTGAACATACATAGAGCCTTGATGTTGATTTTTCTTGCTGCATATCCTCTGGCCTGACTGAGATCCTTGTTGCATGTCCTTTGGTCTGACATATATCCTTGCTGCATGTCCTCTGGCCAAGATCCTTGCTCGAGATCCTCTTCTATTTATTTATTTATTTATTATTATTTCTTTCTTTTTTCTTCTTTTTGGGATTTTGGGCCTTCATGTCCTTTTTAGCTTCATGAATTAGGCCTTCTTTTGTTCAGGTCCGTGGTCTTTCCTTACTTTTCATGGAATGAGCTTTCTTATGAAATTTTGGTCTTCAACAGAGTGTAATGATGTGCTCTTGAATGAAGTTTCCACGGCTTCCCTAGTGGCCTTCTTCAAAGGGATGGCCTCCATCTATTTTGTAAAATACTTAGTGGTTGTGAGGATCCATATGTGGCCATTAGAAGGAGGATCTATGGGTCCTATAAGATCAAGCCCCCAAGTATGGAAAGGCCATGGTGTGGTCATATCTTGCAGCACATTTGGATGAGTATGGATCGCATCTCCAAGTACTTGGCATGCGTGACACCTTTTAACCAGCTCCTCGGAGTCCTTCTTTATTGTAGGCCAGTAGTACCCCAGTTGCAGCAGCTGCCTGTAGGGCATTCTCTTTCTCGGGTGACTTCCACAGTTACCAGAGTGGACTTCCTTGACTGCTTCTCTGGCTTTCTTAGGCCCCAGGCATCTTAGGGGATCCTCACTGTACCTTCTTTTGAAAAAGATTCCATTCTACAAGAAGTATCTAACAGCGAGTTTCTTGAGCCAGTTGTCCAGTGTCCTATCACTTGGTAGGATCCCTTGTGTAAAGTATTCCATGAATGGGGCCTTCCAATCTTTTGTTACAAACACAACATAAATTTCTTCCTTGTCTAATGAAAGATGACACTTTTGGCATTCCCCCTATACAGTTGTAGCATCCTTATTCATATTTGGCCAATAGTACCCCATGAACTGCATTCTTCTGTATAGGCTTATTTTCTCTATGATCCCATAGACTTAGCTGTGCAATTCTCCTAATCTCAGCTTCCTTTTTTCTCATTAATACACCTGGACAAGATCCCTCCGAGTAGCCTCCTGTATAACTTTCTTTCTATCAAGGTGTAATCTTTCAATTCTTTGAGGATCTCTATGACGAAAATTTCCTGCTTGCTTACCCTTATCAAAGTACTTTTTCCTTAAAATGGTATCTGGGATCCCAGAGTGGCTAGCGCTTCAGCGAACCTGTTTTCACTCCTTTGGGTGTACTCCACACTAAAGGTTTGGAATTTTTACTCCACATTTTATGTCCAAGTTCTGTAAACTGCCAAGCTCCACTCTCTTTGTGCGAAGTCACCCTTTACTTGGGAGATTACAAGGTTAGAGTCTCCCAAAACCCTTATGTGTTATACTCCTATGCTGAGCGCCATGGTCAATCCAGTCAGGTATGTCTCGTGCTCAGCAGCACTATTTGAATAGGGAAACTCGAGCTTAAAGGATAATGACATGGTATCCCCATCCTCGTAACTTAGCACAATTCCCAAGCCATTTAAAGTTATTGTTGACCCATCTTCATGGTCCACTTCTTTCTTGGGAGCTCTGCCACTGCCACAACCACTTCTCCTTAGATCTCTTCACTTACTGAACATTCTTCTTCCCTTAGGAACTGAGCCAGCATCTTTGCTATGACTTGACTTTTGACAGCCTTAGGGGTCCTCGGACCGATGTCATATTGAGAGAGCAAAACTAGCCATTGTGCTATTCTTCTTGTTAGGAGAAGCTGGTGGAGAATTGCTTTTATATGGTGAGACTTGGTCACTAGGAGGATCTGATGTGCTGAGAAGTATCGCTTCAGCCGTTGGGATGTGTAAATGACTACTAGACATGCTCTTTCTATCTTGGAGTATCGGGTTTTGCATCTTTTAGTGTCCTGCTCACATACTAAATGGGTTGCTTATTCCTTTCGCCATCTTCCTATGCTAACAGGGCTCCTATGGCCTGGAAATTTGATGCTAAATATAGCAACAGAGGTCACCCATGTACTGGTGCTTGTAGGGTTGGCAGATGATTCATGATCTACTGGATCTTCTAAAAGGCTTCCTGCTGCCTATTTCCCCAAGTGAATTCAGCTCCCTTTTTTAATAGTTTGGATAATCCATTTGTGACTAAAGTCAATCTAGGCAAAAACTTCCTAATATAGGAGACCTTTCTCAAGAAACTTTTGAGCTCTTTAACTGTTATGGGTGTTTTCATTGTTGCGATGGCCGTGGCCTTAGTTGGATCCACACTTATACCCTTATGATGTACTAGGAACCCAAGAAATTTTCCAGCAGACACTCCAAAGGCACATTTCATAGGGTTCATGCATAATTGGCACTTCCTGCACCTTTCAAAAACTCGTTCAAGTACTTGGAAGTGTCCTGTTCTGGTCTTTGACTTTACCACGATGTCATCTACATAATCTTCCATTTCCCTATGCATCATGTCATGAAAAATGGCTGTCATGGTTCGCTAGTACGTGGCACCTAGATTTTTAAGGCCAAAAGGCATCACATTGTAATAAAAATTTCCAATTAACGTCCTGAATGCTGTCTTTTCTGCATCTTTGGCAGCCATCTAAATTTGGTTATACTCACTATATCATCCATAAATGAAAACATGGAGCTTCCTGCAGCTGAATCTACAAGGAGGTCAATATTAGGTAGGGGGAACTCATCTTTTGGACATGCCTTGTTCAAATTATGAAAATTTACACAACATCGGATTTGGCCATTTTTTTTCTTCACGGGTACTATGTTGGAGAGCCATTTGGGATGCTGGATTGGCTTGATGAATCCAGCTGCTAGTAGCTTCTTGACTTCCTGAGTTATTTGAGCCTCTATGTCAGTGTGAAAGATCCTGGCTGGTTGAATTACTGGCTTGACTCCTAAGTCTACATTGAGAGAATGGACTACCAGTCCTATACCCAGGCTAGGCATCTCAACGTATGTCCATACAAATACGTCTACGTACCTCTTGAGTAATGCCAATAATTGTTCTTTTTCTTACGCTGTTAATTGACTACTAACGAAAACAGGCTTCGAGAATCCCAGACTTGCCCTCAAGTTTATTTCTTCCAATTCTTCTTTGGGATGGATTTGTGCTTCCTTTTTTGGGTCCTTTAGGATTTCTTCTTGAGCCATCATACATTCTGGCGGTTCGGGTCCCTTCTGCACAACACATTTAGGCTCCGCGTATATTCGGACTCCCGTACCACTACACATTCTCGAGATCCTAAGGAGTTGGTCTCCTTCTTTTGCCTCTTTCTGTCCAAGAGGTTCCTTAGGTCATGGGTACCCCTCCTCCTTCTTCTTCTTCTTCTAAAACAGGCGTCCCTGGAGTTTCTAGTGTGGGACTTTCACCATCTGGTTCCAACTCGTCATAAAACATTGTTTCTACAAAGTTCACTTCCCCTTGGATGAAAGGGTTTGGATTGGTAGGGATTCTTATAGGCCTCCCATTCAATCTCCCTTTAACAAATTGATGGTACGTGGAGGGGATGAAGCGAAGCTAATGAAGCCAGGGGTGTCCCAACAAAACATGGTAAGAAACTTTTGAGTCAATCACATGGAATTTGGTTAGGGCTACTATTAGGCCTACCCTTAAGGCCAGTTGTGCATACTCCTCAGTTGATTCTGCCACTCCTCCAAATCCCGTTATCTCCACAGGAGCCCCTAGGATCCTCCTGCCAGTTAGGCCCACAGCTTCCAGTGTACTCAGGGCTATGAGGTTGAGTGATGCCCCTGTGTCCATTAGTGTTCTTTTAATTTAGACACCGTTTATGGTAGCCATTAAATAAAGGGGTCTACAATGGTTTGGATGTTCAACTTCCATGTGCTTATCTGTGAAGGTTATTGCATTAGTTGTTTCCAAGTAAGCTTGACTAGCATAGGATTCCGCTGTGAAACATTCTACCCTTAAGTTTGCAGCTATACTCATGAGGGACTTTGTAGTGATCTTTCTTGCTTTTGGCCTAAACCCTAGCTGATTGAGTAATGATCTAAACTTGGGGCTTTTTTGAAGGGTCCTGACCATACTTGGATGGAAAGATCCTTTAGACTCCTCTGCTTCTGCCAGGTTCCCGTGGATCACCATAGCCACCACTCCTTTCCCTTTGTGATTGGGTAAAGGGTTCCTTTACAACTCAGGTTCTTGTTGAGTAAGCTCCAGGGTTTGAAAAGCCTATGGAGGGTCCAACAATCCTTAGTAGAGTGCTTGACATAATTATGAATCTTACAAAACAAGGGATTCTTTTTGTCTTCCTTAGTAGGTGGCCTGGATACTGTGAATGGCCTAACAAATCCGTCTCCAATCCCTTTATCTAAGACATGATTTAATTCTTCTATAGTACACGGGATCATAGATGGTTCCTCAGTCATTCTTTCTTTAGGTCTCTTCCTTTTTTCTCCTACTAAAGTTGTCATGGCCTAGGATACGGGTACTTTCTTGGTTTTCATGGTTAACACTGTCCTCTTGGTTCTCTGTAGTAAGTTGTCATGGCCTAGGATACGAGCTCATTTTCTTCGTGATCTTTATAACAGTCTAGAGAAATGTCTTCAAATCTTTTGATGAATTGGACAGGATCCTCTCCAGGCCTCTGCCTTACCATTTGAAGGCTTTGAAAGGTGACCTTGTCTTCACTTGGATAGTACTTTGTGCAAAACCTCTCCATCATTTCATTCGAGGTCTTGATGGACTTAGGTCTCAAGGTGGTGTACCATGTGTATGCTCTATCCATTAGGGACTTAGCAAACTCTCTTAGACATAACTCTTTGTCTCCTGCGTAATGAATAAAGAAATAGCATATTGGACCAACACCATGGAAAGTAAAACTTAAAAAGGGGGTTAAGCTCACAAAAGAAAAGGATGGTAGGCCAAAAAGATTTGAGGCCCAAGATCCATGAAGGGGCAAGTTTTAGAACCCATGAAACAAAGGGAAGAAAGAAAAGGGCCCAGTCTGCCAAGATCAGAGGACCAAAGAGAGTCTAGTAGAAAGAACTGAGTCAGGATTCCAGAGACTGCGAAAGGCTTGGGATCCCTAGGACATGCAGCACAACCAAAGAGGGATTGAGACAACTTAAAAGGGGAACCAAAAGGCACAAGAAATGAAGGACAGATATGTCCTTCTCAAGCACTCAGTGATGCAGCAAAGAACCAGAGGGCTTAGAGAGCAACAACTCATGAGTGAAAGGTCGGTACCTCGGGGAACCCAGAAAGAAGAACCATAAGGGGAAGTAGCTAGGAAAACCTTCGACTTGGTAGGGAAGGATTTGGGTCATTGTGGAAAAATGATAAAAAGGAGCTTCCCTAAAGACACCTCAGAATGGAAGGTCAACATGGAGCTTTTGGAGAAAAGGTACCAAAAGAAGAAAACTATGAGAGACAAGAAATGGGTTAGCCACCAAAACTGCTGGCACGCTTCGAGCTCTGTTACCTAAAGGAGCGAAGGGAGAGAACTAGTGGTACCTCGAAACCCTAAGGTGACACTATAAAAGAAAGAAGTAGCAACAATGAAAGGGGATTATTTAGCAACAGTGGATTAGAATAGAATCATTGAGAAAATTCTGTCAAAACATTTAAAGAAAGTAGTGAGGAGAGAAGAAATATTGCCTGCTGTACCAAGGTAGCCACTATAGAACATACTCAGATCCATAGGGGATCAAACTTTGCAAGTCTTGGAGGCTGAAAGGGCCATCTAAGTTTGTAATTTTTGAGTTCATTTGGACCTTATAACATGTCTTAGTGAGCGCTTTGTAATTTCTCAAACAAAAGCAATGATATATTCCTCATTGATTTAAGGAGCCTTAATTTTTTGCGTTTCTTCTTTAAGAATTATTCCTTTATAGTTTTGTTTGTTGTTCAATATGTGTGTGTATATATATATATATATATGTACAACCATGTTAGTTAGTATATATGTGTGTGTGTGTGTGTGTGTTGTAGGATCCCCGCTCTGTGCATCACTTAGTTCGTAAATAGCTCCTTTTAGCTGCGGTAAGCCAAGTCCAGTTTCCTTAACACAATAATTGCAAGGCCCAGGGTCCTTTCTTCTATTTTGGGCCTAGATAATTTGTCAAAAAAGGGACCCTCACATTTTGGCGACTTCGCTAGGGACTGGGCAAAGAACAGGGAAGAAGCAATCCCTTCGTAGAGCATGGCTCCAAGAGTAAGGAACAACAAAGGTATAAATGTACCACCCACGACAACCCTTAGGAGAAAAAGAAGTAGCCTCTGGACAGAGGAATGAAGTACCCTTGGTAGAATAGGAGGTCATATCAGGACAGAGATACGCAGGACAAGAACCAGACCTTGTGGTTCGAATGGCAAAAATGCTGAAGGATCCGCAGCAAGAGATTCGCCTCGTCAAAGAAGGCAGGACTCAGGAAATCAGGGATAATGTCCCCCCTAGGGTCAACCAGGACAAAGCCCAACCAGAGGGAGGGTTAGGAGTAGGAGGGGGAGCTAACCCCCAATATTTAACGCTAGTAGATGTCAATACCCTTTTGGAACAGGAAAGGGAAAAACTCTTAAGGATCCCCAAGCAATTTTCTCGGGATCCCCCATTCCCACCAGAACTCCTCGGGAAATCGTATCCTAAAGGATATGAACCCCTGAAATTCCATCCTTTTGATGGAAGAAATAGGAGTGTTGTGGAACACGTGAGTAGGTTTATCAGCACTATAGGTCCTTATGCAGGGGACAGAAAGCTATGCCTAAGGGAGTTTGCTAAGTCTCTAGTGGATAGAGCATACATGTGGTACACCACCCTGAAGGCTAGGTCTATTAAGACCTAGGACAAAATGATGGAGAGGTTTTGCGCAAAATATTTCCCAGGTGAGGACAAGGTCACCTTCCAAAGCCTTCAGATGGTGAGGCAAAGGCCTGGAGAGGATCCTATCTAATTCATTAAGAGATTTGAAGATGTTCCTTAGACTGTTGTGAGGGTCCTTTTTTGGACGGTACCTAGGCCCAAGTAGAAATAAGGATCCCGGGCCCTTTACTTGTTGTTTGGTGGACGGGGCTCGGTTCATCGCAGCTAAATAGAGGCTGATTATGAACCAAGTTGTGTGCAAGTCAGATAAATCTTCTCAAGGAAAAAATGCGATTCCTCCTAAGCAATAAAATACCATTATAAGTGCTTTATTGCTATAAAATGACCCTTTATTCTTACAAAATAAGTAAAATAAGTATTCATAATATTCACAATGAGAAGGAGATTGAAATAAAGTATTTGAGGCTTATCTTTTATTGTATAAACATTTAAAAGAGTTCCTTCACTTGGTACCCCGGGCGTACTGTTGTGGTTCCCAGGGGTATTAGGTCTGTAAGAACCCAGAATACTAATTCTCTGAACTATACGATCTTTCTCCATGCCTTTTACTGTGTGAACACATAATAGAGTTTCTTTACTCGGTATCTCGAACGTACTATCATGGTACCCTGAACGTATTGGTTGTGGTATCCCTGACATATAAAGCTTGTAATCCCAGAACACTAATTCTCTGATCTATACAATTTTTCTCCATGCTTATTATGCAATGGAGTTCTTTTCCTTTCCCTTTACTTCTATAGTTCCTGCATAAAAATACATTACACAATGCACATATCTTCAAATAATTGTTAGTTTCTTAGATTAGGATATGCATTTTAATACATATATATATATATATATATAAATTAATTTCATGAGAATGATTCAGGCACTAGGATCCTGGCCCCAATTCTTACAGACTTAGAGTTCTTGCACAAGACTTGTGGGATTTGGAACTCAAGTCCAAGTGGCTTTGCTTAGGCATTGCCTTCCAAGATAGTTAGGTAAGGAGGATTTTTGTGGGAGAGAGTGATATCTGATGTGTGCATGTTTTTGGCTCATATTTCTTTGGAGGCTAAGTGTTATTTCAAATAATCTTTAGGATGTGGGACAAATTCCCTACTCCTTGGCTCTCTCTTTTGTTTCTTTCTTTCTCTTCCTTGCTGGACTTTTAAAGCTCCAAGAATGTGTGTTTTAAACCTCTAAAATTTTCCCCTGAATACCCATTTTTCTCCCATCCGAATCCCTTCTCTTCTATATGCGAATGTGTTACTTTTATAGCAGACCTGGTCTGGTAACCCGAGAGAGGACACCCAAGTGTGCTGGGTAAAACTATGTCTTCTGTGTCTTGAAAAGTTACATTGTGCAGGGGTTTAGCTTATTTGGGCAATTAGAACTCAAAAGGGGCATTTGGATTTAGTTACAAATGGAAGATTCCTTCTTGGAAAGTCAAAAGAGTGGGTGGGCTGCTCAATACAATGGATGACAGCTTTGGTTGAAATTGACAGTTGAGAGGAGAATGTGGAGAGGTGTCATGCACATGGGGGAATTGAGCTTTCTATTGGTTCATGCATTCCAAGCAAATATATGAACTAAGGGAAAGCTTCAGGATCCTCCTTTCACCAAAAATCACTCCATTACCGACCAAACCATTCCTCCCTTACTATCCACTCGGGATCCCACAGATTTAGACCATGCGTTACAAAGATAATACCTAGTTTTTTGCTGGATTTTTAATGGCTTGTTTTTGTTGGAAATATGAACATACATAGGACCTTGCCGTTGATTCTTTTTGCTGCATATCCTCTAGCCTGACCGAGATCCTTGCTGCATGTCCTCTGGCCGGGATCTTTGTCAGAGATCCTTTTCTTTTTTTCTTTTATTATTATTATTTTTTCTTTCTTTTTTCTTCTTTCTAGGATTTTGGGCCTTCATGGTCCTTCTTAGCTTCATGAATTGGGCCTTCTTTTGTTAAGACACATGGTCTTTCCTTACTTTTCATGGATTGGGCCTTCTTTTGACTGGCAGGAGGATCCTGGGGGCTCCTTGGGAGATAACAAGATTTGGAGGATCAACAGAATCAACTGAAGGAAATGTAGAGCTGGCTTTAAGAGTAAGACCAATAGTGGCCCTAACAAGATTCCATGTGATCAATTCAGAGGTTTCCTACCATGTACTGTTGGGACGCCCACGGCTTCGTAAACACCACCTTATTCCATCCACGTACCATTAATGTGTTAAAGGGATATTGAATGGGAAGCTTGTAAGGATCCTGCCAACCATAACCATTTCAGCTAAGAGAAGGTGAACTTTATGGAAACAATGTTTTATGATGAGTTGGAACCAGATGATGAGAGCCCCACACCAGGGATCCCTGGAGCACCTATCCTAGAAGAAGAGGAAGGAAAAGGAAAAAGAGGGAGCCCAGCTCCTCAAGATCCCAGGAATGTGTTGTAGTGCAAGAACTCGGAGGAAGGTTAATTTATCATTTGTGAAGGTGCGCGGGGCTTGAATGCATCATGCAGGAGGGTCCCAAACCACCAAATTGTATGATGGCCCAAGAAGAGATCTTGGAGGAACCTGTTAAGGAGGCCCAAATTCAGCCAAAAGAGGAACTAAGAGAAATAAACTTGGGAGTTGAGCTAGGCTCCCAGAAGCCTATTTTCATTAGTAGTCAGCTGACAGCACAAGAAAAGGAGCGATTAGTGGTCTTACTTCAGAAATACATGGATGTGTTTGCATGGACCTATGTTAAGATGCTTGGTCTGGACTGGTGGTCCATTCTCTCAACGTGGACCTAAGAGTTAAGCCAGTAATCCAGCTAGCCAAGGTCTTTCAGACTGATGTAGAGGCTTAGATAACTCAAGAAGTCAAGAAGTTGCTAGTAGCTGGTTTGTCAAGCCCATCCAGCACCCTAAGTGGCCAGCACCCTAAGTGGCTTTCTAACATAGTACCTGTGAAGAAAAAGAATGGCCAAATTCGTTGCTGTGTGGACTTTCGCAATCTAAACAAGGCATGTCCAAAAGATGAGTTCCTTCTGCCTAATATTGACCTCCTTTTGGATTCAATTGTAGGAAGCTCTATGTTTTCATTTATGGATGGGTATAATGGGTACAACCAAATCTGCATGGCTGATAAAGAAGCAGGGAAGACAGCACTCAGGACTCTAATTGGGAATTTTTATTACATTGTGATGCCCTTTGGCCTCAAAAATGCAGGGGCCACGTGCCAGCGAACCATGATGGCTATCTTCCATGACATGATGCATAAGGAGATGGAAGACTATGTGGATGATATTGTGGTGAAATAAAAAACTAGGGCGAGACACCTTCAAGTACTTGAACAAGTTTTTGAAAGGTGTAGGAAGTACAAACTATGCATGAACCATATGAAATGTGCCTTCGGGGTGTTTGCTGGAAAATTCATTGAGTTCCTGGTACATCATAGAGCCTTAAGTGTGGATGCAGCAAAAGCCATAGCCATTGCCACAATGAAAAGGCCTACAATGGTAAGGGAGCTTAAAAGCTTCCTAGGAAGGGTCTCCTACATTAGGAGGTTTATGCCAGTGTTGGCTTCTGTCACAAATGGTTTAACCAAACTGTTGAAAAAAGGGACTGAGTTTACCTAGGGAACTGAGCAACAGGAAGCTTTCCAAAGGATCCAACAAATCATGAATCATCTTCCCACCCTCTAAGCACCAGTACGTGGGCAACCTCTATTGCTGTACTTAGCATCAAATTCCCAAGCGATAGAAGCCCTGCTAGCACTAGAAGATGATGATGGGAATGAGCAACCCATTTACTATGTGAGTAAGATACTTAAGGATGTTAAGACCAGGTATCCTAGGATAGAGAAAGCTTGCCTAGTGGTTATCTACGCATCCCAAAGGCTAAAATGATATTTCTCATCTCATTAGATTCTTTTGGTGACTAAGTCCCACCCCATAAAGGCATTCCTTCATCAGCCCCTCTTGACAGGAAAGATAGCACAGTGGTTGGTTTTGCTTTCTCAATATGACATAGGCGTCAAGACCTCCAAGGCTATCAAAAGCCAAGTCATAGCAGATCTACTAGCCTAGTTCCCCAGGAATGAGGAATGTTCACTAAGTGAGGAGATCCGCGGGGAGGGGGCAGTGATAGAGCTCTCAAGGAAGAAGTGGACTATGAGGTTTGATGGGTCAGCAATGGTAACCTCAAATGGACTCGGAATTGTATTAAGTTGTGAATATTGGGACACCCTACCCTTATCTTTGAAGCTTGGGTTTTCCTATTCAAATAACGACACTGAATACAAAGCATACTTGACTAGGCTGACTGTAGCACTCAGCATAGGAGTAAAGCACATGAGAGTTTTAGGAGACTCCAATCTTGTATTTTCTCAGGTAAAGGGCAATTTTGCGATAAAAGAACAGAGTTTGGTAGCCTATAGAACTTGGGTGCAAAGGCTAGAGCAGGAATTTCAGACCTTCGGTGTAGAGTACGTCCAGAGGAGTGAAAATAGGTTTGCTAATGCACTAGCCACCTTGGGATCCCAAATGTCAGTTAAAGGAAGAAACACCTTGATTAGGGTAAGTAGGTAAGAACATTCCATCATAGAAGTCCTCAGAAGGATGTTCTCTGAAGAATTGGAGCAGCAAGATTGGAGAAATGAGGTTAAAGAAGAAATAAAAGAGTTAGGACATGGAGGGAGTATTAAAGAGCTAAAAGATTACACTTTGATAGAAGGAGAGCTATATAGGAGGCTGCTTTGAGGGATCCTGTCTAGATGTATCAATGAAAAAGAATGAAAGCTGTGATTGCAAGAGTTACATAGCCAAGTCTGTGGGGTCGCAGAAAGGATCAGTCTATACAGAAGGATGCAGCGTATGGGGTATTGATGGCCAAACATGAACAAAGAGGCTGCAACTATATAGGGAAAGTGTCAAGGATGTCAATTCTTAGTGGACAAGGAAGAAAGCTATGCCGTGTTTGTCACGGAAGATTGGAGGACCCCATTCATAGATTACTTGACTCAAGGGATCCTACCAACTGAGAGAACATTTGCTCACCAGCTCAAGAAACTTGTGGTCAGGTACTTCTTACAAAACAGGATCTTATTCAAAAGGGGGTATAGCAGGGATCCCCTAAGATGCCTGGGGCCAAGGGAAGCCAGAGAAGTAGTCAGGGAGGTCCACTCCGGTGATTTTGGAAGTCACCCAGGAAAAAGAAGACTCTACAAGCAATTGCTACTATTAGGGTACTATTGGCCAATAATGAAAAGGGACTCCGAGGAACTAGTCAAAACTTTCCATGCTTGTCAAGTACTTGGAGATGCAATTCATACTCACCCAAATGTGCTGCAAGATATGACAACACCATGGCCCTTCCACACTTGGGGGCTTGATATCATAGGGCCTATAAACCCCCCTTCAATGGTTACATATGGATCCTAATGGCCACCCAGTACTTCACAAAATAGGTGGAAGCTATCCCTTTGAAAAAGGCCACTAGAGTAGCTGTGACAATCTTCATTCTAGAGCACATCATTACAAGGTTCGGGATCCCCAAGAGATTGATCAGTGACAATGGAACCCCATTCATAAATAAAGACATGAAGAGCCTGACTGAGGCGTATTTAATCAAGTATGGAAGGTCTACACCATACTACCTACAAGGAAATAGCCAAGCTGAGGCTACTAATAGGGCGATTCAAAAGATCCTTAAAAAGATGAAGCATGAGTATGGGGGAAAATGGAGTGACCACCTGGCAGATGTACTTTGGGCATGTAGGAGCTCCGTGAAGACAGCCACAGGATTTTCACCATTCTCCCTAGTCTATGGGATAAAAGCCATCAATCTTATGGAGTTAGTTGTCCCTACACCAAGAGTAGCACTTGAAGCAAGCTAGGAAGACACCGAGGACACAAACAATGAAAGGAGATTGGCAAATCTGGAAGGGGTAGAGGAAAAAAGAGAATTGGCCAAGAGGAGAAGCCAGAGGTACCAGTAAATGATGACTAAGGCATATGGACTGATAGTTCATCCAAGGGCTTTCACTGAAGGGCAGCTGGTGCTGAGGATACTAGAACATGTAAGAAGAAACCTCCCTCGACCCTCCAAATTTGCCCTAAAGTAGGAAGGGCCCTACATTATCAGAGAAGCCCATGACAGTGGTTATTACTATCTCACAAAAGAAGATGGGACAGTCCTGACAGAGCTTATAGATGGGAAGTGGTTGAAGCAGTACTATGCATAGAAAGGAAGAGATCTCGGTACTCCGAGACCCTTTTGCCAACTCTCCAGTCCGCTAAGTACTTCATCATTCTTTGCTTTTGTCATTAATTTTTTGTTTAAGTAATTTTTTCCAAGAACCCATCATAGAAGGACATTTTGTGTTTCTTACTATCTTTGATAACTTCTCTGTGTTCCATAGATAGCAACTGTGCTTTGGTTCAATGAAATCTCTTTTATTTCCTTTAAATTATGACTAAATTAAATATTGCAAAGTCCGAATGTGGGCAGACTTGAGGGGGGATACCTGGCCCAATGCAAAAAAAAAAAAAAAGGGAGAGAAATTTGGTGCACGACCCAGGACCTACACCACAATTAGTTCAAAATACATGGCCTGGGACTACAGGAAAAAGTAAGTGTCTGGGATACCTAGCCTATTATTTGACAAAAAGGGGACCTGCCTGGTTCATGATTTGGGACTTTTAAAAAAACAAAGGGAAATGAAAGAGAACACCCAATATACCCAGTTTAGTACCTACGTAGTAAAACAACCACCAGGGTACCTGATCTAGGACCTACAGTAAAACTTGTAGGGACCATGCGTTGGAAAAATCTGGTTTTGTATCTCATACAAAACACACAGCGGAAGCAATAAACAAGGATCTATTTCATTCATGATTGACAACATGCACTATGTAAATTTCAGAATTTAAGAACAAGATAGCGTACCTTGGTGTGGAGAAATTCAAAACAAAGATTAGAAGCACTTGGGAGCACTTTTAATTTTCACTCCAATTCCACTTTACACCCAAGATGTGTGGTCTCTCAATCAGTTTCCAAAGGGAGAATGAAAATATGTCTTACACTCTCTCTCTTTCTTTTTCTCTACGCTTCTTAAAAAAAAATTCTGTATGTTTCTCCCTTTATAACTAACTGATTATTGAATTGGGCCGGCCTATTAGGCCTTTCCAATTGGGCTTTAGTGTGCGGCTTGGAGTGGGACCAAAAGGGACCAATAAGACACTAGCTCCAATGGGCCTTGGGCTTTTCCGTCAACTCTCGACAAGTCCAAAGTTACCATTAATTATATTTAATACCACTATATAAATATAATTGCACTCTAGGCCTTATTAATAAATTATATCCCAAGACTTTATTATACATGCAACCCCTTCATAAAATATTCGTAGTAATACAAAGTCATAAATGTACACTGTCACTTTGTAAATTACTACATCTTATCCTTGAGTACCCGGTTTAATCCTTTAAAGTTATTTATTATATATTTATGAAGTCCAATTTCATAAATATATACTTTAGTAATTTTTTACCAAAGTGGTTAGGCCTAACTCTCTGAATAACCAAACCCATTAAACTTATCTCAAGGGAATATATGTTCCATCAACACTAAATGTGGCTGCCCAACATACTGAGGTTTTGACCGTTACTATAGATCTCACTTCTGATATATCAAAGCAATCTACACATCATGATCAGGTCCATTATTCTCTCAGGATTAAGAGTTCATGCAAATAAAAGTCGTGAGATTTATTATTCATTTGACAGTCGTTAGGAGAGTAATAAATCTCACAGCGGTCCAATTCAATATGTCTTAACTCTTAAAATATATCAACATATCAACTATAAGTCTTAACTAACATGATCAAGACAAATCATCTTAGTTGATACGTTATAGTTTTCGCAGATGAAATGCTTAATTTCATTACCGACTATGAACTATAAATTCTGAGTTTACAAAGAACTTGTGATTTATATCTTCTGTGACTAAATCACATAAATTACATACTATGCATCTCATGGACTATATAATAATGTCCAAATATTCATGTTACCAATATTTAGATAAAAAATAAACAACTTTATTAAACACAACATTAAGTCATACATAATGTCACACATAGCATCATACAATAGGATTTAAGGGCACATATCCTAACAATCTCCCACTTGTCCTAAAGACAATTGTGCCCTAATCTAACTCCCATTCCCTCCAAATGTGACTCGAAAGTCCTTTGAGGCAAGGCTTTGGTAAAAGGATCTGCTAGATTATTTGCACTTTCAATCTTTGCTACCACAACATCTCCACAATCAACAATGTCTCGAATGATGTGGTAATTCCTCTCAATGTGCTTTACTTTCTTGTGCTTCCTTGGATCTTTGGATTGTGCAACCGCTCCACTATTGTCACAAAACAATGTGATGGGAACTTGCTCCATTCTTACAACACCAAGATCAGAAAGGAATTTCTTGAGCCAAACAGCCTCCTTTGTTACTTCACAAGCAGCAACGTACTCGGCTTCCATGGTGGAGTCCGCAATGCAAGATTGCTTAACACTCCTCCAACTTATGGCTCCACCTCCCAGGGTGAAAACACATCCTGAAATGGATCTTCTGAAATCTAGATCCGATTGAAAATCTGAATCTGTATAGCCAATGGGAATCAAATCCTCACTATGGTAAACAACCATATAATTTCTCGTTCTCCGTAGATACTTGAGAATATGCTTTACCGTTTGCCAATGTTTTGATCTTGGATTTGATTGATATCGGCTGACCATGCCAACTGAATAACAAATATCTGGTCTAGTACAAAGTATGGAATACGTGAGACTTCCCACTACAGAAGCATAAGGAACTTGTCTTATCATATTTTCTTCCTCTTAAGTCTTAGGCCTTTGGTCATCAGAAAGAGAAACTCCATGTCTAAAAGGAAGCAATCTTTTCTTGGGGTTTTGCATGCTAAACCGTTCTAGAACCTTATCTATATATCCAGCTTGTGATAAGCCTAACATCTTCTTCTTGTGATCTCACCAAAGCTTGATCCCTAGAATAAAGTTAGCCTCACCTAAGTCCTTCATATAAAAGTGGCTAGACAACCAAACTTTAACCGATGACATTACCCTTACATCATTTCCAATGAGTAGAATATCATCAACATAAAGCACTAGGAACATTAGTACTTTATCTTGATGTCTTTTGTACACACATGGTTCATCAAGATTTTGTTCAAAACCAAATGACTTGATTGCTTGATCAAATCTGATGTTTCATGACCTAGATGCTTGCTTAAGTCCATAAATGGACTTATTCAATTTGCATACCATATGCTCTTGGTTCTTTTCTATGAAACCTTTCGGTTGCAACATGTATATTTCTTCTTCAAGATTGCCATTAAGAAATGCAGTCTTGACATCCATTTGTCAAATCTCATAATCATAATGAGCAGCAATGGATAAGAGAATTCTGATAGATTTAAGCATGGCTACTGGCGAAAAAGTTTCATTATAATCAATAATTTTCTTTTGTGTATACCCTTTTGCCACTAGTCTTGCTTTAAAGGTCTCAACCTTTCCATCTATCCCACTCTTCCTCTTGTAAACCCATTTGCAACCAACAAGTTTAATGCCATTAGGCACCTTTACAAGATCCTATACATGATTGGAATACATAGAATCCAATTCAGATTTCATAGCTTGGACCTAATGATGTGCATCTATATCATTTATTGCTTCATCATAAGTGTAAGGATCTGATTTAACCTCTTTTGAGATAGCTTCATAAGTTTCTCCCAAACCTATAAATCTTATAAAAGGTCGAATAATTCTCCCACTACGACGAGGCATCTGTGTGCTAGACATCTCATGAGTAATATCTTGTGGTGTATCCAATACGGCCACATCATCCCTAGTTTCATCCATTGGTTATTCAACTACAGGTTTATTCATTTCAGCCAAGACAACTCTACTTCTAGGAGTATAATCATTCATATAGTCATTTTCCAAGATTTTGGCATTTGTACTAACATACACTTTGTTATCCTTATGACTATAGAATAAACCTCCAACAGTTCTTTTTGGATACCCTACAAAGAAAACCACTTCTGTTTTAGATTGTAACTTGTCAGACTTTCCTTTCAACACATATGCTGGACAACCCCAAATGTGGAGATGTCTTATACTAGGCTTACGCCCATTCCACAACTCTACAGGTGTTTTAGGAATAGACTTTGAAGGTACTAAATTCAGAAGATACATTGCAGTACATAAGGCATATCCCCAAAAGGAAATTGGTAGAGTTGAATAACTCAACATGGACCTAACTGTATCTAAAAGAGTTCTATTCCTTCTTTCTGCTACACCATTTTGTTGAGGAGTTCCAGCTGCAGTAAACTGGGATATAATCCCATTTTTAGTCAAGTAATCCTTGAAGTGACCAAGAAGGTATTCGCCACCTCGATCAGATCGAATGACCTTTATGCATTTACCCAATTGATTCTCAACTTCAGCCTTAAACTCTTTGAACTTTTCAAAGACTTTAGACTTCCATTTTATTAGGTACACATAACCAAATCTAGAGTAATCATCAGTGAAAGTAATGAAATACTCATTGCCACCTCTTGCTTGGATTGACATAGGACCACATATATTTGAATGTACTAGTTCTAGCAAATCTTGGGCTCTTCTACCTTTTGCATTAAAAGGCCGTTTGGTCATTTTACCTTCCAAACAAGATTCGCAAACTGGAAAACCATCAAAGTCCATGGGATGTAAAAGTCCATATTTGATTAGTCTTTGAATCCTACTTGAATTAATATGACCTAAACGCAAGTGCCAAAGATATGCTTCACTAGTAGAAGGAAACTTTCTCTTTAATGATTTCACATGTGAATTATTGTCTAATTTAGAATTATATAATTCATGCTTATCAGGAGTTAAAATATAAAGACCATCCACAATATTGCCAGAACAGATAAACATTTTATCCTTCTTTATTACAACATTGTCTTTCAAGATAACACAATATCCATGCTTACCTAAATAAGTTGCAGAAATTAAATTCCTACGAACATTAGGTACATACAAACAGTCTTTCAATATTAAAACTCTAGACTTAAAGCATAAATTAAACACTTCAACAGCTTCAACCGAAATCTTGCTCCCATCAGCCAAAGTAAGAAATAGTTCTCCCTCATTCAACTTTCTAGTCTCCTGGAACACTTGCAAAGAGCTGCAGATATGATTAGTACAACCTGAATCCACACACCAGGAATCTGTGGGATTTTGTACCAAACATATTTCAAGAAGAAAGGAACTTTTATTACCCTTATTCTTGGCAACCTTGAATATTGGACAATTTCTCTTCCAATGTCCTTTCTCACCACAATGGAAACACTTTCCTTTGGTTTTCTTTCCTTTGTTGGCAACTCCTAAGGCAATTTGTTTACCATCTTTCTTAGTGAAGTCCTTTTTCTTCTTTTTCTTACCTTTACCTTTCGACTTAGGTTGAGAAGTAGAAGCTTCATCCACATTGGCTTCAACACTAGAAGTACCAAGGATGTCTTCCGCCGCCACTAACTCATTCATTAATTCAAACAAAGAATAAATCTTTTTGTTCATATTATAATTGAGTCTGAATTCCTTGAATGATTCCGGTAGTGACTGGAGTATTATATCCACTTGGGATTCTCCATCAATGTCGGCACCTAAAACTTCTAATGTGTTCAGATTAGCAATCATCCTAAGACAATGCTCCCTCACTGAACTTCCTGCAGCCATTTTGGTATTATAAATTTGCCTCATAGTTTCTTGCCTTGCAGAACGGCCTTGCTCACCAAACATCTCCTTCAGACTAAGCATTGTGTCCGAAGCAAGTTCTACATCTTGCATTTGGTGCTATAGAACATTTGGGATAGATGCTAGGATGTAGCACTTGGTCATCTCATTAGATTTTTGCCAATAATCATATCGTTGTTTTTCTTTAAGAGGAGCATCTAATGAAGGAAAGCTAGGACATGGTTGAGTAAGCACATATTTGTGCTCTTCAGTTGTAAGAACAATGTCCAAATTTCTTTTCCAGTCAACATAGTTGGATCCAGTCAGTTTGTTTTGGTTAAGAATAACAATAAGTGGCCTAAATAATGCCATGATTTAAATTTGAAAAGTAATAAACATGAATACAATAAGCAAACTGGACATTATCAATTTAGCATATAAGCATATACTATGGAACCTTAATAAAACTATAAAATAATATATGCAACGACAACCCAATCCCATATTCAATATCCCTCAACATAGAGTAAACATTAAATACTATGATTAATTGAGAACTATTCTCATTATTAGAGCTATCATGATAACTCTTATCAAACACTAATAATATGTCGTTTTATATTTAACCTCTAAGTAATAATAGCAAGAATTCAGCATAGAGGATACTATAATACCTAGTCTAATGCATACCATTGTCTAGAATCATGTGTAGCCACATTTCATCCCTTTTACAAGCTTATTTTGTAGTACCATGATAAAAACACCATCCGCATGGAATGCTAAGCTCGAAGCTAAGACAAGGTGTTTATCAAACCACTATAAGCCAGGAAATTCAATCTTGTAGGACCATGAAATAAATACTCTCCGCATGGAATGCTAAGCTCGAGCAAAGACAAAGTATATATTTCACACTACTATGAACCAATAATGGAGGCCGTGAGATGCAACCCTTGTATCTCTCTCCCACTAGAAATTTTAAATTGAAGGTTTTTAAGATCAAGAATCATAATAATGCTAGACACTTTGAAAACATAGCCCTAACCGCATTAGGAATAAATTTCATAATCCTAACATTAATATATATATATATATATAAATATATATAACGTAATATAAAACTATATTATATTATATATATATATATATATAATATATATATTACGTTATAAAACTATATTATATTATATATATATATATATATATATATAACTTCAGATTGTTGGAATCCTATATATAATATGCGGATTCAACTTTTCAAAACATGACAATTACTTGGTGTATGTCATGCCAAGTGGTGCAAAAGAATCCAAGCACCAATCCGTATCAACCAATGCTTTAATAAATGCAAGATTATAAGATAGCCAAGCCGTGCTCCAGGCCATGCAATGAACTTCACCAAGCCGTGAAATAAACTCTAAGCCATGCATAGAATACACCAAGCAATGCATTAACAAAGATAATGCACATACAGTTATTGAATTCAATAACTATATCCTTGGCATTAATCAATTACGGCACAGCCAATCTTACTTGCAATACATACATACGGGTTCCATGGAAATTAAAAACATGACACAACACCATACCTTGATGCAGAAAAATGAAACACAAAGATAACGGTTTTTCTTAAATTCTAAAATTCAATCACATATTATACAATCATGAGATGAAAAATTGGCCCTGATACCAAATGTTGGAAAAAAAATCTGGTTTTGTATCTCATACAAAACACACAGCGAAAGCAACAAACAAGAATCTATTTCATTTATGATTGACAACATACACTATGTAAATTTCAGAATTTAAGAACAAGATAGCGTACCTTGGTGTGGAGAAATTCAAAACAAAGATTAGAAGCACTTGGGAACACTTTTAATCTTCACTCCAATTTCACTTTACGCCCAAGATGTGTGGTCTCTCAATCAGTTTCCAAAGGGAGAATGAAAGTGTGTCTCACACTCTCTCTCTTTTTTTTTCCCTACACTTCTTAAAAAAATATATTTGTATGTTTCTCCCTTTATAGCTAACTGATTATCTAATTGGGCCAGCCTATTGAGCCTTTCCAATTGGGCTTTAGTGTGCGGCTTGGAGTGGGACCAAAAGGGATTAATAAGACATTAGCTCCAATGGGCCTTGGGCTTTTTCGTCAAGTCTTGACAAGTCCAAAGTTACCATTAATTATATTTAATACCACTATATAAATATAATTGCACTCTAGGCTTTATTAATAAATCATATTCCAAAACTTTATTATACATGCAACCCCTTCATAAAATATTTGTAGTAATACAAAGTCATAAATGTACACTGCCACTTTGTAAATTACTACATCTTATCCTTGAGTACCCGGTTTAATCCTTTAAAGTTATTCATTATATATTTATGAAATCCAATTTCATAAATATATACTTTATTAATTTTTTACCAAAGTGGTTAGGCCTAACTCTCTGAATAACCAAACCCATTAAACTTATGTCAAGGGAATATTTTATATCTTCGTTAAAAGATTATGAATTCCATCTTGAGAATATATATTTCATCAACACTAAATGTGGCTGCCCAACATACTGAAGTTTTGACCGTTATTATAGATCTCACTCCTGATATATCAAAGCAACCAACACATCATGATCAGGTCCATTATTCTCTTAGGATTAAGAGTTCATGCAAATAAAAGTCGTGAGATTTATTATTCAATTGACAGTCATTAGGTGAATAATAAATTTCACTGCAGTCCAGTTCAATATGTCTTAACTCTTAAAACATATCAACTAGAAGTCTCCACTTCCATGATCAAGACAAATCATCTCAGTTGATACGTTATAGTTTTCGCAGATGAAATGCCCAATTTCATCACCGACCATGAACTATAAATTCTGAGTTTACAAAGAACTTGTGATTTATATCTTCTTTGACTAAATCACATACTATGCATCGCATGGACTATATGATAATGTCCAAATATTTATGTTACCAATATTTTAGATAAAAAATAAACAACTTTATTAAACACAACATTAAGTTATACACATGTCATACATAGCATCATATAATAGGATTTAAGGACACATATCCTAACACCATGGCCTAGGACTCAGCACAAAAAAAAAAAAAAAAAAAAAAAAAAAAAAAAAAAAAAGGGAAGTAAGAAAAGTAGTATACAAAAGAGAAGAACAGATCCACATGCTATTGAAAGATAGAAGCAGTCTTGAAAAAAAAAAAAAAAAACACAAATACAGATCCATGTCACAAAAATAAGGAAGAAAAGCCAGAAATAGTGTTTGGCATGAAAAGATAAAGCTTGTAGAACCCATATTGTTTGAAAAAAAATACACATCTGAACTAGCTAAAAAAAAGGGGGGGAGCTAAGGAATAAGCCTGACTAGCAAAGAACGGTCTGAAGAGATAGCAGGAACAGTTGAAGAAGAAAGGAATTTCTACTCTTTAACCTTTAAGTCTTGCAAAATCTTGTGGGCATGAGCCAAAGCCTCCTCAACAGCAACAATCTCAGCATCAATACTTTTGGAGGCCTGTCTCTGGAACAGAACGTGGGCTAGTGAGGGCAAATACTCCAACAAGAAGGACAGGTTGAACTTTGCTTCTAAAAGATCCTGCACCACTCCCCTCCATTCCAAAAGTTTTCTCTCAGATAAAGAGTCGAGAGAAAAATTCCTTAAAGAAATTAGCACAGCACATAACAGCTCCATTAGGATGTTGCCCAAGAACACACCTCCCTTGAACCCACTAGTAAAATCTCCATGGACCTTGAACAACCCTTCTCACAATGGCAGACCCTCCACAGACACAGAAAAGCGCAAGAAGTTACCATAAGGAGGCCCAAAGCGATGGAAGTGACTAGCAGGGAGGCTGTTAAACTCCAAAAGATCAAAAAGAGCCAAGAAAGCAGGGAGCCCTGAGTCGGGTTCTGAAACAGTCACCGACGGAGCCTCACCCATTTTTGAATCTCCACTCGTAGGGATCAAGGAACTTTCAGCCCTCTGGGTGGTCCGAGGGATCCTTGCTTGAGATTCAGCAACCTGAGCAGACTCGACAACTACTTCAGGAACTATGGGCTCGGAACCCCTAACACCTGTGTCAGGGCCTGCAAAAGTAGAAATAGTTCAAAAAGGGGGGAAAGGGCCAAGGAAAAAAGGTTAAAAAAAAAAAAAAAGGGAGAACTTGTATCGGCTTCCTATGGTGGGGCTTCCTCCTCTAATTTCCTGGAAGATTCTGTAAGAGAACATGTAGCACGTTGGAGAAAAGGTGAGGAAACCTTAGCATAATGGCTAAAGAAAGGAAAGGATACTGGGGGCTTAGCCATAGGGGGAAAGGCAAGGGAAAAGCAAAAAAGAGGGAAGGAGGAGGAAGCACAATAAAAGTAGAAAAACATGCACCTTCAGAACCCTCTAATTCCAAAGAAGAAGTAGCCTCAGGGGTAGATCGAGCGCTAGTTTGACTTAGAAGGGAAAGGGAAAAAAGGAAATCTCAAAAAAAAAAAAAAAAAAAGATAAAAGAAAGACAAGATTAAGCATTTTTATAAGAGAAGAATGGGGGCTCACCTGCTTGTATGGATGGAGACATGCCCCCTAAGGGTGTTTTGTTTAACATAGGATCAGGTGACACAGTTTTGATGGGACCGAAAGTTTACTCAGGCTGGGGATCATAGGAAACAGGGGGTTGAGAAGCTTCAAGATCTTGAGTAGCCAAGGGAATAGCAGACAGAATGGATTGGACACCCTGCATTGGCTGCCCAGATGCCTCAGTTATACCACCACCAGGGCCTCCTCTTCCACTCCTGGGAAACCAGCAGAAGGAGTAGTGACCACCTCTTCCTCCAAAGTCCTGCCAGTTATGGGAGAGGGTACCTCCACTTGCAAAAAAAAATATACATAAGTACACAATACCAAAAAGGGGTGGAAACAAGTAGAGAAAGGCACGAAGAAGACCATACCACATCTTCACCAGACGATTGACTCCTGCCTTTCTTGGGGTTTAAATTACACTTAGACTGCTAGGAAGAAAATAGTCACTCATCAGTTAAAAGAGAAAAAGAAAGACATTGGAACAACAATGAAAAGCTATTGCAAAATAAAAGAGAGAAGAAGGAAAGAGGCCTTGCCCTCTCTCTCTCTATACAGAGTCTCCAGTGGTCTTTTGTTTAGTACGGGTACACCCAGAGGGTCCCAGGGGAGATTGGGGTACAAGATCAAAGGATCCCAAAGAACCTTGGGCTGAAGAACTCACAGAAACCTATGAGAGAGAAGACTCTACCTTTGTCTTTACTCGAGTCTTTGGAATTGAAGAACGCCCAACTTCTTTTCCCACTGTAGGGGAACTCACTCTCTTGGATTCCTCAGAAATTACCAATTACTTCTCTTCTTTTCTCACTGCAGTCTTTCTCTTCTTAGTTTCAGAGCCAATCTCGGCACCCTCAACACCTTCCTCGAGTTCAACTTGCTTGACCTTTTCCTGCTTAATATTTTTCTCTTTACCTATGGGAGTAGTAGCATCAATTGCCTCTATTGTCCCTCTTTTAATTGGCACCCCAGAAGAAGCACCAACAATGAGGTCACATCCTGACCAATTTTCTGAAAAATCCTGTGCATAACACACCCAACCACCCCTAAAGGCATTCCACTCCACTAACCCTGTCTTGCTGCTTATGGTAGCAGATACAACACCAGCAGTGGGCAGGGATAAACGCTTGTTAGCACTAGGAGCAGAAAGAATATCGGGATTGGGAAAACTCTCAATCTTGCCAGAACCAACATAATCAACAAAAGATTTTTGTACTCATCTCCAATTGCCATTATAGCCATTAAAAGCAAAGACTCCCCTCTGGAAGTTGGGAACTACAAACTAAGGACTTCTCCACGACGAATAGGAGAAGGCCTGAAGCCTAAGGAATGGATCCAGCGAAGGGAGAGAGGGCACTATATCCTTGAATACTTGAGGAATGTCTTGATCGAAGCCAAATTTTTGGAGTACCCGGTGTGCTGAGTAATGTGTGTATTTGGGGACACTTGAAGAGGGCATCGGAAGTGAGGAGGGGCTAACACAAGCTAAATAAGCCAAACTGCCTTCATCACCCCAGTTCAAATCAAATGTGTTCCCTGGAGAACTAAGGAAAGAAGCTAAAATAGAGTCACAAGCAAACCTGGGGCTGAACTCCCGAGGAGAACGCCATGTTAAATGCCCTGCCTGATAAAAAAGCTCAACTAGGTTGAGGTTGCCACCTTTCAGACTGGCCCAACGAAAAATAATTGGATGGCTATCAGTCGAACTACCACAGAGACCTGTAATTACTTCAGGGGATCCTTGGAACTTATCTTGTACAAACTTCAAATTTCTACACTTTGCTAAAATAATTGAAGAATGATCCCACATGAATACCTGAAGAATGGCACAGTGGAGGGATGAGGTGATCGCATAGCAAGATTCTCCTTTAATTTCATCTCTAAGAAGCTGATCCAGTTGAGAATAAACGTGGCCCAAGAACATGGGGACTAGAGGATACTGAACACCCTGGGCCAATTTGATGGCCAATGGGAAGAAGACGACTTGAACCCATACCCCGTAAACTCAATGAACAAAAATTTACTAAGCTAAAGCGCCAGGCACCTAGCTTACCTAACTCTTTGTCTTTCTCTCGCGAAAAATTCATAACCCATTTGCCCATTCTAGCCGGTTTCCCACCGGGAGAAGCAGTACACCCACCAAAATGGCTAATATCAAAGGGATCCTCATCGGAAAGACTGATATCAAAGGGATTCTCATCTCCAAACACCAGGAGAAGGAAATTGTTAACCACATCCTCTAAGGTGATGGTAAGTTCACGAACAGAAAAGAAGAAAGTATGAAGAGAAGGGCACCAACGACGTACCAAATGCCTGAGGCCCTTAGCATCTCTGAAGCCTTCAAGGTTCCTAGAAATTGCCACTGACTTCAGTATCCCGACACATTCCAGACAGCACATAAACTCCTCATCAGCAAGCTCCTTATCTACCCAAATGGGCCAAGTAGTGATCCTCCCTAAAACAAAATTGAAGAAAATAGGGACCGCCTCTCGAGATTCCCGCCTAATCTGGAGGTCCAAAATCTCCCTTGGATCTGGGACCTGAGCAGAACCAGTAAAACTCGCCTGGCCTGAGAATACCCAGGTGTGAGGAGACGGAAGGGCCTCACCGTGAAACACCACAGGGAAGAATAGACTGGGGGTGTACCAGGGGTCCCGTAAGGGGAAAGATGGACACTCCGCGACCCCCTGTGATTCACCCCGCACAGAACCAGAGGAAGTCTTGCCCTCAGAAGGGCTGAGGGTATGCACCCTCCTTTATTGTGAGTAAGAGAAAGCCATTAGAGCAGTAAGTGTGCTAAGGAATAGCAAAGCCAAAGGAATGAGGAACATGGAAAAGGAAGACAAAGAAGCAGATTGACTGTAAGAAAGAAGATGAGCTTAAAGATGGAAAGGCCAAGGAAGTAAAGGGAAAAAAATTTGCAATAATGGCACAAAGAGCAGTTGGAAGAAGACGATGTATGGAAAGGAGCACCA
Source organism: Castanopsis chinensis (assembly GCA_032878915.1). Classification (NCBI taxonomy): domain Eukaryota; kingdom Viridiplantae; phylum Streptophyta; class Magnoliopsida; order Fagales; family Fagaceae; genus Castanopsis; species Castanopsis chinensis. The sequence goes on along the minus strand of JAVQMG010000116.1, from coordinate 3,831,411 downwards.
GTTGCCAAAATTTTAATTTTAAGTAGAAAGTTATTGGTAGTTATTAATGGGAGTTACGGGGAACGTGAAAAGTGGGTGCAAAAAGTTTCGTACTCTAAAAAAATTAACTGCCACGTCTTGTGCAAATGGGGGAAGTTACAAAAGAGGGAAGCACAACGTGCAAAGAAGACCAGGATACCCAAAATTAGCAGGAAGTTAGGATCGTGAAAGAAAAGAGAAGGGAACCTGAGGATAATTAAAATAGTGAATAAGGAAGTCCTATGGAAACTAAAATTCTGTATTGCTCACGTGTGGGCTACAGGCAACCCACAAGCTCGGGGGGCTAAATGTTGAGGTTTAAAAAATCACGACACAAGGCCCAAAGAAATAGCACATTGGGCCAACCCCATGGAAAGTAAAAATTAAAAAAGGGGTTAAGCTCACAAAAGAAAAGGATGGTAGGTCCAAAAGATTTGAGGCCTAAAATCCATGAAAGGGCAGGTTTTAGAACCCATGAAACAAAGGGAAGAAAGAAAAGGGCCTAGTCTGCCAGGATCAAAGGACCAAAGAGAGTCCAGTAGAAAGAATTGGGTCAGGATCCTAAAGACTGCCGAAGGCCTGGGATCCCTGGGATGTGCAGCATAGCCAAAGAGGGATTGAGATAGCCAAAGAGGGATTGAGATAGCTCAAAAGGGGAACCAAAAGGCACAAGAAATGAAGGACATATATGTCCTAAAGCACTCAATGATGCAACAAAGAACCAAAGGGTTTGGAGAGCAACAACTCATGAGCGAAAGGCCGGTACCTCGGGGAACCCAGAAAGAAGAACCATAAGGGGAAGTAGCTGGGAAAACCTTCGACTTGGCAAGGAAGGATTTGGGTCACTATGGAAAAATGACAAAAAGGAAAGGTGACCAAAAAGCTAAGTCTGAAAAGGTAAAGGTGTGGAAGCATTGAAGGAAGAAAGATTGAAGGTTAGCTCCCCCGAAGACACCTCAGAATGGAAAGTCAGCAAGGAGCTTTTGGAGAAAAGGTACCAAAAAAAGAAAACTATGAGAAACAATAAATGTGTCAGCCACCAAAGCTGCTGGCATGCTATGGGCTCTGTTACCCAGGGGAGCAAAGGGGGAGAATCAGTGGTACCCCAGAGCCCTAAGGTGACACTATAAAAGGAGGAAGCAGTAACAGTAAAAGGGGATTATTCAGCAATAGTGGATTAGAGTAGAATCGTTGAGAAACTTCTGTCAAAACATTCAAAGAAAGTAGTGAGGAGAGAAGAAATATTGCCCGATGTACCAGGGTAGCCACTATAGAACATACTCGGATCCATAGGGGTTCAAACTTTGCAAGTCTTAGACGCTGAGAGGGCCATCTAAGTTTGTAATTTTTGAGTTCATTTAGACATTGTAAAATGTCTTAGCAAGCACTTTGTAATTCGTCAAACAAAAGCAATGATATATTCCTCATTGATTTAAGGATCCTTAATTTTCTGCGTTTCTTCTTCAAGAATTGTTCCTTTACTGTTTTGTTTATTGTTCAATATTTGTATATATATATATATATATATATATACACATATGACCATGTTAGTTAGTGTGTGTGTGTGTGTGTGTGTGTGTGTGTGTGTGTGTGTGTGTGTGTGTGTGTGTGTGTGTGTGAGTGAGTGTGTGTGTGTTGTAGGATCCTCGCTCTGTGCACCACTTGGTTCGTAAATAGCCCCTTTTAGCTGCTGTGAACTAAGCCTAGTTTCCTTAACACAATAATTGCGAGGCCTAGGGTCCTTTCTTCTATTTTGGCTGGACAATCTATCAAAAAATAGACCCTCACAGACCCTTGATAGGTATGGGCCTCTCCTTTCTTTTCTTTATTGAAGGCTTAAATATTTTATTTGCCTAGATTTCAACCCTTTGTTTTATTTTGGGTCTTGGTGCAACATTGTGATTTTTTATACCTCAATAAAGGCCTATGAGACTTTTGTATTAGGAAAAGAAGGCTAAATTAGCCTGAAAGGTAGAATAAAGAAGGTGGAGGAATAGACTCCATCAACACAACATAGTTTGAAACATTTCTAGCATGCCAAGCTATGTTATAGGCAACCTTTGTACGAGAGTAATGTAATTCATTAAAAAAACTAGTAAAAGACTTAGCATCATCTATCAAAAAACCAAGAGGAGACAAGGATTGTGTAGCAGCAGATATAGCTTGAACAACCAACAAAGAGTCCCCTTCTAACACTACATTGGTAATCCCAATCTTTGTAGCAAATTCTAGTGTCGTGGTTGCTACCAAAATTTAAATTTTTGTTGCTTGATACAGACGTGGTAGTTGCTGAGAAAGTGATGCAATAGCTGAACCATGTGAGTCTCGAATAACAACACCAATGCCCGACTTATTCTCTGAATCGTTAGTGGCACCATCATAGTTGATTTTATACAAATCAATAGGGGGAGGCCGCCAGGATACAAGAGAACGTTGCTGTTGGGAACGTTATTGTGGTAAGTTCACACATGGTTGGGCTGAACGGTACCCATTGTACCTGATTGTTGAGACCTGAGCAATTTTCGAGAGCATGTAGTTGGGCTAATTGAGTCTAACTTGATTTCTTTGCATCCAAACAGACCAGGCCATCACTGAGAAGAGTTCCGGATTGTTGTGTTGTTGAATTATACAAGATAGAAGCTCATCCAAGAATTGGTGATTTCGATGAAAGCCCTATGACAAATTTTTTTTTTTTTTTTGGCTAGTTTGATTTTTATTTATGGCAATCTATTGAATATGTAACATTCCAAAAAAAAAAAATGTTTTCACATTTTAAAAGCAGTTGACGATGTCAAAATCGTCACTAAGTCACATGGTCCTCACGCGCTTCCGATGAAGAATCTGCACAACACAAAAGCTGAAGACCTTAAGAGGGGTACCGGTGTGATACTGGCCAAATACCCTCCAACGATCAAGTTAGAGAGATCTCTTTTTCACAACTCTAGAGTGCCAAAGCTGGGATAAATTAAACATACCTTGACTCATCAGGGTTTTGGAGTATTTATATTAGTGTGGGGTTAACATCTATTCCTTGATCAAGAAGTCTTTTCCTCCTAGGAGAATAATTCGTGGATCTTGCGTATCCCCTAGAATTCTTTTCCTTATAGGAGTCTTCTTTAATTAAGGTTAAGTATGTAGCGCAAGATCTTTCCTCATACACGCATGTGTGGAGATCAAGTAAAGCTATGGATAGAGGTTTGTTTAACCTCTTCAGCTTATTCTCGTCATCCTACAACATCGTCCTTTTTAGGTTCATCAGCTTATTGCTTTCAGCTTGAGGTCATCAGCTTATTGCCTTCAGCTTTCAGTGCCAAAGATGACGTCGCTAGGTATGAGGTGGAGTTTACAGATTTTACGAGAAGGTAGTTCCATGAGTGAGGCAGACGACCTTGCTATTCCCGTCGCCTTTGGTTTCATCATGGGCTAATCACAAAATTATCCTCATCAGCTGCCCCCTACTCCTTGACCTCGTCAGCTTTAGCTGACGGGTTATGGAGTTAACATCGTCAAAAGGTCATTCGTGCAAGGTGCCTCAAGCTACCTTCATTAAATGCTATAACACATGGCACGGGCTAATTGGCTCCGTGTCTGGATGAGCGTGTCACTTCGTCTTCTGTGCCCCCCTTGCCTATATATATTTCACGTCCTTTCTCATTTCAAAACTTTTCATCCTTTGTTGGCTTTGAGAGAGAGAACCGTCACCTTCTGAATTCCTTTCGTTCGTCTGCTTGCCGGCCTTGTCATCTTTGTTGCCGTCAACTTCGCAGGATCATCACGTCCTTTCTCATTTTTTTTTTTTTTTTTTTTTTTTTTCTAGCCAGTACTCTTTGGTGAGGTCTGCGATTTAGGTTTTTAGAATGAATCTATCACTTGTAGTAGTCAGATGTCTAGAGAGGCAACAAGTGAGCAATCGTCGATCCGCGAGGGAATGGGTTACGACGAGGTCTTCCAATCAGGTCGTGAGCCCGTGGAGGGCTTCTCTTGGTCGTCAAAGACAAAAACGTCAGCCCATTCTTCTAACAAGGAAGTAGGGAGTTGTAGAGAAGATGAGGTGAGTGAAGACAAAGATGGGGATGATGAAAAGGAGGAAGAAAGAGTAAGTGACGGAGATCAAAAAATTGGTGAGGAGGAAGGGGAGAGAGCTAGTGAGGGGGATGAGAACGACGGTAGTGAGGAGATCTTAGAGAGTACCTCGGGAGCCCCCGGTGATGGTCGTCTTTTCATTCTACCCAAAAAATGGTCTGTTAATGAGTTCTTGTCGACAATGTCCATCAATGTCTTTAATAATTTACGTGCCCGCTACCAGATTTGAGACGACATCCCAATCCGTCTTCTCGAGGAGGGTGAGAGATGTTATTCATGGCAAACCGTGGATGTTGGCATGTATGATGCCATGTTCACAGCAGGATTGAGGTTGCCGCTAACGGTACTCCATCGTCAGTTGGCTAATTTTTTGGGAATATCCGTTAGCCAGATTGCCCCTAATTCTTGGCGATATTTATTGGTGCTGAGATCCTATGGGGTCGTCTAAGTGGCGAAAACCATCAGTTAACCCTTGACGAGTTCTTTTGGTGCTATCGACCCTAGCACATCTCCTCGTCTCAAGGAATATACCATTTTGCAATGAGGAAGAAAGAACTAAAGCTGGTGTCGAACATGCCTGATTCAAATAGGAAGTGAAAGGGTAGGTACTTTTTTGTTTAGGGGACGAATTGAGTGTGCCGTTAAGAGGAGTAGGAGTCAATGCCCTATGATTTTGACAACACTTGGGCTTATGTCAGGGATTCAGGTTTACCCCGTCTGCCTCTTTACATAGTCCATTTATTTGAAAAAAATTTAACAACGTCTACTTGCCTTTTCAGCTAGCGTTCGTCCATGTATTACAGCAGAGCAAGAAGACTTTATACGTCGAGTAACAGCCATTTCATTGGATGAGCGGAAGTGTCGAGACCTGGTTACTCTTGATGCCTTACACTAATATTGTGGTGGTCCAGAGCCGATGCCAGAAGCTTGCAAGCTAAACGCTTATTCCCATCAACGTGAGCATTTTCTTAATTTCTTCCTTTCTTATCTTGTATCTTTTCTTCCTAACCTTCATTCTCCACCTTTTGCAGAAATGGGGGAAGCTAAGGAAAGAATACAGGCCGCTGCTGCCAAGAAGAAGGAAGAGGAGAAGAAGGCAAAAGGGGAGAGGACATCCTCGTCAGCCCCTAAGGCCGTCAGGAAGATGACAACTAAGAGGAAAACTGACAATAAAGACCTTTGCTTTGGGAAGAGGGTGGCCATAACTCCTGGGGATAAACTTCCTAAGAAGCCGTCGCTTCCTAAGCTTGGCCATAAAGTAGGCAAAGGGCTTATGACGACCAAAGGCCTCATCAGCTAGGGACTCGACCATCGCCTCCTCACCTACAAGGATTATGCCGTGGAGCTGATGGAGTCCACCCTAAAAAGTGAGGAGATGGACCTCCATGTTGAGCAAGCGATGGATGAGCTAGGGGTGTCAGGCCTGTTTGATCTTGCTCAGGTACGCTTCTTTCCTCATTTCGATGCTAGATGGGTTTCAGTAAGCTGACGTTATTTTTTGCCATGTAGGCCATGATTTGTATGAAGGCCTTGCAAGATAGGTGCATTGCTAAAGAGGGGGTGTTTACCCATCTGCATATGCATATCATGAACCTCATCAATGGGCAAGAGCAATACAAAGAGGCTTCCCGTATTCTCAGTAAAGAGGTGAAGGAGTTAAAGGAATAGTTGGCTGAGGAGGGTCGTCAGAGGAAGCTAGAACAGGAAGCTAAAACAACGGCGAAAAAGGAGTTGAAGGCCCTTTTATGCCAGGTGGAAACGGCTAGGAGTGACGTCGTGATGGAATTTAAGGACTCATAATCCTTCATAGATGCTTGTGCCATCTACTATGATGACAAATTTGAGGACCGTTTAAAACAGGTCAAGTCTGTTTACCTCGACTTGGATTTATCCAAGATTACTATGGATGAGCCTCTACCGTCGACTCTTGTGGGCGACACTATCTATGAGGAAAGTGATGGCGCTATTAAGTTTCAGGCAGGCTAGAAAGATGATAGCTTTGTCCTTGCATAGCCGGCTGTGGACAAGCCTATCACTTTGATCTCATCATCCAATCCTTAAATCAACAACCTCAATGCTAAAGACCCTTCTACTCAAGGCATTCTTGCTAAGGGTGACGGGAGGCCTCAAGACTACCCAGCTCCATGAATTTAAGCTTTTTCTTTAGTGTAATATGTATGTGATGTTTCATGTTTGACACCCATGGGTTTGGGCTTTTTGTAAAAACATTATTTTACTTTGTAGTAGTTACATTTGTCACTCTCAATTATATGTGTTGCTTGATGTGTATTTCTTCCTTCTGCATTTGAATGCCAAGTTACTTAGTGACATGAGGCGATGCCGTCTACTTAGTTTATCCTTAGGCTCGTCTTCTATGCTGATTTTGCCTTGTTTTTTTTTGGGTACTCGTCATAGACCCATCAGCTTATGGACAATGGCGTTGGCTTTCTTTTAGTTGACTACTCGTCCATTTTATGGATTCTAATAACTTTATTCATTTTTATGGGTTTTGTAGTGAACTCGTCCACTTAGTCGACATCGTCAGCTTTGTGGACTTAATAGTAAGGTCGTCCATTTTGTGAACTTAATAATAAGGTTGTTCACTTTGTGGACTCTAGTAGTAGACTCGTCCACTTTGTGGACTTGAGGTCGCCCACTTTGTGGATTTAATAGTAGACTCGTCCATCTTTTGGACTTAATATTAAGATCGTCCTTTTTGTGGACTTAATAATAAGGTCGTCCACTTTGTGGACTTTAGTAGTAGACTCATCCACTTTGTGGATTTAATAGTAGACTCGTCTATTTTGTGGACTTAGTAATAAGGTCGTCCACTTTATGGACTAGTAATAGACTTGTCCACTTTGTGGACATAATGATAAGGCTGTCCACTTTGTGGACTTTAGTAGTAGACTCGTCCATCTTATGGATTTAGTAACAAGGTCGTCCACTTTGTGGACTTTTTTAGTAGACTTGTCCACTTTGTGGACTTAATGATAAGGCAGTCCATTTTGTGGACTTAATGATAAGGCCATCCATTTTATGGACTTTAGTAGTAGACTTGTCCACGTTGTTTTCTTAAGGTCACGCACTTTGTGGACTTAATAGTAGACTCGTCCATCTCGTGGACTTAGTAACAAGATTGTCCACTTTGTGGAATTTAGCAGTAGGCTCGTCCACTTTGAGGACTTAATGGTAAGGTCATCCACTCTGTGGACTTTAGTAGTAGACTCATCCACTTTGTGGACTTAATGATGGGGTCGTCCACTTTGTGGACTTTAGTAGTAGACTCATACACTTTTTGGACTTAATGATAAGGTCTTCCACTTTGTAACAAGCACACCAACCGTCTCTAAATAAACTCTTATTATGATTAATGCGTATATAAGTAGAAAAATTGTTTTAAATCGAGTAAACTTCAGCCCTTTGGGCTTGAAAAGTATTGTAGGCTAAAGTAAACTAATATAAATGACTAAAAGGAATAGATTGGAAATGAGGAGTACCATTCTTCATGCTATCTTCTATTGGTAGTATTTCCTAAGATGCTCGGTGTTCCGTGGATGGCATAGCTTCTGCCCGTCAAGTGTCCATAAGTGGTAGGTGTCTTTCCTTAGCCATGACGTGCCTGTAGGGTCCTTCCCAGTTGGGGCCAAGCTTTCCCTGCACAGGGTCTTTGGCGGCGCCTATCACTTTCCTCAAGATGAGGTCTCCAACTTTGAAGTCCCGATGTTTGACTCGAGAGTTGTAGTGTTTGGCCATGAGGTCCTGGTATCGTGCGAGTCTTTGTTCAACTGTTGCCTTACCTCGTCAACTAGATCAAGTTATAGATGTATGGCCTCACCATTCCTCCCTTTGTCGTGATTGTCCACCCTGTAGCTCTTGAGTCCAACTTCAGTCGGGATAACTGCCTCGCTTCCGTATGCCAGTCAAAACGGGTTTTCTCCTGTAGGAGTCCTAACTATCATCCTGTATGCCCATAGTTTGCTGGGTAGCTCTTCTAGCCATATACCCTTTGCCCCCTCGAGCTGAGTCTTTTGATCCGAAGCAAGGATCTGTTTGTGACCTCAACTTGTCCGTTGGCTTGAGGATGGGCAGGGGATGAGTAGTGGTTTTTGATTCCTAATTGTGAGCAGATGTCTCGAAAGGAGTCATTGTCAAATTTCTTGCCGTTGTCCAAGATCAAGACCTTTGGGATTCTGTACCTACAAATGATGTCCTTCCAAACAAAGCTTCGTACGTTCTTCTCAGTGATTGTGGTCAGGGCTTCAGCTTCTACCCATTTGGTAAAGTAGTCTATGCCGACTATTAAGAACTTCAGCTGTCTTACTGCTGTCGAGAATGGGCCTATGATGTCCAATCCCCACTGGGCGAATGGCCACGGAGCGGTTATCGGGGTCAGCTCTTCCGTCAGTTGTCAAATAATGTTGCTGAACCTTTGACACTTGTCGCAAGCTTTGACATATATCTGGGCATCCTTCTGCATAGTCGGCTAGTAGTATCCTACCCGAATCAACTTATGTACCAATGACTGCGACCCTAAGTGGTTACTGCAGATCCTTTCGTGTATTTCTCTCATGACGTAATCCGCCTCTTTGGGGCCTAAACATCTCAAGTACGGTCTGGAGAAACCCCTTTTATATAGGGCGTCCTTTATCAAGATGAATCATGCCGACTGGGCCTTTAGCTTCCTTGCCGCTTCTTTTTCGTCAGGCAACATGCCGTCTTTCAAATAAGAGATTAAAGGGGTGGTCCAATTATCTTTGAAACCTATCTCCTACACATCGATGATATCTATCAATGGTGAGAGCTGAATAAAGGAGAGAACCTTGTCGAGGGTGATCATGTTTTCCGTTAATGCTGTCTTGGCAAGATGGTCAGCTTGCTCGTTCTCTCCTCTTGGAATTTGGACTATCTTGTCTTGCAGCTCATTTACCCTTTTCTTTATTTGCTCAAAGTACTTCTTTATCTCTTCACCCTTACATTCGTAATCGCCATTTGCTTGATTTGCGACGACCTAGGAGTCGCAATGAATAACTATGTTCTCAGCCCCTACAGCTTTGGCGAGATCTAAACTCATTATTAGGGCTTCATACTCCGCTTCATTGTTAGTTGTAGGGAAATCAAGACAAACCACGCATTCAATTTCTTCGCCTTCTGGAGATTTAAGTACGACCCCTACTCCACTAGTTTTTTTGTTGGACGATCCATCCGTGAACACACTCCATTTGGGATGTTTTGCCTCCTGGCCTTCCGCATTGGTAAACTCCGCAATGAAGTCAGTGACCACCTGTCCCTTGATGGCGGTGCGCAGGCAATATTTTATGTCGAACTCACTCAACTCTACTGCCCATAACGCCATTAGTCCAGCAGCTTCAAGACTACTCATCACTCGCCGCATGGGCTCTTGTCAGTTAGGACGACCACCGTATGAGCTTGAAAGTACGGCTTGAGTTTACGGGTTGTAGTGACTAGAGTGAAGGTGAGCTTTTCCATTGGAGGGTACCTTTCTTCTGCACCATGAAGCGCATGACTAGCGTAGTATACGGATCTTTGCACCTTGTCATCTTCTCTGACTAAGGCTGCACTAACGGCGGTTGGAGAGACAACTAAGTAGAGGAATAATTCTTCCCCCGGTTGAGAGGGACTTAATAGCGGTGGTGAAGAGAGATAAGCCTTCAGGTCCTCAAATGCCCGCTGACACTCAGCCGTCCACTCAAAAGGTTTAGCGTGTGGAAGAATGGTGGACATTTATCTGTCGCTTTGGATACAAATCTATTAAGCGCGGAGATCTTGCCATTAAGACTTTGTACTTCTTTTACGTTTTTAGGAGGCGCCATTTCTATTATGGCCCGGATCTTGTCCGAGTTAGCCTCGATACCTTTTTAGGATACCATGTATCCTAAGAATTTACCCGTCGTCACTCCGAAAGCACACATGCCTAGGTTAAGCTTCATGTTATAGGAGCGAAGAGTGTTAAAGGTTTCTCTGAGATCCTCCACGTGTTCGTCTTCCCTTTGGCTTTTCACTACCATATCGTCGACATATACTTGGACATTTCTCCCAATCTGTTGTGCGAACGTCTTGTTCATGAGTCTCTGATATGTTGCACCCGCGTTCTTTAAGCCGAATGGCATGACCTTGTAACAAAAAAGGCCTCGACTTGTTATAAACGAAGTATTCTCCTAATCTGCTTCATCCATTTGGATTTGGTTGTATCTTGAAAATGCATCCATGAAGCATAACAGCTAGTGTTGAGCCGTAGAGTCCACCAGGAGATCGACTCGCGGGAGGGGGTAGCTATCTTTATGGCATGCTTTGTATAGGTCTGTGAAATCCACACACATCCTCCATTTTTCATTGTTCTTCTTGACCATCACGACGTTTGCCAACCAATCAAGGTAGTAAACTTCCCTAATGATACCTGCCTCTTATAGCTTATAAACCTCTTCCACCACAGCCTGATCTCTCTCTTGGACGAACAACCGTTTCTTCTGCCAGACGGGTGGAAAGGAAGGTGACACATTAAACCTATGCACCATGACCAACGAGTCGATTCTTGGCATGTCTTCATGGTTCCAAGCGAAGACATCCTGGTTCTCTTTGAGGAAAGTTGCGATCGCTTGGCGAATTGTTGGGTCTGCAAGGGTGCCGATCTTGGCAGTTCTTTCTGGTCGGGAATCGTCAAGAGGTATATCCACGGGCTCCGTTGTTGTTTGAGGTTCCTCTATGCTCAAGGCATGCATGTGGTCATCCATTTCCATCGTAGCTACGTAACATTCGCGTGCGGCCACCTGATCTCCTCATAATTCTCCTACTCTGTAGTTAGTAGGGAATTTTATCATCAAGGGGTAGGTTGAGGTTATATAGCCTTCCATGAGTTGAGGGTAGGTCGTCCTATGATGGCGTTGTAAGCCAACGAGCAATCGACCATGAGGAATGTTACATTCTTTGTGATTTGCTTAGGATAGTCGCCTACAGTCACCACTAAAATGACGACGGCAAGGGGGAATACCCTCGTCCCTCCAATGCCAATGAGCGAAGCATTGGTTGGAATCAATCGTTCCCTACCAATCCCCATCTGCTGGAATGTGAGGAAGTAAAGGATGTCAGCTGAGCTATCGTTGTCCACCAGGACCCAGTGCATGTTGTAGTCTCCTGCTCATATGATGACGACGAGTGCATCGTCGTGCAGGTGGTGAAGACGTCGCGCATCTTCTTTCAAAAATCCAATGCAGGGATATTCGATTTGCGTCATCCTAGGTACAAAACCCATCAGCTAGATGTTCTAGACCATCCTAAGGTAAGTCTTGCGGGCCTTTTTTGACGACCCAACAGTCGTAGTGCCTCCTATAATCATTTTTATATCTTCTACGGGTAGCCTAGGGCGCTCGTTCTCCTGTCAGGGAGCCTGTTCCTTGGGCTGGTCTGTTCTTTCCTTACTAACGATCCTCTATAGCCTTCCTTGTCTAATGAGAGCTTCTATTTGTTGCTTTAAGTCAAAGCAGTCCGCTGTGTCGTGGCCATAATCACGATGAAAACGGTAGTATTTGTCCCTTGACCTATTGTTAGGATCTCCCTTCAGCTTGTCGGAAAAAGTCAGGGCTCCTTCATCCTTAATCTACATCAGTACTTGGTCAATTGGGGCAGTCAGCGGGGTGAAGCTCGTGAACCTCCCAGCTGGTGGTCTGGAGTGTCAATCCTCCCGTCGTTCTTCAGTTCTAGCCTTTTTTCGCCCCCTATTCAATCGTGCTTCTTCCTGTCTTTCCATTTTTTTGGGCTTTTCTTCTCGGGCCAATAGTGCATCTTCTGCGTTCATGTACTTGGTTGCCCTGTAAAGCACATCTGACATGGTCTTTAGGTCGTTCTTATATAGGGAAAGAAAGAACTTACCCTTCTGCAGCCCATTGGTGAATGCCGCTACTAGTATATTGTTGTCTGCTTCATCGATCGAGAGGGCCTCCTTATTAAAACGAGTTATGTAAGACCTCAACATTTCGTCTTCCCACTGTTTAATGTTCATCAGGCATGCAGTGGATTTCTTATACCTATGCCCTCCAATGAAGTGCGAGGCGAATTGGGCGTTTAGCTCTTTAAAGGTACCAATGGAGTTGGGTGTCAGCCTACTAAACCAGATCCTCGCGGGTCCCTTCAGCGTGGTGGGGAATGCTCTACACATGATTGCGTCCGACACCCCTTGAAGGTGCATCAGGGTCTTGAAGGACTCCAAGTGATCTAAAGGGTTCTTGGATCTGTCGTAGCTTTCTCCCTGCGGCATGCGAAACTTTTGTGGAAGAGGGAATGAACTAATGGATGCTATGAATGGCAAGTCAGTTCGCTGGACTAGGTCATCAAGGTCACTAGACACCCGTCCCTTGAGGGCGTTCATCATGCAGTCCATTTACTCCTTCATCATTTGCATCTCAGTGGCTATGTGAGGTGGGACAGCATCAGTAACAGATGGCCGGCTTATTTCCTGTCGTTTCGGCCTGCTTGAAGCGTTGCTTCCTTCCGGCCCTTCTTGGTTCCTTCTCTCCACACTAGTTCCTTCTTGGTCTTCCTCATGGGTGTTGGCGCATTCTTCTAGCGCAATTATTCTTCCAAATCATGGTTCTGTTTGGTGAGGCATTCCATGGCGGCCACCAGGGTTTGGACTTGCCTCTCAAGCGCCGTCGTGCGTGGTTCGTCTCCTTGAACGTTGTTGGTGGTTGCCATCGAGCGAATGAGTACCATGCAACTCTTTGTCCGAGAAGTGATAGCATGGCTTTACAAGTCGCTAAAGTCTTCCCACAAATGCAGCCAACTAATGATGCCAAAATCGTCAGTAAGTCACACAGTCTTCACGTGCTTCCGATGAAGAACCCACATAACACGAAAGCTGAAGACCTTAAGAGGGGTATCGGTGTGGTACCTGCCAAATACCCTTCGACGATCAAATTAGAGAGATCTCTTATTCATAACTCTAGAGTGCTAGAGCTGGGATAATTTATACGTACCTTGACTCGTGAAGGTTTTGGAGTATTTATAGTAGTGTGGGGTTGACATCTATTCCTTGATCAAGAAGTCTTTTTCTTCTAGGAGAATAACTCGTGGATCTTGCGTATCTCCTAGAATTCTTTTCCTTGTAGGAGTTTTCTTTAATTAAAGTTAAGCGTGTAGCGCAAGATCTTTCCTTATACACGCATGTGTGGAGATCAAGTAAAGCTATGGATGGAGGTTTGTTTAACCTCTTCAGCTTATTCTCGTCATCTTATTGCATCGTCCTTTTTAAGTTCATCAGCTTATTGCCTTCAGCTTGAGGTCGTCAGCTTATTGCCTTCAGCTTTCAATGCCAAAGATGACGCCGTCAGGTTTGAGGTGGAGTTTACAGATTTTACGAGAAGGTAGTTCCATGAGTGAGGCAGACGACCTTGCTATACCCATCGCCTTTGGTTTCATCATGAGCTAATCGCAAAATTATCCTCATCAGCTGTAAATGTTTTTCACACATTAAGTGGATAATAGTCCTCACTAACAATGCGTCACTCTTATTTATTTTGGGGTTTAGCAAATGCATAAACCTCATTAACAAATACATAAACCCAATTTAACATGAATGGAAAGTTTTGACATTTTTTAAAAAATAGAAGCCAATGAGGCTGGTGATTATTTTATGGGATTCATTGTAATACAGGTTTTGTACTATACTCTTATATAATAAAGATGTAACCTTTAAGGGTTTCCTCTGTGGACATAGGCCGTAAGGCTGAACCACGTAAGCCTTGTGTTCTTGTATTCCTATTTTATGTTTCTCACTTCTACATATGTTCAAGCATATTCAACATGGAATATATCATAGTTAATATTTATCATGGTATCAGAGCTACCTTCTTGTGGCCATAGTTTTTAGTCCTTACGGTGTGTTTAAAAACAATTTGTCTTTTTCGTCGCGTTCATCTTTTTTGGCTTCCCACTATTGCCTTCAAAACTCTCTAGTATAGTCATGTTACCATTAGAAGTAGCATCAACATTACAAGACCATTATCTTCCTCAAACCACTGTCATAGAGCCAAAATTCATTCAAGTGATCTTCTCACTCTTATCAAATCTCAAGGTTTCATCGAGCTTCCATCTTGAGTTTGAGAAAGTATGTTAGAGATATATTAACCTATTAGCATAGACCCAAGCCTAATTCTATTTTGTGTGCAAGTCAAATCTCTTACTTGTATTAAAAGTCTATTAGTTTAGAGTTTAGTCTACTATATATACTCATATTATGGTTCATCGTAACACATGTTTTGAACTACACTATTATATAATAAAGATGTAGCTTTTAAGGGTTTTCTACGTGGACATAGGCCGCAAGGCTGAACTACGTATGCTTATGCTTTATCATAGCTAATATTTATCATTATCCAAGAAATCACAAATCTCATTCCTCTAAACTACTTTCATCACCAAAATGAAAAAGCTTTATACAGTGACCTTGCCAATTCCCTTGTTAGTAAACGTTCAAAACCACCCTCACCCATTCACCCCTTCAGCCTTCTATCTCTTCTTCCACTTCGCAGCTGTCTTTTTTCTTTTATAGTCATTATTTGCTGGATTGCTTGAGGGATTGGGAACCCTTGGATTGTTAGAGATCTCCTGGTTACTCTAACCATAAAGATGCACAATTCTTGGCGGTCGCTTGGCTCTCCTATTCCTAGCATCACCACTTTAAACTTCAAGAATTGTTTTAGATTTAGCGGGGTCTATTCTCCTGGTTACTCTCCTCTATGCTGCTAAGGAAAAGAATGAAGCTGCCTTTGCTATTGCTATTTATGTGATGGTATGTGTTGATGTGTTAAATGGCTTGCAGATCTGTCTGTTTTTCTACCTTATCAAACGATGTACTTCGCTTTTAAATCAATAAATATTTGTCTTTTGATCCCAAAAAAATAAACAAAAATTCTACCAAGACAAACAATAACAAAATGAGAGAGAGAGAGAGAGAGAGAGAGAGAGAGATTCCCGGATAAAGGGGAAAGGGTGACAGACGATTGTGCATCTGTGTGAAGTTTACTAGCAATCCCACATGCTAGTATTAATCATTTAATAATTTTACCATCTTTTTTTGAACATTATACTCAACTTTAATTTTGGCTTCTCATTTTCTGCAAGCAGCACTATCATATACAGTTGGCTTTCCTGCTAACTATACTATATAATATATACATTGCTATAAGATGGATTTTTCTTTTATATTTTGATCTAGGATCTAAGGATGCGTCTTGAATATTAGGTAAAGGCGGCACTATTGCACCAAGGATTAGAGCTTCTGCGGTTACAACTATCTTCAGCCTGGCTTTATAAATCTGAATGTGGATATCCTTTTTGGTACACCCCACAAAGCAAATGTTTCCGTACTCACGAGTGCTTCTGGAATTTTTCAGGCAAGATAGGTAGCTGCAGCAGTTACAGAACATGAATAACACGTGATTGATGCTGTGGTAAGTTGTTTTCCTCGTCCGATGTGGCAAGGGAGAAATGAGGATCCTGGTGCATAGTAAAATGAATACAATTAATCAAAATTTTAATTTTGAAAGGAATAAATGTGAACTGCTCGCTAACTAAATACAAGGAGCATATACATGGTGTAATATGCAAGATGCAAAGAAGTCTAAAGGGCTTCTTGAGGCTTGCAAAAGAAACATTTCCTAGAACTTAATAATATAATTATGCTAAACTTTTTCTTCACAAGTTCTTGCAATTATAAGTTATCAAGGACGTAAATATGAACATAGTTTCCAAAGTGAAAAAAAAAAAAAAGTCTTTATAGGCTTTCAGTATGCCTACATAGGTAAGAAATGCCAGCAGTGTGAAAAAATGGGAATGCAAAAGAAAGGATATGGTATACGCATGCCTCAAGGCCAATGATGCAACTAAATTAACTTTAAAAGCAATCTATCATCCATTAGCCGTATTTGGGTTGTTGTAAGACCTACTCAACTACTATTCCCAAACATACTGTTTTCTATTTATAATAAAATAATAATAATAAAGCGTAATTCCAAAAAAAAAAAAAAATTCTGAACTACTTATCGGCTAGTTTAATATTGGTAAGAATATGCTCAATTAGCTTTTATCCAATAGCAATTTTGGATAAATATTTTTTTCATAGAGTATAAATTGATATTAGCTTTAACTCTCCACAATGATCACTGAAGTAAATAGAAATAGTTTGCTTATCACTAACAGAGTCTTTGAATGCTCAAAGATTATTGTCCTTAAATCAAACTACTGATAAGGACAATATGTCAGAACATATAATGTTGGGATGCAACTTCTGGGTTATTTCCCTCTCTATTTTGTTTATTTATACTTTTTCAACCCACCATGCCTGCCCCAAATGCAGGGGCAAGGGGTGGGGCCGGCACGCATGCACGGGTGTTTGGGCATCAGTTGGCTGAATTTCACATGTGATGGTTGTCACAAGTCCATAGTCATTAGATGTGATTTGAACTTTAAAGCCACATTTTTCTATTTTGCAGAGGTCAATTGCTTTTTAAGAGACTTTTAAAACATAGTGCTAATGACAATAGAGTTTCTAAATTTAAAAGAGCAGCATGAATTTTTATGATAGAGCATTATATATTTTGTTGAAGATCTAGGACTCAAAGGTTTGTGAATTTGAAAACCATGAATGCTTGAAGTTTGTGCTTCATTAAAGTGATAGAAGTGCACCCCTAAAGATATGGTTAAAATTGTGAAAGTAAAAGTCAATCCCCACTGCTTAACCAGATGTAGTCAAAGCATTAAAAAATAGGACTAAAGTACATTTTTGACCCTTAAAGTTTCGGATTGCTTTCTTTGGCCTTTGATTTATTTTTCTATTTGGTCATTTAACTTTCAAAATTTTCGATTTTATGAAAGGCCAAGCAGAAAACTAAATCAAACATAAATGGCAAAGATGAAAATTTTGAAATGTTAAGAGCCAAAATGAAATCAATCCCAAACTTTAAAGGTTAAAAGTATACTTTAGTAAAACAGATACAGCACTAACCTGAAGGTTTCTTCGACGCTGGATGGCAGTGAATGCTCTAACCATGATGTAGATTGGCAAAAGAATCCCAATGGTCCTCAACATGAGTAACTGCAATACAAAGAAAACTACTTTAGATATTTATTTTACACCATTACTCATTGCATGATTTGCATCTTTTTTCATAAAACTAAAGAGTCTTAACCAGCTATACCGTGAACAATGTTAATGAGTATTCTCCAGCTCCACTGATTATGATCGGCAGACTATGACGTAAAACCAGAAGAACCAAAAACTGCAAATAAAAGATAAAACCAACCTGGTTATTAAGAATGGAAAGATCTTTGTCAGCCTAAAACTATCATAATAATACCAGAAAAACAACAACCAAGCCTTGGTCCCAAAACTTTGATTGGTATAATGGAAAGTAAAATTCCTAGTGTGTGTATATATATAATTCTTCTTTTTTGAGAAGAAGTTTTGTAACATATTAAAAGTATCAAGCATGACCAATTATTGGATTTTACTTGAAAGAGAATTATTTAACATCAATAAATTAATATAATATGAAACTGAAAGTCAGAAGACTATAACTTGTCTGTACAAGGTTACAAAGCTTGATCAATAAGCCTGTGGATAAATCATACAAACAAAGCATCTGTTTATTTAGCAGCTGAGGTTGACTATCCAAAAGAGTAATCTGTTTAATCACCTCAGTTTAAAGTGGCTATTGACTATAAACCATCCTTCATGTGACAGAGTTCATCTTGTACTTTCTCCAAAATTTTGTTATGGTTATTAAAGTTGTTCAATTTCAATGTTGTTGGTATCATATATTTCACAATTCTCCAGTTGCTTTGATATAAGATATTTGCTGGGAAAACTTTTTCCAGGAACATTCTACACACAAAATAATATGTACCCCAATGTGTTCCAATGAGAAATAATAAATGGAAAGATGTGGATATCTAATTTTTGTTGGAACAAAGAGAACCGACCATAGATCTGAAGTCTTTCCAATGTTTTATCACTACATGAATAACAAAAAAACAACCAGCTAACTTTTAAACCACACCTGCACAAGAGAGACAGAGAGAGAGAGAGAGAGATTACAATTATAGCAACTAAACGGCAGCATATTAGGCTCCTTGAAGTGGGAGCTGAATACTCATCAAAATCATTGTCCAGAAATTCACGATCAGTAGCCACCATAGCTATAAATTGAGGGTTGTTCAGGTCCCTTCTGGAAATCTCCCAATTTCCCCTAATAAGTACCACAAAAGATTATATTATTATTATTATGGTAAAAGCAAAAAATCCTTATGTTACCCAACACAAAATTGAAAATATCAGCTAAAAAATATGTTCATACAGGTGAAGGATACCTGAAGTTGATTGGGCTACCAGCATAGTGAAACAGAGGAGGTGCTGTATATCCCGGCTTAAATTGCTGCAGAATCGGACAAGTTCAAGCAAGAAAAAAGTAGTGACCATTCCCTCTAACTTAATCATTCACATAAAAAGGGTTCACATAATTTCAATCAGAAACAAGCTTATAAAAAAAAAAAAAGGCAAACCTGATGGCAGATCTCACAGGTAGTGTCTCCCTTCTCATTGCACCATCTTTGTACACATCTACGGTGAGCATACTACAAAATTATGAAAAATTAGTAAGAAACTAGTCATTCATTTGAAATCACCTTAAATTAGCAGGAACGCTTAAATGCCAGAAAAGAAGGGAGAATAAAGACCATCTAGTGACACTAGTGGTCAGCATCTCCCTCAAACACCAAAATAACCTCATCTGACTATTCACAGCATCATCCAGGATAATCATCCATTATTATGTGCCAAAATTCAAGGATTAATAGTGTACCAATGCTCACACAAAGGCATAGTAAAGCTCAAAGATTATTACAAGAAATCCTTTTCCAGAGTATGGCATCCCAATCAACTCTTTAGTGAGTTTGGTTGCTTGATGATCAATTAAATACCAAATCACCAAAGATAATTTCATGCATGGTATAACCTAATTGAAAAGAACTCGTCTTGATATTTACAATTGTTCAGCCAGACAATTCACCAACAACCATGGAACCGGCTTACTACCACATTTTATTGAAGACGAAGGTTCATTAATAGGAAAAGCAGTCACATTTGATTCATGGGAGAAGTTAAGAAGTGGGCAGAACTCCTTGTAAGAAATCACCACAAACATATCCCATGATATGGTGAAACCAAAAGAGAAAGATGCATGATATGGTTTCTCTTTTGGAAGTAGCTTCCACATTTTCCAGAAGTCAATACACACAAATTGGTATAATTAAAGTCCAATTTAATTTCTTAAATGTTAATTTATCGTAACATGTGTTAGTAAGTCAGACACTTACGAACATAATAATGGAAATCTTTAGTCAAAATCGTAACCTTAGATTAGACTTAAACTTTTTTTTGGTTTGAGTATCAACTACAATCATCCTATGGCAAATGATGCAGCGTAAAAGAAATTCCAGCCAGGTTTCTCATTGGTGCCATATGTTTCTATTTTTGGTCTGGCTTCCAGTTTCTCTAAGAGATTTCTGCCTAGAACATCACCTAAATCTTCAAACTAATAGGGAAAAAACCTAATAATTATGCCATACACTTGGAAGGTCTGAAACAGGGTTAGCAACCCATTTCATGAAGCATGTAATCAGATATGATCCTCATTCCTCATGAATGCAGAGTGCATAATTTGGAGGTTAATATTAGGAGTTAACTACAAAATAAATTCCAAAATGTATTTAACAGTTGGAAATCAATGTATAAATAAGCATTTTTGAAAAAAAAAAAAAAAAAATCACGATCTGGCCTGGTATGCTTGGAATGTGAAGCAATGGTCTGCTCAGGCTTTGGCTCATTTATTTACTATTGCATGGGGGATTTGGTCCAATAGGAATGAAATTCGGACAGGTTGGACTCTTAAATCGGCCTCAGCTATTGCTAGCTGGACTATGGACTATTTGGCAGAGTTTCAATTGGCAAATCATAGAATTCAGGCAAAGAAACCAAAAGTCGAAGTTGGCTGGGTTCTTCCTCACCCTCCACGGCTCAAAGCCTCAAAATTAACGTTGATGGTGCTGTATTTGAAAGGCAGTGGGCTGTGGGAATTAGGGTTGTCATTAGGGACCATCTCAAATTGGTTTGTGCTGCGTTGAGTATGAAGATCCACGCTCTGTTGGGGCCTCTTGAGATTGAAGCCAAGGTGATGGAGGAGGGAATGAGGTTTGCTTGGGATCGAGGTATTAGTACTGCAATCTTTGAAGGAGACTCCATGGTGGTCTATCATTCCCTCACGGGCTCAGTCACCCCACCTTCTAGTATCTGCAACTTGATTTCAGGGTCCTTACTACAAGCAAGAAGGTTTAGCAAGTGCATGTTTTCTGTTGTGCGACGAAGTGGTAACAAAGTAGCCTATGGGTTAGCCCAACACGCTAAGAACTTATCAGGCTCTTGTACTTGGATAGGAGATTATTCCTCCTTCCCTAGAGCAGTTAGTGTCCCATGATGTACTGTTTTCTTTTTCTTCTTAATAAATTGAAGTCGTTCGCATAAAAAAAAAAAAAGTATTTTGTCATCATGCACAACTTATTTAGCTTTTTGCTAAAAGTGAGCTAAAGTATACTTTTACTTTGAAAAAATGAGAAAAAGTAATAAAAGTAAAGTTTTAAAAACTGAACATAAAAGCTAAAAAGCAAAAAACTAGCTAATATTATCTGGGAATTTTTTAAAATGACCAGAGGTATTATAAAGGTATTTATAAATGCAACCAATATAATTTCCAATGGCCCATTCTCAAATTTCCAATTAAAGGAGTAATTGCCAAATTAAGCTACCAACTGACCTTCAAGCTACCACAGCAAGAACAGGGTGTCTCCATGTTTGACTCTTCATCCTCATCATGGCAAATCTTACACTCTACCAATTTACTTGGA
Organism: Castanopsis chinensis; assembly: GCA_032878915.1. Taxonomy (NCBI): domain Eukaryota; kingdom Viridiplantae; phylum Streptophyta; class Magnoliopsida; order Fagales; family Fagaceae; genus Castanopsis; species Castanopsis chinensis. Next base: position 3,810,339 of record JAVQMG010000116.1, on the reverse strand, counting down.
GATAAACTGGTATTGAAATCAATCCTGTGGGAAGAACTCAAATAATCTTTGCTTGCTGAGGGCATGGCTTGCTGCAACAGTTTTTCTCTCTCAATAGCAGCTTCAAGAGTAGATTCAGTGAGTAACCGATCCACCAATAATACAAAGTGATCCCCCATCCTTCAAATCACCAAAAAAAATTATTAAAAAGAAATATAAGTTAAAATCCCAGTCAACCATGGGTTCAGTCTCATTATCCTTCACCAAAGTCTAAGAAATTTAGTTCCATCAATTGCACTGCATAATATTATAGAAATAATTACAAAAACCAGAGAAACAATTACGAAAATACCTCTATTGCAGTCAAATCATGATAGGAATCTGCAATAAATAAAACCCTTATTGTCAAATGGAAAGATAAAAAAAAGGATTCAACTGAGGGGAAAAAGATACCCAAAAAAAGGCAAACTAGTAAACCAGATGATATTCCTCTAGTTGCTAAAAGAAATGTAGGAGAATATAAGGAAAAAAAAAATCATAAATCCTACATTTTCCATTATTTTGCACGCAACAGGTTTAATAAATGATTTCTCCTCTGTTTTAGAACTGAAACAACTAGAAACATACGGATTCTAATGATTTTCTTTATATTTCCTGTATTTTTCAGCAACCAAAAGATAGACAAAAAATTGAATTACCAAATAATACCAAAAAAAAAAAACAAGCATATATCAGAACATTAAGAACCCAACTAGCACTGGCAGAAAATACTAACACATGTGAGTAGAACGCACATAGTACGGAAAGAGCAATTAAAACTTAGAAGAAACCCAATAAAGGAGCCATGGTCACCAGTCAAAAGAGTACTACCAAAGCTGCATCAAAGTAAATAATGGACCATTAAGCACAAAAGAAGAATAGGAATTTAAAGTTTAAAAACAACAAAACAGAGGGAAAACAATGATTTAAGAAGTGGAGGTACCTTTAATCTAAAATGGGAAGCTCTAGTAGATAGCACTTGAAAGCCAAAAAAAATATTTTAAAAAAAACATCCAGGAGGCAAAAAGCAACAATTTTTTTTTTTTTTTTTCTTTTTGAGTAAGAGACAAAGATTTGAGAAAAAAAGAGAGAGACGAAAGTGAGAGCACACCCAAATTAGAAATGCAACTTCTGAGAAGTTACACAGACTATGGACCACAATGAAATTGTGTAAAACCAGAAAGACCATAAAAACTAAAAACAACCCAGAGTGTGTGTGTGTGTGTATATCTCTCTCTCTCTCTCTCTCTCTCTCTCTCTTTATTCCAAAAACAGGAAAGGACCAAGTTGGCAGCAAAACCCAGATCAGACACAAAACCCCAAGAACTTCAAAATGCAGAGAGAGAGAGAGAGGGAGTAGTTGTAAAAGGTGTCATCTCGAATGAACAAAAGAAGAAGCATTAAACAACAATAAGTATATGATGACAGCCATGTGAGAGAGATTACATGAAAGAGAAAGAGAAAAAAGAGAGAGGCTTACAAGAATGGAAATAGGATCTTCTGCAAGAGAAGAAAGCAGCAATCTTTTCCTTGCTTCCCTTCTTCTATTTGCTGAAACGAAGCAAGAGATTGAGTGTCCTTATTTATAACATCAACAACAACAACAATCACAAACAATGAAATCAACCAACCAAAGTAAACCCAAATACTTATAATAATAATAATAATAATAATATTAGTATTACTACTTCTCAAAACAAAAAACAAACACTTCCAAAGATTAACAACAACAACACAACTTTACTTTTTTTTTTCCTCTCTCTCTTTCTCTTAGCACCGCTCTCTGTGGGTGAGAGAGAAAGAAAGAGAGGGAGAGAGAGAGGTTCACTACAAACGGCTAAAAGGCCAAGACCATTACCACCACGACCGCCACGATTACTCTCACTTTTACCGCTTTTCCCGCTCCCAATTTATCGTATTATATCGCGATACTTTGATTTTATATGATGAGTTGTATGTTTTACTTGGATGATTATTTGGTAATTGAGAAATGGGTTAGGTTTGGAATATCTCTGATTGCATTGGACACGTTGAGGTTATATATATATAAAACCGAAGCTCTGTTAGTTCTACAATTTTTCACGTCAGCATTATTATATATATTATATTTTATATATAAAATCGAAACTCTGCTAACTCCACAATTTTTCACGTCAGCATTATTTAAAAAAATAAAACTATTAAAAGAAATAAAACCCTAAACACCGTAATTATTTCTAACCCAATAAGTATTTCTCCCCAAAACTAACCCGATAATCTTCAACTTCTAAACAATAGCCGATACAAAAACCTATTTCTCAATCTTTGTGTCTCCTTCAAATGCAAACTCAGCCCAACAAACACTGCAAGACCCATACCCTTCTCTCTCTTTCTCTATCTCTCTACCCTTCTCCTTCCCCAAAACCCAAACGCCAATCAAATCTAACAGATCGCCTCTCATGGGACATTGGGACAAATCAAGTTTCATAGACTAAAATGATTCCTTTGGAGAGAGGCTACAGGTATTTCTCTTAATGGGTTTTCGCTAGAATCATCTGGCCGTTGGGGGGACGATATGGTATGTTAGGTTTGGTTTTTGATTTTGTTATTAATCTTGATTTGCTTTGCTTTAAATTTTCAAATCCCACACCCTCCTTTCCTCAGCCTCACCGTTTATCAAGTTCCAAAATCAACCAAAGCTTCAACTTTGAACATACCCATTTGCAATTTTCTCTGAAGATCGTCACCGCCCCTCCAACCAAATCAATGGAGGTAAATTTCGTGGTAATTTTTTTAAAATCTATGTTTCTAGGCGCTACCCACTTTAATACTAATTGGTTGAGGCATACTTCAATTTTATTTTCTATGTATATTTAAAAATTTTGGGGTTAATTCTTCTGTATTTTTCAGTTTGGCTATTGAGTTTAAGTTTATGGTCTGCAACTTTTTGCATTTTTAGTTTTTGCCGTTGGCTGTAGAGAAAAGCTCAGAAATTAGGCACACTCTGTGATTTCTTTTCACCACCATCAAAGACCAGTCTTTCTCAGACTCTATTACCAGTAAGTTTGCTAATTTTGTTTTATAAGTTTTCCTGTCAAATATGATTTAGGGTTTTGTTGGGGAGTGTTTCTCTTTTTGATTGATGGGTTTGGAGCCCGTAGTGGGTTTTGTTAATTTCAATTTAATGTGAAGATAGTTTTAAATTTACGGTTCAGATTAGTTTTTACTGTTGTATAGCTTCTTTCTTTCTTTTTTTCCTTCCATCATGCTGTATAGTTTCTTCTACTGCTTTTGTGCTGTTCCTTCCCTGCAACAACAAAGGTTCCATTCTTACATTGTTTATGCCTTAATACTTCTATATTGTTCACTGTTGTTAAGATTCCATCTTCCTAATTAATTTATGATTTCTTATTTTCATTCTTTTTCTTCTTTTTCTCCAATTGCAAAATATCGTGTTTTTGTACCAGACCTTAGGTCTTATGCCAAAAAAATAATTGAATCAGGGTTAAAGGTACCTTGATTTCCCATTTTATTTTTCCAATTTTTGGGGATCTGTTTTGTCAATTATTGTTTTTTGGTTAGAATATTTTTCCTGTGTGGTATGCTTTTGTGAGATTTTAAAGTTTTTTTTATTTAGGTTATGGTTTTGTCATTGCTAGAGGATTTGTTTCAATTTCTTTATGTCATCTTTTTCATTCAATTTTAAGTTTTGTCATAGGATGTTCTAAGCATCCTAAGACTCTTATATCAACATGAGTTGCAAGTGCTGTAATATATGTGATTCCAATTTTGAATCCAACTATAATTCCTTCCTAATGTTGGTTGCGAAATTTTAGTTATAGAGAGGATTTTTTAGGTAGATTCTTGCTTACATCTGTCTTTGTTGATGTCATTTTTTTCCATCTTTTCATTTCCTATGTCTTTGTCTAATTGTAGAAAATTGAAGTGCAGATTGCAATTCATTTGCTTCTTTGTTAGATTTCTGCTTTGTTCAATGTAGCCTTATTTTGGGAATACAAGATTGATTGAAAATTGAGACTGCCATGAGTATTCATTTTGATAGGTGCTGCATTAAAATTCTTCGAATTATAAGTAATGAGTGTGATTGTTGTATTATATACCAAAAAAAAAAAAATATAAAGGTCATGAATAAGGAAAATATTTGGAGTTGAGAAATTTAAAATGCAAACCTTTGCAGGATATTGCCAACTTTTAAAAAACTAAATATTAGGAAAGATATTAATTTGTTGTGATTGGTCTCTCACTTCTTTCCTTTATAAAAGTTCATGTTGTTCAGGTATTAGGAAAGTTGTTAATTTGTTTAATAAATAAAAAAGAATAGCATAATATGAACGTATGTACTCCATTCTAATTTGATCATAGACTGATCAAATCAGTTGGTGTTTGTTTGCAATGCATCTACGATTTTGTAAATTTTATAGACCCAAAAAAGGAGGAGACTAAACCTACATTTAGAATTCATCTCTATCTAAACTGCACTATGATTATTACACAATCATTGATTTAACTCTTTCCTTTTTTTGTTTTTGTGTAGGTGATTTTGTAGATTTCCATACACCAATGTATATCTTACATGCCCACATTGCTTATCATGAACCAAGAACTTGTGCTACAAATAATAAAATAATGTTATGAACAATGTTAATGTTGTAGCTTCATTGATGGTATGTACTTAAAATGATTTCAAGCAGCTTCATTGATGGCATGTACTTAAATGATTTCAAGCAATTGCTTCAAATATTTTTTTATTTTCTTGCTCATAGAAATAGCTATTAATACATTATTGCATTGTCTCTATTTAAATGAACCTTACTGTATTTTAAATTTTTTCCATAAAGAGTGGCTTGGCTGAGCCTAATAGCACTGCTTCAATAATTGTGTATTACTTTCAACCCAACATTTGGTGTTTTTGAAATTGATTGTATGTCTTACTTAAGATGTATCCAAAGAGTTTATGAAATTTGGTTTTAATTGTTTAATGAGATAGTTGAAATTGAAATATATAGGCATTTCGTTTGATTCCTTTCAAATACACTCTTTCAAACTACTATTTTTTGCTTGTACTTAAGATGTATCTAAAGGAAATTAGATGCATCTGACACAAATATATGCTGCTGCAAATGATCTCCTCAACAGTTTCTAAGAAGCCAACATAATCAAAATTGGGGGCCATAAGGAGTAGGTAAGTAGAGATACTTAAACCATTTGTCGGCTGTTTCTTTCCAAAGTTTTGAATATTGTGTTTATGAGTTGCTTCTTATAAGAGATAGTGGCATAGTGCCCCATGTGTTTATGTGGCATATTATTCCCTGGCAGCAAATGCATGGTCTTGCTAATGTTGTCATGACATTATTTACACATTTAAATATTCATTTTATCAATAAATTTTTTTATATGATTTATATTGGTGGTAGACTATAAATTGATTTGCAATTGAGCATTATGAGAATTCATATTATGCCCAAATTTGTGTATGAGCTATTGGAATGTTGGCAATAATTTTTTCATCTACATAGAGAAACCAAGGTGTGATCTTTATGTGTTATGTGAAACACCCTACATTTATAATCAAAGAACATATTTTGCACGCTTTGTATGATTATTTGTAATTGTTATTTAACCAATCATCCCGTGCATCGCACGGGTTAGCGACTAGTAATATATATATATATATATATATATATTTATTTATTTATATTACTATTTAAGTGGCTGACCCTGTTTGAACTGAATTTTTTTTGGTTCTAAAATGCCCCTACAACCTATGTTTAAGTAGGGGCAAAACCAATAGATAGTTCGGTAAAAATACATATCTAACTTGCACTAAAATATTGCTTACAAAATAAGAACACTCTTCCACTAACTCACTTCTTCAAAGTAACTACACGTTTATTGTTTTTTTTTTTAAATAGAAAAATAATTTAAACAACCCACGTTTGCTGTTATTTTTTTCCTTTAAAAAAAACACATAATTTTTTTTTTTTTGCACCAAATTTTTTTTCCCAAGATACCCCTATATCCCTAGGTTTAAGTAGAGACAAAACTAAAGGATAATCTGGTAAAATAGACAAATAGAGCACTCCTAAAATTTGGGATTTTTTTTTCTTCCCATTCATTTTTTTATTCCCTAAAATTTAGCATTTTTTAGAAGTAGGCTCAATGTCAAACACTACCAAATTTCAAAACACCCGAAATCTGGCTAATAATAACAAACATTCCACCAAAAACCCACTGCCTCATGTAATAATAATAAAGAAAAATAGGATGCTCACCTCTCCAGTATTCAAATGTCTGCTACATTCCTATCCGGGAAAAAAAAAAATCTTTGTTTCCCTCTCTTTTATCCTACTAATCCATTTATCCATTTACCTCTCTTTCTCCTCCCACTAAACTCAGCGGTTATTATTTAAGATAACTACTAAAAACTGACCATTTATATTCATCATTTTTTTCAACAAAAAGTGCCAAAAATGATTAATATGAAAAAAGAGAAAAAAGGGTACTCCATAGGTAATCCACCCTCTCACAAATCACAATTAGGTAACTCTCTCTCCTCTTGCACTCTCTTACCTTCAATTTCATTTTCTAGTTTTTCTTTCTTTAGTCATTTAGATAAAATTTTCTTATAGTTATTTTTGGTTGATGCATTTTGACATGGAGAAGACGCATTTTGAAAAAGATTTAATGGTTTTCTACAGTTAATCCTCCCTCTCATAAATCACAATTTTAGGTAACTCTCTTTTCTCTCATGCTCTCTTACTCTTAATTTCATTTTTCAGTATTTTTTTTTTTTTTTAAATTTTGTGAGTCATATTGATATAATTTTTTAAAGGTTATTTTTTATTTATGTATTTTGACAAGGAGAAGACACATTTTGAAAGAGATTATCTTTGAGTGATTAGATTGATTGTGGAATAGTTGATGATGGTGATGAATTGGAGACACTATACTACATATGCACTTATTAAAGAGCCCAAATGAATGCAAAGGAGTATGAGACATCTAATCTTTTATTTTTTATTTTTATATCTTCATCTATTGTTGGTGACTTATATTCTTTGTTGGATTTCGTGAGGAAAAAAAATTGCAATTCTTTTTTTTTTTTTTTTTTTTTTTTTTTTTTTTTTTTCAGTAGGTTTATCTAGAAGATTAAGAAGAGTAATTGGGATGTATAAGTTACAAGTTGTAACTGTGTATATATTTCAATTTTCAAAATAAGGCAACATGCTGGAGATCCCAAAATTTTTTCTTTCAATATGAATTTGGCTATATTGTTGGGGCTCCACTAGATTACCAACTAAATGCATCTTCTTTTTCTTTTTTTCGTTTTTCCCCCTCAGATGGAGTTGTTGAAAAGTTGGATTTGGGTTGTAATGCACAATTGCATAGGATAAGTCTTCACGTGTAGAGAGTAAGGAAGTTTTTTTTTTTTTTTTTTTTTTTTTTTTTTTTTTTGTTGTTGAGGGAGATTTAGGAAGTTAATCATGAAAGGTACAATAGTTTTTTTTTAAAAATATATATTTTATAGTGCCCATTTGAGAATTACTTATTTTATTTTATAGTGCCCATTTGAGAATTACTATAAATTTTATTTTATAGTTTATTTGCATATGTGAGACCAAAAAAAATTAAAAACTGACTTATTTCCAAAAAATTGAAACTTAAACTATTTGAAATAAATTTGAGACTCACAAAAAGTATATAAAATATGTGAAAATGTTATTCATATATATTATTTAAATAAATCACACAAATCATTAAAAAAGTCATATAAATAAAATTATACATGGATAATTTTTTCAATTGCCACATAGTGAATTTGAGAAAAATTCTACCAATTTGATTCGGAACAAAACCATTTCCTAAAATAAAAATTATATCAATATGACTCACAAAATAAAATTAAAAAAAAAACTAAAAAATGAAATTAAGAGTAAGAGAGCATGAGAGGAAAGAGAGTTACCTAAAATTGTGATTTGTGAGAGGATGGATTAATTGTATAGAACCATTTATTCTTTTTCAAAATGTTTCTTCTCCATGTCAAAATGCATCAATAAAAAATATCCTTTAGAAAAATGCATCAACCAAAAACTAGCCTTGAGCACGCGCGTGAGGCTCTTCTATTTTTTGGATAAGGGTTAATTTAGAGTATTTATTATAATTTGGGAGTGCTATATTTTCTAATCACAAAAAAAACTTAGGGGTGTGATGAAAAATTATTTCACCTGCTAACGCATAATATTCATCACACCCCTAGGTTTTTTTTTGTAATTGAAAAATATAGTACTCTCAAATTATAATAAATACTCTATATTAACCCTTATCCAAAAAATAGAAGAGCCTCTGAGCATGCGCGTGAGGCTAGTGTGTATATATATATTTATTTATATATAAAACCGAAGCTTTCTCCCACTTTTTTCCACGTCAGCATTATTTTAAAAAATAAAACTATTTAAAAAAATAAAACCTTAAACACCGTAACTATTTCTAACCCAATAACTATTTCTTCCCAAAACAATCCCAATAATATTCAACTCTTAAACAATACCCGATACAAAAACTCAGTCTCTGTCTCTCCTTCAAACGCAAACTCAGCCTAACACACTGCAAGACCCATACTCTTCTCTCTCTTTCTCTATCTCTCTACCCTTCTCCTTCCCCAAAACCTAAACGCCAATCAGATCTAAAAGACTGCCTCTCATGGGACGTTGGGACAAATCAAGTTTCAAAGACTAAAATGATTCCGTTGGAGAAAGGCTACAGTTATTGCTCTTAAGGGGTTTTTGCCAGAATCATCTGGCCGTTGGGGGGACAATATGGTATGTTAGGTTTGGTTTTTGATTTTGTTGTTAATCTTGATTTGTGTTGCTTTGAATTTTCAGATCCCACGCCCTCCTTTTTTCAGCCTCTCTGTTTATCAAGTTCCAAAATCAACGAAAGCCTTAACTTTGAACATAGCCATTTACAATTTTCTCTGAAGATCGTCACCACCCCTCCAACCAAATCAGTGGAGGCAAGTTACATGCCATTGTAGATGGTAGTCAAAGAAGGCTTATTTTATATTTGGAATAATTTTTGTTCATTAGTATTATGTATCCTATTTTATCTATAATTTCTTTTTAAGTTTCAAATCCTACCGTGGTTATAAAAAATTCTCTGTATTATGTGTTGGAGATATAATGCCCCATTTTTTTCTATCAAGTTCTATTACAGCCAAACTTGTTTCTTAATGAACTCACCAGCATGTCTGAGCACAGCACTTAGAAGGGCTCCGTTTGGGTTACTCTTAAACGATGTATGTATAATCTGCAACCCATTGTTTTTCTCTTTTGTTTCTTTTTCCAACAGGGCTAATGGATTTTTTAAAATTTATGTTTCTAGGCGCAATTCATTTTAATACTATTTATTTTCCTAGCCCCATCACGTTTTGTATTCCAATCACACTTAAATTTGTAAATAGTTTTGTATTATAAATATCATTTTATAATATTTATTGGCTATTCTTGGCTTTGTATTATTGAAACTGTTTTTTTTTTGGTTATTATTGGCTATTGTTGTTGTGTCATGTGAGAATTGAGTATTGTTTTTTATGGTTATGTATATTATGGTTGCTTTGTTGAATATTCATTATATTTAGTACACACTGAGTCTAGATTATAGGAACTATGTCCTTATTTTAAAATTTTTGTAATTTAGGACTTTTGATTTATATAAGTTATTATTATTTAAAAACTTTCATCAATTATTAATACTATTTGGGCTACTGACTTTAATTAAGGTTGAATGATGAGAAAAAGCAGAGCATGATAGAAGACATCTACAACACCAAGAAGTAGAAAAAGTAGAGAAATAATTGAAAGGGTTTTTTGGTATTGGTTTGATAGTCTCCCTCAAATGTCTGGGGCTTTTTGATGGTGAGCATGCTTAGACTGGAGGATTTTGTGTTGATAAAGGAATTTAAGTTAGGGTATGTTGGTAGACCTATGTGTTTTAGTTTTTTTTTTAATAGTTTTTGCTTTTTTTTCTTAGGTTTAGATTGTTTATCCTTGATCACTGTTAAAATCTGTAGTTGAAGCTTGAATGTTGTAGTGTAGTCATTTGACAAATGTAAATTAATTTTTGTTTAATTTTGTTGCTTTAAATTTAAAGGTGTTAAAATCTGTTGAATTAGTTATAATGATCATTGCAATAGAATACTTGCTTTCTAAATCTAAATCAAACGACTAGAAGATTGTGCTTTATGTTAAGGCAAGTAGTGTTAAGGTCAAGGGTGAAAGTTTTTAATTTAAATACTGTCTTGGCTTTTGGATCCTTTGGGCATATTTTGATATGATTATGCAAGGTCACTGTGCAGAATCCATTGTGCCATTTAGAGTACAAAATATTTACATTTTGTACTCTATGCAAATTAAGTGCAATTGATTTATGTGTATAAACTGAGGGCAACTGAACCAAAGTACAATAAAGAGGTTGTGTTATTGATGAATATCTACCAGATTTGAAAGCCATTGAAGGAAGTCCCTTTCTCCATCTCTCTTGCCTTTATTTTTCTTCTATAAACTGTATATGGAGGTTGCCTTGGACCTAGCCAATGCACCACTCAAAAACTATGACAAGTTGTCTAAAAAATAGAGGAAACCAAAAAAATCTTGCATTTTTCCTTGTTGTTCTATCTTTTAGGTTTTAAGTAGTTATTGAAGAGAGATACAACTTGATTATTTACTATTTAATGTTGCATTCTTATTTTATTTATTTATTTTTATTTGTTTGGTTGGATTGCAAATTGTCAAAATTGAACAATAATCTGAAGGAAAATTATTGTCTAGGATTGCATTATATTGGAACATGGGATGCTTTTTTCACTATAGTGAGGAAGGACAATTTACTTGCTATAATATTGTGCCTTTTGTTTCTAGGAAGGATTAGGATCTCCATGGAATGTTCTCAAAACCCCCAATTTTTATTAGGTAAATCAATTAATTGATAAGAGGTTTATGTGTGGATTTCCATGTAGAAGTCAGATGGTTACAGGGATATTAGAGAGAGTGAAGAGAAATGGATTCAACTATTTAGTACTCTCTATTTCTTAGTCACAGCTATGAATGCAATGGACACATTTAGTTGATAAAAATTAATATTACAAATTAGTTAGCTAGAAATATGAGGTATTATAATTGCAAACTGTTCATAAAATCCTTGACATGAATAGAGGAATTGTCTTAGAGTGATTTGTAGGTAGATTTTAATATAGCAGAAACATAAAGTCAAATTTCCATTTTATATGTTGGGTATGATTAGGTGCACATCAATCAATCGTTAGATTCATGCTTTGTTCATAATTTTTTTTTTTTTATATCATGTTCTCAAATTTGTCCAAGATGTGGAAGGAGTTGAACTATGTGGGACCCTAATAAATGTTGATAACTTACTAGCATGTTAGTAGCGTCCAATTTAGTTCTTTCTCTTCTATTTTAAAAAAATTTCATAAGTAACAGAGGAATTATTCACCAATGGGACATGTTCTATGGATGACTTGGAGATGGGAAATAACACAAAAGTAAGAGCAAAGAATTCTCAACTAAGCTCGAAGTATTGTAAATAGTTTTTGAGTTTCTCATTTGCTTTACTGTTTTTCTTGGCTGCTAATGTAAGTTTAGATTGAAATAATGAAAATTAGTTTATAAGAGATGGGGGAGCTTTCCAAGTTATTTTTTTCATTTCTCAAGGATACCACCTTCTTTAAAGTTGTGGTGTAGTTGATCTGATTAGATCGTGCTATAAGGAAGTAGATAATTGTAACATTTATACATGCATAATCTACAGAGAGAAACAACTACAAGTTTACAACATAAAGGGAAGTTAAAGGATTTGTAATGTATATGCATAGACCCATAAGATAGTTGGAGAGGGCTAGATAATCTACTAATGGTTTCTTTGCTATATTACATGAAGATTCATGTTGAGATTAAGTACTTTTAGTGATATTTTTGTGCAAGAAATTATTTGTAATTAAAAAGATTTATGTACAAAGTAGCAGTATGATATAAATGTTTTGGTTTATAGAATCATCACATTTAATTGCCGATGCTGCTATGTTAGTGAATGCTTCAAGAACATCACAATGAAAGAGCTTGCCAAATCCTTTTTTTCTTTTAGAATAGTCCGTTGCGTCCTTTAGTTCTTTGTTGTTGTTTCTGTTTTATGTTGTTACCACTGTTCATCAGCATGACCATTTTATACAATAATTTCTTCCTTACTAGGTTCATTATTAAGGCTTAAAAGGTGTTGGAAGTTTTGGTGGGGACTAAATGTTATGTGGCAAAAGATAAGCTGGACCTATTATGATACTACAACGTGCATGTTATTAGGGAAACAATTTATATGTGAATTTAGATTTGGAGAACATTAGGATTTAGCTGTCTTTTATTTTTTTCCTTTTGATAAAGATAGTGGGTTTGGATGCATGACTTATAAAGATAGTATTTTGACACTAAGGATAGTTCAAGTTTGGTTTGGATTGTGTTTGTCAGCCAAGTGCTAATGGACTAGGAAAGCTAAGGTATACAATATATTAATATGTAGGCTAATATTTTTAACACATTCAATAGTTTATTTTATTTTATTTTATGGTTAATAATAACTGCTTTAATAGTTTTTTTGTTGCTAATGGACTAGGAAAGAATATTCAATGTTTTTTTTTTTTTTTTTTTTTTTATATAGAATAAATTAGATTGTTCTTATGCAAAGTAATTTAGAGGATATTATTGACTTCAAGGCTCTTTATTGTATGCATTTTCTTATGAGACATTTTGGCTTTGTCTTTGTATTCAATATTGGAGTTAAGGTAGTTAGATGTATAGTTTAGTGATCTAGGGAGGTGGATGAAAATTGTGAGTGAGTAAGATACTTGGTAGATTCTTTCAACATTGTGCTTTCAATTGGAGTGACTAATTGGTTCCTTTTTCAGATAATGATTCAAAATAGTTGTTTCTTCAAGTAATTTCTATCTGAAATCGAGGTAGACTACATATAGTTTCGATAATTTTTTTATAGAAAGAGAATGATTGAAACTTTATTTTTATTTTTAGTTTTAGTATAGAGCTACATTCCATTTGCAATGAGATGTTGACTCCAATTCCATTGATGATTTACGAAAGTCCCCTTTCTATACCTATTATCAATAATTTATTTATGAAATGTTTCTCACATTGTCATTTGACCCCTTGATAATAGATTAACAGTTTTGTACATGTGCTATGATGCCACTTAGGTTGATTACTTGATGAACAAATTAGTCTCTTATTCGTTCTTTTAGTTTTTTTTTTTTAACCATATGGTTGATTAATTATCTTTTTATTTAACTAGCCCGTGCATCGCATGGGTTAGTGTGATGCCCCAATTTGATTGATTGTGTGATGTGTGTGGGTGTGTAATGAGTCCCACATCGGGTATTTACCGGGTAAATCTGGGCTTTATTAACAACTACAAGGAGTCTCAATGGTGACTAGTCCTTTTGAGGTATGCGCAGATGTGGCTAGCGCTTTTCTTTGGGTCGTTACATATGGTATCAGAGCCAGGTTGGTAACCTCGTGTGGGCTCAAAGACATTACCCCACAAAGTGGGCCCTAACGAGGACGTTAGAGATTTAAGTGGGGGAGATTGTGATGCCCCAATTTGATTGATTGTGTGATGTATGTGATGTGTGTGGGTGTGTAATGAGTCACACATCGGGTATTTACCAGGTAGATCTGAGCTTTATTAACAACTACAAGGAGCCTCAATGGTGATTAGTCCTTTTGAGGTATGCGCAGATGTGGCTAGCGCTTTTCCTTGGGTCGTTACATATGAAAATGGAATATTAATTCGGGCCATTTACTCACCAACGGATATGGTAAATGCTCTGAATGGGCTGTCAAGTAGGAGGATCCAAGGGGTTGATTTATTTCCATTTTTGACACCTCCACCCTTCACCTCCCCCTTGCGCACGTATCTGGCCCAATATTTGTGATGCCCCAATTTGATTGATTATGTGATGTGTGTGATGTGTGTGGGTGTGTAATGAGTCCCACATCGGGTAATTACCGGGTAGATCTGGGCTTTATTAACAATTACAAGGAGACTCAATGGTGACTAGTTATTTTGAGGTATAGCGCAAATGTGGCTAGCGCTTTTCCTTGGGTCGTTTCAGTTAGTGACTAGTATGTGTTTATTTTTTAACACATGTCATAGTCTTAATAGGTCCAATGCACTACATACACTAGACTTAAGCCTCATCCTTGAGAAATGATATGTTCATAACATTTTTATAACAAATCTTAAGTGATAGGTTCTTATTGATTGTTATTGCTGGGGCAAAAAAGTAATTTTAATGTTATATTCAAATTTGAACCAATATCAACTAACCACCTTTGATTTGTTGTAGAAATATTGTAAAAATGTTGTGGGCGTAATATCTCTTTTATTATCGAGAAAAACTCAAATTCAATACTTTACAATCTTCAATAAAATTTAAAAACTTGAATATTTTCACTTTTAAATTTAATTATTTTTTTAAAATATAATTATTCTTATTTTTATTAGCCATTTTTTAATTTTATAGTTTTTAAAAAAGATAAAATTAATCTTATCTTTTTTGTCAATATAAGGTTTTACTTCTTTCTTCTTTGTTTGACTTAATTGGCTGTATTAGGTTTTACTCCTTTTTTTAGTTTTTGTTTCACATTCAACATTTGAGTGGGGTCTTGCAAAGCAGAGATGGTTGTGGTTTTTTTTTTTTGGGGGGGGGGGGTTGTGGGGGTATGGAATATGGATGTGGGGTTTTGAAATCTCAATGTACTATATTTGAGTGCATGAGATGTATGCCCACATTCATATTTGCTTTGGAAGGACTTTCCATTGTAGCAATTATTTGGGAATATTACTGCATAGCTATTAGAATAAACCTTAAAACCAAGGCTTTTATGATTTCACTATTGTACTACGAGAAGTGTAGATCTTGGCTGTATAATTTTCTTTTACTTTTTTTTGGTAAACAGACTATTCATTTAAACAAACTAAAGAACTACATCAAGTCCAAGGCAAAGCTTCTTAGAGTGCATGCCAATGAGGTCTTCCTCAAAAAAACACTCATAATGTCCACAAGTGGACAATTAAAAGAGATAAAATAAAAAACTGATTAGTACCCATCCTACTAGGCACATCCGCACAACGGTTAGCTTGGTGATACCAATGCCTAAACTAAATTCGGCGAAATTGGGACACCAGCTACTTGCAATTGTCCAATATAAGAGAGACTACGTTATTCTCATAATTTAAATTGTGAAAGACATTCACAATAGCTTTTGCATCAAGTTCTACAATAAGAGAGGAGATATTTAAATTGCCTCATAGTATTAACCCATCTCTGTGACCCCATAACTCAGCCACAAAGCTGTTTGTTATAACTAGGAATGGCAATGGGGCGAGGCGGGGCAGGGTCAAAGGATGGGGTCTTCATCCTCGCCTTGCATGGTTTTGTTTTACTCCATCCCCGCCTCGTTCCGCATGACAGAAAACTTTCTCACCCCATCCTCACCCCTTGGTGCCCCACGAGGCCCCGCCCCACCCCATAAAACTCTACTTTTTGTTAATTTGAGCTACAGCTAGTACAATTTTTTTTAATGAAACCTATTTTATTAATAAAAATATACTTGAAATCACAATTAAATTTATCCTATCAAATCAAATCAATTTTTAGAAAAAATCGAATAATATATCAGAGCATTTAACAAGACAATCACAAAAAAAAAAAAAAAAACTTATAGTATAACACAAAACAAAATAAAGGTAGAGAATTACATTGGGTAGTGTTAGGTTCTTAGACCTTAGGGACTTATGTATTAGAACTTCAATATGTAGTGTGTTGGCAAACCATGATCAAAACATAGAGTCTAGGTTTAGGCTGGCTCAAAGTATGTTTAATTATAAAATTGGAATCGAGTGATTGCAGAAATTATTGAACAAAATCTGCAAGGCTTGATCGATTGAAAATTAGACTCGATCGATCGAATCTCGTGAAGATTTATTTTTTTGCAGATTTTTCAATTTAGCCCAAGCTTGTTTGACATATGGGGTTTTATGTTTTACTTCACATATAAAAGAAAAAACCCTAGTTATGTTTTAGAAGTCTTTTGAGTGTTGTGTGTTGAATCTTTTGTGAGATTTAGAGGTGTTTACCTTCATACACATATATAGGGTTATCAAGATCAAGATTTATGTCAAGAGCTTAATGATCATTTCAGTTGCTGCTTAAAGAACTTAAAGAAGATCTAAAACCTTTGAGTGGAGTCTCAAAGTTACAAGTAGGAGAACTTGTGGTTGCAGTAGATTAAGGAAAGAAGTAGTCCATGGACTCTGAGCTGTCACGTGGTTGTGGTAGTAAGTTTTCTACACGAGATAGCAATAGGATGTTAGTTGTCTAAGTATTACTGTACAAACTTTAATTCTTTCTTAGTGGATCTGTTTTTTACCTTGAGAATAGCTAGATCAAATCCTTCCCAAGTTTTTTACCAGTTAGGTTTTCCTGAGTCATCAAATCTTTGTGTTTTTTACTTTCCGCATTATATTTATTTACACATATTTGTTTAAGTTAGTTTTAATTAACAAACTTATTAATCAACTTGGCTTAATATTAGGTTAAACATATTGTGGTAAGGGGTCTAAAACTTTACAAGTGGTATTAGAGTGGGTTAGCTCTAATGTTTAGATCTTTTGATCTAAGAGTTAATCCTTGACCCTTGTTGTCATGGAACATATTCACTCTCTTGTAATCTGTTAGGACATATGTGAATGATGTTAGGAACATATGTTATTTAGAATTCGCTAATTCTTTGACAAAATGTACTTTACTTGTAATTGGGTAGATTTAGGATGTGTTTAATACTTCAAGGAACAAGAGTTCAAGTTCAAGTATTGAAGCCATGCAAATATGTCTAAGAAACAAGTGAAGAAGTGTTAGATTTTAAAACTTGACAGCTAGCGCGGTAGATAGCATTTATCGAGGTTTAAAAGACTTGTTTAGCCCAATACTCGACAGCTGCTCGATAGATAACCTATCTATCGAGATTTATGAAAATCAATTTTTCAAATATGATTTCACTCCAATCTATGTGTACATTTTTAGGCTTTCTTTTCTCACAACCCTAAACATATATAAGGATTATTTTAAAGGTCGTTAAAGGTTGCTAAGTGTAGAAAAAAATTTTGTTAATGCAAATTGTGACCAAAGACAGAATTTGCCCTAGTTCATCTTTCTCTTAAAAAAGCTACTGCATTTGTATGCCGTTGGGTTTTGTGACCAAAGAGTTTTGAGATCTTTATCGTGTTGATGAACTGAAGAACTTTGCAACCAACATCTTTCTCAAGTTGGTGAGTAAGCCGCATATTGGGATTCGCGCATCTATTGGTTAGTCACGTACTAGGAGTCGTGCATTGAAAAGGAGAGATTGTCACTATAGCAAGTCCAATTGTGTATTGGGGCAAGGGTTCAATTGTAGGTTGGTATAAGATACTGAGATTCCTCTACTTGTAACCGCTTGTTGTGATAATAGTGAATTCTCGGGAGTGGTGAACTTAAATTCACCCGGTGGGGTTTTGCCTCGGTGGTTTTTCCCATTTGTAAACAAATCACCGTGTCAACTTTATTTTCTGCTGCATATTAACTTAGTTGATGATTTGTTTGTGCTATCACGCGTTTTGCATGTTAATTGGATTAAGCAATTAACTTGGCTAATTAATCAATTAATTTATCACAAAGGGTTAATATATTCTTGGCCTATTAAGTGTTATTAGAGCAGGCACACTCTGATTAGGGTTAATCTTTGCTATAAGATCCATTGACCCTTATTTGTTATGGATAGAGGACAATCTCTTATTATACCTCATTTATTTGATGGCACTAACTATACATACTAGAAAGTACGCATGAGAGCTTTCTTGTAGTTATTAGATGAAAATGTGTGGCAAGCTATGAAGATAGGCTGGACTAAGCCAAAGGAAGTGCCGGCCGATTGGGATGATACTAAGATCAAGGCGGCTAACTTCAACAGCAGGGCATTGAATTTTTTATTCAGTTCGATCACAAATGATGAGTTTAAGAAGATATCCTCTACCGAAACTGCCAAGGAAGCATGGACTATTCTCCAGACAACCTATGAGGGAACCAAGGCTTTCAAGGATTCAAAGGTTCAGGGCTCATTAAAAGCTTTGAAGAGATCAAGATGGTGGAGGATGAGTCGTTTGATGAGTTCTATGCCAAGCTCGAGGACATAGTGAACTCAGCCTCTAATATTGGAGAAACCATTACCGAATCCAAGATTGTTAGAAAGGTGCTTAGATCTCTACTCGAGAGATTTTATGCCAAGATTAACACAATTGAGGAATCAAAGGAAATTGAAAAAATTCCTTTAACGGAGATGGTTGGTAATTTAAAGATCTATGAGTTGAGTTTGACAAGGATTGGGAAATCGAGTAAGGGTAAGAGCATGTTGAAGGCCAAGAGCAGTGACACAGATGAGTCTTCAGATGATGAAGATTCTAGAATGAAGTCCTACATCACAAGGTAATTTAAAAAGTTCATGAAGAATTCCATTGAGAAGGGCTTCAACAAGGATCGTAAGCAATCTATTTCTTCTTAATTTAAGAGCCAAGACAAAGGGAAGAAGGATGTTAAGGATTGCGATCAGTACATTGTTCCCTCAAGACCTAAGTTTTTTGGGTGTCAAGGTTTTAGACACATGAAACAAGAGTGCCCTACGTATCTCAGGACTATTGAAAAAGTTAAGGCACTCGCTGCTACATTGAGCAACACCAAACCTAAGGATGATTCAAAAAATGAGGATGATGGAATCCTAAATGCCTTTACTGCCACTATAAATCTTACTGAAGGGATTGTTGAAGATGTGGATGAAGAAGAGGACTTAGTGGAGTCTAAGTTTGAAAATATGGATGAGTAAGATGACATCCATACAGCCTATACAAAATTATACAAGGTCTCGTCAAAGCATGTGAAATTGTATAAGTTGGCCACCAAAAAGCTATGTGATGTGGAGCTTGAACGAGAAGAAATCTCCACAAAGTTTGATGAAGTTAATTAGACTATTGGAGCATTGAGATTTGAGAACAATTTCTTAGCTGAGAAAACCAAGAAGCTTGAGGCAGAGCTGTTCTAAGTCAAAGCTCAGCTGGAAAGGACCTCAAGTGCAAAGCTTAATGAGATGTTCAGCCTTCAAAATTATACTTCTGATCGAGCCGGTTTAGGGTATGATTCTATTCTCCTAATATTGCTTCCTCTAGTACTACTATTTTTGTTTCTTCTGCTAATAATATAGAATATGAGAATAATGATGTGAAAACTGTTTTAGCTAGTGAGAACATAGACAAAGGTAAATCTATCTTAGGAGCACCCCCTAAGCTTGTTAAGAAAGAAACTAAAAACTTTAGGGCTAAGAAGGGTAATACCCAAAAGTCTAAACAAAATAAGTAACATCTTTGCCATCACTGTGGAGCAACTGGACATACTCGACCAAATTGTTACAAGTGGCTAGCCACTCAACAGAGCAACAGTATGATCTCATCGAGAAACCAGAATTAGTTTCCATCCTCTCTTGCTCCTCTTGGAGATCTTCTCAAAGTCCTTATGTTCCTTTCGAACTTGAATGATTGCAATTCTTCCCCCTTACTGCCGGCTCAATGGTTCACATAAAGGAAAGGTTCTTCCAAGGTGTGGAAGGAAAAAGGCTCGAAGTGATTTTGTCACTTTTCTTTCTCTCCTTCTCTTTTTTTTTAATAGCATTACTTGTGTGTTTTACCTTCTTATTTTTAAGTCAATTTAGTTTTATGCTTTGCTTTATTTAACATGTTTTTGTTTGTTTGTTTTGAGTTTTGCTTTATTTTTGTTTTTCATAAAATAAAAAAAATTGGAAAAATTGAAAAATACAAAAACAGTGTGTGTTTGTGTACATTGGTACTTGTGTACCTTGAATGGCCAATGAAACAAAGTTTTCTAAATTTTGTATCTTTTGTAACTTAGATGAGCATCTCTATGCACAATTAAGCAAGTGAGTTTTGTTGCTCGTGTTTGTGATGAGTAAGATTAAGTAATCGCTTGTACTTAACACTCACATCACTCTTTTTAACGGGTAGGATTAGAAAATCCTAAGAGAAAGGCATAAATAATCATCTCACCACTGTTGCCTGCCAATCATAAAATGACATCTATATGCTTTGGCATGGTAAAAGTGCAATGTCAAAAGGTAAACATAATTGGGTATTTCTTTTCTCTCTCGTTCTTATATGCCCATGCATGATATGCTTAAAAGAAAATATGCAAAGAAAAATAAAAGCAAAAAGAATCAATATGCTTTATATATGATTGCAAGCGTGTCTTCTAGGAGATGTGGGAGTTATGGGATGTACCTCGAAGGTAATAGTTCCCATCAAGCAGTTATGATCGTGTGTGAGTTAAATTGATTTGCTCATATCTCAAATCGTCATAACATGTAGACATTTATGCAATCTTGCGATGTCTTTTACACACAACACGTAATATTCTTGGCTACTTTTGATACATGTGTATGTACAATATGATTTAGCCATCATAAGGAATACATGTGTTAATGTATGCCCATTAAACTGTCTTGACTTGTTTTTGAGGTATAAAATTGGTTAGACTTTAGTGTGTGCATGTGTTTTGGATCTATATGCTTGACATTTTTCTTGTGAACAGATGTTTTTGAGAGCTTAAAATTTTGGTTAGATCCTTGGTAGAGTAGCATGTTTGATTGCATTCATATTTGTGTTTTTCTCTTCTTTGAAAAATTGTTTTAAGCAATCTTGATAGCTTCTCGATACCTCTCGACAGCTAGGCTGTCTATCGAGCTCTTGATCCTCCTTTCTTGATAGCTGCTATCACAATTTCGATCCATAGAAGTTTTTGATAATTTGTCTCAATAGCTTCTCGATCCATCGAGAAAGTTTCTGTCTCCTCGATAGCTTCTCAATCCATCGAGGTTCTTTTACTGTGGACACTTCTTGATAGCTTCTTTTGTCGAATTTTAAAGCTCGACACCTTTCAATCCATCGATCTTTACGAATTCTATATAAAGGCTTCAGCGCAATTTTCACTCATTTCTCTCGACAGAAAATTGTCTCTCCCTTTCTCAAACACCTCTCACTTAACCTCTTCATCTTCCCACTTGATTTTCAACCCAAATCTTGTGTTCTTCATCTGGTATGTACTCTTTTCTTTCTCATATCATGCATTTCATTCATTTTGACCTAAGTTTTTGGGGTTTTTGAAAATATTTGGGGTTTTTCAAAATTGATGAGGTTTTTGTAGAATTTTTCGGTTGGGTTTTGTTCAAATGATCTTAAAATAATCATGCATTGCATTTTAACAATGTTTCATGCATTTTAGATGTGTGTTTACTTTGTTGCAATAATGTGTGCTGGTAGGTTTGGATTGGGCTGAGCCCATGATGCTTTTATTGTTGCATGTCATATGCTCATGCATTTTTTATGCATATGTACCTTCTATTTTCTATCTTTTGATATTACTTGTGTTGGTACTTTTCTGCTTGTCTTTCCTCTCTCTTTCTCTCTCATTCTTTAGTCTGCATCATAGCACCTAAACGTAAGTCCACTCCATCCCAAAATCCTCTTCATTTTGGGGCATCTTCCTCTGATTCTACCCTTTCTCATCTTCGGTTCCGTTATGAGAAAGCCCGTAAGGACTTCTTGGAGAACTTTTCTCGACAAGGCATTCATTTGGAACACCAAGTCGTCTTATCGGATTTTTCCGATATTAACCTTCCCATTGTCATCTACAGTAGGGGTTGGGAGTCACTCTATGACATACCAGTCACTTGTCCCTCCGTGATCATATAGGACTTTTACTCCAATATGCACAGATTCGATTATTTAGTATCTCGCTTTATCACTCGAGTTTGAGGTACGCGTATTGTGGTCACTCCGGATCTTGTATTTGAGGTGCTCCACGTCTCGAGGGTAGCACATCCTAACTACCATTGCTGTGATCGTCTTAGGATTGTGTCCAAAGATGAGCTTATGTCTCTATTTTGTGAGACACCTTCATCTTGGGGTGGTCGTCAAAACACCCCTTGCTTGGCCTTTGCTAAAGGTCCAAGGTTCCTTAACATGGTGATGACATTTGTTCTACATCCATTGTCTCAAAATAACTTTATCATAGAGCCTCGTGCTCGATTTTGTTATCTCTCTTAGAGAACCTCACTATAAACTTCCCTTCTTACTTCATTCTTTCCCTTATAGATGTATATAGAGAAACAACGATTTGTGATAAGCTTATCTTACCTTCTGTTACCATGAAAATCCTTCGCCACTTTTCTATTTCCTTTCCCATGTCAGATTCTTTCTTTGTCATGTGTACCATTGATGAGGCGACTATTAGATGGAATGAGGCCCAGCTTCGATCAAAGTGGCCATAGACCGAGACGGCGACTCCTTCAGTTTCTTCAGCTCCATCTATATCCGCTCCTTCTTCTTCTGCGGATGGTGTGACCTTTGAGGCGATTATGGCTTAGTTTCAATGCATGGATGTTTGCCTTGACACTCTCAATAATAAGTTGTGTCAGGTGAACACCCGTGTTGGTTGTATTGCATGATGACAAGCTCACCTTGGTGGCGTCGTAGAGTCTCCTACTCCTTGTTTGGAGACTTCTGAGGATAAGGACGATGGTGGTGACTCTGATGGTGATGAGGATGATGGTGCTAGCTCTTCTGGTGACGAGGAGATGACTGCTTCTCAATGACTTACCCTTTGTTATTCTTGACAAAAAAGGGGGAGTAGTTTTGGGTATGAGAGTATTCATGTACTTAGGGGGAGAGTTAGTATAAAATATTTTTGTTAGGGGGAGTGTTTATACTTGTTGAGAGATGTAGTGAGGATTTATGTATTTTTTTCTTTTCTATCTTTTATAGATACATTGTTCTTACATTGTGATAGTAAACCTTGATTCAGTTTGATATATATATATATATATATATTGAGGTTGTTATTACTTTCTTTTACCTATCTCTTCATGTGTTGTTTCTTTTCTATCTTTATGCATATGGTTCTTATTACTTGTATGTAATCTTTTATTTCTGTTTCACACTAAGATGCCATGATGAGTTTTGTTTAAAGTGTTTCAGATATACAGGTTGTCTAAGTCTTCTTGCCATGAACTGTCTTCTTGCAAAGTTTTCAAGAGTTTGTGTTATGATAGATTTTTATTGTATTGAACAAGTGAGTACGAGTTGAGTGATTTATGACTTCTCTCATATGTTCATTTATTTTTTACGTTTTTATCTTGGATTGCCAAAAGGGGAGATTGTTAGGACATATGTGAATGATGTTAGGAATAAATGTCATTTAGAATTGGCTAATCCCTTGACAAAATGCACTTTACTTGTAATTGGGTAGTTCTAGGATGTGTTTAATACTTCATGGAACAAGAGTTCAAGTCCAAGTATTGAAGCCATGCAAATCTGTCCAAGAAACAAGTGAAGAAGTGCTAGATTTTAAAGCTTGATAGCTAGCTTGACAACTAGCTTGACAGATAGCATCTATCAAGATTTAAAAGGCTTGTTTAGCCCGATGCTCGACAGCTGCTTGATAGATAACCTATTTATCGAGATTTATGAAAATCAGTTTTTCAGATTTGATTTCACTCCAATCCTATGTACATGTTTAGGCTTTTTTTTCTCATAACCCTAAACATATATAAGGATTATTTTAAGGGCCGTCAAAGATTGCTAAGTGTAGAGAAAAGGAAAGATTGTCTAATTGTGTATTGGGGTAAGGGTTTAACTATAGGTTGGTATAAGGTACTAGGATTCCTTTACTAGTAACCGCTTGTTGTGATAGTAGTGAATTCTCAGGAATGGTGACCTTAAATTCACTCGGTGGAGTTTTGCCTCGGAGATTTTCTAAATTTGTAAACAAATCATCGTCTCAACTTTATTTTCCACTGCATATTAATTTAGTTGGTGATTTGTTTATGCTATTACGCATTTTGCATGTTAATTGAATTAATTAATTAACTTGGCTAATTAATCAATTAATTTATCACTAGGGGTCGATACATTCTTGGCCTATCAATTAAGCGAGTGGTCAACTTCTTAAAAAGAAGCAGCCACTTTTAGTGGCAAAGCAATGAATGCTATTTTTAATACTGTTTCTATGGAGGAATTCAAGATAATCTCAAATGTTGAGGTTACTCATACTGCATGAAATATGCTCCAAACTGTACATGAAGGCACAAAGGCAGTTAAGCTCAATAAATTATAATAGTTAACTACTAAATTTGAAAGCATTAGAATGTCTGATGATGAATGTTTTGATGAATTCTATGCTAAACTTAATAATATTATTAACTCTGCTTATAATTTGGTTGAAATTTATTATCAACCTAAGATTGTTAGGAAGATACTTAGATCCTTGATTGAAGACTTTAGATCCAAAGTGATTCCCATTGCTGAAAGCATGGATGTTGACTCCATGCCTGTTGATGAGCTTGTAGGATCTATCTAGTCCTATGAGTTAGACCAACCCAAGACAAAAAAATCCAAATCAATGGCTCTTAAGTCAGTTGATGATGTTGATGGGAATTGATTTAATGATGACCTCTCTTCTACTGAGATTGCATATCCTGCCAAGAATTTTAGAAATTTTCTTAGGAACAACAATAGAAGGGCAATAGGTAAAAATAATGCTGAACCTAGAAACTTTGAGAGGAATGAACCAACTAAGGTTAATAATACTGATAAATCAAAAGAGAAAGCTAGTCAAATCTCTAGTAATTCTCTAGGTCAACAATGTTTTGATTGTCAAGGGTATGATCATGTGAAATCAGAATGTCCTACATTCTTGAGATTAAAGGGTAAAGCTATGGCTATAACCCTTAGTGATGATGAAGTTTCTGATCACGAGCCTAGTAGTGATGAAGATGAAAACTTCATTGCTTTCACAGCTACTGCTGTAGTTGATGAAAGTGTTTTGGTTGAAGAGAACCCTTCTGATGGGGAGCTCTCTAAATATGTTGATTTGCAAGAAGCTTTCAATAAGCTATGTAAGGTTGCTATAAAGGATGCAATGAATGTTGACTTAAGTTTAAAGAAAATTACCTCCCTTGAACTTGATAAGAAATATTTTTGTTGAAATTTCTTGATGCTAATACTTTGATTGATAAGGTGAAAATTGAAAATATGTTATTGCTTGATAAGATTAAGAACTTGAAACTAGAATTATCTGTTGCTAGAGAACAAACAAATAGGTCTGCTAGTTCTAAACTTGATCACAGGTTGAGTGTTCAGAAGTCTCCCTTGGACAAAAGTGGTCTAGGTTTTGTAGATAGCATTTTGGTATCTGAAACCCATTCCATAAACTTTGTTCCTTCTTTCGAGATTGTCAAACCAGTAGAAGTTACTTCACCTCCTAGGAAGATTAGGGTTGATCTTAAATAGTCTAAGTCTAAAAATCCTAACCTCCCTAAGGATAAGAAGCATGCTAGAACTTTGTGGGTTTGTCATTTTTGTAGAAAGACTGGGCATACTAGCCCAAAATGTTTCAAGTTGCAAGCTGCAAAGTGAGCAAATAAACCAAAAGTACCTATACCTCAAGCACAAGATTTTATGATACTTACGGTGAATTGGTAAAGGCTTTAAACCTTTATACTAATCTTGGAGTTGCTCAGCATTCTAATGTGAATAATAACTCTAGATCCAGAGTTGCATCTAAGAAATTGTGGATGCAAAATGCTCAATCTAATTGAGTCTTTCTAACATGATCCTTATGCTTCATCTCAATACTCTTTGTGACTAATCTTCTTTTGCTGTTTTTTTTTTTCTTTTTCTTTTTGCTTTTAGGATTTGCATTGCATTACATTCATGCATTTCATGATAGGTTGCTTTTGTTTTTGTTTAAAAAAAAAAGAGAAAGAAAAATGTGTTTTGTATCATATATCTTGGATTTGTAATCAAGGTTGGCATATTATCTTTACAGAACTTGCTTGTGTACATTGTTTAGCTTGGATGAGCTTACTTTACTGCACTTTGCTAATTTTAGCTATGTAGTGCATGTTGTGTGGGAGTTGCTTATAGTTTTTGATCACATGATCTTGATTTTGAAGTCACATGCTTTTGATTGTTAGGACTAGAACTTAATTGGAAAGGCATAAATAACCATCTCACCACTATTTACTAGCCAATCATGAATACTTTAGTGCATATTTTAAGATTTTGTATTCGAGAAAGTGTAGTACATGCACAAAAAGAACATAAGGTGTAGCATTGGATTAATAATAAAATTGGTGTGTACATTATTGGGCTATAATAAAGATGACACAAATAAATAAAATTGGTGTGTACATTATCTGGCTTAAATATCAATTTAAAAATGAAATAAAATTGGTGTGTACATTATGAGGCAAAATAAAAAGAAACTTACATGATTGCAAGCTTGTTTTCTAGGAGATGTGAAAGTTATATGATCTAACTCTTTAGGTGATAGTTTCTTTCAAAATTATGTGATGAACATTGTGGAAATTGTGATTGATTATTATCTACATATCACCTCACATGTATCTCAAGCTATAACTAGTTGCACACACTACATTAGTTATTATTTGCTAAACTTAGTATATGATTCTGTGTGAATTTATTTGGCCATCCAAGATTATATGCTCTTTGATTTTGATGCAAAATATGTTTAATTTTTTGTGTTTTGGGGAAAAAAGTGTGAAAATCTTGTTTTTGGAAGATCTAAGTTGAATTCAAGTGTTTTTGAAAAACTTTTAAACTCATACTCATGCATTTCATTCATGAAAAAAAGTGGTTTGAGTATTTTCTGCATAAAACTTAGTTTTTGAAAATTTTCAAAATTCCAAATTTTTGATCGATTACGGCTAGTGCTTAATTGATCGAAATTACGATAAAAAATTTGGTTTGAATCTGCTTGGCTTGATCAATGCTCGATTGATGCTCGATTGATTGAATCTATTTTTTGATCAATCAAAGCCCAATTTTGACAGATTGAAATTTGAACAGTGAGTGTTTTAAAAAGATCTTTCTCATGTGTTTTTCATACTTTTCAAACCTTTTTCAAAAGTTTTCTCACTCCTTTTCTTTGACCGATCCAATCTAAGCATTTTTTATCGTTTTCTTCCACAAATTTCTTCAAGGTTTTTGTCCTCAAGTACTAGTAAGTCTCTTTTACCCTTTCTTTTTCAATTAAATCACATGAATCATGCATTTTCATGCTTTTTTTTTTTTTTTTGTTGAAAATTTCAAACCAAGCATTTTAAGGATTTTTGTTTATTTCATTTGTTTTTAATCATTTTTAATCAATGGGTTTTTGTTCTTAGATGATATAAACATGATTCTCATGCATTAATTTGATCAATTTTGTGTTTTAAGAAAAAATTAAAATTCTAGGGCTTGAAACTTTGTGAAATTGGGGATTTTGTTCAATTGGGCTTAAATTTGTGAAATTGACTTGTGTAAATGATAGAATAAGTCAATATATGATGTTTTTTAACTAGTATAGTGGTTAATTGATCAATTTGGGTTCAATTTTTTGAAATTGGGTTTTTCAAACTTGGGATTTTTGGACTAAAACGCTATGTTTAAGTTAATTGATGGTTTCTAAAGTAAAATTGAACAAATTTCAATGAATTAGAGCATGCATCATATGTGCATTCATTACATGCATCATATAGATTGATATTTATTGGGATTTTTGTGCTCTAACCCTCTCTAATGTAGTATGCCCTTGGTTTTTTTCTTTGTTTTTTGTTTTCCTTTCATTCCAAATTCTTAGCATCATGGTTAGGAAAACTAGAGCCAATAAGAAAACCACACTCCCTCTACCCCTGAGTTCCAAAGTGATAGGTTTAGAACCATTAAGTGTCAAGAAACCTATAAGAAACTGAACATCTTTAAGTCTGTGTGGGCTGAGCATAGGGTCATTCTAGATGAGCTTGATAGAGAGATACAGAGGAATTTTGAGCATTGGGTTGGTTACCTCTTTTAGACGTCGAGCATCCTCCTCCGACTGCTTTGATTAGAGAGTTCTACTTGAACCTCTCTGTTCACTCTGATGATTTCAACATTTAGTTTGTGAAGAGTTGGATAAGGGGTGAAAAGTATGTCATTACTCCTCAGGTAGTGGCCTCTGCTCTTGGTGTACCTTTGGTACAGTAGCCTGTGTACCCTTACACAGAGTCTTCTTCCTTTGATGACATTATGTCACTCATCACTAGTACTTCCAGTTGATGGGGTACTGATCCTCGTATCACTTCCCATGAGCTTACCGAGCTTAATTATTTGTTTTTCCAGATTTCTTGTCATAGTATTTGGTCGATCTCTCACCTTCATACTATTCCCATTGAGAGATGTGCATTTTTTGTATGCTTCCATCACTGATGCTCTTATGAGTTTTCCATCTCTTTTCATTAGCTCATTATTTGAGGTTCATAGGAGTAGTGCCAAATCTTATGGTTTTTTTTTCTTGGTTTTCATTCATAGGATTTTGTTAGATTTAGGTTTAGATGACTTTCTTGCATCCAAGCTTGTCCATATCATAGCTCCTATAGGTGCCACATTCCTTAAGCAAAAAGCTGCTCAGTTGAAAGCTAGCTGTAAACGCCCTAGAGTCGAGTCTTCTACAGGTGATGCATTTAGGCCTCCTCCTTCAGATGATCCTTTTGCTGAGACGTATGTAGACCCCACTGTTGCCATGGATCCTCCACCTTCTACATCGAGCGATGCCTCTATCCGTGCCACTTTGGATACGGTTGTGATTGTTCAGGTGGTGCATGGACAGATTTTGTTGGATTTGCTTAATGAGGTTGCGGCCTTACGAGCAGATTTTGCACATGCTAGGGGTTCTACTCCACATGCTAGAGGTTCTACTCCACCTTTTGATGATGATCCTTGATAGCCCTTTGGCAATTTGTCACAAAAAAAGGGAGTACATACACATAAGGGGAGTTTTGGAGTTTATAGATTGTATCTAGGAGCTTCTTGATGTATTTTTGGTTTATGGCTTTGATTTAATTATTTTTATGGGTTATGCTAGGGGGAGATATTATGAGACATTGTGTTTCATTTTGTTTTGTTTATTGTTTCTTGTTTCACATATGGTTTATTTGATTATGGATTTATATTTATGAGGTTATTCATGATATTAGTCTTTTATTTTATGTTTTGTGAAATCAAGAAGTTTAATTGGTTTACTTGTATTTTTCACACATGCGTTTATGTGTTTATTGAGTGTCTCAGGAATTTATAGGTTATTCTAGTAGTGGCTGCTGTCTACATTGGCAACTGATAGATAGTCGTTAGGTTGAATTGTAATTAAGGCTTTTTGAATTTTATTGGGTTGTTCTTAACTTTGAGCATTTCATTTGTGCGATGTGTTTTGTCATAGATTGTTAAAGATGGAGATTGTTAGGTTCTAAGACCTTAGAGACTAATGTATTAGAACTTCAATATATAATGTGTTGGCAAATCATGATAAAAAAATAGAGTCTAGGTTTAGGCTGGCTCAAAGTGTGTTTAATTGTAAAATTGGAATCGAGTGATTTTAGAAATTATTGGACAAAATCTGCAAGGCTCGATCAATCAAAAATTTGACTCGATCGATCAAATCTCATGCAGATTTATTTTTTTGCAGGTTTTGCCTGTTTGACGTATAGGATTTTATGTTTTACTTCACATATAAAAGGAAAAACCCTAGCTACCTTTTAGAAGTCTTTTGAGTGTTGTGTGTTGAATCTTTTGTGAGGTCTAGAGATATTTACCTTCATACACACACATAGAGTTATCAAGATCAAGATCCATGCCAAGAGCTTGATGATCGCTTCAGTTGCTGCTTAAAGAACTTAAAGAGGATTTGAACCTTTGAGTGGAGTTTCAAAGTCACAAGTAGGAGAACTTGTGGTTGCAGCAGATCAAGGAAAGAAGTTGTCTGTGGACTTGGAGCTATCATGTGGTTGTGATAGTAAGTTTTCTACACGAGGTAGCAAGAGGATGTTAGTGGTCTAAGTTTTATTGTACAAAATTCAATTCTTTCTTAGAGGATCTATTTTTTACCTTGAGGATAGCTAGGTTAAATCCTCCCTAGGTTTTTTACCAGTTCGGTTTTTCTGGATCATCAGATTTTTGTGTTCTTTACTTTCCACATTATATTTATTTACACATATTTGTTTAACTAATGTGAGAGGCCTTGAAAGTGCATCTCAAAAAAAGAGAGAATTTTGGAGTGCTTTTTAGGGCACCTCTTTTTTTGGGCAAGTGGTATAGAGTCACCACTTATTTTTTATGTACAAAAAATAAGAAAAACTAAAGTCAAAATACATGACTAAATTGTTCCTCCATCATTGCTTTAATAAAGAAGATATATGTTTGAAAATTTGAACATTACATGGCTTTGGGTCCTAGCTACAATCTACCAAAAATACATGGCTTTTTGTCCTAGTTACATTCTACCCAAAATATATAAAGACAAGACTAGATCTACTTAGCCAAAGGCCTAAATCCGGAACCTAGGTTACGGAATGAGAAGGTGTTAGGCACCCATTTCGTCTAGGCAGAGTCTGGTCTTCTAGACTTTTGTGACCAATGTACCACTTTATGCATGTCATGAATGATATGTTGAACGTGTGAAAAAAAATAACACAAATTTATTTATGAATGAAATTTCTTCGTTTAAAAAGAATCAGATCTGTTTTGGTGATGGAAAGAAATTTGATTTTGGTTTGTCAAAATAACAAATTTGCTTTGTAGTACATAGAAAAAGTGGTTTTTAGAGATAAAAATTCAGATCTGTGTTGTGATAATAAAAAAAATGGTTTTTGATAACAAAAAAATCAGATCTGTTTTTATATGTTAAAAAAATGAAAAGGATTTTTTAAAAAGAGAATTTCACTCATAATTTAAATTTATGCAACACGAATTTAAATAAAACAAAAATCTGCATATGTGAGAAAAATCAGATTTGTATCTAAGAAAGATACAAATCAATTTTTAATTTGAAAAAAAATTCAGGTCTGCATCTAAGGAAGATGTAGATCCGTTTTGATTAAGAAAAATTCAGATCTACATCTTTATTAGATGTAGATCTATTTTTTGATTGAGAAATGAAGATAGATGCAAATGCATGAAAGCATGATTTCTAAAAATAGATAAAAAATCAAACAAGAAAGTCCTACTTTAGATAGAAGGAATTAAAGTAGAGGATAGATAGAAAAGACAATTAAGTCTCAGTCTCATTTCTCATCTCTCATCTATACAGCACGAGTCTTTGGTCGAGTCTTTGGCCGTGAAGATGAAAAGGCGTGTATCCTAGTATGTCTACTAAAGGACATAGAAGAATTAGAATTCTCCTGAAATTGAGTTAAAAAATTAAAAGCTTTTAATAACTCTCCAAACAAAGGTATAGTTCCTTGAGAGGAAACTTGTAACTATTTGGATACTTGCTTTTGAGGATACAACTTGAAGCAATTAGGACGAATGTGTCCAAAAACACCACAATGATGACAAACATGAGTAGTTTTAGAGCTACTCGGATTCCTAGATTGAGGTCTATCAAATGATTTAGAGTTAGACAAATAAGTTCTGGATTTTATACCTTTATCACCTTTCTCAAATTGGGGAACATAGACAGTCTGTGATCCAAAAGCTGTGGAAGAGGAGGTGATGGAGGAAACAACATGTCCTAAGCTAGTCTCATCATAACTAGGCTTTTGAGGACTTAATACCTCATCAAGCTTTACACTAGACATCCTCTCTATTTGAGTTCTAGCTTGACTAAGGTCAACCTTGATATTCTTGACCTTCTCTTCTAATGAGGTGTTCTCCACAACGAGAGTTTTAACTAACCTTGTAGTCTCATCTAGTTTGACTATTAGTACAGTTTTTTTAGTTTTTACCTCATTAAGCTCTTTTCTACAAAGATAATAAGTCTTTTCAGATTTTATAAATTTAGTACATAGCTTATCATAGGCTTCTTGAAGGGTCAACTTCTTAGGCACTTCATCATCAAAAGAATCCACTCTCCACAATCACCTTATCAGTTGTGGCAGCAAGATTAGAAAGGAATTTCTTGAGCCAAATAACTTCTTTTGTTACTTCACAAGCAACAACGTACTCAGCTTCCAAGGTGGAGTCTGCAATACAAAATTGCTTAACACTCCTCTAACTTATGATTCCACCTCCCAAGGTGAAAACACATTCCGAAGTAGATTTTGAAATCAATATTTGATTGAAAATTTGAATCTGTATAGCCAATGGGAATCAAATCCTCACACCGGTAAACAAGTATATAATCTCTCGTTCTCCTAAGATATTTGAGATTATGCTTTACAGCTTGCCAATGTTTTGGTCTTGGATTTGATTAATATCGGTTGACCATGCCAACTGAATAATAGATATTTGGTCTAGTACAAAGCGTGTCATACATGAGACTTCCCACTACAGAAGCATAAGGAACTTGTGTTATCATATTTTCTTACTCTTGAGTCTTAGGCCTTTGGTCGTTAGACAAAAGAACTCCATGTCTAAAAAGAAGCAATCATTTCTTAGATTTTTGCATGCTAAACCGTTCTAACACCTTATTCTTGCAATCTTGCCAAAGATTGATCCCTAGAATAAAATTAGCCCCACCCAAGTCCTTCATATCAAATTGGCTTGACAACCAAATCTTTACTAATGACATTACTCCTACATCATTCCCAATGAGTAGAATATCATCAACATAAAGCACTAGGAACATTACTACTTTGTCTCGATGTCTTTTGTACACACATGGTTCATCAAGATTTTGTTTAAAACCAAATGACTTGATTGCTTGACCAAATATGATGTTCCATGACCTAGATGCTTGCTTAAGTCCATAAATGGACATTTTCAACTTGCATACCATATGCTCTTGGTTCTTTGCTATGAAACCTTCCGGTTGTATTATATAGATTTCTTCTTCAAGATTGCCATTAAGAAATGTAGTCTTGACATCTGTTTGCTAAATCTCATAATCATAATGAGTAGCAATGGATAAGAGAATTCTGATAGAGTTAAGCATTGTTATTGGTGAAAACCTTCTTTTTGTGTATACTTGTTCACCACTGGCCTTGCTTTAAAGTTTTCAATCTTTCCATCTATCCCTCCCTTCCTCTTGTAAACCCATTTGCAACCAATAGGTTTAATGCGGTTAGGCACCTCTATAAGATCCCAAACTTAATTGGAATACATCGAATTTAATTCAGATTTCATAACTTGAACCCAATGATTTGCATCTATATCATTCATTGCTTCATCATAAGTGTAGGGATTCGATTCAGCCTCTTCTAAGATAGCTTCATAAGTTTCTCCCAAACTTATAAATCTTATAGGAGGCCGAACAATTCTCCCGCTACGATGAGGTACCTGTGTACTAGACATCTCATGAGTAGTATCTTGTGGTGTATCTAATACAGCCACATCATCTCTAGTTTTCTCCATTGGTTGTTCAACTTCAGGTTCATCCATTTCAGCCAAGACAACTCTACTTCTAGGAGTATAATCATTCATATAGTCATTTTCTAAGAATTTTGCATTTAATCTAACAAACACTTTATTATCCTTATGACTATAGAATAAATCTCCAACAGTTCCTTTTGGATGCCCTACAAAAAATACCACTTCTATTTTAGACTGTAACATGTCATACTTTCCTTTCAACACGTGCTGAACAACCCCAAATATAGAGGTGTCTCATACTAGGCTTACGCCTATTCCACAACTCTACAGGTGTTTTAGGAACAGACTTCTAAGGTACTAAATTCAGAAAAATTAAAGCCAACAAAAAAACATAGTTATAAGTCACAACTTTACAATCTCCCCCTATGGCTATTCCATGACAAAACCCCTAAATAGACTCTAGAATTAAAACACAAGCTTAGGGATAGAGGCAAAACTCTCTCACATCTAGATCTAAAATCTGTGAAATACTTGAACCATATATACATGTATCCTGAAACACTTGCACATAACAAATAACTTCATTCAAGTAGAATGCAAAGCATTTATAAAGAACAAGAAAAATGAAATCAAGATAAACACAAGATATGAAAAAATATAGCATAACTTGATCAAATAGAAATAATCATTAAGAAATGACCACAATGAACTTTTAAATAGTAATAGATCATTCGGACATGCAAGCAATTAATAGTAGTGCAAAAATTAATTGCATGTCCAACAAGCACATGATGCATTAAAGAAACTAAAGTAAGAAGCAATAGAAAACTAAAAGCATCAAGAAACGGCTATAAAACGAAGATACACATAGTACTAAAGTAAATAGAGTTTTAAACTAAAGTAAACTAGAGTACTGAAAGCTTTAAAGAAAAGCAATGTAAATGAAACATATTAGCAACTAAGTAAAACTATTAGAGCAGTAAACAAAGTCTCTAAATTCTGCTCTTGCTCAACCTGTACTCCCCCCACTAACTAATCCCCCTTTTTGATCGGAATGGCCAAAGGTGCTAGTCCATGCCCACTAAGTCTCTAATTTGAGTGGAGAGAACAGTAATTTGCTCTTGAATATACGTCATCTGTGTGGTGGTGTATGCACGATGATCATGCAACGACCATTGCATAGCCTCATGTGACCACTGGAAATGATCGAGTCTGTCAAGAAGCATGTCAATACGATCGGGAGCTTGAGGAGGTGCATGAGGCTGAGCCTGTGGCTGTTGCTGTAACGGAGTAAGTGAGACTTCCATGTCTTCAGGATTGAGGGTGAAGTTATCAATATCTTCATCGGTGTTACCACCCTCAAGAGTAGTGTCCTGACCTTCTGCTCTCTCTTCTTCTTCTTCTCCAGGAACACAAAGACGAGCTTTGCTCGTTGTCATTGACTGAGTGAAGATATGATCTTCCCTCTTCATCACAGGCAAGCCATGGGGAAACTGAACCGTTTCACGTCGCATGATGGACATGATTAATCCCAGGAAAGGTAGAGTCATCTGAGACATCCTCTTGCTTACACACTTCGCAAGCAAATGGTAGATGTAAGCACAGATTTCTATGTCCTTCTTTAGGTACAAATCATGAAGGAATAGAGCTCAAGGACAAGAGATGTTTGTCAAATTCTTTGCCGAGAAGAGGTTGAGCATCATTGACATTTAAGAGGTTTCTTGGC
The DNA here is from genome assembly GCA_032878915.1 of Castanopsis chinensis. Lineage (NCBI taxonomy): Eukaryota > Viridiplantae > Streptophyta > Magnoliopsida > Fagales > Fagaceae > Castanopsis > Castanopsis chinensis. The sequence goes on along the minus strand of JAVQMG010000116.1, from coordinate 3,775,082 downwards.
AGTGGTTTTCTTGTGAGGAGACATCTACAAAAATGAGCAACCACACAAACCATACACAAACATGGTAACAAACTTGATTAGATACAACTGAGTCCAAAAACAAGAAAAAATAGAGAGAAAAAATCCCTAAAATTGAAACAAACAAGCATAACAAAGACACAAGAACTTGTTAGATGTGCTAAAAAGTCTAAAAAGACTTAACTAGCATGAATGTATGCAAAAACATGTCAAGTGATAGGGTGTGTGTATCAAGGGTACATCAAGTGTGCATATGTGATGCATGAACAAGAACTTATGGGCAAGTGTGTAAAATACACAAACAATGATCAAAACATGTATAAATATGGTAAGCCCCAAAATTTTTCACTCATCGAAGTCCAAAAGAATGAAAAAAATACTGTAGAGGCATTTTATCAAATACCTAGAGTGCACACACTACACATATGTGATGACCAATGCATGAACATGTGAAAATCTTGCCTTAATACATGTTAACATGCCACATGGAGCCAACACAATCAACAAAAAATACAATGGTACTAAGCCCAAACAAATAATTGTCAAAATTCGCAAAAATGAAGTTTTCCCCACCCAAAACACAAAATAAACCTAACCCTAGGTTTTATGAAATCAAAGACAAAATCAATGGATTTGAAAGATGAAAAAGGTTAGGACTTACCTTAATGAAGCCTTAGAGAAGAAATCCAATGAAGATTGGTTAAGTTTTGAGGGAAAATGTGTGTTTTTATGTGTGGGAGTCGCGGAGTGCATAAAGACAACATTTGAAAACTGAAATTTCAAGCCCTTTAAAAACTGTTTTTTTTTTTTTTTTTTTTTTTTTTTTTTTTTTTGTATTTCGTGAGTTAGTGACTCATGAGCCAGTTGTGAGCCTACTTGCAAAAAATGCAGATGCACATGGCAGATTTTTGTAGGTCAAGTCTGAGTCACAAGGCACATATGAGGGACTCACGAAACTCTCTGACTGAAATAATTATGAAATTGAAATTCCTTAGGAATTTCGTGACTAGGGGCCACTCGTGAGAAGGCCAAAGACTAAGTTTTTCAACACTAAAAATTTGACATTTTGAGAAAAACTTTTAAGAACCAAAGTGACAAAAATCACTTCCAGAAACACATAAGACACTCAAAAATCATTTTGTTTTAATCATCAAGCAATTGAGCATACACAAATCACATTTGAACACGTACAATCACATAAATGAAAGAGGCATTCATTGAACATTAGACTTGTGTGTTGTGTATGTGAATCAAGAATGAACTAGTCCATAGTCTAGTATGAAACTTCAATAATCAACTTAATCAAGTCATGCACAATAACACAAAGTCAAGGGATCTATCTTACTAGTAGAAATGAACATATATGACCCTTCGCCAAAGTGTTTACAATAATTAAAAACTTTTCATTTGGCTTCCATTTTTTATACTTTTTGATGAACATAACTCAATTTTTGAGCAACGATGCCATGATATTTTTTATACTTCTTAATTTGATGAATAAGCCTTTGGCTTTGGCATCATACATTTTGAATACAATTTGCTCAACTTTTTCCTAGTCAAACTAGTTTTCAAAGCAAGACTTATTCAGCTCTTTCTCCTTTTATTTTTAGAGATTGATGTTTGAAGAGCTTTTTGACATAAAAAATAAATGTGAGGAGATATATAAGATCAAATCTACGCATTTATCAAGATCAAACAAGACTATTGACTAGACATTCATGACAAGCTTGAAGATCTATTTACAACAATCAAACATAGATTTCTACGTTTCGCTTACACTTAAAAATGTGCATACATAACAAGTTAAGGTCGTAAATGCATTACGCCATTAGTATAGAGGTACTAGGCCAAACACAACGTGTCATATGACACAACACTAGCTATCAAACTTTTTGAGATTTTATACTTTTTATGAGTTTCTGGATTTTTACTCACTCAAAACAAAGCAATAAAGATCAACAAAGTAAAGCAAACAAAGAAAAAAACATTAAAAGAAACATGCTAGGAAGGACGCATTGAAGCAAGATGAATGCATATGACATGATGCATGAAACTATGACCCTAATACATTGGAAGTATAAATGCATGGACATAATGAATAATCATGCATGAGTACCCTTCTTCACCCACACTGCACGTGTTCTTTGGGTGTGGTTCTTAGAAGAAGGGTAGGGAATGAATTGACCCTCATTTTCTCCCTTAGCTTGCTTTCCTCTTGGCATTCTTCTTGTATTTCCTTGATTGTGCAAAAAATCAGCCAATTTAAGTGCATAAAGCTTAAAGCAATTTGGTCTTGTGTGCCCTTAAATGCCACAGTGAGGAAAAAAATGCTTCACTTAAGGTCCCCTTTGATTCTTAGGCAATGACTTCCCTTTTGCTTTTGGTTTTAGTCCAATATCCTTCTTCTCAATGGTAGGGATCTCAATCTTGAGCTTCTCTACATTCTTCACCAATACAAACTTCTTCCCCCTTCTTTGTTCACCACTTAAACTTCCTTATCCGGTGTAGCCCAATCCGCTTTTTTCCATGGAAGGTTTTTGAGATGAAAGTACACTATCAAGTTTCTTGGTTATGATGTGCTCCACTTTGACATTGTCTTGAATCACTTCAAGTTCAAGAAACTTGATCTTAGGATAGGCATTCAACAGTTCTTCTTTCAACTCTTCAACTTCACACTTGGCATCTTTAAGATGTGCAAGAGTGGATTTGTGTTCTTCAATTTTCTTCATCTTCTTGATTGAACTCTTAACAACTTTAGCATATTTGACACAATCCTCAAGCAATGCATCATACAAATCTTGAAGATTCTTATCACCTTCATTAAGATACACACCCTCATCATCTGAAATTTCATCTTCTTCACCCTCGGAGTGAACACTAAGTTCTTCAACCAAATCACTCAATTCATCTTTAGAATCAACCAAAGTAATTGCCATAAATGCTAAATAACTACCATCAACATCACATTCTTCTTTTGAATCAGAATTTGAGCTCTCCGAGTCACTAAGAGTAGTTGTTAGTACTTTACCATTTCCTCTCAAATAGTTTGGACACTTCTTCTTCAAATGCCCATGACCATTGCATTCATAAGAAACAATCCTTTGGGATGGTGATGAGTCTTTTGCATCCTTATTCTTGAAGTCTCTTTTTTCATTTTTGGAGGATGAGAATTTTCCTATGCCAAATGACTTCCCATTGTTCTTCATCTTTAGAAATTTTCGAAAGTTCTTTGCAAGATATGTTACCTCTTTCTCAACATCATCCTCATCTGAGGAATCATCAGTTCTCTCATTTATGATTTTGAGAGTAAGTGATTTGTTAGACTGTGAGAGGGTAATCCAAGATCATAAGTTTGAAGAGAGCCAACAAGCTTTTGGATCTTGATCTCATCCAAATCTTTACTCTCCTCAATGGTGTTGACTTTCACTTAGAAGCTTTCAAGTAAGGATCTCAAGACTTTCCTTACAACTTTGGCATCTTCATTCTTCCCTCCAATATTGAGCTTGGCAATAACAATTTCATTGAGTCTCTCATAGAATGAGTCAAATGGCTCATCTCCACTTCCTCAAACCAGGTAGTGAGCATTTTCAATTTTGTGTCCTTGACTTTCTTGGTTCCCTCATAGGTAGTTTCAAGAATAGTCCACTCCTCTTTGGCAGTTTTCACATGTGAGATCTTGTGAAATTTTTCAGTAGAAACACCACAAAAGATTGCTTTAATAGCTTTGCTATTGGAATTTCCCAAGTCAAGTGTAGCTTTGTCCCACTCAGCCTTAGGTGTTGTTGGTCTAACCCAACCATTCTCAATGAATCCCAAACGAACTCATCAATAGCACATAGAAAAGCACGCATATGTACTTTCCAAAACACATAGTTAGTCCCATCAAAGAAAGGAGGTGTGTTAAGGGATTGAGATCTATTCATCTCAAAAGAGATCTAGGATCACACAAGGATAATTAAATCCATAAAGTGTACCTACTCTAATACCAATTGAAAGTTCAAATAGTGTGAAACACTATAGCTTGTTTAAACCTCCAATTTTAAATCATAGCTTAATTGGTTTTATTCTAACTTATCTAAGTATGGACCAAGAGTAATGAAGCGCAATAACTGGAACTACTCTCTAAGCTATAACCACAAGCAAGCAACAATAAATATAAAGCTTAAAGAGTAAGGGAAGAGAGGTACAAATACAAAATAACACTAAGACATGTTATCGAAGAGGAAACCGAAGTGCTTGGCAAAAAACCTCTCCACGGCCCTTTAAGCCAAAATTGATCCACTAATGAATAAGTTGGAATTATCAAATATCAAAAAACCCTCCAAGCTTCCTAATATACTTGAGTCCTCCAAGCTCCAGCTAGGAACGGACTTCCCAGAGTCTTGTCTTCACTAGCTATCCGAATCTCGCAATTTCGCTCGATTGCATCTATTACTCAATGGCTTCTTTTGATGCTTCCCAAAGGCACCAAAACTACTCTCAACACTTAAAATGGATAAGGTAAATGTTTGGTATAAGAACCTCTCAAGGATGTGTAGATGGAGAGGTGGGAGTAGATGGAGAGGTAGGAGTAGATGGACACTTTAAAGAAATGATGCAGAGGATTGTAGGTAAAACAATCTCTAACTCTCAAGTGTTTGGCTAGGGTTTCTCTCTAAAAAATTTCTTCAAAAAATAGTCCTTCTTCTTCTTCTTACATTTTCTGGACAATGAGGGTTTATATAGTGTTGGTAAAGAATGAGAAAAGTTACACTCTAAAAACCAACAGGCAATGGGTTTCGCAGGTCACCCACAACTTGGCCTAAGTTGTGAGTCATTCGCAAAAACTAGCCTGTCAATGACTCTTCAAATTTCAGCATGTGCTTCTCATGTGGCTTGTTTCGCGGGTCATCAGTCGCGAGTCCAGTCGCAAAAATCATTTCACATATTTTTCACCAAACTCTCACACACAGCCCTTACATTGAATCCCACAAAAATATCGGGAAACGATTGAACAAAATTATAATAAAAGTTGACGCAGAATTAAAGCCAACCAAAAAAATAGTTGTAAATCCCAACTTTACATGTGCAAATATTGGTTTAGTGTCTTTTAGGAGGTTTATGGTCGTGTAATAGAGCAACTTATTTACTAGCTAAGTGGTCTGAACGCCACAGTTAGTTTTTGGTATTTTTGGTGTACGTTGGTCACTGCCCTGTTGAGATGGAGGCTGACTTTGATCTTGCTATGTAATTAGTTGGTTGCACATAATCGGCTACACATTAAGAAGAGGTAGGGGAGTTTCCAATGATCCAAGCTGGAATGGATTGAAGACATACTTGACAAGACCAATGGACGACCCTCCATGTCCTTAGTCCATTACTGTCACACAACAAAGACAAACAATAGTATACAAATATGCCATCCTTCTTACTTCTTAATTAAAGTCAAAAGTTTTTCTTACCGTCTATCCCGCCATTAAGGTACCCTTATCATGTCTTTTCATATATATATATATATATATATATATATATATATATATATATCTTCTTTTTTGAAGAACAAAAGAGGGGGGGGGGGGCAAGGCGACCATTGTGACTCACCCCCTAAGCATGACTATAAAGGCAATCTCTTAGGGAATATTAAATTGAGCCATAACTATTGTGATATGGGATGACCTCAGACCTTACCCTGACACCTCGTGAGAGTTGGTAATTAGAGACTCCTCAACAGGGATACCCAAATTCCTCCTCAGGTACTCGCCTGAGCTCGAACTAGGGACCACAAATCTTATTCATGGATCCCAACCACCAAGCCACCCCTCTTGGGGCTTTCATTTTTACATTAAAACCTTCTTACATTAGATAAACTAGTATATAGCTCATAGAATATATAACTCATACAAACACTTAGATATATTTATAATTAATTACAATATTTATTATAAAAATATAAATAATTAGTTAAATTATTATTTTTTAAATAGTATGTAACACATGTATGGATACATTTAAAACGAAACACAATTTTTATTATAAAAATATAAATAATAAGTCAAATTATTATTTTTGTAAGGTTGAATTTAATTAACCATGTGTTGGCTTTATTCTGCGCCAAATTTGCTTGTAATTTAGCATGTAGAAACCTTGTACTTAGGTGGAAACTATGTAAGGGTAATGTGTGAGAGAGTGTGAAGAAACCTAAAGATGTGTGCAATTCAAAGGAGTCTCAGGACTAGATCTCGCGACTAGCAAGTCGCCAAAGTAGCACACGTGTAAAGCATGCAGGGAGCTGAAGGGTCGCGACAGCTGGAGCACTACAGGATAAAAAGTACAGTCTGGCCTGGAATTTATCTCACTACTTAAACTCACAACTCATTCCAGTCACAAGGCCAAGTCGCTAGAATGCCCTGTTTAGATGAAAACTGACTTTTCACATTCCTCACATACCCTACCATAAATACCCTCATTACCATGAAATGTAAGGGTGGCTATTCAGAGAGAAGAACCCTAAGAGAGGTTTCTACAACACACCAACCCTTATTAGAGAGAGCTATTCATTCTTAGAGAGAAATCTTTGTAGTCTCTTCTCATTCCCTTTCCCATTGTCATACCCAATGTGAAGAGATTTGTACCCAAACATTACCCACACCCATTTAGAGTGTTGAGTGTTTTTGGAGCTTGGGAAGCATTGGAAAATGTCAAGTATGGCAAATGCAATAGGCCTATTGCGGGATCCGATAAGCTAGAAAATACAAGGTTTGGTGTAACCCTATTGGAGCAAGAATCTTGGAGGGCTTACGTGCACTGGGTAGATTAGGCTTGGAGGGTCTTCTGCTATTCATGTATCTCAACTTCATCCTCTAATGGAATATTGACCGCTTGGAAAGCGGCTGAGAGGTTTCCTCTTTCATAACACATCGCTGTGTTATCTTTATGTTTGCATCTCTTTTCCCTTACTCTTTACCTTTTAATTACTATTGTGGTTGTGATTAATTTCAGTTTGGAGTGTTTTACCAATTTGGTTTTAGCTTATATTTCACTTTCCACCCATATATTGTTTGTGTATAAGCTTGTGTTGGTTGTTTTGTATTTAGGGGTCTAAACGTTTGTAGGTGTTTTACACAATATTTGAACTTTTATTTGGTATCAGAGCGGGTGCACTTGTAGCGGTTTAAATACCTAAGTGTAATCGTTGACCCCTTGTGTTTATTTGCCATGGATAATGCTTTATATGCTTCTACGCATATATTAGATGTTGATGAATGTAACATGCCACGTGTTAGTGAAAATGCGTTTATGAGTGATAATCCTCATGATTGTGATGCTATGTTACATGAATCTTTGGGTGTTGTTGATATTCCTAATATCAAACTCTCGAAGAAAAATTCTAGGAAGTTTCAAAGAAATTTGAGCAAGTTATTTTGTGAAAGGGATGATTTAATTGCTAAGCTCAATGAATCCAATAAATTGGTTGAGATATATAAGAAACTTGCTGAAAATTCTCTTGAAAAGTTGAAAGAGTTTGAATGTTTGAATATGGACTTGGATGCTAAACTTGTTTTGTCTAACAAACTTGTTGATGAGCTAAAATCTGAAAATGAATCTCTTAAGATGCATGCCAAGCATTTGATTGCTGAACCTATTGCTAATAATGATGAAACTATTTGTTGCAATCATGTTGTGGTACCCTGATTGCGGTGCCCGATTTTGTGCCTATTGTGTGTTCTACCACTAAAGACAAATCGGTGTACATTCCTCTACACAAAAGAAACCAAAAAGTGGAGATAGAGGCTATTAAGCCAAAGCCTCCATTTAGGTCTCAATCTAAGGTTTTGGATGGATCTAAGTTTGTTCCAACTTGCCACCATTATGGTGTAATTGGTCATATAAGACCATAATGTCTCAAGTTAAAGAGAGAACAAGACCATGTTGTTAGATCCCTCCCTAAAAAGCCTAGTGGACCTAAACACATTTTCTGTCACTATTGTGGTGCCCTTGGTCATCTTAGACCTCATTGCTCTAAGTTACAAGCTCTTCAAAAATTCAAAAGAAAAGTGAAACTTGAGCTTTTTGGAAGTTGTCCTATGAAAGCAAAACTGGTTTTGGGGGAAAATGGTAAGTTGCTGAAGAAAGTTTTTGATGTTCTTACCTCCTTGTCTATGTACATCTCCGATTATCATTCTTCCAACCCTCGTCTCACTTCTTATGAGACATTCATTCCAAACAATCATTTCGTTTGGATGATGAAGGGTTCCTATGGTTGAGCCTTTGCTCTTTTGGTCCTTGATCTAATTCTTTCGATCTTTGTAGGACCCTTCACGCATTAGATGCTTTATTGTCATGCATTTGTGCATCATGCATCTCTTTATATGCATTGTTTTTATTGTTTTTGCATTTAATCGTACTTTTATGCTTTTGTTTTTGTGTATGTAAAAAAATCCAAAAACACATAAAAAGTGAAATATTCAAAAAGTTTGATTGTATATGTTTGAGCACATATCTCATGTGAGTTTGGCCTAGTACCTTCGTATTAATGGCATAGTGCATTTATGAGCTTAGCTTGTTATGTATGCACATCTATCTTTGTAGGAAAAATCTTAACATCTATGTGTGATTGTTGTCAATCGATCTTCAAGCTTGTCATGAATGATTAGTCAATAGACATGTTGGTTTTGATGCATACGTAGACTTGTGCCTATATCTCTTCCCACTCCTTTTTTTTTTTTTTGCTTAATTTTTTTTGCTTAAAGAGCTCAACTAATGTAAATTTCAAAATGAAAAGAGATAATGAGCTACAAAAGTCGTCGCACATAGTAGTATTCGACTAGGAAAAAGGGAAAGTGACTTATACGATAATGTATGGTGCCCAAAAGCCAAAGGCTTGTTCATCAATTTGAAATATTAAAAATTTCAAGCATCGATCTCAAAAAGAGATGTAAAGATAAAAAATGATCAAATGTTATGAATTGTAAATAAGCCATATGAAAAGCTTCAAAGATATGTAATCATTTTCTTGTGGGAGGTCATATATGTTTATTTCTATGATTAAGATAGACCACTTGACTTAGTATTAGTTGTGTATAAGTTAATTGAATTGATCATTAAAGCTTCACTCTAGACTAAGGACTATTCCACATTTAATACACACACACAACACACATGCTTAATGTTCAATTAATACCTAATTCATTTGTTCAATTGTACTTGTTTAAATGTAATGTGTGTGTGCTCATCTTTATATGGATCAAACCAAAAAATATTTTTGATCATTTTATATGTATTTGGAAGTGATTTTTATCACTTTTTGTGTTCATATTTTATGCTTACTTTGTTTTCTATTGTTTTAAACATGTTTTGTATTGAAAAACAGGTGTCAAAGTTTTTTGCGACTCATCTCATGACTCGCCAGTCACGCAACGCAAGTCGCAAGTTCATCTAGAAGCTTTCGTGACTCACTCGCGACTCGCGAAAATTTTCGCTACTAATCTCGCGACTTGCCAGTCGCGAAACATCCAGAAACAGCTTTTTAAAGTGTTTTCGTAGGAAACTTGTTTTAAACCTCTCCCATACTCTCTTAAACCCCTCTTTCAATATTTTTACATCAAAACCCAATTAATTTGAATGGTTTTTCATTCCATTAACATCTCTAAGGTAATTTTAAACTCTTTTCACTAATTTGAATCCTTAGATTACATTTTGGAAAGTGTTGTGCTCTTGACTGGGATTTTCATCATAGGGGTTCAGAAAGCTTATTTTTTTCTCAAATTTTTGTATGGGATTGGTTTCTTTTGATGATTTGCTTTGGATGTTGATCCCTTGTGGCAAAAAGAACATGTATTAAGGGTGGATTTCATGATGTTCATGCATTGTTTCACATTTTTGTTCATAGTGTGTATGCTAGGTGTTTGATAAAATGCCTCTTAGGAATTTTCTTACTTGTTTGGACTCCGATGAGTATCAAACTTTGGGTTTTCTCATGTTTCCTCATTAAGATCATGTTTGGTTCATTGGTTGTGTATTTAACACACCTTGCCCCACATGTGCACTTCCCATGCTTTGGTCATGCCTTGCACATAGCCACCTCTTGCACACATCTTTGCTACCCTTGTCATGCATTGGTCTATACCTTATTTCTTCATCCTAGAATTTCATGTTTACCTTATGCTTTGTAGCATTTTGTTTTTGTCTTAGGTTTGAGCTTCATTTTCTCATTTATCTTTCATTCCTCATGCATCATTATCATTGTTTATACCTTCATCTCTAGCCCTCGTTTCTCCTTGACCCTTTGTCTATTCGTGACAAAAATGGAGAGAGTATACTCTAGAAAGTATACCGAACAGTTTTGTCATTTATATATGACTCTTGTGCACATCCTTAAGGGGAGAAATTATATCTCATGAACATTAGTAGGGGGAGAGATTACCATAGGGGAGATGCATATATCAAGGGGGAGAAGACTTTGATTATAAGAAAACTTTGTTTTGTTTGTTTTTTTTTGTGTACCTTTTCTTTGTAGCTTAGTACTTTTAGTTAATGTTATGCATTTTCTTTAGTACTCTTGTGCCCTTGTTGGATCTTATATCCTTGATGCAATTTGAACCTAATGCTTCTTGCTTTAGTGTTCTTGCATCGGTTGTGTGTTAGACATGCATACATCCTTATGCTATTGTGCTTCATTGAATGCATGTTTGGATGATCATTTGCTTTGCTATGTGATCATTATAGTCGTTTCTTTAAGAATGTTTTGGTGTATGATCAAGTTGCTCATATGTTTCACATTATGATTACTTGATCGCATTTTACTTGTTATTTTATACTTGTCTTTTATTACTTGCTTTACCTTGAGGGTCTAATGTGTTTTGTGCAAGTGCTTCAGGTTACAAGTATATATGTTCCAAGTGCATCACAGTTTCTAGATTATGGTGTGAGTGAGTTTTTCCATTATTCTTAAACTCACGTTTGAGTCTAGAGTCTGTTTTAGGGTGTTTTGTCACGGAATAGCCAAATGGGGAGATTGTAAGGTTGAATTTAATGAACCATGTGTTGACTTTATTCCATGCCCAATTTACTTGTAATTCAGCATGTAGAAACCTTGTATTTAGGTAGGAATTATGTAAGGGTAGTGTGTAAGAGAGTGTGAAGAAATCTTAAGATGTGTGCAATTCAAAGGAGTTTCACGACTGGATCTCATGATTGGATCTCACTTCTGGCTCACGACTGGCAAGTTGCCAAAGTGACATACGTGTGAAGCATGTAGGGAGATGAAGGGTCACGACAGCTGGAGCACTACAGGACAAAAAGTACAGTCTGGCCTGGAAGTTATCTCGCAACTCAAACTCGCCACTCATTCCAGTTGCGAGGCCAAATCGCCAGAATGCCTTGTTTAGATGAAAACTAACTTTTTACATTCCTCACATACCCTACTATAAATACCCTCATTCCCACGAAATGTAAGGATGACTATTTAGAGAGAAAAACCCTAAGAGAGGTTTCTAAAACACACCCACCCTATTAGAGAGAGCTACTCATTCTTAGAGAGAAATCTTTGTAGTCTTTTCTCATTCCCCCTCCCATTGTTATACCTATTGAGAGGAGATTTGTACCCAAACACTACCCACACCCATTTAAAGTGTTGAGTGTTTTTGGAGCTTGGGAAGCATTGGAAGATGCCAAGGATGGCGGATGAAATGGGCTTATTGCGAGATCTGGTAAGTTAGAGAAGACAAGATTCGGCGTAGCCCTGTTAGAGCAAGAAACTTGGAGAGCTTAGGGGCACTAGGTAGATTAGGTTTAGAGGATCTTCTACTATTTATGTATCCCAACTTTATTCTCTAGTGGATTATTGATCTTTTGGAGGGCATCAGAGAGGTTTTTCGCCGAGTACTGAGGTTTACTCTTCAATAACACATCGCCGTGTTATCTTTGTGTTTGCATCTCTCTTCCCTTACTCTTTACCTTTTAATTATTGCTATGGTTGTGATTAATTTTGGTTTGGAGTGTTTTACCAATTTAGTTTTAGCTTATATTTTACTTTCCGCACATATATTGTTTGTGTATAAGTTTGTGTTGGTTATTTTGTACTTGGGGGTCTAAATGTTCATAGATGTTTTACATACTATTTGAACTTTCAATTTTTAAATAAACGTAATTAGTTATGTATTAAAAATTTTATCTAAATTTAATACTATTTATGATAAATTTTCTTTTCTAATTTTTAATAAAATAGAGCGTGTGGCGATCTTTGTTATTTGGTGATTTTTGTTGAGTATGTATATCATGTGATTTTTTTAATTAAATTTTTTAGTTCATTAATATTAGATTCTTAGTATTTTATATTCATTAACTCACTTGGTACAAAGATTAAAAAACTTTGGCGAAACTACACCGTTCATCTTATGAGCGCAATTGGTCCCTCAAGTTTAAAAAATAAGCATTGTTAATCCTTTTGTTAACTACTGTTAGTATTATTGCTTATATGGCTAACAGAATAGTTACATGGCATACTTTTAACTTATGTGGCATTATTTTATTAAAAACGTTTTAGAAGTAAATTTACACATATTAAATTCATAATCTCATCAAATAAGTAATACCAAAATCAAACCAAATCAAATTTGAATCTCCAAAACCGCAATCAATAACAATGATACCTGTAGTCTATAGATAAATAAATAATTTAAAAATGTTATCAAATGACTTGCTAAGCCTATATCCTAACGTGGCTTTGATCATTGAACAAACAAACCTGAACCGATCTTTATGCTTTATTAATCCAAACTGGTATAAGACCCAATCCTCACTATGTAGGACCTTTGTTCCACTTACTGCCGCTTCTTCTTCTTCTTCTCTCTCTCTCTAAAATCTCAAATTCAAGCTCTATTATCTCTCACTTAATTTTTATATGATGTTTCGCTTGTCCTATATATATTAATGGATTCTTAAATATCACACAAAAATCTTCTCTACATGCTGAGCATCCATGAAAGTTCTTTAATTCCATGACCTAATTATGGGTTACGAGGATGAACTGTATGTATTTCTGGCTCCCTTTATCTCAAATTTAGCGTTTTTTTATTAATTTGTTAAAAAATTGGAAAACTTTCTGGTATCGCGATGACGATGGTTTGCCATTGGTGGTCTTCAACGACGTACAATGGGATGGAGATTCAAATTTGATTTGGTTTGATTTCGGTATTACTTATTTAATCGAGCTGTGAGATTATGAATTTATGATGTGTAAATTTACTTTTAAAATTTTTTAATAAGATAATGCCACATAAATTAAAAATATGCTATGCCACTATTTTGTGACAATAATACGAATAGTAGTTAACAAAAAGACTAATAGTGCTTATTTTTTAAACTTGAGAGACCTATAATGCTCACTGAAAGCTTAAGAGATCAATTATGCTCACAAGATAAACTTTAGGAATCAATAGTATAGTTTTGCCAAAAACTTAAATAGATAATTATGTTATGGTCCTCACATAGATTTAGACACATAATTATAATTTAAAATTTTAATTTAACTTTCTCTAATTTTTGCCCATTAATATATACTAGCCTCGTTACATGCACTCCGTACTTGCGATGAATCTCTTTTTTTTTTTTTTTTTTGAGTTTAATGTAATTTTTCAATTTGAATTTATCTGTTTTTAGTAAGATTACACAAGATGAGATTTTTAAGAAACTAAAATTTAGGGTTTGAAATAAAGTAAACTACTGGGTTTAGTGTATGCTAGTTTTTAAGAAAAAATTATCAAAAGCACGTGAGATATTTTTAAATAAAGAGTGTGCTAGTTTTTAGGAAAAAATTTCTCCAATAGGTTTTTTTTTTTTTTTTTTTTTTTTTTTTTTTTTTAATTACAATTTTAACTCAATTTTGTATTTTTTAAAAATAAAAAATTATCTAATTAGCTTAGGTTTTTGATATTTTTTGACGGCATAATTAGCTTTCTAAATTATCTTTATATATATATATATATATATATATATATATAAATGAGAGAGAGAGAGAGAGAGATTTTGTTTTTTTTGTCCTCCCCCTTCTTGAAACCTTGGTTATTAGTCATAGATGATAATGACTTCCCTAGGACTAAGACTAGAGCTAAGGATAGAAGTGACGGTTATAGATATGAAAGGCCTGACATGATTGATGAACAAATCTAGGCCTATTGTTAATCAGGGGAAAGAAAATATGTTCTGTAATATGCGGCAACAATTAGGCGATTCTGTATGTTTGTTTAAACAATAGTTTTCAAAGTTAGAGGTGTCTTAGTTTTCATATCTCACTAGTCAATTTTTATAACTCAACCTCAAAACTCATAACTCATATCCCAAACTCCATTATCACTCAAAAAATCCAACACTTTTGTTTGCTCACAAAACTCAGTCATGTATCTCAGTTTTTAACTTCACTTTTTGTGACCCACCCATTGACACTACACAGAAGAATATGGTTACTACCCGCGTCCCTTTTCTTTTCTGCTCTTCAAACCTAGTTACACCGAAACCCAGCTCCACCACCACCACCAACAGCAAACCCATCATCCACCACCATTAACGAAGCTCCACCACCACCAACGACAAACCTAGAAATCCACAACAACAACCACTACCACCAACAGCCCTCAACACAACCACAACCTCCACCAAAAAATTGGAATGAATCAAAAATCCAAACCCACCAACAGCCCTCAACCAAATGTGTTTGATTGAAGAAGAAAAAAGAAGAAGAAGAAGAAGAAGATGCATCAAGTCTCACCGCGTTACAGCCATCACTGCGTAAAGAAAAAGAAAAAGAAAAACAACTAAGAGAAGAAACCAGAGTGAAGAAGAAAGAAAGAAAGAAAAGAAAAAAGAAAAGAGGGAAGAAAGCATCAGGTCTTATCACATTGGGAGATAGAAAGCATCAGGTCTCATCACGTTGGGAGATAGAAAGCATCAGGTCTCGAATCCCCTATCACCAGCGAAGCTTCCGATCTCGAGGTCCACATGTATAGCAAACCCAAACCACAAACATATCAAACCCAAACTTCCGATTTAGGATGAGCTTGAACCAATCTGGTGGTTCCGATCTGGGCTGAGCTTGAACCGATCCAGTGGTTCCGATCTTCAATTTTTCTTGAGCTGATCTTCAGTTTTCCGATCTAGGCTGAGCTTGAACTAATCTGGTGGTTGCTCGTGATGGTGATGACTGGTGTGGTGGTGGCGGCTTGTGGAGGAGCAATGAAGGGCCAGTGAGAAGAGAGAGCTCTGGGTAAAAGGAAAAAAAAAAAATGAAGAAGGAGAAGTGACAGGAACAAGTGGAGAGAGAAAAAGAAAACAGTGGGAGAAGAAAGAGAGAGGATAAAGTAAGAGAGAGAGGTAACAAAATCAACAGATATGGGCCCCACAGAGATGAAAAATTTACACAATTACCATTGAGTTATATATCTCAAAAACTGAAAACACCATTTTGGTGTTTTCAATTTTCATCACTCTCACTCAAAATTTTTGAGTTTGAGTGATGAAAACAAGATTAGAAAATCAAGCCAAATAAACAAAATTATGTGGGTCCCACGATTTTTGATAACTCAGTTATGAGTTTCCAGTCATATGACTCAAAACACCCCTAATCCAAACAGGGCCTTTGTTTTTTTGTCCCCCCCATTCTTGAAACCTTGGTTATTAGTCATAGATGATAATGACGTCCCTAGGACTAAGACTAGGGCTAGGGATAGAAGTGATGGTTATAGATATGAAAGGCCTGACATGATTGATGAACAAATCTAGGCTTATTGTTAATCAGGGGAAAGAAAATGTGTTCTGTAATATGCGGCAACAATTAGGCGGTTTTGTATGTTTGTTTAAACAAATAGTTTTCAAATTTAAATGAATTTTTTGAAAATGTGTAGGTGAAAAAATGTATAAAAATTCATATAATATTGTTTAAAAACTAAAAATTGTTGTTTGAAATCGTGTACCAAACACCCCCTAAGTGATCTTATTTATGATGAAAAGAAAAAAGGTGTTTTTCCTATGGAAAAGAAAAAAAAAAGGTGTTTTATGTTTTAAGTTTAAAATTAGAATAATAACAATTATAGATCATCTCTATGATGAAAAGAATAGGTGTTTTATGTTCCTATCATACTATGTTTAAAATTAGAATAATAGAAAGACTTTGAACATGCAATTAAAGATGCTAAATTTGTATATATAGATTAGAATATAAAATTTTGTTGTTCTAAAGTTCATGGTGTGATGATCACTTCACAAGTATAAGTGCTTGTGGGATGTGAGGAATAAGGATTGTGGTTCAAGTCTCAAATGAGTTTCATATCATATACACTTAAATTAAGTTAAAATAAAATATCTATTTTGTATAATAAAAAAAAAAATTGGTGGTGGATATGGACCAGATATAGATCTGAATCCATATATTTATCATTTTTAAAGAATGCAAACAAAATATATGGATATAGATCATCAAATTCAAATGCTATATACCCTAATCTTACCATGCAAAACAAATCATAATTGAAATTAGATTTAGCAATAATAAGACTTTTTTTTTTTACTTAAAAAGGAAGGGTAAATTGAAAAAATAAAACCCATATAAAACCATACCTGCAAATTATAAAACCCACTTTGTCCGAATTGAACGAGTTTTTGGGCTAATAATATATATGCTGGGTTTTTTTTTTCAGAATGAATGGGCTGCCATACAATAGAGCCACACATTTTGTTTTGTTAAGTTAATACGGGAGTTAAGCCGGGTTCCTATTTATTGTATCTCATTCAGAATGAATGGGCTACCATATAGTAGAGCCACACATTTTGTTTTTGTTTTGTTAAGTTAAGCCGGGTTCTTATTTATTGTATCTCATTAATTTCTCATTCTCATGCATGAGCACCAACTTGTGGATTATTTCTTATTCAGCCAAAAAAAAAAAACTTGTGGATTATTTCTTACTCATATATACCTACCACCAACACTTATAAGGAGCTAGATATTGTTTGTTTTGAAGCCCATATCTCTTATGGGGAAAAGGCATCTACACATTATAGGATGGTCACTCTTTATAAGTATATCGTCATGGGCTTTCCTAGGCGATGTGAGATTTCATGGATTGCAAGACCCTCTTTTGGGTCATTACAATTTTTGTCACCACTATAACCACCATTAGGCCACCACTATCATTTCATCTTCCATACCCATGCATGTCTGCTCTTCCTATCTTGTCCAATGTTCATCATTTTCAGTCTATTAAGACCGCCAACACAAATTGTATATACTAGCCTCTAAGCATGCGCTTATGCGTGTGCTCAAAAACTCTTCTATTTTTTGGGTAAATTTTAATAATTTGCATTCATTATAATTTTGGATTACTACATTTTCTAATCACAAAAAAAAAATGCTTAGGAGTGTGATGAGTATTATGCATTTTTTGGGTAAATTTCTATTATAATGAATGCAAATTATTAAAATTTACCTAAAAATAGAAATTTACCTAAAATTTCTCTTGCCTGAACTCAACTATCACCAAATTGTGATGCTTTGGCTTTTATGCAATTCACAAAAAAAGTCACCCTGCATTAGAAAAACAAAAATTATATGAGTTAAATTTGTTTTATTTTTTCCAATATTGAAGCAAATACATGCTTGTTGTGTTTTTTTA
This sequence comes from Castanopsis chinensis, assembly GCA_032878915.1. Taxonomy (NCBI): domain Eukaryota; kingdom Viridiplantae; phylum Streptophyta; class Magnoliopsida; order Fagales; family Fagaceae; genus Castanopsis; species Castanopsis chinensis. The sequence goes on along the minus strand of JAVQMG010000116.1, from coordinate 3,757,425 downwards.
TTTTTATTTTTTGACCACGTTAGAAATTACTGCAAAGAAAAGTCTATTAAAAGGAAAAAAAATATAATGTAGGGAGATGTGAGGAAAAAAAAATTCAAACACCAAAATAACACAATAAATAAAAATATTAAAAGTAAAAGTGATGCACCAATTCTTAATTATGATTCTTAATTATATCAACCATAAACAAATTCTCCCCCCCAAAAAATAATGATACCTTGAATAAAAGTTACATACCTTTTAATGAAATATAGCAAGGTTTGTAGAACAATTTTTATAACTTCAACTGTAGCACACTTCAATAGAAGTAGCACTCATAGAACATGTTTTTCTCTTTTAGTTTCTAGCGTGTTTCTCTCTTCTATTCAATTAAACCACACACACTTTGCTTTTATATAAAGAAGTAGCCGCTTGACAGAATTTGGTTATCAATTAGGAATAGGAATAGATGTAACAAACAATTGAGACTGCTGACAAAAATTCTATTTCAATTAAGAGTAAAAATAATAGTTCTTGTATACGCAAGGAAGAGTGAGTTTTTGTTTTTGTTTGTTTGTTTTGTTTCTTGTTTTTTGTTTTTTGTTTTTTTTTTGTTTTTTTTTTTTAACTATTGGGAAGAGTTTGTGTTTGTGAGAAGTTCAACTACTAAGAAGTTTTTATTTGTAGTGGGCATAGAGTGTTATTTCAATGTGGGGAGTGCATTTTTTTTTTTTTTTTAATGAACGTGGGGAGTGATTTGGTGTACTGTGAGTGTTTGTTTGTTTTTTTTTTTTTTTTTTTGGTGAATAGAACGTTATTTATTTATTTATTTATTTTTATAAACTACTGGAAAGGGTTCATGTTTGTGAGAAGTTCAACTTTCAAGAAGTTTTTGTTTGTAGTGAGTGGAGTGTTATTTCAACATTCCTGTGTTTTCATTTTGTTTTGTTTTGTTTTTTTTTTTTTTGTTTTTTATTTTTTTTATATACTTTGAATTTGAAACAAAGTAATGGGTGGTTGGGGTAGTTTTTTTTTTTTTTTTTTTTAAAAGAACATGATATAGTATTTCAACGTAAAAGTAGAAGTAGTGTTTTAGCATGGGTATGAATTTATTTAGGAGAGAATTTACTCTATATATATGCACTAGAAAACCCAATTACTTCCCTATCTTAAAGGTCAAGATGACCTCCTTGGTTTCATTATGGCCTTCGTGTCCTCCATCCACAATTCATCCCCGAATTCAAGGGATTTCGGAAAAGTAAAATCCCCTTTTTGATGAATTCACATCCAATTAAGGGTCAATCAGTTTTCCTTCAAGATTTCAATAAAAACATCTTGAGGAGCTTCCTTAAGAAATTAACATAACATATAGAGATACACGTTAACTCATAAGGCCAAAATTCAATATATGTGTACTCAATTGTGTTATGTATATTAACTGCTTATTCTTCACATCATTATCCAATGTGAAACTTCACTTACACTTGTAACCTATCAAAAACTAGATTTGGGAGAAAATGATTTCATTGAATTCGACTAAATTACATGCCATTTCCCTTTTATATACGAGAGACACTCACAACCACTAACAAACAAACTTACTCGCCAAAACTAACAGAAAAACTGACTTAACAGAAAATTAATACAAGCACGTGAGGCACGTGGTTTCACTAATGGCATATATACAATGAACTAAGCTACATGTCATTTATCGCTAACTAATAACCAACTACTTGTCGTTTGTTAGTGTTTTTCTTCTTTTCTGTTTATCAGCTGCAGACTCGATTTCTTCTTAATTTCAGCTGCTGCTTTAGCTTCAGTGCAGTCCTTTTCTTCATGAACTTGATATAACCTAACAACACCATCGTGGACATGGCCGTGGTCTTCACACAATTTGACATAAATGCATGAAAATAGTTTTAATCTATGAAGTACGAGTGCGTTTCCGAATTTGGATGTGGGTGTGGGTGCGGGTGCGAGTGTGGGTGTGGGACTTGGTAATTTTTAAAAAGTAAGGTGCGGGTGCGGGTGTAGGTGCAGTGGGGTGTGGTGATTAAAAAATTATTAAAAATATTTTTATTTATATTTTCTATATATTGCTAAGCATACTTTTTCATATAATTGTAAATATATACCAATTTAAGAGTAATAGTGGATATTAACTAAAAGATGATATTCATAAGTTAGAATACAACCTAAAAAGTTTGTTTTTATTATATTTTTTTAGCATGTATTTCGGCAAATTTCGATAAATTTTGACTGATTTTGATTGGAAATCGGCATGAATAGGCTGGAATTGGAGCCGAATCGGCGGGAATCGGCGTGAATCAGCCTGTATCGGCTCAAATCAGCGCATGTCGGCGCAAATTGAAAAAAAAAAAAAAAGGCGAATCTGTGTGTTGGAGGAGCGTCGTCGTGAGTCTGGTGCGGGTGCGGCGGCCTTGGAGCCGCACCCCTGCTTTCTAGGTTTTAATATAAACATCATAGCATTTGCTTGCTTTCATTACCGAGGGCAGAGTGGAGCTAGGGAAATATTTATAAAATGATTGCAAAATATGCAAGTAAGTAGCTCCATGAAAATTCATATCACGACTAGGGTTTAGCTAAACCTGAAACGAATACTCATCAAATACCCAAGAACAAAGACAACAAATCTCAAATATAAGAACAGAAATAATTATTTGTCTATTGAATTAGCTATGTCCCCTTTAAAGATCATTCTCTTATACAGTGTTCTTTTCCATTGGAGAAGCATCAACACTAGCTAGTTTTACAAATGATGGGCTGGAGTTGAAACAATCAAACACCACTTGCTTTTTGAGAAACTCATAGGATTCTCTTAGAAATATCTATAGCATGGAACAAGACCATGCAAGTAGATATGAGCACACTAAATGTAACAAGTGCAATTGCCCCAAAAGCCAAACCTGGCCTCATATTCAACAAATATCGTTGCAGCAACCCTAATGCTTCACAAACATCCTCATTGTAACACGGATAGTATTGCTTCTCCCACTCCATCCAGTTTGAAGGTGGCTGGTAATTTGTCTCCATCATTTTCATCTCCTTAATCCGTAACCGGAGCATAATCAAGTTCTCATCCACCAGCCTACCCCAATAGTCTCGTCTGTTCGCTTCTCCACATGCCGCCACAGTTAAGTTAACACACCTTCTTTGATGCCGAGTTGTAAAAGAAGATGGCAGGCAGGAAAGCCTAGGTTGAAGAAGGTGGGTTGCTTTCATTGACAAGGCTCACCCATAAGTGAAACAGAATATGAAGATTTACAGTATTCACCTTACAAATTAAGGTGCAACTAGGGTTGAAGATCTTAAAAATTTTACGACCAAACAATTGTCATTGGCGAACACTTATAAATATTTAACCTTACCAAGTTTCAATTCCCATTTACAGAGTAATAATTATTCTTGAAAATACATTATCTCAAATTCAAAACTAACTTAATAATTTAAAGACCAAAACAAAATCCCAAAACCTTAGGTACGGTACACAAAATATAAAGTATCAATCTAGTCCTAAGATACCACTAGGAAAAGGTGTTTAATCAATTGCATAATAGAATTTTAAGATCTTTACCTTAAGAATCTTTGATCTCCTCTCTCCGAAATCTTCGATAGCCTCTTAATTAAAGTACTATATATAAACAATATTTAAAGGTGACTAGGGTTTCTTACTTAAGATATGAATACTATAATTTAGTGTCAAAAGTACTAAATTGCACATTTGGAATAATTAGAGAAAGATGACACGCATTGCTTTTCGACCACGTATTACTGTTTGACACCTTGAGACGAAGTTTCAAACACCCAACCTTTCTCTCACCGTCCTTTTCTGTTTATTTTTATTTTATTTTTATTTTTATTTTTTTGTGTGCTATATAAGACGAACTTTCGGATGAGAAGCAATATATGTTATTAAAAGTGAAAGCTTCAATTGAAAGAAACTGAACGATAAACACGCGCATGCGTAGGACAATACTTGACCAAAGGAGATGCATATAAACTGCATCATATGCAACAAAGTAGTGTTAAAAGAGAAGCCCAAATTCCAATAACCAACGTAAGGGTTCAAGTGGTACTCAATTAGAGTTTGAATAGATATTGACGAACATCTTATCAATTAAAGAAAACTATCTATTTCAAACGCAAACTAATTTTTATTAAGAGTAAACTATCGTTTGAGCTAATGTTACTTAAGTCTAAAATATTTTAAAAGTAACCAATTTTATCTCTAATTACTGTAAGAGGGGGGAGAAAATGAGCAATAGTTTAGGGACCACGTTGAATTCAGAGACTAAATTGGTCAATTTTGAAATGTTTTAAACTTTACTATTGAACCAAAACCTCAAAGCTATTAACTATAATTTAGCCTTTAAAATTAATAATTGAAATAGTACTGGTTGAAAATTGTCAATCCAATTAAACCATCTATTTGAATTATAACCCACAGTCTAAATAAAGTTCCAGGGCGAAAATGGGCATTTATTTGAATTATAATCCACAGTCTAAATAAAGTTCCAGGGTGAAAACGGGCAAATGCCCATTTCGCGCAAAAAAAAAAAGAAAAAAAAAGGCAAATGCTCATTTTTCCAAATTAATTAGAGAAATGCCCCTCTTTTAAAACTCAATTTTCTCAAAATCGAGTTAAAAAAAAAAAAAAAAAAATTCCTGAAGCCCTATAGTAACATTTTTAGGAGCCTATAGTGATCTTTTAGGAATCTATAGCAGTGTTTTGTAACTCAAGCTCCATAAACTCGAGTTCCATGCAAGTTTTTCTCTTTTTTTTTTTTTTTTTTTTTTACCTATAACTCGAGTTCATGGAGCTCAAGTTACAAAACGCCGCTATATGCTCCTTAAAACATTACTATAGGCTCCTTAAATCGCTACTATAGGGCTTAACTCGATTTTGAAAAAATAGAGTTTCAAAAGAGAGGCATTTCCTTAATTAGTTTGGGAAAGGGGGCATAATGCTATTTTTTTTTTGCGCGAAAAGAGCATTTTCCCATTTTGGCCTAAAGTTTCATACAGTACAAGTTTAAAATATGGGTGCTACATGTGGGCCATGTTCAAAGAAAGGCAAATTTAATCCTAATCTAATCCATTTAATAATTATGTGAAAACTTCCTAATTTTACCCCGACTCATTTATTAAGCAGATTGACACATATAACACTCATTTTTTAGAGTCAATAGTGTCAATAGTGATTTCAAGCATTCTAGAGTCTATTACAAATTTACAACTATTGACTCAAGCATTCTACTTGCAAGGTTTCGTAAAAGAAATTAAGCTGATCTAGAATTCACTTACCACCTAAACAAGCTTGCCAAGATCGAGCTTAATTGGGAGTTTTAATGGATATACTGATAAACAATTAGATCAGCATGATTTTGGTATAGATAAATCCATAGGAATTTGTAAAACATTGCCAGCACTCGCATTAGTTCGTGTAAAATTGTCTTTTTTAGCATAAAAACTCACATTTTCTATTTTATATTTACTTTTCAAAACATACCACATCAATTTATCTATTTTATATTACATTTCATTAAATTTCTTGATTTTTTAAATTATTTTTCTTTTTTCACATATGACAACAATCATCCACCTTCTTCCTTTATCCTTGGAATACATAAAGAGAGAATAAAAAACTAAATGCAAATAAATTGTGTCAATGTAAATTTACATGGTTATTATAATAATAATGAATTTTTCTACAACTTTACATAATTTGATGTGGATGAATTTGGTCTTGATTGGCTAAAATTTAGTATTTTTTTTATTACACATGTACATGCTTAGAGCATTCACTTCAAGGTTGCTAAAAAATATAGCTTTTAATAACTCAAAATGCTACTTTATCTATTTTAACACCACACTTTACAAAACACTCAACATCAATGGTTTTATTTTAGCATTTAACACAATAAAATAATATATCAAATACAATAAAATAATATACCCAACACAATAAAAAACAACCACGACCACCAATTTGCTTTATTTCAATTTTGTGGAATAAAATATTGGTTTTTATTTTTAACTTTGTGCTACAGTTAGAGAACTCATAATAAGATTGCTAAAATGACTCATTTTAGCCACTGTTTTCAGACCCTGACCGGACCGGGAGGTCGAACCATGAAAATCGGGAACCAGGATAAAAACCGGTTTTTTAAGCATAAAGAACTGGATTTTTTGTTAATTCCGTGAACCCCTAAAACTGGGGTTGGACCGCACGAACTGGTGGTAAGAACCGTGCGGTCCAACCCCTTAGCAATTTTTTTTTTTTTTTTATAAAAACAACTTAACACAATTTTATTCTACTTAATTAAATTATCCATTTCTTACAAGGAATAACAAAAATTATAATTAAAATCCTTCAAAGATATTCAACTTTACTTCAAAAAATGATAAAAAATTTTAATGTTTTCATAGTTATTATTTTATTTTATTAACTTTCTTATTTAATTATTAAATATATGCTTTGGAATCATTAAATTTCCTTCACATATATAGATATATTAGTCAATTTTGCTAGTTTTATAAATTTAATATCTATATTTAGGCTTTAATTAATTATTAAATTAATTATGACATCATCACGATTCGACCCCGGTTTAACCTCGGTTCCACCCCGGTTCAACCTCAGTTCGACCTCAAAAACCTTGAACCTCTCCCTTTTACGGTTCAATGAACGATCTAGGTTTCAAAACCATGATTTTAGCAACCAAAACACCAAAAAACACACTACAACAAAGAAGGTAAAGCTAAAAAATTTTGAGTGACTGCTACAGTGGGCTGCTATCTCTAGTAGCTCACTGTAGTTGGATGGTATAACAAAAAGTATTTATTTATTCTCCACATGCTCACAAATCACTTCACATGCATAGGTTTTTTTTTTTTCTCTCTTTTCTTTTCTTTTCTTTCTCCACTCTCACTTCTCCTCTACTCTCTACTCTCTCCTCTCGGCTCCGACCCTAGCCCATGTAAAATCAGATTCTGGACATTGGTGTGAAGATGAGATCAGATTCGTGGGCATTAGTGTGGAGATCGGATTCTTGGGTTTAGGTTGCCGATTTTGTGATTTGTGAGGTGCCACTGTGCTCGGATTCGTGAATTTGGGTTGGCCGTGCTCCAATGGCTCGATTGTGGGTCTGATTTTGTGGTGTTGTGGGTTTGATTTGGTGGGTCATGGTGCTAGTGGGTTTTGGTTGTGTTTGTATCAGTGGTGCCGGTTTTAATGGTCTGATTTGGTGGGTTTTTTTATGGTGCGTTGTTGACAATGGTGGTTGTCGTTGTGGTTGTGGCAGTGGTTTTGTTTTGGGTTTTTTTTTTTTGGTGGGTTGTGGTTGCCATGGTGGTGGTGCTAGTGAAATGCCTATGGTAGCTGGTAGCTGGTTGCTGTGAATTTTTGTGGGGGAAGTTTTATTTTATTTTAATAAGTTGTTTATATTATTTTAATGAGATGAATGTCAAAATAGAGTCTTTGATGTTAGGTGTGAGTTGTTAAAATGGATAAAATTTATTTTTAAGATACTAAAAGCTATATTTTATAGCTTCCTTACTGTGAATGCTCTAAGTTGTCATCTTTGACAACTTACTATAGCTCCATTGCTATTTTTTTTTTTTTTTTAACTAGCATGCATTTTGGTGGTTTTATTTCTAAAATAGCCTTTTAGTTTACTTTATAAAAATTAATTCTAGCATTTTTTTGATAAATCTAAACTTTTGAAGTATTAGACTAGTTGAATTCAAATGTCTTAATTGTGGGCATAACAAGGTATTAAAAACTTTGGATTAAAAAAAATTAGTACAAGCTACAACATAACTAAAAAATTACAAGCTACAATGCATGATTGGACTTGTTAAATATTAGCATTGATGTGGACCATATTGAGTATGTTAGAGTAGATACGAAAGAGTAAGCATTGAATAGGAACATGAAGGTTACGTGGTTTAGCCTTGTCAGTTTATGTCTGTTAAAAGAACCTTTAAGGGCTACATCTTTATTATGTAAGAGTGTAATACAAAGCATGTGTTACAATGGACCATAATATGAGTATATATAGTAAACTAAATCCTAGATTTCTAATATAAGTAGGAGACTTGCCTTGCACATAAATTAGGTGGGTTTGGGCCTATACTATGGGCTAATAGGTCTAATATATCTCTAACACTCTCCTCAAGCTCAAGGTAGAAGCTCGTTGAAAGTTTGAGGTTGGGTAAGTTTGAGAAGATCCCTTAAGAATGCCTTGAAGAATGTATTGAAGAAATCACAATGTTAAATTGACCAATTGAGTGATGTTGGAGCTTCAAATGAATAAATAGAGTCCAAAATCAGAATCTACGCAAAAAAAAAAAAAAAAAAAAAAAAAAAAAAAGCAATGTAGGCCATTTTTAAAAAATTTAACTTTTGGTCGAAGGTCAATGTAAAGAGTCTAAATCAACCATTAGTCAAAGTCAACATCATCAAAGGCCAGACAATGGTCCAAGCTCCATGGGTCAAATACGGGTAGTTTGTGTTAAGTAAGTTCAGGTAAGCTAAGATAGATGACATGGCGAGACAGCTAACATGGTGATGATTGTACATGCGACGGGTGACATGGCATGATGATGTCAGGAATGACATCATTGGTTAGGGCCAACAAGTGGAGTGGATGCATGAAAAAGAGAACATACAGAAAGATTTATGTGATTAAGTCTAATGACCTACGTACATCTACAATTAAAAAGCCTTGACGATTACATATTATATTATATCAAGCACTTGTGTTACAATGAACCTAATGTAAGGTTTATATACTAACTAGATAATATTTGACTAACCTAGGCTAACCATAAACTAGCCTAAAGTTAATATGTTTGTTTTACAAGTATATGAGCTTATAATTAGTTTGGGTTACATATGCCATAATATGTCTAACATTCTCTCGAAAACCAAAAATGAAAGCCTCAGTTTGGAATATCTTGAATATATAGCTTGGTGTGACATCTGCTATATTGACATAACAAGATTTTGTATTTCTAATTGGATTGGCAGAATTGTTAAGGCAGATAGGATCCTATGTTAATACCTTGCATATAATTACATCACTGACAAGATAAGTTATGTGATTAGGGCTTATGTGGCAGCACCTAGTAATATCAAACTGCATTGTTTTTGTTTATTCCGGGTTGACCACCAAAGTAGCTTGAGCTGAATACCAAAACAAATGGAAGTAACATCTCATGTAATCTTTATCTGGGCATGGGTCGTCGTCTCCTCGGCTTGGGTTTCAAGGTGTTGTGACAAGGCATTAGGCATGTTTTATCTAGATAACTCATAACTGGAATATTGCCTCTCTTTGGTGAATCCTTGGAGCTGGTCATGTAATTGCAGTCTTTGCAGAAGCCTCTTGATTATTTCAAATTTTGTTCTTTGGGTTGGAGACAAACTGCAGCTTGGTTAAAAATGATTTGCTGGATGCGCACGCTGTCATTTGGTTTGGGATTCTATGTGTTAGGACATATGTGATTAGATGTTAGGAACATATGTCAACATTTTATGCATTGGCTAATTCTTTGACAAAACACACTTTACTTGTATTTGGACAGATCTAGGATGTGTTTAATACTTCAAGGAACAAGAGTTTACGTCCAAGAATTGAAGTCATACAAGCCTGTCCAAGAATCAAGTAATGAAGTGTTAGATTTTAAACTCGATAGCTAGTATCTATCGAGGTTTGAAAGCTCCTGAAGCCCGTGGCTCGACAACTAGCTCGATAGATGGCTATCTATCGAGGTTTATGAAACTTAGTTTTTCTAGACTGTTTTTCATCCAATTCCTGAGTATATATTTGGGCTTTCTTTTCTCAAAACCCTAAAAATATATAAGGATTATTTTACGGGTCGTATCAGGTGACACAGCAAAGAGCACAATTGCACAAGAGCATAATTCTCAAGTGTCACCGGAAACTTAGATTGCCCTGGTTCTTGAAGAAGTTACTATGTTTGTATCTCGTAGGGTTTTGTGACCAAGCAACTTCATGATCTTCATATATTGAAGAATAGAAGAACTTTACAGCCAACATCCTTCTCACGTTGGTGATCAAGTCACGTACTGGGATCCACGCATCTTTTGGTTAGTCACGTACTGGGAGCCGTGCAATACAAGGAGAGATTGTCACTACAGAACAAGTCCAATTGGGTATTGGGGTTAGGGTTCAACTGTAGGCTGGTATAAGGTATTGGGATTCTTTTACTTGTAATTGCTTGTTTTGATAATAGTGGATTCTCAGGAGTGGTGACCTTAAAATCACCCGGTGAGGTTTTTGCCTTGGAGGTTTTCCCCATTCGTAAACAAATCACCATGTCAAATTTAATTTCCGCTGCATTTAGTTATTTAGTGATTTGTTGTGCTACCACACTCATTGCATTTAATTGAACCTAATAATTCACTTGACTAATTAATTGGTTAATTCATCACAAGGGGTCAATATATTTTTGGCCTATCAAGTGGTATCAAAGCTAGAAAATCCTAAGAGAAAGACATACTTAGAAAATCCTATGAGAAAGGCATAAATAACTATCTCATTACTATTTCCTGTCAATCATGAAATGACATCTGGATGCTTCGGCAGAGCAAAAGTGCAATGTCAAAAAGCTTAACATAATTGGGTATTTCTTTTCTCTCTCTTATATGCCCATGCATGATTAACAAAAGAAAAATATGCAAAGAAAAATAAAAGCACAAAAATCAAAATACTTTATATATGATTGCAAGCATGTATTCTAGGAGATGTGGGAGTTATAGGATGTACCTCGAAGGTGGTATTCCCCATCAAACAGTTATGATTATGTGTGAGTTAAAGTGATTTTCTCATATCTCAAATCTTCATAACATAGAAACACTTATGCAATCTTGCAATGTTATCACACACAACACGTAATATTATTTCCTACTTTTGATACATGTGTAGGTACAATGTGATTTGGCTATCACAAGGTTTACACGTATTAATGTACACTTACTAAACTATCTTAACTTGTTTTTGAAATATAAAATTGGTTAGACTTGTTTAGTGTGTGTATGTGTGTGTATTTTGGATCTAAATGCATGACATTTTTCTTGTTGAGAGATGTTTTTGAGAGGTTAAAATGTTGTTTGAATCCTTGGTTGAGTAGCATGCTTGATTGCATTCATATTTGTGTTTTTTCTCTTCTTTGAAAAAATGTTTTTAAGCAATCTCGATAGCTCCTTAATAGCTCTTGACAGATAGGCTATCTATCGAGACTCTTCAGATTTTCTTTATCGCAATCTCGATAGCTCTCGATAGCTATCTTGATCAATTGAGAAACTTTTTGTCTCCTCGATAGCTTCTTGATAGCTAACTCGATCCATCAAGCTTCTTTGTTGACAAACCTCTCGTTTGATCCTCGATAGCTAGTTTGACAACTGAAAAGCACCTCTTTAAAGCTCGATAGCTCTCGATCGATCGAGCTTTATGAGGATTCTATATAAGGAGTCTTCGTGGTTTCAAATCTCACTCCCTCGATCTCTCTTGACAGACTTCAAGCTTTTCACCTCCCAAACTCACTTTTCTTTCTCTAAACCTTCACTCCACATGATTTTCAGCCTATTCTTGCCTCTAATCACTTGGTATGATCTCTCTATCTCTCATTCTTCATGCATTTCATGCTTCTAGATCCAGGTTTTGAGTTGTTTGAAAAATTTTGGGGATTTTCAAAATTGATGAAGTGTTTGTGCAATTTTTGGGATGGGTGTTCCTTAAATAAGTTTAAAATCTCTTGCACTGCATCAAATATGCATTCTAACAATGTTTCATGCATTTTAGATGTGTGTTTACCTTGGATATATTGTGTGCTGGTAGGTTTGGATTGGGCTGAGCCCATGATGTATTTATTTTTTGCATATCACATGTTCATGCATTCTCATGCATACGTGCGTTCAATTCTATATATTTGGATATATGCATTGCTGGGTACTTTTCTGATTGTCTTTTTCTTTCTCTCTTTCTCTTCCTCTTACGTTAGTTGCATCATGGCACCGAAGCATAAATCTGTTCCATCTTAGAACCCTCTTCTTTCCAGGGCATCTTCGTCTTCTTCTCCTTCTGACCCCACTCCTTTTCACATATGGTTCTATGATGAGAAGGCCAAATTGGACTTCTTTGAGAACTTTTCATGTCGAGGCATTCATTCCAAATGCCAAGTCATTTTGTCCTACTTTTCTAACATTGATCTACCTATTGTCATTCATAGTAGGGGTTGGGAGTCGCTTTGTGGCATTCTAGTCACGTGTCCTTCCATGATTATTCAAGAGTTCTACTCCAACATGCATGGATTTGACACTTCTATACCCCAGTTTGTCACTCGTGTTCGGGGTATACGCATGGTAGTTACTCTAGGTCTTGTATCCAAGGTACTTCACGTTCCTAGGGTAGAGTTTCCTGACTATCCTAGTTGTGAGCATCTGAGGACTGTGTTCAAAGATGAACTCACGTCTTGTTTCTGTGAAACACCTTCTTTTTAGGGTGATCGTCAGTCACCGGTTGCACGACCTTTGCTAAAGGTCCAAGGTTCCTCAACATGGTCATGACTTTTGTTCTCCATCCTCTCTTTTATTATAACACTATGAGAGAACCTCGTGCTCGCTTTTTTTCTTTCCCTCATTGAGGACTTTACCATAGATTTCCCTTTTCACTTCATACTTTCCCTTATAGACGTGTATAGAAATACGGCGACCCGTGATAAGCTCATCTTCTCTTCAGCTATCACGCGGCTCCTTCGCTACTTCTCTGTCTCCTATCCTGAGTCTTCCCACTTCTGTTGTATGTGTACCATTGAAGCTGCTACCGTTAAGTGAAGTTTTGCACAGCTTCGCTTAAGGTGGACTCATACCTAGACGGCTGCTCCTCCAGCGTCTACCGCTCCATCCACCTCTGCTCCTTCATCTTTAACTGGTGAGTGACTCTTGAGGTCATCATGGCATAACTTGTGTGCATGGAAACTCGGCTTGACACACTTAATGATGAGTTGTGTCAGGTGAACACCAATATTGGTCATATCGCACGACGATAGGCTGTGATGGGTGGTTTCATGGTTGCTTCTTCTCCATCTCCACCGACGTTCATGGATGAGAGTGACAATGGCTTCGGTAGTGATGAAGATTAGGATTCTGGCTCGCCTAGTGATGATGAGATGTCTACTTGATGTACTTACTCCTTTGTAGATGAGAGTAGTCAAACTCATAGGGGGAGGGTTAGTTTGGAGATAGGGGGAGTGTTCTGGAGTGTTCATGAGGGATGTAATGAGGATTTTGATGTATCTTTTTCTTCTTTCTAGTTTTAGATAAATTGTTCCTGTACCTTAGGTCTTGTGACCATTTTTGACATACATTGCACTTATAATTGATTTATATATTTTGATGTATATTATTTCACCTATCTTTACATGTGTTATTTCTTTTCTCTATTGATACATATGTTTCTTATTTTATTGCATGAAATCTTTTATTTTTGTTTCACACAAAGATGCATTGATGAGTTTTGTTTAAGTGTTTCAGAAATACAGGTTATCAAAGTCTTCTTGCCATAAACTCTCTTCTTGCAAAGTTTTTTAAGAGTTTGTGTTAGGATAGATTTTATTGTACTTAACAAGTGAGTATGAGTTGAGTGATTTATAACTTCTCTCATATGTTCATTTGTTTGTTGTGGTTTTGTCACGGATTGCCAAAGGGGGAGATTGTTAGGACATATGTGATTGGATGTTAGGAATGTATGTCAACATTTTATGTACTGGCTAATTCTTTGACAAAATACACTTTACTTGTATTTGGATAGATCTAGGATGTGTTTAATACTTCAAGGAACAAGAGTTTAAGTCCAAGTATTGAATCTATGCAAGTCTGTCAAAGAATCAAGTAATGAAGTGCTGGATTTTAAAGCTTGATAGCTAGCTTGACAGCTAGTATCTATCAAGGTTTAAAGCTTGATAGCTAGTATCTATCGAGGTTTAAAGCTGCTGAAGCCTGTGGCTTGATAGCTAGCTCGATAGATGGCTATTTATCGAGGTTTATAAAACTCAGTTTTTTTGGATTTTTTTTCATCCAATCCGTGAGTGTGTTTGGGCTTTCTTTTCTCACAACCCTAAACATATATAAAGATTATTTTAAGATCCGTATCAGGTGACATAGCGAAGAGCACAATTGCACAAGAGCATAATTCTCAAGTGTGACTGAAAACCAAGTTTGCCCTAGTTCTTGAAGAAGCTATTGTGTTTGTACACCGTAGGATTTTGTGACCGAGCAACTTCATGATCTTCATGTGTTGAAGAACAGAAGAACTTTGCAGCCAACTCTTAAGTTAGAGATCAAGTCGCGTACTGGGATCCACGCATCTTTTGGTTAGTCACGTACTAGGAGCTGTGCAAAACAAGGAGAGACTGTCACTACAGAACAAGTCCAATTGAGTATTAGGGTAACGGTTCAACTGTAAATTGGTATAAGGTACTAAGATTTCTTTACTTGTATCTGCTTGTTTTGATAATAGTGGATTCTCGGGAGTGGTGACCTTAAAATCCCTCGGTGGGGTTTTTGCTTCGGAGGTTTTCCCTACTCATAACAAATCACTATGTCAAATTTAATTTTCACTGCATTTAGTTATTTGGTGATTTATTTGTGCTACCACACTTATTGCATGTAATTGAACCTAATTAATTAACTTTGCTAATTAATTTGTTAATTCATCACAAGGGTTCAATACATTTTTGGCCTATCACTGTGATATGGGTAGTTATGAAGAAACTGGACTAGCATCCAATGGTGTTGTTTGGTTGGTGGTCTGTTGAGTTTAAGGACAGCCTCTTTTGGGTTTGTTGACGACGGCTTGGAAAAAATCAAATTTTTATGTGTTTGACTGACAACTCTTGTCGACTTATGTCCTCAGCGTAAATCAACTTGTCGGCCTACCTCCTTGGAGTAAATCCTTAAGGGCTTACGAATTATGGTTTTAAAACTCAGACTGTTCAAAGAACTAAAGAAGGAAGAAGTTCAAAGTTTTTGGGGTTGGACGGAGGTCAAACCAATGTCGAACTGTAATGATGTCACAATTAATTTAATAGTTATTTAAAATATAGATAAATATAATAAATTAGTATAAATGGAAAAACTAACTAAAATAATTCAAATAAATATAGAGACCATCATTCAAATGTATCTTTTATATCATTACCTTCATTACAGTGTTTCAAAAATCAACGGAATATTATTATTAATTGTGAATAATAATAATAATAATAATAATAATAATAATAATAATAATAATAATAATAATAATAATAATAATAATAATAATAATAATATTATTAGTTTACATTATACTGTCAAGATAAAATAGATTTATATTATAAACAAAATGAATGTTTACAACATTATATATTTTTACGCAATTATATAATATTGTACATTTTTTTATAAATTTATATAATATTATAGTCATTTATTTAATCTATAATTTAAATCCTAATTTACAATAACAATAGATGATTTTTTTTTTGGTTGTTGAGAAGAACAATACATGAATTTAATATTCGAATATGTGGGTTTGTAGTACCAATAAATAATGCAATTAAATATTTAAATGTCCTATACAAAATGCAATTAAATGAAAAAAAGTTTAAAAGAATTTAAAAGCAAATGAATGGTTGAAACGTGGCCACATGTCCAGCTTTTTAATGGAGAAGGGGTAGTATTTGCCATATTAGTATACAACTTTATTGGGAAAGAAAAAATCTTAGAATTTTGATTTCTTTTGGTTTTGAGCACCAGTGACAGAAGAAGAAAGGAAATGCCAAAGAAACAAGAAGAATAAATGCAAAATAATGTAGAAGAAGGAAAATTGGAAAACGCAGAAGAAGGGGTAAAGATAAGGTTTGTGCTTTTTATTTCTTTTTTATTTTGTGGACTTGTGTTTTTTGGACTGCATTTTCAGATTTGTGGTGAGGATGAGAGATAAAAAGACAAAGTTCAACAGAGAAAATGGCAAATGCTCTTTCTTTTTCTTATTTTTTCCAGCTTTGGCGTGACTCATGAGTCCCGACCACAGTTCTTCAACCTGGGCGGTTCAACCGCAGTTTGAACGGTTACTGTGTTTTTTGTGTATAGCGGGTTTTGGGGTTAAAAGAACCATCTCAAGGGGCGATTCCCAATTAATCAGGGTAGACCATAGTATCCAAATTTCAAAACCATGTTACTAATATATCTAATATATCATTAAATGGAGCTTTTAATAAATAGTTGATTTCACTTACCTCATCATTTCATTTCACTTTCACAAAGTTAATTCTAAATATGTCTTTTGAAAAAATTATCATGGTACCTAATCATGAATCAATGAACATTAAAATGAAAAAAAAAAAAAAAGAGATATGAAATCATTGCAAATCGCTTTAAAAATTTCTTGTAATTGACAACTGAAAGCATGTAGTCGAAAAATTTTAATTTATCCAATTATTAAATTTGTCTTTTACTCCAAATTATTACTTAAAATAAAAAGTGCATACATGCATCTTCTTCTTCCTTTTTTTTTGGGTGAAAATACACTTTTGGTCTTTACATTTTGGGTCAATTCCTATTTTGGTCCCTATTCTGATTTTGCTATTATTCCTGTCCCTAAAAAAAAAAAAAAAAAAAAAATCGATTATATTTTGGTCCCTGCCGTCAACCTACTAACAGAAAACTCATATGTGGCAAACAAACTCTATTGGCAGGCTTTGCAATTAAAAAATAAATAATTGGTCTGACATGTTGTCATTTGCCATACATCCATGTCACGTCCACATTAGCAAAAAAATTCATTTGGCATTTAAATAATGCCATGTCAACATTAATTTTTTTTGCACTATCACCTTCTTGGCTGGTTTTACTTTGTTTACATTGTTTCAATATATTATTACTGTGCTTCCGCCTTCCTCGTTGTGTTCCCCCCCCCCCCCTTTGTGGTATTAGAGCCATTCTTTCCTAGCCAGCGATAGTGTTGTTGTGTTCTTTGTCGTCTGTCTGTGTCTACCGTAACCTTTGATACTCCTTTGTTGTGTTCCCTTTTAACCATTGTTGGCACCACCCTTATTGTAAAGTGAATTCTCAGAACCAAATAGTAAGGCCTGATTGAGCTAGGCGAGCGTGTAGGGCATGAGAGGTATAGGTTTGATTAGGGTATGTGTTGCGAAATGCAATGGTGTTAAGAAAAACATGATAATTGAGTGTTAAACCTAGGTTAGTATGGATAGGTTGTGGAGATCCAATTGCTTTGTCAGCTCCAGGACTGGTTGTCCTCCTGATATTGTGAATGAGGAAGATCACACTATTGAAGAAAATGAGTTTCTGGATTTCCAGAAATGGAATATCCCTAAAATTGATACAAAACGGTTTACAAGACTAGTTGAACTTAAAATACTTTTTGTTCTACTTATAAAGTTAGGGCTATTGAACAAACATTTTCTATTTCAAAAACTCATGAAAAATGTTGCTTGTTTTCGAAAAGAAATATTAATGACTTTCTTGCTAAAAAATTTAGTTATTTGCATATTGGTCTTGTTTAAGTTGCTGTTAAACCACTCACTAGAAAAGGTATAAATGCTTCTATTCTCATGTGCCTAAGAGATGGATAGCAATCTTGGAATGATTACTGCTTCTTTATATGATTGTCCTGTATATTTTAACTGTTATCCTGATATTACTCTCGCTTTGGATGATCCTAATATTGTTAAAGATTTAACACTGAATATTGCTTCATCTGGTTTTAACATGGAAGAAGGAAACACGCCTTTTGCTTTGATTTATCGCATTTATTATAGACTTCTAGGTACTCAATTGAATGTTGGTGCTAGGATAAATAGATAACCTGCTGGTAAAACCATGTTAATCCAATGTTCAACTACTGATGTTAGAGTTCAAGATCCAAAGATGATTCACTGGCAAGATGTTAAGCTTCCCACTAAATGGTTGTTGGAACAAGAATCCCCTCTTGCTAAACCTACTTTTGATGAGTTAAGTCTCACTCATATTCAACAATATCTACATGGTACTGTTAAAATAAGTTTTCAAAACAATCAACCCTTGAGGATCAACGAAGGAAGACATTCATTTGCTAGATCAGAAAGTATTTCAAAAAGAGATCAAGATCTCCATGACTTTTTGCAAAAGAATTTTGAGAAACCTGATTTAAAGCTAAAAGGAGTTTCAAGTAATAATTCCCAAGTTAGCATTGCTTTTTACTCTACTAAACTTGAACCTTCCTTTCCATATAGTAGAACTGCTAATGAAGAAGAAGAAGACACTAGATCGATTTGTCCATCTATTTATGATTTTTCTCCCTATTGATACCCCTGTTTACCAAAGTCAATTAAGAGTTCTAAATGTTCTGAATGAGAGCTTTGAAATTGATATGGTTTCTTTGTATAATGAATTTGTTTCAGCAAAAAATAGAGATAACATAAAATATTACCAAAGTACTTTTGCTCAGTTTGAAAAAGATCGTGTTAAAAGGAAATGGAAGGAAAAAGTGAATCAATTGATAAAACATATTTTGTTTTTTGATTTTCTTGAAAACTATTATTTTTCAAAGGATGAAATTTCAAAACATCATTTGAATGTGATAAAGAAATCAAATTTTGTTAAAGAAGATAAATCCATTATTAGGTCTAGCCATCCGACCCTTGAGACAATTCTTGTAAGCTGTAAAAGGATTGAAGTAAAGGCCTCCCCTTTCAAAATTGCTGATGATCAAACTCCTGTTATTAGTGTTGTTGAACAAAATAATTTTACAAATCAATCCTTGCATATTATTGGTCAACAACTCGACTGTATTGAAGAAAAAATTGTTAAAAAAACTATTTGTAAGAGGCAATATTTTGTATTCAAGGAATGAATTGGGCTATAAGCTACATCCTTCAAGGAATAAAGCCCAAAACATTTGAAGAATTAGCAACACGTGCTCATGACATGGAGCTTAGTAAGTTTCCACAAAGTGAGCTACATGTTGCCTTGGATTGCCTTTACCCTCAAATTGTTGGAACTTCGGCGGCTGATAGTTTTGAGGCATCCTCAAGACTATTATTTCAAAATCTAAGAAACCTTTGGTTGATTTACCTAATCAAAACAAAAAGTTGAAGTTTAAAACTTCTCAGGCTAAAACTCTTGAGATTGTTGAGAAAATGCTTTTTGATTTAAAATTTAAAACTGAGGGTACTTCTACAAGTGCTGCTCGAACTATTTCAAGAAATGAGAAAAAAGTTGTTTTTTAAGAAAACACAGATTCTGACTCATTATCTTCTGTTTCTTCTAGAAAGATTTTTTATGATGATTTACTAGAAATTAAAAGATTTGTTGGAAAACCCAATTCCGTGTCTTTTACAAAAAACTAGTATTCCAAACCTACCTCTCCTGATATGCAGTTTGAAGAAAGACCTTTCCAAACCCAATTCTCTGTTTTTGTTGATAAAATTTATAAATGAAATATTGATGGTTTGTCTGAACAAGAAATAATTAATAAAATGGGTCATATGTCTATGGTTGGAATTGCTTATATGAATAACCATAATCTTGACCACCCTGAAATTGTTGACCTTCTAATTTCTTGTTTTTCTGGAACTCTTTGTGGATGGTGAGATTCATATCTCACAGAAGATTCCAGAGAATCTATTAAATATGCTATTAAAAAGAATGATGAAGGTTTGCCTATTTTTGATGAAAGTATTGGTAAAGGTATTCCTGATGGTGTTAATACTTTAATTTATACTATTCTTAAACATTTTCTTGGTACTCCCTCAAATATTTCATCTCGAATTTCTGATTATCTGAACAATTTGAGATGCCCCACTATGTCTGATTACAGATGGTACCAAGATGTTTTCATTTCCAGAGTTATGCTCCCGAAAGATGGCTACAAGCCTTATTGGAAAAAAAAGTTTGTTGATAGTCTGCCTTCTATCTTTGCTCATAAGGTACAACAAGAGTTGATTGGTAAAAATGATTCCATTGATTATGATAATTTAACTTTTGGTGATATTTTAAGCACTATTAAGAAACTTGGTATTAATATGTGCAATGATGAAAGATTGTTAAAATATCAATTAAAGAATAAAAGAAAAATTAAATATGAAACGAGTAATTTCTGTGAACAATATGGTTTGCCCCCTATTGCTCCTTCCAAGCAAAAAGGGAAAACATATGATAAAAGTCACAAAAATTATAACCATAAAAAATATAAAAAATACAAAACCAACTTTGCTAAACCCAATGATTTTTATGCTAAAAAGAAAAATATTTCTAAATATTATGATAAACAAAAATCAAGTAAAGGCAAATGTTTTAACTGTGGTAAACCTGGACACTATAGTAAAGATTGCAAGCAAAAACTTGTTAAGTTAAAAAATAAGTTTAACATGTTAAATATTGATGATAAAGATCAAGAAGAATTATTTTGAATCCTTGAATCATAAAATTCACCTGATTCTTTGGAAGATGACTTTTCTTCCTCATCTGATTCCTGTTATCAGTCCACTAATGAATCTTCTAGTTCACCTGATGTTAAAATTGGTTGCAAAGATTCCTGCTGTAATGTTATAAAAACTGTTAATGTTCTCAACAAAAGCGAAGAAAAATGAAAGTTTGTTAATTACTTTGATAAGCCAAATTGAGAACCCTGAATTAAAACAAGAGTATCTTAATAAGCTTAAGAAAAATTTAATAAAAGATGAAAATGTTAAAAAACTAAAATCAACAATAAGCTTTGAAGAAACCTTGGAGAGATTTAATAAAAAGAAACCTAAAGATTTAACTGTTAATGATCTCCAACATGAAATCAATGTTGTCAAACAATAGATAATTGAATTAAAAAATGAATAAAAATTGTTAAAAGTGATAACAATAATCTTAAACAAGAGTTGTTATTATTAAAAATTGGTAAAAACCTTGATAAAAATCAATTTGAAAATGACCAAGATGAGCACAAAGATGGAGATGAATTTAGTTAATAGGATCTTCTTTCTGATAAAGGTATTGCTGATATTTTCACTAATTCACAGCTTAATCTTGTTAACAAAATGCTTCCCCCAAAATGGTTTACAAAAGTTAAAGTTGTTGTCTCCCATGATTATCATTTCAATGCTATTGCTATGATTGATTCTAGTGCAGCTATGAACTGTATCTAGGAAAGATTGATCCCTTCCAAATATTTTGAAAAATCAATTGAAAGATTGGTTTTTGCTAATGGTACTCAAATAAATATTAAATATGAATTGAATAATGCTCATGTTTGTCATGATAATGTCTGCTTCAAGATTCCCTCTGTTCTTGTAAGGTTGAAATTTATCAACCATTTTGTTAGCTTTATTCTATGCCAATTTACTTATAATTCAGCACTTATAAACCCTGTATTTAGGTGGGATTCATGTAAGGGTAGTGTGTGAGAAAGTGTGAAGAAATGCTCAAGACTATGCAATGACGCAGGGACTCACGACTGGATCTCGCTGGTGGTTGGCTGCTTGCAAGCCGCCAGATGATGCATACGAGTCACGCTAGCTAGAGCACTACAAGACAAAAACTCCAGTCCAGCCATTCTGTTTACTCGTGGCTTGAACTCGTGACTCAGTCAAGTTACGAGGCCAAGTCGCCAAACAGCTTTGTTTTGAAAAAACTGACTCTTTGCATTCCTTTCTCTCTCTAGTATAAATACCCCTTATACCTACGAAATGTAGAGAGCTTCTAGAGAGAATTTTTAAGAGAGAAACCTTAGAGAAAAACAAAATTGACTCATCCACAATCTTCACATAGAGACTCTTCAAATTCCTCTACTCTCTTCCTCTCCACTGTTACATCCTTGAGATGTACATTACCAAAACCTTTTCTTACCATACCCATATCTGTGAGAAGGCTGTTAGGAAGGGACCAATTTCATATTGGTTGATGCTATGGGCTATAGTAAAATCGGTAAGCTAAAGAAGAAATATGTTCGGCACAACCTAGTTGGAGTAGGAGCTTGGAGGGCTTAGGTACACTGGGTAGATTAGGCTTGGAGGGTTTTCTGCTATTCATGTATCCCAACTACATTCTTTAGTGGATTATTGACCGCTTGGGGGGCGGCGGAGAGGTTTTACGCCAAGGGCTTCGGTTTCCTTTTCGATAACACATTGTTGTGTTGTCCTTGTGCTTGCATCTCTCTTCTCTTAATCTTTTCCATTTAATTTCTGCTATAGATGTGATCTTATTTGGTTTAGATTGTTTATCAATTCTGTTATAAGTTTATGTTCATTTTCCGCACATACTTTGTTTGATATTAAGCTTGAATTGGTAATTTGTATTTTGGGGGTTTAAATGTTCATAAGTGTTTTATACACAGATTGAACATTCAATTGGTATCAGAGCGAGTGCACTATTTGTTGTTTAAACACCTTAATGTGATCCTTGACTCCGTATTGAGATGGATCGGTCTCAATCTTTGAATGCTCCACCATATTTTGATGGTAGCAATTATGCCTTTTGGAAGGTACGAATGAGAGCATTCTTATGCTCAATAAATGAATATGTTTGGGATGCTGTTGATGTCGGCTGGACTAGGCCAGAGGTAGCCAAATCCATGTGGGGGATAAGGCAGCCCTCGCTGCATCTAATGTAAATAGCAAAGCATTTAACGCTTTTTTTTATGGTGTATCTCCAGATGAGTTCCACAGGATATCTCACATAACCATTGCCAAGGAGACATGGCAGATATTGGAGACTACGTACGAGGGAACGAAGAAAGTTAAAGACACCAAGTTGCAGATGCTGACCACTCGGTTTGAGGAGCTGGAAATGAGTGAGGATGAGTCCTTTGACTCTTTCTATAGTAAGCTGAATAAAGTGGTCATCGGCAAGTTTAACTTGGGAGAGAAAATGGAGGACTTGAAAGTTGGACGAAAAATTCTTCGTTCATTGCCAGAGAGCTTCCGTGCAAAGGTGACTGCAATTGAAGAGAGCAAGGACCTTAATGAAATCAAAGTCCAAGAGCTGATTGGCTCTCTTCAAACATATGAGCTTTCATTGCCAAATCAAAGAAAGAGCAAATCACTTACTCTTAAGACGATAAATGAAAGGGTAGAAGCACACGACTTATCGAATGAGGATGTAGTTGAAAAGGATGTAGCTTACCTTGCAAAGAATTTTCGCAAATTTCTAAAGTTCAAGAATAGTGGGAAGTTTGGTGATGAAGGGAAATTCACAAGTTCCAGAAAGGAGAAAAAGGACTTCAAAAAGAGAGATGGGAAGGAGTCCCAATCTACCCAAGGAGTCACTTGTTTTGAATGTAATGGGCATGGCCATTTCAAAAAGGAATGTCCTAATTATTTGAGATCGAAAGGAAAGGCTTATGCCACCACTCTCAGTGACTCAAACTCTTCCACCTTTGATTTGGAGGATAGCTATGATGAAGAAGGGAATTTCTCAGTGTTCATGACTATTACTCAGGTTAAGTCTTTGGAGGACTTGAATTTGCTTGTGCAAGAGCTTGGGGAGCATAGTGATGAGGAATCCATGGGTATTGTAAAATAATCAAATGATGAAGATACAATTGGTCTTCAAGAGAACTACAATTCACTCCTTGAGAAGTCAGGAGAGTATGCAAGGGTGGCCAAGGCGCTTGTAAAGAAGATGAAGAAAGCAAAGGAGGATTATCGAAGTCTCTTAGTGAGATATATGGAGGCCAAGTGTGAGATTGAGACGCTAAATGGCGAACTAACCAAAGCTTACACCAAGGTGAAATTCCTTAAGCTTGAGGTGGTTTAAGCAAATGCCAAAATAGAGCGTGTATCCACAAAGAAGCTCAATGATGCCCTTTCCTATCAAAACACTTTTTCTGACAGAACCAGATTGGGATACACTGGAGAAAGTATCTCAACAGTGAATACCTCCAAAGAAGTGAAGTTTGTGAAGGCCAAAGAGCCGGCTGTAGTTGCCTCTATTGTGTAGAAGGCAAAGGTTGAGAAGAAGAAGAATGTGGTTGACCGGTGGGTGTTGAACATGTCCCGTAATCAATTTGTGGTCAAGTCTGAAGCCAAAGCAAAATCTCTTCCACGATCACAAAAAGGTCCTAGAACGAACCATATGTGTCATCACTACAGACTTCAAGGGCACACCCGACCCAATTGTCATAAGCTGAGAGCATTGAGGAATGCTAATGATCAAAGGTCAAGAGGACCAAGAAATGACAAGAGAACTTGGGTTGTTGAGCCATCAAGAGGTTGAAATGGTGATCTTGGAATGATGGATGTGATGAAGATGATTGGTGCATTCACCAACTGCTTGGAAAGCTTCACAAGAAGATTTGAAAGTCCTAACTCTCGTACCCAATCCTACAGTGATATCACCCCAAACGAGCGTGACATGTGGGTGAAAAAGGGTACTCATGCATAAGCATTACATCATGACCATGCATGAATACTTCCTATGTTGTGTGAATATGCTTGATTGTATGCTTAAGTTTTTGTTTGTTTGTTTTCACTTTAAATGTTTTTACATTGCTACTTTTGATCAGTCTTTTCTTGTTTATGTGTCAAAAATCCAAAAACACATAAAAAGTAGAAAATCCTAAAAGTTTGATCTTCTTTGTTGGGTCTTGTCTCAAAACATGTTTTGCCTTGTACCTTTATACTAATGGCCTTGTGCAGCTACGAGCATAGCTTGTTCCCTATGCACTCATATCATTGTGGGAGAAATCTTGATATCTATGTGACTATTGTAAATAGATCTTCAAACTTGTCATGAATGATTACTGAATGCTTTTGTCGATCTTAAGACATGCATAGACTTATGCCTATATATCTTCCCACTCTTTTATTTATTATTTTTTTTGCTTCAAAGAGCTCACCAAATGTAAATCTCCAAATGAAAAGAGATTTTAAGCTGCAAGAGCCTGTTGCACATACTAGTATTTGACTAGGAAAAAGGGAAAGTGGCCTTTATAAAAATTGTAGGTCGCACATATCAAAATTTCTAGCATCGATCTCACAATGAGATGTATTGATTCAAAAAGATCAAATGATATGATGTATATAGAGCCAAATAAAAAGCTTCAATCCTATGCTATCAAGTTTTGTGGGAGGTCATATATTCATATTTCTATAATTGAGATGGGTCACATTATCTAGTGCTAATTGTGTATGTCTTGGTTGAATTGTTCATTGAAGCTTCACATTAGACTAAGAACTATCTCATTGTTTATATCCACTCACATCACACAAGCCTATGATCAATGTAAGCCATATTCATTTGTGTGATTGTACTTGATTAAATGTGTTTTCACATGCTCAATCTTTGTTGATCAAAAACAAAAAGATTTTTGATTGTTTGAAGTTCTATTTGGAAAGTATTTTTTTCTTTCAAAAAGTGTCAAAATTTCAAAAATAGTGTTGCCCTGTTTCGGCAACTCTATTACGGGTTGGTCTAGTCGCATGCCCCAGTCATGAGCCCATACAGAGATTTCTAGCGACTCACTAGCAGGTAAATATCCCTATTGCGAAAAATACTTAGATTTTTTTAAAAATTTTGGTCTTTATGTTTTTCGTGGCTCATAGTGGTGACTTGTTCGCAGTGGAAGGTCCAGTCGTAAGTGGTGCACAGAGATTTTCATGGCTTACTTCATGACTTCCTCGTGGGTAGAACTTCTAGTCGCGAAAAACACTTAAACAAATTTTTCAAAAATTTTGTTGTAAGTGATCTAGCGACTGGGTCTGGCGACTTGCATGCAACTTAACTTAGTCATGAAAAATGCGTGTTTGCGTTTTTAAGGTCAGCTTTTTAAACCTTTTTAGTTTTCCCTCGAACTTTTGTGACTTTTCATTATCTTCCTATCCTAAAACTCTCTCAAACCCACCGTGTCTCTATCGAAAAACTTCCATTTTTGCATCTGTTTAACCTTATATCGTCAAGAAAAAGGTATGGGTTTTCTATTTCTCACTACATATTTCATTTTTTGAGCATTATTTTCTTGAATCTGTGAGTTGTGGTCATCATTTGTGATATCTATAATTTTGAATATGGATTGGGTTCATGTTTGGGTGTTTGGGTTTGGTTGATCTTGTTTTTCAGGGTTACTAAATATGGTCATTATCATGTTTTAGTTTCACTATTTGAGTTTGTAAACTGTTTGTGTGTTGCTTGGTACATCTCATACCCATGAGAATATGTCTCTTTGTCATATGCTATTTGTTTGGGTTTTATACTCTATTTATGAGTATGGTTGGTTCAATATGGTTGAGTTTTGATAGTTGGGTTATAGTGTTTTGTATTTAGTTGCTATAGATTATTGTTATCATGTGTGCTGCTTCTACCTTGAGGATATTGTCTGCTCTGTGTTGGCTTGATTACTCATTAAGATATGTCTCATAGACATATGCTTTCTTTTGGATGAATGCCGTATACACTATTCCAATAGAGCTAATCATTGCATGTTGAGTTCTGTGCTTGGGAATATGCCTTAGAGTGTTCTTGATTGAGTTGTTGTGGTCACTATCACAATGTGTTATGCATTAGTATTGTTGATAGGTTGTTCCATCCTTTTCTGATCTGAACTATCTCTTTCAATGTCTGAATCTCAACTGAATATGGACTGAATGGTGGTATAGTTCTATGTTCTTTTCAATTATACTAATCTTTACTAATGGTTGAATCTCCATCTATTGTGCTCTGTTTTTGTGGTCTTTTCTGCTATGTTTGTAGATGACTCCTACCAAGAAGAAAACCACTGCCAAGAAGGGTGATAAAAGTCTGAAAATGGACAACACCAAGTTTAGATAAACTCAACACTTTGAGAGATATAGAGATTTCTACCTAAAGGCAACCATTATTCAGGGAAGATTTGTAGACTTGGTGGATTTGAAGGACACCTTCATTCCAAATTGTTTTGAGGACATAGGTTGGGATAAGTTGCTGAGTGACTTGCTTGTAGTGTGTGAGCCTCTTATCAAAGAATTTTATGCAAATGTTGTACTGAGAGAAGATGAATTAAACTGTTAGATAAGAGGAAAGGAATTCACTATAGATGCAGGTGATATAGATGAGGTGCTAGGTCTTAAAGGTTTAGCTAACCATGACTTCACCAACTTCAAGGATAGGATGCTATCTGTAGAGACTGTCCAATCTCGCATTAGTGGAGCAAGAGAAGGGAGATGCCTCAATACTACTGCCTTCCCTAATGACATGAGGTGTCTAACCACCATCATGATGTTCAATTTGTACCCAGTTAGGAAGTTGACTACAATCAATAATGCCAGAGCTATATTTCTTATGGAGCTCAAGGAAAACACCTTCACAGACATCAGGTCTCACATCTTTGACACCATTGTGGATAAGACTAGAACAACCTCTAGGGCCAAGATGATTTTTCCCAGCCTTCTTGTGAGGCTTTTTGGACTGAAAGGTGTTGCCATCCCTCAAGATATTAGTCCCATGTCTATACCTTCAACCATAAAAAACTGACCATCACAAGGATACAAGTTCGTTTCCCAGGTGATGAAGAGGAAAGTGAACAAGCTAAAGGTGAACCCATGGACACTGAGACAGAGGCTGCAGGACAAGCTTCAAGCTCAAGAGGCCGTGGCAAGAGGACTAGAGCTTCATCTTCATCAGTAGTACCTCCAGATACATTCCAGATCATCCTAGAGAGGATTGATGGACTCAGAGATATCCAGAATGAACAATCTGACAGGCTGGTTGCAATACAAGATCATATGAACATCCTCTCAGCAAAGTTTGATAACTTCTCTACTCCTTAATGACCCTTTGGCCATTCCGGTCAAAAAGGGGGAGAATTTTTTAAGGGTAGCTCTTGAGGGGGAGTGTCTGTTTGAGGGGAAGCATGCCAAAAACTCATTTTAAGCTTTTACATCTTTTTTATCTATAGTTTCTGGTGGTGTGTTTTGGATAATGTTTTTTAATTATAGGTTTGCTAAATATTTTGGTTATTTTGCTGGTTTAAACTCATAAATTTAAAGAAAAAAAAAAACTTTTGACTATATATATTTGAGTTGGTATTCAGTATTAATGTTTTGGTCTATACCCATGTTGCTTTTCTAAGCTTTTAGGGTTTGTTTTCTATATTTTGTAGGCTTTTATGGTTTGTACATGCTTATGCAACCTTATGTTTTTGTTCCTATGCTTTGTAGTTTTTGTACTTGATGTTATGCTATGCTCTACTTTAAGTACATCACTCTTGTGCCTTAGTAGGATCTTGTTCCTAGATTCATATACTTCATGTATTATGCATTGGTTAAGTGTTGGACATGAAAATGATACTTTGCATTTAAGCTTATTAGCTTGCATGTCTGGATGTTCATTCCAAGTGTGAATGAGCATTGTGGTCACTATTTTATAGTGATTGCCTGTATGGTCAAGCCTTGGTTTATTACTTTACTCCATTTTGCTTGATCGCATTATACTTGCCTCATATGCATAACAAGTTTTTCTACATACAATGATCATATTATGTTGTTGTGTTATAGGAGACACTTGTTCTTATGATTCAAGAGCTACACAGATTCTAGAGTTAGATGTGAATGAGTTTTGTTCAACTGTTCCGAACTCACATGTTAAGTCTAGAGTTTGTTTTAGGGTTTTGTCACGGAATAGCCAAAGGGGGAGATTGTAAGGTTGAAATTTATCAACCATTTTATTGGCTTTATTCCGTGCCAATTTGCTTGTAATTCATCACTTAGAAACCCTATATTTAGGTGGGATTCATGTAAGGGTAGTGTGTGAGAAAGTGTGAAGAAATGCTTAAGACTGTGCAGTGAAGCAGGGACTCGCGGCTGGATCTCGAGGGTGGCTCATGGCTTACAAGCCGCCAGATGATGCACATAAGTAAAGCTTGCAGAGAAGATGAATAGTCATGCCAGCTAGAGTACTACAGGATAAAAAGTCCAATTTGGCCATTCTGTTTGCTCATGGCTTGAACTCACTACTCAGTCAAGTCGCGAGGCCAAGTCGCCAAACAGATCTGTTTTGAAAAAACTGACTCTTCGCATTCCTTTCTCTCTCTAGTATAAATATACCTAATACCCACGAAATGTAGAGAGCTTCTAGAGAAAATTTTTAAGAGAGAAACCTTAGAGAAAAACAAGATTGAGTCATCCATAATCTTCACATAGAGACTCTTTAATTCCTATACTCCTTTCCTCTCCACTGTTACATCCTTGAGAGGTACATTACCAAAACCTTTTCTCACCATACCCATATCTGTGAGAAGGCTGTTTGGTGCTTTGGGAAGCAATTAGGAAGGGACCAATTTCATATTGGTTGATGCTATGGGCTATAGCGGAATCCGGTAAGCCAAAGAAAAAATAGGTTCGGCGCAAACTCGTTGGAGTAGAAGCTTGGAGGGCTTAGGTACACTGGGTAGATTAGGCTTGGAGGCTCTTCTGCTATTCATGTATCCCAGTTACATTCTTTAGTGGATTATTGACCACTTGGAGGGCAGGAGAGGTTTTACGTTGAGGGCTTCGGTTTCCTCTTCGATAACACATCGTTGTGTTGTCCTTGTGTTTGCATCTCTCTTCTCTTAATCTTTGCCGTTTAATTTCTACTATGGATGTGGTTTTATTTGGTTTAGATTATTTATCAATTCTGTTATAAGCTTATGTTCATTTTCCACACATACTTTGTTTGATATTAAGCTGGAATTGGTAATTTGTGTTTTAGGGGTCTAAACGTTCATAGGTGTTTTATACACATATTAAACTTTCGGTTCTAGTTAAAAACATAACTAATAAAGTGATTCTTGGACTTCCATTTATAAATGCTTTGTATCCCTTTCTTGTTAAACATGATGGAATTGCTACTGATCCTTTTTGACAGAAAGTAAAATTCAAATTTGCTTCAAAGTTTGAAATTGATACTGATGATGCTTTAAATCTGATTCATGCTAAAACCAAACATCTAAACTTCCTTAAGCAAGAAGTTAGATACAAGAAAATTGCTGAACAACTTTCTGATAAATTGCTGCAGTAAAAAATTGATAATTTCCAAAAAAAAAATTTGATTGAGGATGATTACTCTGACTCTCCTAATACTTTTTGTCATGAGAAAAAACATATTGTTACCCTGCCTAATGTTACACAATTTTTTACGAATGTGCTCTTTCAAGAACCACTAATGGGTTCTTTCAAACACTTCACAAATGTATTTACATGTAATACTCATAATACTAAGATGTTTATTATTACTGTTTATTCTAATATTTTCAACATTTCTTGGCAGGACAAGAAGCGTATTGCAAAGAAGTATATTGTTGATATAAGTACCACCAATAAGTGGATTAAAGTTATCTATATTGCCAGTAGGTGGAATATTATGACTTCTTTGGGAGAGAAGTGGAACAAGGGGAAAGCACCTTTTGGGTTTGTCCCACTGGAAGACAAAAGGCTTCCAGTGGGACCACCTTTTGCAATGCATGAAGGCGCATCTTTTGGGGTACAATCCAGTAGTGCAATATCCCTTCAGAAATTTGTCTTGACAGAGGTGACATATTCCAATGGTGACATGGTTATTGCTTTGTAGGAAGTTTTGTCAAAAACTTTACAATTCCATAGTGGAGTTTACACAGAGCTTCCAAACCCTATTAAATTCATTCTTGATAACCTTCAAGCTGCTTTTGCTATGAACCACCATACCCTTTTTCAAAAAAACCCTTCATGCACTTGAAATCCATCTTGTTAACCTTATTGCTCAAACTGAGGCTTATACAAGCCACCTTGTTAACCTTGTTTCAGAAGATGAGTCTCATAGGAGCCATCTTAGTAATCCAAATATTACAAATGAATCCTTCACTAGTAAACTCATTGGCAAAGAGGATATCCACTCAAAGGATAATGGGTACTAATTATGCTAAATTAAGTCTTAAGACCCAATCTCTGTTAAGAAGTGTTATTGCCAACTTGCCGACAGAAATACAATCTTGTGTTTTGAAAGCAAGGCTATGACCTAATCTCTTGATCTTTGGTTCAAATATTTCAAAACACTTGTTACAACTACTATTCTTGATCCTGTTGATTCAAATGATATTAATGACATTTATATGCAGCAAATATGGGAAGAACATTTTAGGAGTAGTCTCAGAGTGTATGAAATGAATCATTCGCTTCCCGGCCTCTAGGTCAATTATGGAGATGGTTTAGATAATGATGACAGAGATCCCTATTGGCTCTCCCAGATGTTTGAATTTAGCTTCATCATACTCATAAAACTAACGAGCCATGACCAAGTTAGCCAATTCCCACAAATTATTCAAAATTCTGTTACAAAGATCAATAGTTCTTTTGTTTCTATTAGATGTTGGAGTACTTTGCCAAAATGGGATAAAGATAACTGGTTGGATGTCCAACCTTCAAAACATCTTGTTCTCATTAATGGCTTTACCCACCAAGGTCAATGGTATGAAGGAGATACCTACCTTTCATACAAATATCTTGATGCTCTTGCCAATTGCTGGAGAAATTATTTCAATAACCAAATTCTTGATGTCATCCAAGACTTATGGATGTCATGATGATCCAAGAAGGTTTCTTACACCAGGAAAAAGTCCTGTGAATGAGCCACTTTTATACTGTGGATTTTGCAACTAGTATGCCACTTACCATGAACATGAATACAGTGATGATTCCCCATGGGATCCTTATGATGACTATCCGTCAGATCCTGCTAATATTGATTAATGCTCTCTCACTGTTTGTCTAGCCCGCACAATGGCTATTGCTAATATTAATGCTCTACTGATTGATGCTCTACTGACTGTCTAGCTTGCACGATGGCCAAAATGCTACAATGTTTACCCCTTGTGAAAGTTTCAATTATTATACTGCTTGCTCCCCACAATGCTACAATGTTTACCCCTGGTGAAAGTTTTAATTATTGTACTGCTTGCTCCCCATAAATGATGTTGCTTTTGATAAAATGGTTTCCTCATAATGTCACTTAGTTACTTTCGGCATAAAATGCTAAAGGATGATAACTGAAGCGAAGTTCCACTCTGCTCTTGCTCATGCTGATTTGAGTAAAAAAAGTAAAAAGTTACTATTCACTTTTTACTATTCATGATTACTGTTCACTTTTATTGTTCACTGTTACTGTTCATTACGCTTTTTCTGCCTATTTAAGGGGGGATGTCCCTTATGTTAAACTCAGAATTCTCTAGGGCCAGAAATTTCTTCAGGCCTACTTCTCTCCGTTAGAATTTTCTCTCTAGAATTTCCATTACTACACTATTTCCCTACAAATCTTGTAACTAGCACTAGTTTCAAGTTTTGTACTGTTGAATTGTTGAAATCCTATAACTACTACTGTTGTAAGTACTGTTATCTATTTTCAATAATAACTACTTTCAGCTTTGTGTTTAATATATTTTAAACTACTTTTGATATACTGCTTGGCTGGTTTTACCGCCTTATTATTGTTTTTGATATACTGCTTGGCTGGTTCTTCTGCCTTATTATTGTTTTAAATTACTTTGATTATATCTTGCACTGCCACCTCTTTAGCTGGTTTTACTTTCTTTGCATTGTTTCAATAAGTTATTACTATGCTTCCGTCTTCAATGCTGTGTTCCACCACCCTTCCATAAAACAAATTAGTTCTAAAAAAATGAAAATTAGTTTAAATTACTTTTTATTTATACTCATCAGATTAAAAGAAATCTCTATACTCTCACTCTCTCCCCATGGATGGAAGCTTCAATCTGTGTAGCTCCATGGCCGCAAATTTCTACACTTTTGGTCTCTCTAATCAAGTCACAAATTTGTGTGGGTTTGGTCTCCTTCTCTCTACCTTCAATCTAGGTTTTTGTAGTTGTTCTATGTTAGTGGGTGTGCTGTGTGGGTGGTGGTGCGATGTTAATGGATGTGTTGTGTTGGTGGTGCTGTTGTGTTAGTGAGGCCCAATCGCTGATGGTGTTGTGTTCCTAATATTCTTTTGCTTGGGTTTGACGTTCATGTTCTATGATTCAGTGGTGGTGATTTGGGGGGGTTTTTTTTTTCCTATGGTATTTTGTTCAATTTTCATCAACGATTCAACCGATTTGGGTTTTTTGTGCGTTTGTTTGCCAAGAAAATTTATGGGTTTGAAGGCTAAGGTTTGCTTTGCTAGAGATCTATTTGGTTGTTGGGTCTATGTGTTTGGTTGCTTTGCTAGAGATCTGGGTTTGGGATTGTTTCTTTGATGGTTATTGATTATGGGGGAAGAAAAGACAAGAAATGCATTTAATTATTTTTATTTTTTTTTTAATGTTTTCAGTTATAAAGAAAGTAGAAGAAAGACAAAGAAAATAAGGATTATTTTACTAAAAATATGAATCATGTTTTCGGGAAGATGA
This sequence comes from Castanopsis chinensis, assembly GCA_032878915.1. Classification (NCBI taxonomy): domain Eukaryota; kingdom Viridiplantae; phylum Streptophyta; class Magnoliopsida; order Fagales; family Fagaceae; genus Castanopsis; species Castanopsis chinensis. The sequence goes on along the minus strand of JAVQMG010000116.1, from coordinate 3,724,042 downwards.
ATATGGATTAATTTGCTAAAACCACAAAGAACATGAATATGTTTTTATGAAAAAAGAGAGGAATAAAAAAATCAATTAAATTATTTTAATTAATTTTTAAAAAATTATAAATTCAAAGAGCTTCAATTTTTGAAACTAAAATTAAATAAATTTTTTGTTTGTTCTTTTATTTATTTTTAATTAAAATTAAAATTAAGGAATTTGGCTTTTTTTTTAAAATTTTTTTATTAATTTAAATCTGACATGGCATTTAATTTTCTCACATCTCTTTTCAAAAATAAAAAAATATTTTTATTGAACATCATGTTATCAATAATGTTCTCTCTCTCTCTCTCTCTCTCTCTCTCTCTCTCTCTTTATATATATATATATATATAATACTCTATAAAAAAATTATATAAAATACATGAGATATCAAACTATTTTTTGTAATTCATTAGTAATATACAAAAATTATATCTCCTAATAAATACTATGTATAGTTTTTAATAATATAAAGTTTGGGGAATCTAATTAATTATTAGAAGCGCATACATGATAATTATTATATCTAATTAACTCAAATATATAATATATTCTCAACTATAACATAGTTATCAATTATTAAAATAAATATATGAAGGAATAATAAATTTTATTCATGATTATTGCTATATATGAAAAATGAATAACAGATTAATCAAATAACTGAATAATTTTGACTTTGTTTACTAAGAAAATGTAAACCAAGTTTGAATATAGAGTTCAGCATCCAAAAACTCACTTGTCACAATAACCCAAAACTCGAATAGCCCAAAAAAAAAAAAAAAAAAAAAAAAACCTTCCCATCCTTATGCCTTTGACTATTTCATGTTCTTTAGTGCTATACAACAAGGAGCAACATAAAACTCATTTGGTTTTTAAAAGCTTTTTTTTTTTTTTTTGAATTCTTGGAAACATAAAACATTGTAAAAAGCAAAAAAAAAAACATGCTTCCAATGTGTTTTCAAAAAAATTTTCCAAGAATTACTATGGAAAAACCTGTTTAAAATCATATATTTATATATATATATATATATATATTTATATATATTTTTTAAACTGATTTTATAATCAATTTAGGAAAAATAATAAAAATAGGATTTCAGAATATTTTCTTTTCGTTCTTTCAAAAAAAAAAAAAAGTTTCTTGGAAAAAAAACCAAAGAGGCCCATATTATTGAGATATTTACATAATTTTATCTATTGTATTATTAATTATGTTGGTGCGAAATCTCGCCTCACATTTAGGGGTGTGTTTGGTACGAAAAGACTAATAAAATTAGTTTTTTTTTTTTTTTTGAGAAACACACACATACACATATATAGGGGAAGGGGGATGAGATAAGGAAATACACTCACACGCCAACACCAAAACTGCATGCGGCAGTTAGTATCACGAAGCAAGTAATAAACCTCTTCTCAATATCACACCTTACCGATGTGGGACAATTCAACAACACTAAGTATCTTTTTTTTTTTTTAAGAAACACACACACACACACACACACACACACATATATATATATAGGGGAAGGGGGATAAGATAAGGGAATACACTTACACGCCAACACCAAACAAGTATAAACAATATTAAATTGAAATAGCATTATCTTCATAAATATTTTCCACATCTAGTTTTTTAAAAGTTGAGTATGGAGGGATTCGTTACAGAGATTGAGCAAGATTTGTACATTATTGATGGCTATATATTTTTGTAGGTACTGTTATAAATATTATTACGGTCCAAAATGTTTAAACTTATTGTTGAGCAAGTACATTAACCTTAAGTTAGTCTAGCTTGGCTTAACATAGGATTTTTTTTAGTATTCATTTTTTTCTTGAAAAGATTATTTAATATGTAAATTCTACATATGTAACATAAATCATTTTTTTTGTTTTTGTTCTTGTTTGAGAAGTGATGATGCCAAAATCGTTAGTTGGGTCACTCGTCCAATCCGAAGCTCTTGACGATCTTGTAGGACCTGCAAAATAAAGGAGGGACTGATCGAAGAGACCACCAGGTTGTGCCCAGTGGGGGAGCCTTCGATGCTCAAGTTAGTATCAGTCCATAACTTTTGTATGTAGATAGCATTTTGTAATATTTTTTTTTGACGTACCTTAGCAAATGGACGGATGGTCCCTTTTATAGGTGACTTAGGTAGCTATTGGACACAAATGAGGGTGATTATTACCCTAATCGTAACGTTCTTTTTCTTGATATGAGAGTTTAAGACCTTTGATGGTCATTATTGAATGTGTTGAGCGGTTACTCATCTTTCTTTGATGAACTACTAATGATGTAATGGTCAACCATTAAGATGGACGACCTTAATGATTTTTCTAGACTCATCAGTTGCTCCCCATTCCCAAGTCTGATTTTGTATTGATCAGACTTGGGGAATTCTCTTGAATTGTTTAGATTTAGACTCCTTTTTCTTTCCATTAATTTGTTCTTTAGGGATGGTGGTTCTTCTTCTTTTCTACCTTTTGAAGGTCCTTTGGATGTTTGAAGGATCATTGCTTGATCTCGGGAGTAAGCTGATTTCTTTGGACGATCATTTTATATCATTGTTGAAGAGCAAGCTGCTTTATTCGGATGACCATTTTGATTGCCCAATGTTGAAAATGTGGGTATTTTTGAGTGCACACTATAACAAGTGGGTCCTTTATGTATATGCCATGTAATTAGTGGTCTTTGTGTGCCACGTGGTTAGTGGTCTTTGTGTGGCACGTGATTATGTGGTCTTTGTGTGCCACGTGATTAGTTGTCTTTGTATGACACGTGGTTACGTGGTCTTTGATGCCACATGATTAGTGGTCTTTGGGTGCCACATAATTACGTTGTCTTTGTGTGCCACAAGGTTAGTGGTCTTTGTGTGCCACGTGCTTACGTGGTCTTTAATGCCACATGATTAGTGGTCTTTGTTGGGTGAAGTTCAATGGCTTCTTTGGACAATGATCACTTGGATTGATTCTTTCTTTGATGATCATTGCTTGAGTAGACCGATGATCACATGGATCGGTTTTCTAGCTCCTTTGGAAATTATATAGCCTTAGGTCTCTTTGAGACTATGTCACTTTTGGGACTCCTTGATGCTATTTTGTTTTTGACCTTCTTGAGGTCATGTTGTTATCTGCATCAAGTAGCACATACACTTGCCAAATTTTGGTTAAATAAGAACCATATAATAGTTTATATATAAATAATAAGTTACCAATGGCCTAGTTGGGCATTTTTCTTACTTTCTTGTAATCCTAGAGTTTTCCTCTTTTGTAAATCATCTAGTAGTACATACATTTTTTCATGAAATCTTACTAGGTGTAAATTTTATAGATGAATATAAAAAAAGATAGAAATAAATGTGTTACCTTAGATGACGGCTTTATTTTGCCACACACCTTGATTTTTCATTGCTAGGATCTTCTTGACGAGCTTTTCTCTATTAAGATTTTTAAGCTTAACATGATACTTCATGCTTAAGGCCTAGATCGCTTTTGCTTTAATTTTTTGAAGGCGTAGAAACTAGGCCACGTTGTTGTCCCCATTCAAACATGAAAAGTGAAATTATAATTTGTTAATGTCTAGAAGAATGGTCTATTGAGGTTGGAACTTTTGTGTGCTTTAATTGTACACTTAAGTCACTTCAATAGTGCTAGCTGCATTTTGTTGGGAATGACAATATACAAATATGCAATTGCATGCTATACAGTTATGGATGTCATTTGACGAAGTGCATTCTAAAAGTATAATATGATTTGTGAAGACTAAAGCTATTGGCTACATGCTTCTTTAAAGTGTCGAAGTTAAAGCTAATATGTTGATTATTTTGGATTCTCAAGTTTCCAACATATATGAAAAATGATTTTAAGATAAAAAGAAGTGTTTGATTTTGTGATATCATGTGCAATAAGTTGGTAAGATATGAACTAGAGAAATGGTTATGAATATTTTTAAAAAATGGTGTTTCAAATCTTTTATTCTAGTCCTCAAGCTTCTCTATTCCGACCTTACTAAATCATATATGTAATTAACTTTCAAAATAAAAATCTGTTGTAGACATTTAAAGGATAAAAAGGGTTGAATCGTCAAATAATGCAATTCATCACGTTCTACTATAATATTATGGTAAAACCATAATGATATTTGATTCCACTTTTTAGTGCTTCAACTGGGCATATTTTAAAAAGAATTTGACTTCACCTTTCTTACAATCTTAGTAATTATACAGCTAGACTAAAGGAAAGTATAGGATTTCCTTGGATTTTTTTTTTTCATTTTTTGCCTCACATTTAGTTGGTAACTTATACAATGCCTTAAATTTAAGATATATACGTTACACACATCACAATCAAGTTTTGGAGATTAAGTTAGCAAGAGAGAGAGTGAGTAAGGTTTAATTACCTGTCACCTTGGAGACTTTTTTAGAAATTGAATATCCGAGCCCACCTTTGCAAGGATGTTAGAACATGCATGCTTGGCTTGGAACCACTTTGTGCACATTACAAGTGACTTGGATGTGTGTGTGAGACTTTTGGTATCCTTTTAGGTTGACTCCTTTTCAATGAGCTCTTCTTTGTTGGGTTGATATTGGCTTCAAAGTTACTAGGGCTTGATTCACCATTTGTGATGTCAAAGGAATTTTCACAATCTTTGGTTGTATTCACCTTTTCCTCTTAAGAGTTTTTGATCTCTTTCTTGGCTGTTTCTTTTTGACAAGTTCTCATTCTAAAGCTTATGAACTTAAGAATATAGGTATAGTAAATAGTCTATTACTTTTACTGTGCAAAATGTTAGACTTGGAGCAACATTGTCAAGTAAGAAATTCACAAATATTATAAACAGCAGATGTATAAAATTTGTTGTGGCTTAGGGATGGTATATGTTGATGCGTCTATGACATTGTCTTTAGCATAGTATCCCTTAGTGTGTTTACCTAAGACAAATATATATGTGCATAAATAAAATGTAATTTATTTCGTACTAAGCATTAAAATTATGGCTCAATCTCAGTGTGGTGAGATTTGTGTATAAATGGAACAATTTTCGTGCTCTATTTCCAAAGTCAAAGCAACATGTATATATACATGGAAAATTTTGAACAATAAACTTTGTTTGTTCTATGGTAGAACATTTCAAGATATTGATTCTAAATATCTTTATATAGATTGGCATAAAATTTATGATTTTTTCAATCACAAACTTGCATTTCTTTTTTATGTGATATGGATAATCAAATCTTCTGACCCAAAAATAACATTTAACACATTTGACTGAAGGCCCCAAGGAGCATTCATAGGAGGATCCTTAACGCCCATTAGGAAATTCACTACCTTTCTTTAGGCAGAATTTTCTTTGAAAACCTTAGATTTAATTTCAAAATTCTAAAAATGCAACCAAAGAACTTCTGGTTTTAATGCCTAAACCAGGGATTTATAAATTTGGAAAGGCAGTAAGATTTGATTCCACCTCTTTAATGTCCAAAATTATGAGATAAATTTTGGTTACATTTTTCTTTAATTCTCAAAACTAATATCTTTAAATTTGGCAGAAAAACAAAGGTTGGGAGTTTTTACCTTAAATAGTTCTTAACAACAATGTTTAAATGTTGGAATATCATAAATTCATAATCTTGACCGATAAACATAACGTGGGCATTATATCATATGGTGCATGAGCATATAGGCATTATAGAAACTTATTCACCATGTAAAGAAGATATTTGAGAAATCTTAGTTTGAAACTGAAGCAATATCTCCCTTTTTTTTTTCTTATCTTAGCAAGATGCACTAGGAAAGAAAAGTGGTGATATGAAAAGTCATAATGCGTGCATATCAACTACAATGTTATGCTATGATTATATTAGGAAATGTTATAAGACATTTTTGATGGCCATAAATTGGATATCAAGGCCATATAATCTGGCTCTAATAGGAATGTAATAGAGGAAACGGTGAGTCTCCCCATTGACTAATCCTTTTTATTTACCATATATATTATATACCTATGTAGGTTGTAACTATTAAAGCCTCACAGTTGGACAAATATTTACATCCCCTTTTGAACAAGCACATCTCTAGTACATGAGATATCACCAAACATTCTCCACTTTTCTAACTAAAGATATGCTTCAATATTTAGTTTATGAATAGCCTTATATATTAGTTTAGCAAAGTAATATTGTTTGAGTGAATTAATGAGGGGCGTGAATCATGGATAACAGATGGATATAGGATCCATTACGGTCCAAACATCACAATATATGCATTATGGAGGAACTTAAGATAATCAAGAAGTAAAGAAAATTTGGGTACTTACTTTCCAATACTGCTTCCTCCATTTGCTTCGTTCATGGCCCTGCTCCTTGGCGAGAGGTAGCCTCTTCGCTCTTCCCTCATTATTGTACGCCCACTTTGGAACTTTTGACCATGACATCTTCATCGAAATTCAACTCCACAGAGTCTATCTGATTCATGGTTATGCAATTTTTGTTGTTACTTTGGATGAGCGTAGTAATTCAGTATTTTATAACTTTGGATTGAACTAAGTAACCCTTTGTCATAGGAAGAAGTTAATGACTAATCTTTTCCCAAAGACGGTGCCAAACTGATGATGGTAGAATCATTAGTTGGGTCACTTGTCCAATCCAGAGTTCTTGATGATCTTGTAGGACCTGCAAAATAAAGGAGGGACTGATTGAAGAGACCACCAGGTTATGCCCGATGGGGGAACCTCAAATGCTCAAGTTAGTATTAGCCCATATCTTTCGTATGTAGATAGCATTTTGTCATAGTTTTTTTGAAGTACCTTAGCAAATGGATAGATGGTCCCTTTTATAGGTGACTTAGGTAGCTGTTAGACATAAATGAGGGTAATTATTTCCCTAATCGTAATGTTCTTTGTCTTGATCAATGGCGTCTCCAGGATATATTTTTAGGGGGGTCAGTAAGAAGATGCATTTTGGGTAAAAAGTTAATCTTGTAGTCTGCGTGATTTCTTTATTATAGAGTGTTATATTTACAAAATTTTTATAACACTTCTCTAACAATTTTAGGTGATAAGTTGTTATTAGTACGTTCTAATTTATACTCACTACTGAAACTACTTTTCTCCCATCAGTAACAACCAGTAACAATTTGTTACTTAAAATTTGTTGTGAAAGTATTATTAATATAGTGTTTCTCATATAAGATAAACTATAAGTTTAATGCATATTGTTTACTAATACGATTTTTTTATAATATTTTATTAATATGATGAGGATACTAATTATTGTTGCTAAGATTAAATCTTAGCAACAATGCAATAAACTATGTGAATTATTGTTGTTAAGTAAACTCCAAGTGAGATCTAAATACAATAAAATTTTATGTATTAGTTTATTTCAAATTTTTTAAGATCTAAATGATTTTTTTTTTTAATTTAAGAAAATAAATTTATACTTTTGCTATTAGGCTTACTGTTCCCCCATATTTTAGGTAAAATTGGTATGATATTGAGTTTTTTAATCAAGTTCATTTGAATGAGGCTTTAAAAAAATTTAGGTCTAGGGGGTTCAAAATTTTATTTTAGGAGGGTCAAAAAATAAATTAAAAAATTATATATAAATTTTTTTTCTTTTGGCCAGCTCAGGGGGTTTCATTTGAACCCCTTGAACTGTTCCTAGAGCTGCCCATGGTCTTGATGGAAGAGTTTAAGACCTTTGATGGTCGTTATTAAATGTGTTGAGCAGTTACTTATCTTTCTTTGATGACCCACTAATGATGTAATGGTCGTCCATTAAGACGGACGGCCTTAATGATTTTTCTAGACTCATCAAGAACTATCTTTGAATCTATAGTTTGGAAGATTTTCTTTGTTTTTGTTCTTGTTTTCTTTTTCTTTTCTGTTTCATTTTCGTAGTACTTCGATAACAAGTTAAATTTGCGTAGAAATTACTATGCGTATAAAATGGCAAGCCTAAAAGTTGGAAAAGCAACTGATTCAGCTGAAACTTTAATTTTCGCTGCATTTAGTTATTTGGTGATTTGTTTGTGTTAGGACATATGTGGTTCACTTGTTAAGAACATATGTCATACTTTTATGTAATTGGTGAATCCTTTGACAAAATGCATTTTACTTGTATTTGGGTAGATCTAGGATGTTCTTAATACTTCAAGAAACCTTGTATTAAGATCAAGTGTTAAAGCCATGCAAGACTGTCCAAGAAACAAGCTGAGAAGTGCCTGTCATTAAAGCTCGACAGTTGTATCTATTGAGCTTTAAAAAGCTATTTCAGCCCTGTAGCTCGACAGCATCTTGTCACCTCTAGCTGCCGAGGTTTAAGAAAAATAGACTTTCATATCTGTTTTGATTCCAATTCATGGATATGTCTTTGGGCCTTCTTTTCTCATAACCCTAGACATATAAAAGGATTATTTTAAGGGCCATCAAAAGAGACACAACTTGTACAAGCATTGAGAAAAGTTTGTTTAAGTAATTTGTGACTAGAGACAAAGGTTGCCCTAGTTCATTCCTTTGTGAAGAAGCTACTGTGTCTTTGCACCATAGGGTTTTGTAAGCAAGTATCTTCTTGTTTTTCATTGTGAGGATGAACTGAAGAACTTTGTAGCCAACATCTTTCTCAAGTTGGTGATTGAAGTTGCGTACTGGGAACCGTGCAATTGGTTAGTCACATACTGGGAGCCGTGCATTGAAAAGGAGAGATTGTCACCATGGAACAAGTCCAATTGGGTATTGGGGTAAGGGTTCAACTGTAGGTTGGTATATGGTATTAATTCCTTGTAACCGCTTGTTGTGATAATAGTGGATTCTCGGGAGTGGTGACCTTAAAATCACCTGGTGGGGTTTTTGCCTTGGAGGTTTTTCCCATTCATAAACAAATCACCGTGTCAATTTATTTTCCGCTGCACTTTTAGATTATTGGTGATTCGTTTGTGCTACCACGCATTTGCATGTTAAATTGATTAATTAATTAAACTTCGCTAATTAATCAAATTAATCCATCACAAGGGGTCAATACATTTTTGGCCTATCAAGTGTATCAGAGCAGGCACACTTTGATTAGTGTTTAATCTTTGTGTGTGATCCATTGACCCCTGTTGTCATGGTTGTCACCAATTTGAAGAGATCTATGTTTTCAAATACATCTTGTTTTTCTAATCTCTATCTGTTTGAGCATTTCAGAAAATACAAGTCTAAAAGTTATTTGAATTCTCTTATGATAATCATTGGAAAAGATCTCTGTGTGACAAAAAAAAAACTAGACTGTTTGAGAATGAAAATGTTTACAGGAGTTCAGCTGAGAAGAGTAAAAATCAAAGGCTTAGCTCATAAGAGGCAGATGCGAGAAAACACCATTCCCACTGATCTGTCATCTAAGCATGAAGTGTGCTTTATGATGAAGTTCGCATTTAAAGTTATAGACACCTGCTTGTGGTACCTTGATAGCGGTTGCTCAAGACACATGACTGGAGACTGATCCCTCTTCAAGGTTTTTGAGTCTAAGAAGGGTGGAAATGTCACTTTTGGTGATGGGAGAAAATCATAGATTCAAGGGAAGGGAATTATCTCTCTACCTAGACTGTTGAACATTGCAAATGTTCTGTATGTAGAAGGTCTAAGGGTGAACCTTTTGAGTATAAGTCAGATATGTGATCAAGACTTCATGGTACTATTCTTCAAGAGAAAGTGTCTTGTCATGGATGAGTCTAGAAAGAAACTTATAAGTGGCATTCGCACTTTAAACAACTGCTATAGATTGATTCCTGATGCTGATATTATGTGCAACAGCATTCGTTTGCCAAATGAAGATCTATGGCATCAACGGATGGAATATGCTAGTTACAAACATCTCTCCATTGTATCTAAGCATGAATCAGTTTTGGGAATACCGAAGCTTAGTAGAATAAGAAATGTGGTGTATAAACCATGTCAGTTTGGGAAACAGACAAAAGCTAAGCATCTCGGCACCCAAACATCAGCTACATCAAGACCGTTGGAGCTTTTACATCTGGATCTTATGGGTCCAACTAGAGCCGAGTCTCTTGGTGGTAAGAGATACATCATGGTTGTAGTAGACGACTTCACTAGGTACACTTGGGTCATCCTCCTACGATCCAAGTCTGATGCTCCTGAGCACATTAAAGCTTTGTGCACAAGACTGCAGAATGAAAAGAACCTGAAAATTGATCAAATTCGAAGTGACCATGGTAAATAATTTGAGAACTTATATATGGAGTCCTTTTGCACAAGATCAGGTATATCTGAAGAATTCTCTGCTCTTATTACTCCTCAGCAGAATGGTGTTGTAGAAAGAAAGAATAGAGTTATTCAGGAGATGGCCAGAGTCATGTTGCACAATAAGGATGTGGCTAGAAACTTGTGGGAAGAAGCCGTTAACACTGCATGTCATATAGTTAATGGGGTGTATTTCAGACCCGGCACCAAGAAGACACCATATGAGTTATGGAAAGGAAGGAAGCCAAATGTGAAGTATTTCATAATATTTGGAAGTACTTGCTTCATCCTTAAGGATAAAGAGAATGTGGGAAATTTTGACTACAGAAGTGATGAAGGAATATTTCTGGGATACTCCTCTACAAGTAAAGCTTATCGAGAATACAACAAAAGAACCATGAAGGTAATAGAGACAGTAAATGTTGTTATTGATGAGTCAGCAGATTCCAGTACTGAGAAAAGACTTGAGGAACTTCCCAAAGAAATTCTTCCTCTTGAGTCAAAGGAAGTTCAAGAAATCATTGAACAAGATCCAATATCTCCAAGTACTCTATGTATTCCCAGTGTCATGGAAGAGTCTGCAAATATACCCACTTCACCAGATTCTACCATGAAGAGAAAGGTCCTTCCTCCAAGATTAAGTTAAACCATCCTCTAGAAGATATTGTGGGAAACATGAATGAACTCACATTAAGGAAACAAACAGTTGATAAATTTGTTGCTAACTTTGTGTCTTATTCTTGTTATTTGTCATAGGTTGAACCCACGAAAGTTGAGGAAGCTCTTCAAGATGAAAGTTGGGTTAAAGCAATGCATGATGAATTGCTTCAGTTTTAGAGGAATGATGTCTGGACTTTAGTACCCAGACCGGTGGGTGAGCACATCATCAGCACAAAGTGGATATTTCGCAATAAGACTGATAAGGAGGGTAATATGATTCGCAACAAGGCTCGGGTTGTAGCTCAAGGATACTCACAAATGGAAGGAGTAGACTATGATGAAACATTTTCCCTAGTTTCTCGTATGGAGTCCATAAGAATTCTCCTTGCCTTAGCCTGCCAGTTAAAATTCAAGCTTTATCAAATGGACGTAAAGACTACTTTCTTGAATGGCCTACTTAAAGAAGATGTCTATATGGCTCAACCAAAAGGTTTCATTTATCCACACTTTCCGGATCATGTGTTATATCTCAAAAAGGCACTTTACGGGCTGAACCAAGCACCTAGAGCTTGGTATGATCGACTCACACAATACTTGGTGTCACATGGGTTCATAAAGGGAAAAGCTGATCACACTCTCTACAAGCTGATTGTTGCTCAAGTCTACGTTGATGACATCATTTCCTTGGATTGCAGATTCGTTAACAAGATTTAGGTATATTTCTATCTCAATCTAAATATGCTAAGAATCTTGTGAAAAATTTTGGTTTAGGATCTTCTAGTTCTGTTAGAACCCCTATGAGCCTAAATGTTAAACTCACTGTTGACTTGTTAGGTAAAAGTGTTGATTTATCTCTATATAGAAGCATGATAGGTAGTCTTCTTTACCTTACTGCTAGCAAACCTGACATTAGTTATAATGTTGGAGTATGTGCTCGATATCAGGCTTATCCCAAAGAGTCTCATATGACTGCTTTAAAAAAAATCATAAAGTATGTTAAAACCACCGCTGATTTTGGTGTGTGGTACAGCAAAGACACTAATGATGTCTTAGCTGGGTACTCTGACGCCGATTGGGCAGGGAATGCTGATGATAGAAAGAGTACATTGGGGGACTGTTTTTATGTGAGTAACAATCTTGTCTCATGGATGAGCAAAAAGCAGAACTCTATCTCTTTACACACTGCTGAAGCTGAGTACATTGCTGTTGGTAGCAGTTGCACCCAACTCTTCTGGATGCAAAAACTCCTCCATGATTATGGTATTTGTCAATAACATCTCATCATCTATTGTGACAATACCAATGCCATCAAAAGGTTGACCTATTCACATAGAGATTCGACACCACTTCATTAAGGAGCTTGTCGAAGATGGTACTCTTACTCTTGAGTTTATTCACACTGATGATCAAAAGGCTGACCTATTCACCAAGCCTCTGGACAACAAACGTTTTGAATTCCTTCGTCAAAACATTGGTGTTATCTCCATAGATTGATCTTCTTCTCTCCTTTCCCTTTCTCATGCATTTACATCTAGTTTTATGCATTGTCTTGCTTTGTTTTATATGTTTTTGGTTGTTAGATTTTTAGTTTTAGTTATTTTTGTTTTGTTCTAAAAATAAAATAAAAAATTGAAAAATTCAGAGAAATACAAAAATAGTGTGTGTATGTGTACATTGGTTCTTGTGAACCTTGAAATGGCCATTAAAACAGAGTTTTCTAAACTTTGTATCTTTTGTAGCTTAGATGAGCAGCTTTATACACAACTAAGCAAGTGAGCTTTATGAGTCTTTGTTTGTGATGAGTAAGGTTAAGTGATCTCTTATACTTAACACTCGTATCACTATTTTTGATGGGAAGGATTAGAAAATCCTAAGAGAAAGGCATAAATAACCATCTCACCACTATTACCCGCCAATCATGAAATGATATCTGTATGCTTCGACATAACAAAAGTGCAATGTCAATGACATATGTATGCTTCAGTATAGCAAAAGTACAATGTCAATGACATCTGTATGCTTCAGCATAGCAAAAGTGTAATGTCAAAAGGCCTAACATACCTAGGTATTTCTTTTCTCTCTTTGTATACCCATGCATGGTTTGCTTAATAAAAGGAAAATATGCAAAGAAAATAAAAGCAAAAAGAACAAAATGCTTTAAAATATGATTGGAAGTGTGTTTTCTAGGAGATGTGGGAGTTATAGGATGTACCTCAAAGGTGATAGTCCCCATCAAATAGTTATAATGGTGTGTGAGTTAAAGTGATTTTTTTATATCTCAAATCGTCATATCACCGAGACACTTGTGCAATCTTGTTATGTTTTTCACACACAACATGCAATATTCTTTGCTACTCTTGATACATGTGCAGGTACAATGTGATTTAGCCATCACATGGTTTACATGTGTTGATGTATACTCACTAAACTATCTTAACTTATTTTTGAAATATAAAATTGGTTAGACTTGTTTAGTGTGTGTGTGAGTGTGTGGGTGTTTTTTTTTGGGAGCTGTATTCTTATCTCTTTGTTGATTGAGAGATGATTTTGAGAGGTTAAAACGTTGGTTGGATCATTGGCTGAGTTGCATGTTTGATTGCATTCATATCTGTGTTTTTCTCCTCCTTTGAATTTTTTTTTTGAGCCTTTTCAATACCTTCTCAATGCCTTTCGATACCTGGGTTATCTGTCGAGCTCATCTGTTGTAAAGCCTCCTAGTGGATCGATCGAGAAACCTCCTGGCTTCTCGATAGCTTCTCGACACCTAGTGGATCGATCGAGAAACTTCCTAGCCTTTCAATACCTTCTCAACAGATGTTGGATCGATCAAGCTTCTTTTGTGTGTCTAATGTTTTGTTCCTCGACACCTCCTCAATAGCTACATCTGTCGACCCCTGTGTTCTCGACACCTACCTCAACACCTATCTCGATACCTCTCGACACCTCTATCTGTCGAGATTTACTAAGGTTCTATATATAGGTTCTCACGCGATCTAGACTTCATTTTCTCGATCTCTCTCGATTTGTCCGCACCTGTTTCTCTTCCAAACACTTTCTTCTCTCTCAAAACCTTTAACCCACACGATTTTCGGCCTTTCTTGCTTCAAATCACTTAGTATGATCTTTATTTCTCTCTTTCCTCATGATCTTTTCATGCATTCATACCTAGGTTTTGAGTCTTTGAAATTTTTTGGGGTTTTCAAAATTTGTTTAGTTTTTGAAAAATTTTTAATGGGTTTTTGTCTAAATGAGTTTCAAAGCTCGTGTATTGCACACATAAGCATAATAACTGTATTATCATGCATTTAGATGTGTTCAATTTGATTGTGTGCTAGTAGGATTGGATTGGGCTGAGCCAATGATGTCTTTTATGTTGCATGTCACATGTTCACGCATTTTTCTTGCATACGTTCTTTCCTTTCAATATACTTGTTATATTTGAACTATGTTGGAACTTTTCTGAGTGTTTATTTCTTCCCCATCTCTCTCTAGTTTGTGTTATTGCATCAATGGCACCAAAACATAAGTCTGTTCCGTCCTAGAAACCTTTTCGTTCTAGGGACTCTTCGTCCTCTAATCCTACTCCTTCTTTTGGTTGGTTCCATGATGAGAAAGCCCAAAAGGACTTCTCGAAGAATTTTTCCAAACAAGGTGTTCATTTGAAACGCCAAGTTGTTTTGTCGAATTTCATCAACATTGACCTTCCTAATGTCATTCATAAACGGGAATGGGAGTCACTGTGTGATGTCCTGGTCACATGTCCTTCCATGCTAATTCAGGAGTTCTACTCCAACATGCATGGAACTGATACTTTAGTACCTCTCTTTCATACTCGCGTTTGAGGTACGCTCATAGTAATCACACCGGAGTTAGTATCTAATGTGCTTCGTGTTCTGAGGGTGGCGCATCCTGATTATCCCGATTGTGAGCGTCTATGGACTGTGTCCAAAGACGAGATGATCTCTACCTTCTGTGAGCGTCCAGCTGATTGGGGTGAGCGCCAATTTACACCATGTCGGCCTTTTGCTAAAGGTCCTAGATTCTTGAACATGGTGATGACTTTTTGTTCTGTATCATCTCTCTCACTATAACTCTATCACTGAGTCTCATTCTCGTTTTCTGTTATCTCTTCTTGAGGATCTTTCTATAGATTTTCCTTCACTTCATCCTTTCTATCATAGATGTGTATAGAGATACGGTGACCCGTGATAAGCTCATCTTTTCTTTTGTTATCATGCAGATTTTACGTCATTTTTCTGTTCCTTTTCCCTCTTTCGACCACTTTTCCATTATATGTGCCATTGACTACGCTACCATTAAACAGAGCGAGGCGTAGTTTCATTCGAGGCGGTCTGGTTTAGCAACTCCTCCTTCTACCTCCACTCCTTCTACCTTCGCTCCCTCTTCTTCAGTAGGTGGTATGACTTTGGATTTGATTATGGTGCAGTTTCAGCGCATGGATGCTCACCTTGTTACACTTTCTACAGAGTTGTATCAGGTGAACACCAGTGTTGGCTGTATTACTAGACAGCAAGCTCGCCTTGGTGGTTTGTGGAGTCTCCCTCTCCTCCTCCCGAGGCATCTGATGATGATGGTTCTGGCGATGATGATGATGATGATGAAGATGGAGATGCTAGCTCTTCCAGTTCTGACGAGATGTCTACTTGACACTCTTACCCTTTGTCATTCATGGCAAAAAGGGGGAGTAGTTTTGGATATGAGAGTAGCCATTCTTAGGGGGAGAGTTAGTACATAGGAGATTACTGTTAGGGGGAGAGTTTGTTTTTTTTTTTTTTTGGAGGGATGTAGTGAGGATTTCATGTATCTTTTCTTTTCTTTCTTGTTAAAGATACATTGTTCTTGTACCTAGGTCTTGTGACATTTTTTACATACATGAGGCTTATCTTAGATATATATGTGATGATGTATGTGTTTCACCTATCCTTACATGTGTTGTTTCTTTTCTTTCTTTATACACATGTTTCTTTATTTTGTGTGCAATCTATTATTTTTGCTTCGCATAAAGATGCCTTGATGTGTTTTGTTTAAAGTGTTTCAGAAATACAAGTTGTCAAAATCTACTTGTGATGAACTCTCTTCTTGCAAAGTTTTTCAAGAGTTTATGTTAGGATAGATTTTATTGTATTTAACAAGTGAGTATGAGTTGAGTGCTTTATGGCTTTTCTTATCTGTTCATACGTTTGTCATGGTTTTGTCACAGATTGCCAAAGGGGGAGATTGTTAGAACATATGTGGTTCACTTGTTAAGAACATATGTCATACTTTTATGTAATTGGCGAATCTTTTGACAAAGTGCACTTACTTGCATTTGAGTAGATCTAGGATGTTCTTAATACTTCAGGAAACCTTGTTTCAAGATCAAGTGTTAAAGCCACGCAAGACTGTCCAAGAAACAAGCTGAGAAGTGCCTGTCATTAAAGCTCGACAACTATCTCGACAGCTGCATCTATCGAGCTTTAAGAAGCTGTTTCAGTCTCGTGGCTCAACAACTGCTCGACAGCATCTCGACACCTCTAGCTATCAAGGTTTAAAAAAATAAACTTTCAGATCTGTTTTGATTCCAATTCGTGGATATGGCTTTGGGCCTTCTTTTCTTATAACCCTAGACATATAAAGGGATTATTTTAAGGGCCGTCAAAGGAGACACAAGTTGTACAAGCATTAAGAAAAGTCTGTTCAAGCAATTTGTGACTAGAGACAAAGTTTGCCCTAGATCATCTCTTTGTGAAGAAGCTGCTGTGTCTTTCCACCATAGGATTTTGTAACAAATCATCTTTTTGTTCTTCATTGTAAGGATGAACTGAAGAATTTTGCAGCCAACATCTTTCTCAAGTTTGTGATTGAAGTTGCGTACTGGGATCCGCATAATTGGTTAGCGACCTACAGGGAGCCGTGCATTGAAAATAAGAGATTGTCACTACAGAACAAGTCCAATTGGGTATTGGGGTAAGGGTTCAACTATAGGTTGGTATATGGTACTAGTGTTCCTCTACTTGTAACTGCTTGTTGTGATAATATTGGATTCAGGAGAGTGGTGACCTTAAAATCACCCAGTGTGGTTTTTGCCTTGGAGGTTTTCTCATTTGTAAATAAATCATTGCGTCAATTTATTTTCCGTTGCACTTTTAGTTTATTGGTGAGTTGTTTATGCTGCCACGCGTTTGCATGTTAAATTGATTAATTAATTAAATTTGACTAATTAATCAAATCAATCCATCACAAGGAGTCAATATGTTTTTGGCCTATCAGTTTGTGCTACCACATCACATGTTAAGTTGACTTAATTTACTCGGCTAATTAATTAGTTAATTTACCTAAAGGGTCAATACATTCTTGGCCTATTAGATTTCAATGACGATTACCTCACTATAAACATTATTACAATCTAAGCCTTACTGTCTGTGGGAAATTCTAGCTTATATTCCCATTGTATTATACACATTATTTTTCTTTCTCTCTCTCGACAAGAAGGATTCAAAGCATTTAAGATCCAAACAATCACACACACACACAACAAGTCTAACCAATTTTGTATTTCAAAAACAAGCCAAGACAATTTAGAGAGCATATATTAACACATCTATCCCTTGTGATGGCTAAATCACATTGTATCTGCACATGTATCAAAAGTAGCAAAACATTTTGCGTGTTGTGTATGAAAATATTGCAAGATTACATAAGTGTCTTACGTTATGACAGTTTGAAATATGAGAAAATCAATTTAACTCATATCCAATCATAACTGCTTGATGGGGACTATCACCTTCGAGGAACATTATATAACTCTCACATCACCTAAAAACACGCTTGCAACCATATTTAAAAGCATTTTGATTCTTTTAGCTTTGAATTTTCTTTGCATATTTTTCTTTGGAGCATATCATGCATGGGCATTTAAGAGAGAGAAGAAATACCCAATTGTGTTAAGTCAACAACATCACAATTTTGCTATGCTGAAGCATACAGATGTCATACATGATTAGTGGGCTTAGTGGTGAGATGGTTATTTATGTCTTTCTCTTTGGGGTATGATTTCTCTTCTCTTAATATTGCTTCTTCTAGTAGAACTATTTTTATCTCACCTGCTAATGATGTTAATTCTGAGAACAATGAACTTAAATTTGAAATAACTAGTGAGAACTTAGACAAGGGTAGTTCCATTCTAGGAGCACGCCTAAGATAGAAAAGAAAGAGACTAGAAACCCTAAGACTAAGAAGGTTAACAACACAAACTCTCAATTGAAGAAGCAGCATCTCTGTCATCACTTTTGAACTTCAGGGCATACTCGTCCAAATTGCTACAAATGGTTAGCCATTTAACAAAGCAACAATATGATCTCATCTGGAAACCAGAATTAGTTTCCATCATTTTTTGCCCTTTTTGAAGATCTTCTAAAGGCCCTCATATTCCTTTCGAACTTGAACAGTTTCAATTCTTCCCCCTGACCTTTGATTCAAAGGTCTGCACAAAGAAACGGTTCTTCCAAGGTGTGGAAGGAAAAATGATCAAAGTGATTTAGTCACTTTCTCTCTCTATCTTTCGCTCTCTCTTTTTTTATTTATGCATTACTTGTGTGTTTTGCTTTCTTTTTTTTTTTTTTTTTTTAGCCGATCTAGTTTTAGGATATGCGTTGTTTAACACGTTTTTGTTTGTTTTTCTTCAGTTTGCTTTTTTTTTTTCCCATAAAAAAAATTAAAAAATCAAGTAAAATATAAAAAATAGTGTGTGTTGTGTACATTAGTACTTGTGTACCTTGGATGGTCATTGAAACAAAGTTTTCTAAACTTTGTATCTTTTGTAACTTAGATGAGCATTTCAATGCACAACTAAGCAAGTGAGCATTGTGGCTCATGATTGTGATGAGTATGATTAAGTAATCTCTTATACTTAACACTTATATCACTCTTTTTGATTGGAAGGACTAGAAAATCCTAAGAGAAAAGCATAAATAATCATCTCAACACTAAAGTCCATCAATCATGTAAGAACATCTGTATTCTACGGCATAGCAAAATTGTGATGTTTTTTGGCGTAACATAATTGGGTATTTCTTCTCTCTCTTATATGTCCATGCATGATATGCTCAAAAGAAAAAAAATATACAAAGAAAATCAAAAGCAAAAAAGAATCAAAATGTTTTTAAATTTGGTTGCAAGCGTGTTTCATGGAGATGTGAGAGTTATAGGATGTACCTCGAAAGTGATAGTCCCTATCAAGTAGTTATAATTGTGTGTGAGTGAAATTAATTTTCTCATACCTCAAATTGTCATAACATGAGACACTTATGTAATCTTACGATGTTTTCACACACAACATGCAAAATTCTTTGCTAATTTTGATACATGTGCAGGTAGAATGTGATTTGGCCATCACAAGGAGTACATGTGTTAATGTATGCTCAATAAATTGTCTTGACTTTTTTTTTTTAAATATAAAATTGGTTAGACTTGTTTAGTGTGTGTGTGTGTGTGTAAACGGATCTTAAATGCTTTACATTTTTCTTGTTGAGAGGTGTTTTTGCAAGCTTAAAATGTTGATTGGATCTTTGGTTAAGTAGCTTGCTTGATTGCATTCATTTTTGTGTTTTTATCCTCTTTGAAAAATCTATTTTTATTAAGCTTGACAACTTCTCGACAGATAACTATCTATCAAGACACTTAAACCTTTTTTTTTTCTTGACAGATCTTAACGCATCTTCGATCCATCAATGCTTTCTGAAATTTGTCTCGATAACTTCTCAACAGATTCTTGATCCATCGAGAAAGTTTCTGGTTGGCCGATAGATTCGCGATACCTTTTTGATCCATCGAGGTATTTTGTCATCGATAGATTCTCGACAACACCTCGACATATTTATTTGTCGAGAATTAGTGCTCGATAGAATCTTAATAGGTCCTAGATCCATCGAGACACGTTTTCCTTATATAGATCCAATGCAAAATTAGATTCATTTTTTCTTCAAGTTCTCTCAATAGAAACACTTCTTTTCTCTCCCAAACACTCTTCCCTCAACTGTTTCATCTTCCCCACTTGGTTTTCGGCCTAATCCTTGCCTTTTCCCTCTGGTAAGCTTCTCTAGTCTCTCATTCTTCATGCATTTCATGCATTTAGACCTAGGTTTTGGGTTTTTGTGAATTTTTTTGGGGTTTTTGAAAATTGATGAGTTTTCGTAAAATTTTTGGGTTGGGTTTTGCTTATATGATGTTATATGCTCATGCATTGCATTACAACAGAACTGAAAATCTGTTTTCTTTAAATCTTAACAGATAGAGGTGTCAAGGATCTGTCGAGAAGCTATTGAGGCTCGGGCTGAAACAACTTCTTAGAGCTCAATAGATGCATGTGTTGAGACAAGTGTCGAGCTTTAGTAACTTGCACTTTCCAGCTTATTTCTTGGACAGACTTGATGACGTCAACACTTAATCTTGAAACACTATTTCTTGAAGTGTTAAACACATCCTAACTCTACCCAATTACAAGTAAAGTGTGTTTTGTCTAGGGATAAGCCAATTACATAAAATAACGACATATGTCAACAACTTGAACTACATATGTCCTAACAATCTCCCCCTTTGGAAATCCGTGACAAAACCACAACAAACAAATGAAGATATGAGAGAAGTCATAAAACACTTTAACTCATATTCACTTGTTACATACAATAAAATCTATCCTAACACAAACTCTTGAAAAACTTTGCAAGAAGAGAGTTTATGGCAAGTAGACTTTGACAACCTATATTTTTGAAACACTTATAAACAAAACACATCAAGGCATCTTTGTGTGAAGCAGAAATAATAGATTGCATACAAGTAAAAGAAACATGTGTATAAAGACAGAAAAGAAACAACACATAGAAAGATAGGTAAAAGAAACATACATCAACATATATATTAAGAAATAAATACAATGTATGTCAATGCATGATCAATGTATCTCTAAAAAGATAGAAAAGAAAAGAATACATATGATTCTCACTACATCCCTCATATCAACACTCCCCCTATCAATAAATGTCCTATACTAGCTCTCCCCCCAAGTATGACTACTCTCATACACCAAAACTACTTTCCCTTTTTGTCACGAGTTACAAAGGGTAGAGTGTCAAGTAGACATCTCATCAGAAGAGCTCACATCTCCATCATCATCATCCGAAGCATCATCATCATCACCGTCATCATCAGCCTCAGTCTCAGAAGAAACATGAGGTGGCGGAGGAGAAGCCTCTGGAGCAAAGCCGCCCAAGGCCGCCTGTCGCCTGGCGATGCGACCAACACGAACGTTCACCTAATACAACTCCATGAAGAGTGTATCGAGGCGAGCATCCATGCGCTGAAGCTACGCCATGATGTCTCCTAGAGATACGTCGCTCGAAGAAGAAGGAGCAGATGTCGCTCTAGTAGATCTGGATGTAGTCGGATGGGAGGAAGGAGTAGCAGTATCTGACTGTCTCGATCTGAATTGTGCCTCACTACGTTTTACGGTAGCGGCGTCTATGGTAGACATGACATGAAATGGATCAGACGAAAGGAAAGGGATGGAAAAATGGCAAAGTATCCTCTTGATAGCAGAAGGGAAAGTGAGCTTATCACGGGTGGCCGTATCTCTATAGACATCTATGATAGAGAAGATAAAGTGTGAAGGGAAGCCTATAGTGAGATGCTCTAAGAGGGATAACAAAAATTGAGCACGAGGCTCTGGTGTGTACTGATGATCTATAGTAGGTGCAAAACAAAAGTCATCACCATGTTAAGGAAACGAAGACTTTTAGCAAAAAGCCGACATGGTGTGTACTGATGATCTCCCCAAGAGGAAGGACGCTCACAGAATGCCGAGATCATCTCGTCTTTGGACACAGTCCATAGACGCTCACATCCGGGGTAATCAGGATGATCCACCCTTGGAACATGAAGAACCTTGGAGACTAACTCCGGAGTGACAGCAAAGCGCGTACCTCGAACGCTAGAATAGAAGAGAGGTATTGAAGAATCAATCTCGTGGATGTTGGAGTAAAACTCCTGTATCAACACGAGAGGACAGGTGACCAGGACGTCACACAGTGACTCCCAAGCCCGACTGTGAATGACATCGGGTAGGTCAGTGTCGGCAAAGTCTGCCAGGACAATATGGCGTTCCGAATGAACACCTCGTTTAGAGAAGTTCTCCGAGAAGTCCTTATGGGCTTTCTCATCACGGAACCGGATAGACAACGGAATGGAATCTGAAGAAGAAGATCCCTTAGAATACAAAGGGTTCTGGGATGGAATAGACTTACGTTTAGGTGCCATAGACACTACTAACGCAAACATAGAGAGAGGGAGAAGAAGAGAACACACAGAAAAGTCCCAAACAGTTCAATATAGGAAGAAAATATTAAAAAGAAAGAACGTATGCATGGGAAATGCATGAACATGTGACATGCAACATGAAAACATCATGGGCTAAGCCCAATCCAAACCTAACAGCACACAACAAGTTTGCACACATCTAAATGCATGAAAATACAATTAGAATGCTAATGTGATGCAATGCATGTAGTTTTAAAGATCAAATCTATAAAACCAACCCAAAAATTTCATGAAATTCTCAACAATTTTGAAAAACCCCAAAAATTTTCAAAAATCTCAAAACCTAGGGTTTTAAAACATGAAATGCATGAATAATGAGAGAAAAGATGCTTACCAAGTGAGGAAAAACAAGAAAAACACTTGAAGAAGCCTTAGGAAGAGGTTTAGAGAGAGTGAGAAAGGTTTTGGGAGAGAAAACACGAGCTATCGAGTGAGAGACATTGAACGAAATGAGAGAAAATCGCGAGGAAATAATATATAGCCCTTCAGTAATTCTCGACAGATGCAGGTATCGAGAGGTGTCGAGACAGCTATCGAGGTAGGTGTTGAGAAAATGCACGTCGATAGATGCAGCTATCGAGGACATGTGTCGAGGAAGAAGGATCAAGCATTAAGGAATCTCGATCGATCCAGAAGCTGTCGAGAATCTATCAAGCAGACAGAAAGTTTCTCGATCGATCCAGCAGGTGTCGAGAATGTGTCGAGACTGCGTTTAGAAAAAGTCTAAGAAGCTCGACAGACAGTTAGGTGTCGAGAGGTGTTAAGGAGGTGTCGAGATGCCTTTAAAAATAGTTTTTCAAGAGGGGAAAAACACAGACATTAATGCAATCACGCATGCAACTTAACCAAAGATTCAAACAACACATTTAGCTCTTAAAATCATCTCTCATCAAGAATATAAAGCACATGATTCCTAAAACACGCACACATATACTAAACAAGTCTAACCAATTTTATATTTCAAAAATAAGTTAAGACAGTTTAGTGAGCATACATTAACGCATGTAAACCTTGTGATGGCCAAATCACATTGTACCTACAAATGTATCAAGAATAGCAAAGAGTATTGCGTGTTGTGTGTGAAAACATCGCAAGATCGCATAAGTGTCTCAATGTTATGATGATTTGAGATATGAGAAAATCACTTTAACTCACACACAATCATAACTGTTTGATGGGGACTATCACCTTCAAGGCACATCCTATAACTCCCACATCTCCTAGAAAACACGCTTGCAACCATATTTTAAAGCATTTTTAATCTTTTTGCTTTTATTTCTTTGCATATTTTCTTTTATTAAGCATATCATGCATGGGCATACAAGAGAAAGAGAAGAAATAACCAATTATGTTAAGCTTTTGACATTGCACTTTTGCTATGCCGAAGCATACGGATGTCATTGACATTGCACTTTTGCTATGCCGAAACATACAGATGTCATATCATGATTGGCGAGTAACAGTGGTGAGATGGTTATTTATGCCTTTCTCTTAGGATTTTCTAGTCCTACCCGTCAAAAAGAGTGATACGAGTGTTAAGTAGAAGAGATCACTTAACCTTACTCATCACAAACAAAGAGCTACAAAGCTCACTTGCTTAGTTGTGCAGAAAAATGCTCATCTAAGCTATAGGTGATACAAAGTTTAGAAAACTCTGTTTCAATAGCCATTTTAAAGTTCATAAGAACCAATGTACACAAACACACTGTTTTTGCATTTTTCAATTCTTTTATATTTTATTTTATCAGAAAAGCAAAAATAAAACACAAAACTGAAAGCACACAAACAAAAACGAGTTAAAGAAAGCAAAACAATGCATAAAACTAGACTGACTCAAAATAGTAAAGTAACACACAAGTAATGCAAAACAGAAAAATAGGAAGAGAGAAGAAGAAGTGAACAGAATCACTTAGAACCCTTTTCCTTTCACACCTTGGAAGAACCTTTCCTTTTAGTTAACCTTTAAATCGGTGATGAGGGGGAAGAGTTTAAACCGTTCAAGTTTGAAAGGAACATGAGGGCTTTGAGAATGTCTCTGAGTGGAGCAAGAAAAGTCTGAAGCTGATTCTGGTTCCCAGATGCTATCATGCCATTGCTTTGTTGAGTGGCTAGCCACTTGTAGTAATTTGGTCGAGTATGACCGGCAGCACCGCAATGATAACAGAGATGCTACTTCTTCTGTTTGGGCTTTTGAGAGATAATCTTCTTAGTCTTAGGGTTTCTAGTTTCCCTTTTCTCAACTTTAGGGGGTGCTCCTAGGATAGACTTGCCCTTGTCTACGTTCTCACATGCTAATTCAGTTTTAACATTTTTATCCTCAGTTTTAATGTTATTAGCAGGTGGAACAAAAACAGTAGTACTAGCAGAAGGAGTATTAGAGAGAGAGAATACATACCCCAATCCAGTACGATCTGAAGAAGATTTCTGAACACTTAGCATCTCGTCCAGCTTTGCACTTGAGGTCCTTTCCAATTGTGCTCTAACTTGAAACAGCTCCGCTTTAAGTTTCTTGGTCTTCTCAGCCAAGAAATTGTTCTCAAACCTCAGTACCCTAATGGTCTGATTTGCTTCATTAACCTTAGTGGAAAGCTCCTCACGGTCAAGTTCCACATCACTGAGCTTCTTGGTGGCCAGCCCATAGAGCTTCTCATGCTTCTTAGAAAACTTGTGCAGTTTCTCATAGGCGGTATGGATATCATCTTGATCATCCATAGTCTCACACTTGGCATCCACCAATTCCTTTTCTTCATCCACTTCTCCAGTAACCCCATCAGTAGGATTAACAGTGGCAGTGAAGGCACTCAAGATTTCATCATCTTCATTTTCAGAATCATCCTCGGGCTCCGTGTCGCTTAAGCTAATAGCAAGTGCCTTGCTCTTCCCAATACTCTTAAGGTACGTTGGACACTCTTGTTTCATGTGTCCGAAGTCTTGACACCCAAAGCATTTTGGTCCAGCGGGAACAGTGTACTGACCGCCATCCTTGACATCCTTCTTCCCTTTATCCAAATTCTTAAATTGAGAAGAACTGGATTGCCTACGGTCTTTGTTAAAACCTTTTCCACTGGCATTCTTCATGAATTTCTTGAATTGCCTTGTAATATAGGACTTCATCTTAGAATCTTCATCCTTTGAAGAATCATCTGTATCACTGCTCTTGGCTTTTAGTGCCATGCTCTTGCCCTTGCTTAACTTGCCTATCCTAGTTAGCCCTAACTCGTAGGTTTGCAAGTTTCCAACCAACTCAGTCAGAGAAATTCTGTCAATATCTTTCGATTCCTCTATTGCCGTGATCTTAGCATGGAATCTCTCGGGCAGCGATCTTAGCACTTTCCTTACTATCTTGGGTTCAGGAATGGTTTTCCCAAGATTGAAGGCTGAGTTTACTATATCTTTGAGCTTTGCATAGAACTCATCAAATGACTCATCCTCCTCCATCTTAATTTCTTCAAAGCTTGTAGTGAGCCTCTGTAGCTTTAAATCTTTGACAGCCTTGGTTCCCTCATAGGTTGTCTAGAGAATGGTCCATACTTCCTTGGCAGTTTCGGTAGAGGAAATTTTCTTGAATTCCTCATTAGTGACCGCACTGAATAGGGCATTCAATGCTCTGCTGTTGAAGTTTGCGGCCTTGATCTTGGCATCGTCCCAGTCGGCCGGCGCTTCTGTAGGCCTGCTCCAACCTATCTCCACAGCTTGCCACACTTTTTCATCTAAAGACTGTAAGAAAGCTCTCATGTGTACTTTCCAGTATGCATAGTTAGTGCCATCAAATAATGGAGGCATAATAAGAGATTGACCTCTATCCATGACAGCAGGGGTCAATGGATCACACACAAGGATTAAACCCTAATCAGAGCGTGCCTGCTCTGATACCACTTGACAGGCCACAAACGCGTTGACTCCTTGTGATAAATTAAATTGATTAATTAGCCAAGTTATTAATTAATCAAGTTAACATGCAAAATCACGTGGCAGCACAAACAAATCACCAAAACTAAAGTATGCAGCGGAAAATAAAAGACACGGTGATTTGTTTATGAATGGGGAAAACCTGACAGCAAAAACCCTATCGGGTGATTTAAGGTTACCACTCCCGAAACTCCACTATTATCACAGCAAGCGATTACAAGCAAGGAATCCCAAGTACCTTACCAACCTACAGTTGAACCCTTACCCCAATACCCAATTGGACTTACTCTATAGTGACAATTTCTCCTTTCAATACACGGCTCCCAAGTATGTGACTGACCAATTGCGCGGATCCCAGTACGCGACTTCAATTCACCAACTAGAGAGAGAGTTGTTGGCTGCAAAGTTCTTCAGATCATCTACACGATGAAGATCAAGAAGATGCTCGGTCATAAAACCCTACGGTGCACATTACACAGCAATCTTCTTCACAAGAGATGAACTAGGGCACGAACTTTGTCTTTGATCACAAATTGCATGAACAAGGATTGCTCAATACTTGTGCAACTTGCATCTTTTTTACGGCCCTTAAAACAATCCTTTTATATGTCTAGGGTTAGGAGAAAAGAAGTCCCAAAGACACATTCATGGATTGGAATTAAAACAAAACTGAAAATCTGTTTTCTTTAAATCTCGACAGATAGAGGTGTCGAGGATTTGTCGAGAAGCTATCGAGGCTCGGGCTAAAACAGCTTCTTAAAGCTCGATAGATGCATGTGTCGAGACTGGTGTCAAGCTTTAGTAATTTGCATTTTCCAGCTTGTTTCTTGGACAGACTTGACGACTTCAACACTTAATCTTGAAACACTGTTTCTTGAAGTGTTAAACACATCCTAACTCTACCCAATTACAAGTAAAGTGCATTTTGTCTAAGGATAAGCCAATTAT
This sequence comes from Castanopsis chinensis, assembly GCA_032878915.1. Taxonomy (NCBI): domain Eukaryota; kingdom Viridiplantae; phylum Streptophyta; class Magnoliopsida; order Fagales; family Fagaceae; genus Castanopsis; species Castanopsis chinensis. Next base: position 3,696,897 of record JAVQMG010000116.1, on the reverse strand, counting down.
AGAAAATAGCGACATATGTCAACAACTTAAACTACATATGTCCTAACACTACTTTCCCGACTGTTATACACAGGCGGAGTTGGGAATCTCTTTGTGAGATACCCTTGAGTTGTCCCTCCGTGATCATACAGGAGTTTTACTCCAATATGCATGGTTTTGATTATTCTATACCTTGTTTCACTACTTTTGTTCGAGGTACTCATATTGTAGTCACTCTAGAGCTTATCTCCGATGTGCTACATGTTCCGAGGGAATCACATCCTAATTACCCCAAATGTCCTCGTCTAAAGATTGTGTCTAAAGACAAAATTCTGTCTCTCTTTTGTGAGGCAACTTCATCATGGGGTGACTGCCAATACACCTCATGCTCAGGCTTTACAAAAGGTCCGAGGTTCCTAAATATGGTGATGACATTTATTCTCCATCCCTTGTCTCACTATAATTCTATTATTGAGCCTCATACTCGATTTTTGTTGTCCCTCATTGAGGACCTTACTATTGACTTTCATTCTCATTTCATTCTCTCCCTTATAGATGTCTATAAGGAGACAGTGACTCGTGATAGGCTTATCTTTCCTTCTTCTATCACGAGGATCATTCGCCACTCCTCTATCTCTTATCTGAGTCTGCTTTCTTCACTCTCAAGGGTGCCATCAGTGTGGTGTCTGCTAGATCGAGCGAGGTCTAGCTTTGACCGAAGCGGCCACAGATCGAGAAGGCAACTCTTCCAACCTCTTCTGCTCCATCTGTTAGGACATATGTGGTTTACTTGCTAAGAACATATATCGTTATTTTATGTAATTGGCTAATCCTTTGACAAAATGCACTTTACTTGTATTTGGATAAATCTAGGATGTATTTAATACGTCAAGAAACCGTGTTTCAAGCTCAAATGTTAAAGCCAAGCAAGTTTGTCCAAGAAACAAGTTGAAGAAGTGTTTGTCATTAAAACTCGACAGCTGGCTCGACAACTTCATCTATCGAGCTTTAATAAACTGTTCCAACCCTGAGGCTCAACAGTTGCTCGACAGCATCTTGACACCTCTAGTTGTCGAGATTTAAGAAATAGATCTATTTGATTCCAATCCGTGGATATGTCTTTGGGCTTTCTTTTCTTATAACCCTAGACATATAAAAGTATTCTTTTAAGGGCTGTCTTAGACACAATTTGCACAAGCATTGAGCAAAGTCTGTTCAAGTAATTTGTGACAGGAGACAAAGTTTACCCTAGTTCATCTATTTGTGAAGAAGCTGCTGTTTCTTTGCACTGTAGGGTTTTGTAACCAAGCATCTTCTTGTTCTTCTTTGTGAGGATGAACTGAAGAACTTTGCAGCCAACATCTTTCTTAAATTGGTGTTTGAAGTCATGTACTGGGATTTGTGCAATTGGTTAGTCATGTACTAGGAGCCATGTATTAAAAAGGAGAGATTGTCAATACAGAACAAGTCCAATTGGGTATTAAGGTAAGGGTTCAATTGTAGGTTGGTAGATGGTACTAGAATTCCTTTACTTGTAATCTCTTGTTGTGATAATAGTGGATTCTAGGGAGTGGTGACCTTAAAATCACCCGGTGGGGGTTTTTGCCTTGGAGGTTTTCCCCTTTCATAAACAAATCACCGTATCAAATTTATTTTCTGTTGCACTTTAGTTTATTTGTAATTTGTTTGTGCTACCATGCATTTGCGTGATAACTTGGTTAATTAATTAAACTTGGCTAATTAATTAATTAATCCATCATAAGGAGTCAATACATTTTTGGCCTATCAAGTGGTATCAGAACAGGCACACTCTGATTAGGGTTTAATCTTTATTGTATGATCCATTGACCCCTGTTTGTCATGGATAGAGGACAATCTCTTATTATCCCTCCTTTATTTGATGGGACTAACTATGCATACTAGAAAGTACACATGAGAGCTTTTTTGTAGTCTCTAGATGAGAAGGTGTGGCAAGCTGTAGAGATTGGCTGGACCAAGCCAAAGGAAGCGTCGGCCAATTGGGATGAGGCTAAGATCAAGGCAGCAAACTTCAACAGTAAGGCATTGAATTCGCTGTTCAGTGTAGTCACAAATGAGGAATTCAAGAAGATATCCTCCACGGAAAATGCAAAGGAAGCATGGACCATCCTCTAGAAAACCTATAAGGGAACAAAGGCTCCTAGGATTCGAAGCTACAGAGGCTCACTACAAGCTTCGAAGAGATAAAGATGGAGGAGGATGAGTCGTTTGATGAGTTCTCTACTAAACTCAAGGACATAGTGAACTCTATCTTTAATCTTGGAGAAACTATCCTAGAACCCAAGATTATGAGAAAAGTGCTCAGATCTCTGCCCGAAAGATTCCATGCCAAGATCATTGCGATTAAGGAATCAAAGGATATTGATAAAATTCCTTTGACTAAGCTGGTTGGAAATCTACAGACCTATGAGTTGGGTTTGTCTAGAATCGAAAAGACGAGTAAGAGCAAGAGTATGGCACTGAAGGCCAAGAGTAGTGACACAGAAAAGTCTTTAGACAATGAGGATTCTAAGATGAAGTCCTACATCACTAGGCAATTCAAAACGTTTATGAAGAATGCCAATGGGAAAGGCTTCAATAAGGACCGTAGGCAATCTAATTTTTCTGAGTTCAAGAGTCAAGACAAAGGGAAGAAGGATGCTAGGGATGGCAGTCAGTACACTGTTCCTACAGGACTTAAGTGCTTTGGGTGCCAAGGCTTTGGACACATGAAATAGGAATGCCCAACATATCTCAAGACAATTGGGAAAAGCAAGGCACTTGCTATTGCGCTAAGCGACATTGAGCTTGAAGATGATTCCAAGAATGAGGATGACGAAATTTTGAATGTCTTCATTGCCACAGTTAATCATACTGAGGGGATTGTTGAAGATGTGGATGAAGAAGAGGAATTGGTGGAATCCAAGTTTGAGAAGATGGATAATCAACATGACATTCACACAGCCTATGCTAAGCTATATAAGGTCTCAGAAAAGCACGAGAAATTGTATAGGTTGACCACTAAGAAGCTTAGTGATGTGGAGCTTGAACGTGAAGAGCTTCCACAAAGTTTGATGAAGTAAATAAACTATTAGAGCACTGAGGTTTGAAAATAACTTCTTGGCTGAGAAGACTAAGAAGCTTGAGGCAAAACTATTCCAAGTCAGAGCTCAGCTGGAACAGACTTCAAGCACTAAACTCGATGAGATGCTCAGTGTTCAAAAATCTACTTCAGATCGAACAGGTTTAGGGTATGATTTCTCTTCCTCTAATATTACTTCTTCTAGTACTACTGTTTTTGTTCCTCCTAACAATAATGTTGAAATTGAGAACACTAATGTTAAAACTGAATTAATTAGTGAGAACATAGACAAGGGTAAATTTATCTTAGGAGCACCCTCTAAGCAGGATAAGAAGGAAGTTAAAATCCCTAGGGCTCAGAAGGCTAATTATTAAAGGTCTAAACAAAAGAAGCAGCATCTCTGTCGTGACTGTGAAGCAGTTGGTCATACTCAACCAAATTGCTATAAGTGCTTAGCCACTCAAAATAGCAATAGCATGTTGGCATCGGAAAACCAGAATCAGTTTCTATCCACGTTTGCTCCTTTCGGAGATCTTCTCAAAACCCTCATGTTCCTTTCGAACTTGAATGGTATCAATTCTTCCCCCTCACCAGCGGTCCAAGGGTTTGCGAAAAGGAAAGGTTCTTCTAAGGTGTGGAAGAAAAAGGGTTCTAAGTTATTTAATCACATTTTCTCTCTCTCCATCTGTTTTTGGTTTTGTGTTTCTTGTGTGTTTTGCTTTAATGTTTTGAATCAGACTAGTTTTATGCATTGTTTTGCTTTGTTTTACATGTTTTTGGTTGTTATTTTTTCAGTTTTAGTTACTTTGTTTTAAAAAATAAAAAAAATTTCAAAAATTCAAAATAATACAAAAAAAAAAAAAAAACAGTGTGTGTTTGTGTACATGGATTCTTGTGAACCTTAAAATGGCTATTGAAACAGAGTTTACTAAACTTTGTATCAGTTGTAGCTTAGATGAGCATTTCTTTGCACAACTAACCTTCTCACCACTGATACCCACTAATCATGATAATGACATCTGTATGCTTCGGCATATTAAATATGTAATGTCAATGACATCTGTGTGCTTCAGCATAGCAAAAGTGCAATGTCAAAAAGCTTAATATAATTAGGTATTTCTTTTCTCTCCTTTGTATACCCATGCATGGTTTGCTTAATAAAAAGAATATATGCAAAGAAAATAAAAGCAAAAAGAATAAAATTCTTTAAAATATGATTTGCAAGCGTGTTTTCTAGGAGATGTGGGAGTTATAGGACGTATCTCGAAGGTGATAGTCCCCATCAAATAGTTATGATTGTGTGTGAGTTAAAGTGATTTTCTTATATCTTAAATCCTCATACATAGAGACACTTGTGCAATCTTACGATATTTTTCACACACAATACTCAATATTCTTTGCTACTTTTAACACATATACAGGTATAGTGTGATTTGGTCATCACAAGATTTACATGTATTGATGCATGCTCACTAAACTATCTTAACTTGTTTTTAAAATATAAATTTGGTTAGACTTGTTTAGTGTGTGTGTGAGTTTTTGGGAGCTAAATGTTTAACTCTTTGTTGATTGAGAAGTTAAAATGTTGGGTGGATCATGGTTGAGTTGCATGTTTGATTGCATTCACATCTGTGTTTTTCTCCTCTTTGAAAAACTGTTTTTAAGCCATTTCGACAACTTCTCGATACCTCTCGATATCTAGCTTATCTGTCGAGCTCATCAGTTGCATCTTATCGCAATCTCAACACTTCTCGATAGCTGTTGGATTGATTGAGAAATCTCCTGGTCTCTTGATAGCTTCTCAATAGCTGGTTGGATCGATCGAGAAATCTCTTGGTCTCTCGATAGCTTCTAGACAGCTGGTGGATCGATCAAGCTTCTTTTTTGTGTCTGATGTTCTGTTCCTCAACACCTCTTCGATAGTTGCATCTATCGGTGCCTGTGTTCTCGACACCCACCTCGACACCTGTCTCGATACCTCTTGACACCTCTTTCTGTCGAGATTTACAGAGGGTCTATTTAAAGTTTCTCTCGCGATTTGGACTTCATTCTCTCGATCTCTCTCTATTTGTCCACATCTATTCCTCTCCCAAACACTCTCTTCTCTCCCAAAACCTTCAACCCAAGTGATTTTTATCCTATCTTGATTCAAATCACTTGGTATGATCTCTCTTTCTCGCTTTCCTCATGATCTTTTCATGCATTCATACCTAGGTTTTTATTTTTTTGAAAAATATTGGGTTTTCAAAATTGTTGAGTTTTGTGAAATTTTGGGATGGGTTTTTACCAAACTGAATTTCAAATCTCATACATTGCATTCCATGAGCATTATAACTGTATTATCATGCATTTAGATGTGTGCAATTTGAATGTGTGCTGGTAGGTTTGGATTGGGCTGAGCCCATGATGTCTTTTTAATTACATGTCACATGTTCATGCATTTTTCTTGCAAATTTTCTTTCCTTTCAATATACTTGTTATATTCGAAATATGTTGAGACTTTTCTAAGTGTTTCTTTCTTCCTCTTTCTCTCTAGTTTACGTTAGTGCGTCAATGGCTCCAAAACGTAAGTCTGCTTTGTCCCAGAACCCTTTGCGTTCTAGGGTCTCTTCATCCTTTGATCCTACTCCTTTTTCTGTTTGGTTCCATGATGAGAAACCCCAAAAGTCAGAGAACTTCTCTAAACGAGGTGTTCATTCGAAACGCCAAGTTATTTTGTCAGATTTTGTCAACACTGACCTTCCCAATGTCATTCACAGACGGGGAGTCACTGTGTGACATCTCGGTCACATGTCCTTCCGTGCTAATCTAGGAGTTCTACTCCAACATGCATGGAACTGATACTTCAGTACCTCTCTTTCATAATCGCGTTCGAGGTACACGTATAGTAGTCACACCGGAGTTGGTATCTAATGTGCTTCGTGTTTTGAGGGTTGCGCATCCTGACTACCTCGGTTGTAAGCGTCTACAGACTTGTCCAAAGACGAGATAATCTCTGTTTTTTGTGAGCACACAACTAATTGGGGTGAGCATCAGTCTACATCTTGTCGACCTTTTGCTAAAGGTCCTAGATCCTTGAACATGGTGATGACTTTTGTGTTGTATCCTTTCTCTCACTACAACTCCATTACAGAGTCTCATTCTCGCTTTCTGTTGTCCTTTCTTAAGGATCTTTCTATAAATTTTCCTTCACACTTCATTATTTCTATCATAGATGTGTATAGGGATACGACTACCCATGATAAGCTCATCTTTTCTTCTGCTATCACGAGGATCTTATGCCATTTTTCTGTTCCTTTTCCCTCTTTTGACCACTTCTCCGTTATGTGTACCATTGACTACGCTACCGTTAAACAGAGCGAGGCGCAGTTTCGTTCGAGGCAGTCCGATTCAGCAGCTCCTCCTACTCCTTCGGCTCCTTCTACCTCCGCTCCCTCTTTTTCAGTGGGAGGTGTGACTTTGGATACGATCATGGCGCAGCTTTAGGGCATGGATGCTCGCCTTAATAGACTTTTTATGGAGTTGTATCAGGTGAACACCCATGATGGTCGTATTGCTAGACGACAGGCTCACCTTGGTGGCTTTATGGAGTCTCTCTCTTCTCCTCCCGATGCATCCAAGACACCTGGTGATTGTTCCGTCGATGATGATGATGAAGATAGAGATACTAACTTTTCCAGTTCTGACAAGATGTCTACTTGACACTCTTACTCTTTGTCACTCGTGACAAAAAGAGGAAGTAGTTTTGGATATGAGAGTAGTCATTCTTAGGGGGAGAGTTAGGATATAGGGGATTTTTGTTAGGGGGAGAGTTTGTTTGTTTTTTAGGGATGTAGTGAGGATTATTTGTATCTTTTTCTTTTCTTTCTTTTAGAGATACATTGTTCTTGTACCTAGGTCTTGTGACCATTGTTGACATACATTGTATTTATTTTCTTTATATGTTGATGTATGTTTCTTTCACCTACCCTTACATGTGTTGTTTCTTTTCTCTCTGTATACACATGCTTCTTATTTTTGTATGCAACCTATTATTTCTGTTTCACACAAAGATGCCTTGATGTGTTTTGTTTAATGTGTTTCAGAAATACAGGTTGTCGAAGTCTACTTGTCATAAACTCTCTTCTTGCAAAGTTTTTCAAGAGTTTGCGGTAGGATAGATTTTATTATATTCAACAAGTGAGCATGAGTGGAGTGCTTTATGACTTCTCCCATATGTTCAATTGTTTGTTGTGGTTTTGTCACATATTGCCAAAGGGGGAGATTTTTAGAACATATGTGGTTCACTTATTAAGAACATATATTGTTATTTTATGTAATTGGCTAATCCTTTGACAAAACGCACTTTACTTGTATTTGGATAGATCTAGGATGTGTTTAATGCATCAAGAAACCTTATTTCAAGATCAAGTGTTAAAGCCATGCATGTTTGTCCAAGAAACAAGTTGAAGAAGTGCCTGTCATTAAAGCTTGACAGCTGGCTCGACAGCTTCATCTATCGAGCTTTAATAATTTGTTCCAACCCCGAGGCTCTACAGCTGCTTGATAACATCTCGACACCTCTAGCTGTCGAGGTTTAAGAAAAACAGTTTTTCAGATATGTTTTGATTTCAATCCTTGAATATGTCTTTAGGCCTTCTTTTCTCATAACCCTAGACATATAAAAGGATTATTTTAATGGCTGTCAAAGTAGATAATAGTTGCACAAGTATTGAGCAAAGTCTATTCAATTAATTTGTGACCGAAGACAAAGTTTTCCCTAGTTCATCTATTTGTGAAGAAACTGTTATGTCTTTGCATCGTAGGATTTCGTAACCAAGAATTTTCTTGTTCTTCATTGTGAGGATGAACTGAAGAACTTTACGGCCAACATCTTTCTCAAGTTGGTATTTAAAGTTGCGTACTGGGATTCACGTAATTGGTTAGTTACGTACTGGGAGCTGTGCATTAAAAAGGAGAGATTATCACTATAGAACGAGTCTAATTAGGTATTAGTGGGGGGTTTTTACCTTGGAGGTTTTCCCCATTTGTAAACAAATTACCGTGCCAAATTTATTTTCGCTGCACTTTAGTTTATTGGTGATTTGTTTATACTACCACGCGTTTGCATGATAACTTGGTTAATTAATTAAACTTGGCTAATTAATTAATTTATCCATCACAATGGGTCAATACATTTTTGGCCTATCACCATCCACCTCCGCTCTTTTTTCTTCCATGGGTGGTGTAATACTTGAGGATATCATGGTGCAGCTTCAAAGCATAGATGCTCAGCTTGACACTCTCACTAATGAGATGAGTCAGGTGACCACCTGCATTGCACGACATTAATGTCACCTTGGTGGCTTCATTGCTTCTCCCTCTCTATCTTCACAGGCTTCAGAGGATGATGATGATGATGATGATGGCTCTAGTGATGATGATGATGAGGATAAGGATGCTAGCTCTTTTGGTGATGAGGAGATGACTGCTTTTCAGTTAGTTGCCCTTTGTTATTTGTGGCAAAAAGGGAAAATAGTTTTGGATATGAGAGTAGTCATGTACTTAGAGGGAGAGTTAGCATAGGACCTTTTTGTGTATTTATGTATGTTTTCTAGAGTTAGCGTAGGACCTTTTTTTTAGGGATGTAGTGATGATTTATGTATCTTTTCTTTTCTTTTCTTTCTCTTTTAGATACATTATTTTTTGTACATCGGTCTTGTGACCACTCAGTGATAGCAAACATTGTATTTATCTTTGATATATATATATATATATATATATATATATTTGATGATGTTGTTATCATGTTCACCTATCTCTCCATGTGTTGTTTCCTTTCTCTCTTCATATACATGTTTCTTATGTATGTAATAATTTATTTCTATTTTACACTAAGATGTCTTAATGAGTTTTGTTTAAACTATTTCAAAAATACAGGTCAAAATCTATCATGCCATAAACTCTCTTCTTGCAATGTTCTTCAAGAGTTTGTGTTGGGATTAGATTTTATTGTATTCAACAAGTGAGTATGAGTTAAGTGATTTATGACTTCGCTCATATTTCATTTGTTTGTTGTGGTTTTGTCACGGATTGCCAAAGGGGGAGAATGTTAGGACATATGTTGAACTTGTTATGAACATATGTCATTTAGAATTGGCTAATCCTTTGATAAAATGCACTTTACTTATAATTGGGTAGATCTAAGATGTGTTTAATACTTCAAGGAATAAGAGTTCAATTCCAAGTATTGAAGCCATGCAAATCTGTCCAAGAAACAAGTGAGGAAGTGTTGTATTTTAAAGCTTGACAGCTAGCTCGACAAATTATATCTATCGAGGTTTAAAAGGCAGTTTTAGCCCGATGCTTGACAGCAACTCGACTGATATCCTATCTATCGAGAATTACGAAAATCAAATTTTCAGATCTGTTTTCACGTATATCCATATATGTTTATATAGGGTTTCTTTTTTCACAACCCTAGACATATATAAGGATTATTTTAAGGGCAGTCTCAGAGGATACAACTTTATGCAAAGTGATTATTCACTAAAATTGTGACCAGAGACAATTTGCCCTAGTTTATCTTTCTCTTGAAAAGGCAACTGCGTCTTTGTGCCAAGGGTTTTGTAACTAAGGAGCTTCTTGATCTTCATCGTGTAGACTGAAGAACTTTACAGCCAACATCTTTCTCATGTTAGTCGCGTACTTGGATCTTGTTGGAAAATCACATGTTTGTATCATATACAAAACATATGTAGCGGAAATTTAACGGATCTACTTCATTCGCAATCGATAACATGTACTATGTAAATTTCAGAATTTAAGAACAAGAAAGCGTACTTTGGTATGGTAAATTTCAAAACAAAGGTCAAAAGTACTTGGGAACACATTTAATCTTCACTCCAATTCCACTTTGCACCTAAGAAGTGCAGTTTCTCAATCATTTTCCAAGGGAGAAAATTAGAGAGTGTCTCACACTCACATACACACCGTTTCATACTCTCATCAAATTTTGTATGTTTCTCCCTTAATATCTAACTGGTTATCTAATTGGGCTGGCCTTTTGGGCCTTTCCAATTGGGCTTCAGTGTGTAGCTTGGAGTGGAACCAAAATGGACCAATAAGACACTAGCTCTAATGGGCCTTGGGTTTTTTTGTCAACTCTTAACAAGTTCAAAGTTACCATTAATTATATTTAATACCACTATATAAATAAAATTGCACTCTAGGCCTTATTTATAAATTATATCTTAAGACTTTATTGTACACGCAACCCCTTTATAAAATATTCATAGTAATACAAAGTCATGAATATAGACTATCACTTTGAAAATTGCTACATCTTAATTCCTTGAGTACCCAGTTTAACCCTTTAAGTCATTCATCATATATTTATGAAATCTAATTCCATAAATATATACGTTAGTAACTCCTTACTAAAGTGGTTAGGCCTAATACTCTGAATAACCAAACCCATTAAACTTATCTCAAGGGAATATTTTATATCTCTGTTAAGAGACTATAAATTCCATCTTGAGAATGTATGTTCTATCAACACTAAATGTGGCTGCCCAACATACTGAGGTTTTGATCGTGACTTTAGACCTCACTTCTGATATATCAAAGTAACCTACACTTCATTATCAGTTCCATTATCCTCTCAAGATTAAGAGTTCATGTAAATAGAAGTCGTGAGTTCATTATTCATTTGATAGTCATTAGAAGAATAATAAATCTCATAGCGGTCCAATTCAATATGTCTTAACTCATAAAACATATCAACATACCAACTAGAAATCTCCATTTCCATGATCTAGACAAATAATTTTAGTTGATACGTTATAGTCTTCGTAGATGAAATGCCCAATTTCATCACCAACTACGAACTATATCTGAGTTTACAAAGAACTTGTGATTTATATTTTCTGTGACTAAATTACATAAATCACATACTATGCATCTTATAGACTATATGATAATGTCCCATATTCATGTTACCATCATTTTAGATAATAATAAAAAAACTTTATCAATCACAACATAATGTCATATATAGCGTCATACTATAGGATTTAAGGGCACATATCCTAACAGATCCGTGCATCAATTGGTTAATCACGTACTTGGAACCATGCATTGAAAGAAGAGGTTGTCACTGCATTATAAAAGAAGAGATTGTCACTACATTATAAGTCCAATTGTGTATTGGGGTAAGGGTTCAACTATAGGTTAGTATAAGGTACTGTGATTCCTTTACTTGTAACTAGTTGTTTTGATAATATTGGATTCTCGGGAGTGGTGATCTTAAATTCACTCGGTGAGGTTTTGCTTCGATGGTTTTTTCCATTCGTAAAAAAATCACCCATGTCAAATTTAATTTCCTCTGCATTTAGTTATTTGGTGATTTGTGTGTGCTTCCACGCGTATTGCATGTTAAGTTGACTTAATTAATTGGTTAATTTACCTAAGGGGTCAATACGTTCTTGGCCTATCAGATTTCATTGACTATTAAAACACTACAAACACTATTACAATCTAAGCCTTACTGTCTGTGGGAAATTCTAGCTGATGTTCCCGTGGTATTATACACGTTATTTTTCTTTCTCTCTCTCTCTTTCTCTCTCATCTTCTAAGATAGGTTTTCTCTTTTCTTTCTTTTTGTTGTTTTTTCAAAACCTCACCTCTTTTTGGCTTCCCCCCCCCCCCCCGCCTTATATCTTCCTCCTTCCTTCTCATCCTTACAATTGTTTCCCTTACCCCCAAAGTAGCAAGGATATTTCCCTTACTTTATCAGTTACCTCACCTTCTTATCTTGTAACTTTGATTGCATGGGAAATGGCATGTACTATTCAAACTGTCTTATGTGTCATTAATGGGGTAGAGTTTAGGTAAGAACCCCTTCATTAATGTGGAGGCAAATATCTTCCTCCATCTTTCACCTTCTAAGAGTTTCCTATGGTACTTAACCTTGTCATCCTTCCCAAGGACGAAGCATCTTTAAGCCCATTTCCCGAGGGCCAAGACCTAGGATTAGTGCCCTTAAATCCTATTGTATGATGCTATGTATGTTATTATGTATGACATTATGTATGACTTAATTTTTTGATTAATAAAATTGTTTTATTATTATCTAAAATAATGGTAACATGAATATTTAAATATTATCATATAGTCCATGAGATGCATAGTATGTGATTTATGTGAAAAGACACAGAAGATATAAATCACAAGTTCTTTCTAAACTCATAATTTTAGTTCATAGTTGGTGATGAAATTAGGCAATCATCTGCGAAGACTATAACATATCAACTAAGATGATTTGTCTTGATCATGGAAATTTAGATTTCTAGTTGGTATGTTGATACGTTTTAAGAGTTAAGACATATTGAACTAGATCTCGCTGTGTGATTTTTTATTCACTTAACAACTGTCAAATAAATAATAAACTTGACTTATATTTACATGAACTCTTAATCTTGAGAGGATAATGGACTTGATCATGAAGTGTAGGTTGTTTTGATATATCAGGAGTGAGATCTATAGTAACGGTCAAAACCTCAGTTTGTTGGGCAACCACATTTAGTGTTGATGGAACATGTATTTTCAAGATGGAATTTATAGTCTCTTAACGGAGATATAAATATTCCTTGGAGATATAAATATTCCCTTGAGATAAGTTTAATGGGTTTGGTTCTTAAGAGAGTTAGGTCTAACCACTTCAGTAAGGAGTTACTAAAGTATATATTTATGGAATTAGATTTCATAAATATATGATGAACAACTTAAAGGATTAAACCGGGTACTTAAGGAATTAAGATGTAGTAATCTACAAAGTGGCAGTCTTCTTTCATGACATTGTATTACTATGAATATTTTATGAAGGGGTTGCATGTACAATAAAGTCTTGGTATATAATTTATAAATATGGCCTAGAGTGCAACTATATTTATATAGTGATATTAAATATAGTTAATGATAACTTTGGACTTGTTAAGAGTTGACAGAAAAACCTAAGGCCCATTGGAGTTAGTGTCTTATTGGTCCCTTTTAGTCACACTCCAAGCTACATACTAAAGCCCAATTGCAAAGGCCCAAAAGGCTAGCCCAATTAGATAATCAAATACAAAGGGAGAAACATACAAAATTTTCTGAAGTGAACAATAGAACACTATTGTGAAAAGGTATGTAAGAAATGTTAGACACTTTGACAATCTTCCTTTGAAAACTGATTGAGAGACCACACATCTTGGGTGTTAGTGGAATTGGAGTGAAGATTGAAAGTGTTCCCAAGTGCTTTTGATCTTCGGTTTTGAAATTCACCTCTCCAAGGTACATTCTCTTGTTCTTAAAATCTAAAACTTACATAGTACATGTTAACATTTATGAATGAAGTAGATCCTTTATTTTTTTTTTTTCCATTGCGTATATTTTGTATGCGATACAAACATGTTATTTTCCTTCAAATGGTATCAAAGCGGTCTTCATTTTCATATTTGTTTAACATGTTTTGTGAGTTTTGGAATTAGGAATAATAGTTTCATGATGTTAGAAGATTATATATGTATTTAATTTTCTGCATGGTTGTTGAAACTATGATTTGATAAAAACTGATATTGATGTTATAATGTTGTTTAAATTTGAATTTAAGTATGTTATATTGATCTTTAAGGCTATAGCATTAATAAAATTCAGTTTTGATATGAAATTCCATTTATTATGTTCATATGGTGGTTGTTTGTTTATGGAAAACTGTTGAAAACATTTCAGATCTTCCCTTTGAAAAACTGAAAACATGGGTTTTTCGCAGGTAAGCTTTACTCGAGGAATAGTCGCGAGACAGTCGTGAAAGTTTCTGTCTAAATTTTATGTTTTCACAAAATTTTCGCAGGTAAGCTTTAGTAGCAAAACACTCGTAGGACAGTCGCAAAAGTCTCTTTCTGAATTTTGTGTTTTCATTTTTTGCTTTAATTCATTTTTACGAGAAGAGCTTAGTCGCGACATACTAGCAAAAATGCCACTGAAGGGAATTTTGAACTCTTTCTAAGTGTTTTCAAATGTATAAAGTGCAAGGCTGTGTGTGATTAGATTACACATGTTTACAAGTTAAAAACCTTTAATTTAAAATATCTAGCGGGAGAGAGATACAAGGGTTGGATCTCATGGCCTCCATTGTTGGTTCATAGTAGTGTGAAATACATACTTTATCTTTACCTTGAGCTTAGTATTCCATGCAGAGAGTATTTATTTCATGGTCCTATAAGATTGAATTTCTTGGTTTATAGTGGTTTGATGAAACACCTTGTTTTAGCCTTGAGCTTTGCATTCCGAGTGGAGGGTGTGTTTATCATGGTACTACAAAATAAGCTTGTTAAAGGGATGAAATGTGGCTATACAAGATTCTAGACGATGGTATACACTAGACTAAGTATTATAGTATCCTCTATGCTGAGTTCTTACTATTATTACTTAGAGGTTAAATGTAAAACGACATATTATTAGTGTTTGATAAGAGTTATCATGATAGTACTAATAATGAGAATAGTTCTCAATCAATCATAGTATTTAATGTTCACTTTATGTTGAGGGATATTGGATATGAGATTGGGTTGTTGTTGCATATATTATGTTATGGTTTTATTAAGGTTCCATACTATATGTTTATATGCTAAATTGATAATGTCCAGTTTACTTATTATATTAATGTTTATTATTTTCAGATTTGAACATGGCATCATTTAACCCACTTGTTTCTATTCTTAATCAAAACAAACTGTCTAGATCCAACTATGTTGATTGGAAAAGAAATTTGGACATTGTTCTTATAACTGAAGAGCACAAATATGTACTTACTCAACTATGTTCTAGCTTTCCTTTATTAGATGCTCCTCTTGAGAAAAAACAGCTATATGATTGTTGGCAGAAATCTAATGAGATGGCCAAGTGCTATTTCCTAGCATCTATCTCAAATGGTCTACAGCATCAAATGCATGATGTAGAACTAGCTTTGGACATTATGCTAAATCTGAAGGAGATGTTTGGTGAGAAAGAAACCATGAGGCAAATTTATAATACCAAAATGGTTGAAGGTACTTCAGTAAGGTAGCATTGTTTTACAATGATCTCTAATCTTAATACATTGGAGGTTTTTAGGTACCGACATTAATAGAGAATCCCAAGTGAATATGATACTCCAGTCACTACCGAAATCATTCAAGGAATTCAGACTGAATTATAATATGAACAAAAAGTTTCTTCATTGTCTGAATTAATGAATGAGTTAGTGGCAGCGGAAGGCATCCTTGGTACTTTTAGTGTTGAAGCCAATGTGGGTTAAGCTTCTACTTCTCAACCTAAGTCGCAAGACAAGGGTAAGAAGAAAAAGAAAAAGGACTTCACTAAGCAAGAGGGTAAGAAAATTGCCTTAGGGGTTGTCTACAAAGCAAAAAAAACTAAAGGAAAGTGTTTCCATTGTGGTGAGAAAGGACATCGGAAGAGGAATTGTCCAAAATTTAAAATCATTAAAGAGAAAGTTTCCTTCTACTAGTGAAGCATATCTTTGGCACTTGCGTTTGGGTCATATTAATTCAAACAGAATACAAAGACTTATCAAAGATGGACTCTTACAGCCCATGGACTTTGATGAATTTCCAGTTTGTGAATCTTGTTTGGAAGGTAAAACGACACGACTTTTTAATGCAAAAGGTAAAAGAGCCCAAGAGTTGCTAGAACTAGTACATTCAGATGTATGTGGTCCTATGTCAATCCAAGTAAGAGGTGGCTATGAGTATATCATTGCTTTCACTGATGATTACTCTAGATTTGGTTATGTGTATCTAATGAAATGGAAGTCCGAAGCTTTTGAAAAGTTCAAAGAGTTTTGGGCTGAAGTTAAGAATCAATTGGGAAAACGCATAAGAGCCATTCGATCTGATTGTGGTAACAAATACCTTCTTGGTGATTTTAAGGATTACTTAACTAAAAAAGGGGTTGTTGTATTGCAATTGACTGCACCTAGAACTCCACAATAAAATGGTGTAGCAGAAAGAAGGAATAGGACTCTTTTTGATATGGCTAGATCCATGGTGAGTTGTTCAACTCTACCAATTTATTTTTGGGAATATGCCTTAAATACTGCAATGTATCTTCTGAATTTGATACCTTTGAAGTCTATTCCTAAAACACTTGTAGAGTTGTGGAATGGGCGTAAGCCTAGTATGAGACATCTCCACATTTGGGGTTGTCCAGCACATATGTTGAAAGGAAAGCCTGACAAGTTACAGTCTAAAACAGAAGTGGTTTTCTTTGTAGGGTATCCAAACAGAAGTGGATTTCTATAGTCATAAGGATAATAGACCAAACTTGAACAGTGTAAAGAAAGCTTTGTTGTTGGATCTCTTATCCTTAATAGTCATAAAGCACTTGATATCACTACTGGGTCACACTATATGGTAAAATATCTATAGTTAGTTAGCCACATGATATTTAATGTACTATAGCCACACATTTCTTTATAAAAAAGAGTATCACTTGTTAAAAAGGAGGGGGGATGGGTTTAGTTTAACCCCCTAGCCTTAATGTAATGCTAACCTTAAGGGCAACATTACATTAAGGCCTGGGGGTTTAACTAAACCCCGATTTATATATATAACTCTTTAAAAAATATTTGACTCCTCTAAAATAAAAATTTGAACATCCTGACCCTAAATAAAAATATATAACTCTTTCATTTTATCATAGTGAATTTGTTAACCATGAGAATAACTAGGTTAATTCTTCGCAGCTTTTTTACCATGAATTGTTGGTTTTATTGAGTCATTATATTGTTATCTTCTTTATTTTTCTGCATTAAGTAATATGATTGCTTGTGTTAAACCTAAATCTGAATAATTAACCTAAGTAACTACTTGACTAATTAATTAGGTTAAAAAAAATCTAATTTATAAGGGTCTAAATGAACAAACACAAATAATAGTATAATGCTAGGGAAATAATTTTTTTTACAATATTTTTCATAAACGCTAACTTGAGAAGTCGTGAATATAATAACAACATTTTTACGTAAGTCCACTGCTTATACTATTTTTATTAGCGGAAAAGTCTTGTGTCACATAAAGTGGCACAAAAAAAGCTACAACTCGCCACATTGGCGAGTTGTGGCTTTTTCTGTGCCACTTTCTGTGGCGCTAAAAGAACTCTTTATTAGCACTTACCATTACATGCCAATTCAATAGTGTTATAGAACTAAAGAGACATTAAAGCTAATCCCTTATCTTGGGATCCATCTTAAGTGGAGGGATAGAGATTCGAACCTAAACATTGAAAATACAAGTATTAGTTGACTTAAAGGTCATTGATCACATTGAAACTAATTATTTCTCCTTGGAAATACAAAGAAAAAAATAAGTGATCATATCCAAAATTTACTAATTAATTGTTTCCAAAAAAAAATAAAGAGAAAAAATATTGTACTAAATTCCAACATATAATACAACTAGATAGCTAGATTTATAAATAATAGGTTGGAGTTAAAACAATCAAATCCCACTTACATTTTGAGAACGGATTTATGCGCAAATAAACTAAATCAGGTTACATGCATGAAACCCAATTCTCTTAGCAACATCTATAGCTTGAAATAAACCCACCCCAGTAGATATGAGCACACTAAATGTAACGAGTGCTATTACTCCAAAAACCAAACTTGGCCTCATACTCACCAAATAATCTTGCAGAAACCCTAGTGCTCCACAAACATCATCATTGTAACGCGAATAGTATTGCTTCTCCCACCTCATCCAGTTCGAAGGTGGCTTGTAATTCGTCTCCATGATCTTCATCTCCCTAATCCATAACCGGAGCATAATCATGTTCTCATCCACCACCCTGCCGCAATAGTCTCTTCTTTTCCTTTCTCCAGCATTTGCCGTGACATGGAAGCTACCACGCCTTCTTCGGTGTGGCGTTGTAAAAGAAAATGGCGGGTAGGGAAGCTTAGGTAGAGAAAGGTTGGCTGCCTCCATTGATGAAGATACTAAAGATATCTTCTTAATTTCTAAGCAAAGATATTGAGGATATCAATCAAATCTTAGAGGTGAAACAGAGCCGGAAGATTTGGATGCTTTATATAGGGCATAAAATCAATGATAATTTGTTTTACTACGGGTATTACTGTTTGGCAACTTCAGATGAAAGCTTCACCTTTATTTATTTATTTTTTTTCACATTTTTCTTTTATTACTACTTCTTTTCCCCTTTTTGGGTGCTTGACATAAGACCAAGTTTCACTAGAGAAGCAATACAAGTCACGTAAACTTTCACGGAAAGAAACTGCATATAAACTGTATACTCCTTGACTTTACAAGTTGTGGTGAAAAGATGAGTACGGTCTAAATTCCAATAACCAACAATGGGAGCCATTGCCAGTTGCCACTCATTGAGTCGTTTCTATATATATATATATATATATATATATATATATATATATATAAAATAAAGAAGAGCACCACCGTCCAAAATCGTAGGGAAGTCAGAAATACCTCCCACGAATAATACCACAATTTGTTTTTAATTCAGCAAAATGAAAATGCTGCTTTGTGTGTATGTGTGAAATTAGGAATTCAACAAAGTTGACATAATTAAAAGAATTAGATATCATGATGTAAATGGTCAACCTAAGCCTACACAATAAAGCGATTCTTTACGGTGCTTGTTAATACGATCTTTGTGAAAATGAAGTCAAGGACGCCAAAACCGCTAGTCTACAACCCCTATGATAAGACAAGTTAATTGTCTGATCAGTAATAGCTTTCACATTATTTATAATTATTCAAGTTTGTAATTATTTGAATGGTTATATTTTCTTATATAGAAGCTCAAATTTCAAAATAGATGAAGCCAAAAATGGTCGTTAGTCGATAGTCTCGTCAGAGTTTATGATGAGGTAACATTTCCTACAAAGATGAGAGAGAAAGACACTAGAGTGGAGTTAGCCGACAGTTCTCCAATGATAAAGTCTATAGAATTCTCAATATCTTTTAGAGAATCAAAATGTATATTTGTATGTTTGAATTTGTGTACCTTTGTCTTGGTGCTTAGTGGCTTATTTATAACATTAGTATAGCTGTTGGGGGGCTCATTAAGAGTGTAACTAATGATAGCCTCTTAATAGCTTTCTTGGCTATCTTTTGTAATGTATGCCTGAGCTTAAATTAGGCTGGACTAGCTCATGGTTGGCCTTTCTAACCATTGGAGCTCATCGGTTTCAAAGCCATTAATGACTGTGCTATAAATGTTATATGGTCGTCATCTCATGGATGACCCTGTGGATTGTATGTTCATCATCTATATGGATAGGCATATAGATTGAATGCTAGTCAGTTGTATGACAAGCCTGTAATTTTAGTACTCATTAGTTGCTCCCTTATTCCTTTGTCGATCTTTTGGATGACTATAGGAATATTGATAGATTGTACTTGTCTTGATGAGGATTTATATTTTTGGATGCCATTCATGTTGCATTAAATGCACCTTAACCTACATGTTTGATTGTGGCTACGTGTTGCTCTTTGATTGGTTCGACGTGTGAAGGAGGTTTCTCGGTTTTCTCATGCTAACCTCACATCTTTCTTTATGTCGATACCTCGGGGCTACTTGACCACCCATCATGGCGATGCTCTTGCACCTCTCAATTGGTGTGAGAATATATGGAGGTGGAGGTGGAGGTGAGTCGTACCTTGGGTGTGTGATTGGAATATGAGTCGATTTTAAGGAAATTACCAAGGGCAAGTGAAGTAACCACCAATCATTGGGTTTTTCTAAGGTGTGATTGGTCACCTGATTCTATTTGATTTTATTACCGATAATAGTTTTAGAAAAATAGCATTTTTCCAAATCTAATATGGATGGGTAAAAAATAATCTTGATTCTTGAGTTCGGAAGTCTAATTACGTGCGGGGAAGGTATTAGGTATTCCACAACGTTTGTCCATATACAGTCCTTTGTTTTGGTAAAATCATAATTTAAGGACACTAGTAGTTGAAATTGAGCTATTGGCATTAGTTTTTGGGTCTTTAAACACATTGGGCTTTGAGTTTTGGCTTCAGGATGGGTGTATTCCCGATCGATGCTTTCCAAGTGTGTTTGGAATCATTGTCAAATTTCCAAGGAGAAAATCCGGTAGCATTTTGCCTTATTTTTGTGGTGGAAATTCAGTAGTGCTTTGCCTCAAATTCGTCATAGAATATCAAATGCTATTCTCACCAAGCTTTCGACGTGAGAATACGACAATGAGGTTGCTCTATTTTCACAACAAAAATCTAGCAGAGTTTTGCATTTGGTGCACTATGGCACACCGATAGGGTTTTGTGCCTGTGTATACAATGCATGCCAACGTGCTCGTGCTAGGATGAGCCAGAGCCCCTCAAAGCATTAAACGCGTTAATATATGATACATACATGGGGAAATCGATGTCACTTGGTGACATGGATTGGGAGGATCACACTACAGTGACTATGTGCACAGTATGACACGAATATGCACCTACAACAATCGCCTTGAGCACATACTCATGCCACAAGGACAAGAGCACTTACAGAGAGGGTTACTCACGTAACCATGAGAATCCATCAT
Source organism: Castanopsis chinensis (assembly GCA_032878915.1). Lineage (NCBI taxonomy): Eukaryota > Viridiplantae > Streptophyta > Magnoliopsida > Fagales > Fagaceae > Castanopsis > Castanopsis chinensis. The sequence continues at coordinate 3,676,207 of JAVQMG010000116.1, read as the reverse complement.
ACAAAATGCACGATCACCCACACACACGCAGGCGCGCTCGCACACACACACACACACACACACACACACACACACACACACACACACACACACATACCATGAACAATGCTATCTCACAGATCAGGAAAGTAAATCAGATATTGCCAATGTTTCAAGGGTATGGCACAACAAGGTATTGGAAATGTAAAACAGACTTTCCATACCCAAGGATCGTAGCCCGAGCAAGGAGTAGGAAAAGTAAAGGATGCAAGGAGAGGAGAAGACCTAATAAATGCACTAGAGAAGAGGCTTTAAAGAGAGGGAGAAAGAGAAAACCACTTTGGAGGGCTAGGCCCCCTAATGTACTAATCATTGCCGTTTTTGGGCTAGCGTCATTGCCATTTTTGCTCCTAGTTCCCATACTTCGTGCGTGTACATGCAAAGACAATAAAAAAATAAGACAGTAAACAAGCAAAGAAAGAAACAAAGGAGATAGGGAGAGCATGCAAAGAACATACTAACAAAGAGAACCAAATGGTGGCAAAAAAAGCATGCTAAGAATATGAAAGGGCAAACAAGCATGTAATCAAACAAAAGAGGGAGTCCTAGGAGGACAAATGTGGGTTTGGATCGAGTGCCCATAGTTCTATTGGATTGGAGTATGGACGACACACAGACTCATGCATGAACATGTAGGCAAGCGTGCAAAAAAAAGTAAATGTGCAAAGATGTAAAAGAACCAAACGGGTGGCATAAAGCAAGCAAGGCAAGCACATAAACATTGCACGGAATGGAGAAAGATGTGTATCAAGCACACCAACACCACGGAGGTGTATCTCACAAGTGTTTACATTCAAACAAGCCCTAGGAGGGATGGATGCAACCACACAAGCAAGTGGCCCCAATGACAAACAAGCACAAGCCCATGGAGGGCGCAAAGCGTGGCAAAGCCTAGATCTAGAGAGGCCAACATTGACATAAAGCATAGAAACAAGCAAGCAAACATATACATATAAGGAAATAACCCAAACTCTTTGATATAGGCCTAAGTGTGTGGATGTAGGCCTAGACCCCGGGATCTAAATCTATACCCCACCAATAAGGGCCAAAACAAAATAAAGAGAGATATCAAGGGACAATAAGGCTATAGAAGCACATGGCATAGCAACCAACATATAGGTTTAAGCACACAAACATGGCACAAACCACATAAGCACAAGGATATAAGCATAGGTATGACACAGGGCCCAAAGAGACATAGATCTAAGCATAAACATGACAAAGAATGTGTAGGCATGTAGATCTTACTATAAACATGGCAAAGAACATATAGGCATGTAAATTTAAGCACAAATATTAAATTTAAACATATCCTAGCCCAATAAGGCTAGGCCAACAACATCAAAGTGATAAATCATGGAAAAAGTAAGGAAACATGCTAGAAAAACCGTAAAGACGTGTTAGGAAGTAAGAACATGCTAGGAAAAGCAATAAAGAATATTATTGAACAAGAAAAAGCTATAGAAAGAAAATAGTATGGATTGTAGCTAAAAACCTACATCACCACCCCTAAACCTCAAATCCAAGGTATGGAGTCAAGGAGAGAAAGATTGGGTACAAGAACACTACCTTGTGAATGTGGAGAAAAGAGAAGAATCAAAGGTGTTTGGATGAGTTTAAGAGAGTATTTAGAGAGGAGAGAGAGAATCTGCCCATTGCACAAAATCTACTTTTCTTGCAAAATGAGGGGTTTAGAAGCATTTATAGCTAAAAACTGGCCCTTTAGCTTTTGGCAGCCATACAATGTGTGCCAGCCACCATTGGCGGCCATACAAGGGCTGTCGGCCACCCCTACCTCAGCAGTTTTGGCTTTGTTTAGTCTAGATTCGGGTGCACATTTGAAGGTCTTCCCGGACTTGAATTGAGCTGATCTTGGTTTCTTGGAAAGATCTGGATGTCTAGTTTCATGAACACTAAAAAAATTGAAAATCCAATAGTCGAATCAAAAGTTATAGCCTTGGGAAGCATGTTGATGCGCTTTGCACGATTGTTTGGATATCTCAACTGTTTTAGCTCCGATTTTGACTCATGAATAGTCATTGGAAAAGGAATTTCATAATATTTGTAATGGCACTAATCCCAACCCGTTTTGACAATCGAATCAAAATTAGAGTTTTTGGTGCTTTTTAGAGCCAACGTCGGGTCAAACTTGGTCAAAGTTGACAAAAATCTCCAAGCGGCTCAGGTTTAATGTAGAAGCATGAAAAAATGTTGTTTTTAGGATGATTTTGACCACCTTTGACTTTTTGGTCAACCCAGGGTTGACTAGGGGCATTTTGGTCAATTTGACCTAAAATGGCACTTCGAGTGCTTTGATACCCAACATCTACAGTTGCCCCTTCTTTATTTAATATCTCGAGTGCAATGAGAGGTGTTGGATAAAAAACATGATTCTGCATTTTTTTGCCCTAAAATTGTGTGTGGATATTGTGTTGTTCATGGATTGAGACTGGTTTTACTTGACAAGTTTGAGCTGCTGTAGTTGGTCCGAAGAAATTTTCTAACTTAGTCTTTAGAACTAGGCAAGAAACCCTATGTTTTTCTTCTTTTCTTTTTTTTTTTTTTTTTTTTTTTTTGTTCAAAGGTCAATGTTGACTGGTTCAACGTTGACCGGCGGCCATACAATGTGCATCTGCCAGACCTGGCTGCCACAATAGATGCGCCAGGCTGCCTAAGCCATACAAAGGCCTATAAATGGGACCCAAAGCCTCAATTTGATCATTTCTTCCTCATTTCTCTGAATTCTCACTTCTAAATATTTTCTGGAGCAAGTCACGGTCTAGTAGGTCTAGCTTTCAGCTTCAATTCATAGCTTTAGCCTTCTATTCTGCACTTGAGGTCAGTGCCTGTTTCCTCTTTCTCTTTATTTTATTTTATTATTTTTGCAAATATGTTAGTAGCAATGCAACGAGGAAAGCATGCTAGCACTTATTTTTTCTTTTGGTATTTTTGCATATATATATATATATATATATTTATCATTTATGCATGATGATGTTGGAAAATATATTTGTTCACGTGTTTAAGTAGAATAGGCAAACTTGCATATCTTGGATGCTATGAAAACACATGAAACACTATGAAAACTAAGAAAATCTAGGTAAATCTAAGAGACTATGCATGATAAAGATAAAGAATTTTGAGAGAATGAAAATGTGAGAACAATGCAATTTTGAGTGAGGGTAATTTTGGAAACATGGGATTAAAAGATTGCCGCTGAATATAAATCTCAAAAAAATGGATAGGATTAAATGATAGGTGTCGAATATAAACCTTTAAGAGATTAAACAACTGGCTAAATATAAATCTCAAAAAAATGGATAGGATTAAAGGATTGCCACAGAATATAAATCTTGAAAAGATGGATGGGATTAAATGACCGCCACCATATATAAACCCTAAAAGAATTTAACTGACTGTAGCCGAATATAAATATCAAAAAGATGGATAGGATTAAACGACCTCCACTGAATATAAACCTTGAAAGAGATTAAACGACCACCGCTAAATATAAATCTTGAAAAGATGGATGGGATTAAATGACCCCCACCGAATATAAACCATGAAAGAAATTAACTGACTATCGCCAAATATAAATCTCGAAAAGATGGATAGGATTAAACGACTGTCGCTGAATATAAACCCTGAAAGAGATTAAACGATTGCCTCCATATATAAATCTTGAAAAGATGGATAGGATTAAATGACCACTGCCAAATATAAACCCTAAAAGAGATTAAATGATTACCGCTGAATATAAATGTCGAAAAAATGGATAGGACTAAATGACTGCTACCGAATATAAATCCAAAGAGAGATTAAACAACCACCATTGAATATAAATCTCGAAGAGATGGATAGGATTAAACGATCGCCGCTAAATATAAATCCGGAGGGAGAGGCATTTTGAAAACTCGAATACTTTTGAGGCAAAAGAGATAGGATTAAACGACTGCCGCCGAATATAAATCCTAAGAGAGAAGCTATACGTTTTTAGACCCCTTAAAACAACCAGATTAACTTAGTTATTTAGCCAAGTTATTAACTTAGATAAATTATGCAGATCTAGGTTAACATAAAACAATCATATCATGCAAAGCAGTAGAAATATAAAGAACACAATGATATGATGACCTTGGAAAACCAAACCCGTAAAAAACCTGGTGAGAATTTAACCTAGCTATCCTTAAGGTAAAACTGAATCCACTATGAAAGAATTGAAGTTTACACAATAGCGACTTAGACCACTAACATCCTCTTGCTATCTCGAGTAGGAAACTTACTACCACGACCACGTGACAGCTCCGAGTCCACGGACTACTTCATTCTTGGACTCCTAACAAGCACAAGCACAAGCACTCCTGCTTGTATATCGTTAAGTTCTTAATGCAGCAATTGAATGATCATCAAGTTCTTGACATAATCTCGATCCTTGATAACCCTAAGTATGTGTGAAGGCAAACACATCTAGATATTACAAAATATTCACACACACAACATTAACAACCTCTAAAAACGTGGTTAGGGTTTTCCCTTTTATACCTAGGGCAAAACATGAAACCCTACACATAAAACAGGCTTGGGTTGAATTGGAAAGTTCTGCAAAAAAAAACAATCTGCACGACTTTCGATTAATCGAGTATAATTCTTGATCGATCGAGCCAGCTACAGCAACTCGATTCCAACTTTACATAAAAGACACATACTTTGAGCAATCTAAACAAGACTAAGCCGTTTTGATCATTATTTGCCAACATTACAAATTAGTGTTCAAATACATTTAAACCTAAAGGTCTTAGAATCTAACAGAAGCATTTTGAAAACTCTAACACTTTTAGGCAAAAGATATAGGATTAAATAATTGCCGTCGAATATAAATCTTAAGAGGGGCATTTTGAAAACTCAAATACTTTTTGATAGGCCAAAAATGTATTAAACCCTTGTAATGAATTAACCAATTAATTAGCCAAGTGAATTAATTAGGTTCAATTACATGCAATTAGCGTGGTAACACAAACAAATCGCCAAATAACTAAATGCAGTGAAGATTAATATTGACACGGTGATTTGCTTATGAATGGGGAAAACCTCTAAGGCAAAAACTCCACCGGATGATTTTAAGATCACCACTCTCGAGAATCTACTATTATCATAACAAGCGGTTACAAGTAAAGGAATCCCAGTACCTTATACCAACTTACAATTGAACCCTTACCCCAATACCCAATTAGACTTGTTCAGTAGTGACAATCTCTTCTTGTATTGCACGGCTCCCAAAAGATGCGTGGATCCTAGTACATGACTAACCAAAAGATGTGCAGATTCTAGTACGCAACTTGATCACCAACTTGAGAAAGATGTTGGCTGTAAAATTCTTCAGTTCTTCTACACATGAAGATCATGAAGTTGCTCGGTCACAAAACCCTACAGTGTACAAACACATCAGCTTCTTCAAGAACTAGGGCAAACTAGGTTTCTGGTCACACTTGAGAATTAATCTCTTGTGCAATTGTGCTCTTCGTTGTGTCACCTGATACGGCCCTTAAAATAATCCTTATATATGTTTAGGGTTGTGAGAAAAGAAAGTTCAAATACATAGTCACGAATTGGATGAAAAATAGTCCAGAAAAACTAAGTTTTATAAACCTCGATAGATAGCCATCTATCGAGCTAGCTATCGAGCCACGGGCTTCAATAGCTTTTAAACCTTGATAGACACTAGCTATCTAGTTTTAAAATCCAGCACTTCATTACTTGATTCTTGGATAGGCTTACATGACTTCAATTCTTGGACTTGAACTCTTGTTCCTTGAAGTATTAAACACATCCTAGATCTATCCAAATACAAGTAAAGTGTGTTTTGTCAAAGAATTAGTCAATACATACAGTGTTGACATATGTTCCTAACATCCATTCACATATGTCCTAACAATCTCCCCCTTTGGTAATCCATGAAATAACCACAACAAAAAAATGAACATATAAGAGAAGTCATAAATCACTCAACTTATACTCACTTGTTAAGTACAATAAAATCTATCATAATACAAACTCTTGAAAAACTTTGAAATAAGAGAGTTTATGGCAAGAAGGCTTTGACAACCTGTATTTCTGAAATACTTAAACAAAACTCATCAAGGCATCTTTATGTGAAACATAAATAAAATATGGCATACAATAAAATAAGAAACATGTGTATAAAAGAGAAAAGAAACAACACATGTAGAGACAGGTGAAAGAACATACATCAAAATATATAAATCAATTATAAGTACAATTGATGTCAAAATGGTCACAAGACCTAAGGTACAGGAACAATGTATTTAAACTAGAAAGAAGAAAAAGATACATCAAAATCCTCACTACATCCCTCATGAACACTCAAGAACAATCCTTCTATCTCCTAACTAACCCTCCCCTTATGAGTATGACTACTCTCATCTCAAAACTACCCCCCTTTCTTGTCACTAGTGACAAAGGGGTAAGTACATCAAGTAGACGTCTCATCATCACTAGGCGAGCGATCATCCTCATCCTCATCACTGTCGGAGCCATTGTCACTCTCATCAGTGAAACGCCGGTGGAGATGGAGAAGAAGTAACAGTGAAATCACTCATCACAGCCTATCGTCATGTGATACGACTAACACGAGTGTTCACCAAACATAACTCATCACTAAATGTGTCAAGGCGAGCATCCATGGGCATAAGCTATGCCATGATGGCCTCAAGAGTCACTCCACCCACTGAAGACAAAGGAACGAAGGAGGATGGAGCAGTAGAAGCTAGAGGAGGAGTCGTCTCAGTCTGAGTCCTCCTCGAGCGAAGTTGTTCAAAACTCTGCTTAACGGTAACAACATCAATGACACACATATAAGAGAAGTGGGGAGACTCAAGATATGAGACGGAGAAGTGGCAAAGGAGCCACGTGATAGCTGAAGGGAAGATAAGCTAATCACGGGTAGTCGTATCCTTATACACATCTATAAGGGAGAGTATGAAGTGGGAGGGAAAATCTATGGTAAGGTCCTCAATGAGGGAAACAAAAAAGCAAGCACGAGACTCTGTGATAGTGTTATAATGAAAGAGAGGATGGATAACAAAAGTCATGACCATTTTGAGGAACCTCGGACCTTAGCAAAGTTCGTGCAACGGGTGAACTGATGATCACCCCAAAAAGAAGGTGTCTCACAGAAACGAGACGAGAGTTCTTCTTTGGACATTGTCCTCGAACACTCACAACCAGGATAGTCAGGAAGCTCTACCCTAAGAACGTGTACTACCTTTGATACAAGACCCGAAGTAACTACCATGCGTATACCCCGGACGCGAGTGACAAACTAGGGTATAGAAGTGTCAAATTCGTGCATGTTGGAGTAGAACTCCTGAATGATCATGCAAGGGCACTTGATTGGAATGCCATAAAGTGGCTCCCAACCTCTACTGTGAATGATAATGGGTAAATTAGTGTCAGAAAATTCAGACAAAATGACTTGGTATTCTGAATGAATGCCTCGTAGTGAAAAGTTCTCAAAGAAGTCCGATTTGGCCTTTTTATCACGAAACCATATGTGAAAAGGAGTGGGGTTAGAAGGAGAAGAAGACAAAGATGCTCCAAAATGAAGAGGGTTCCGAGACGAAATAGATTTACGTTTTGGTGCCATGATGCAATTAAAGTAAGAGGAAGAGAAAGAGAGAAAGAGAGAGACAATCAAAAAAGTACCAAGCAATGCATATATTCAAATATATAGAATTGAAGGCACGTATGCATGAGAATGCATGAACATGTGACATGCAAAAAAAAAATACATCATGGGCTCAGTCCAATCCAAACCTACTAGCACCCAACTTATCAACAAGGTAAACACACATCTAAAATGCATGAAACATTGTTAGAATGCATATGTGATGCAATGCATGAGATTTTAAACTTATTTAAGCAACACCCATCCTAAAAATTGCACAAACACTTCATCAATTTGAAAAACCCCAAAATTTTTCAAATAACTCAAAACCTAGATCTAGATGCATGAAATGCAGAAGAATGAGAGATAGAGAGATCCTACCAAGTGATTAGAGGCAAGAATAGGCTGAAAATCACGTGGAGTGAAGGTTTAGAGAGAGAAAAGTGAGTTTGGGAGGTGAAAAGCTTGAAGTTTGTTGAGAAAGATCAAGGGAGTAAGATCTGAAATCGCGAAGACTCCTTATATAGAATCCTCATAAAGCTCGATCAATCGAGAGCTATCGAGCTTTAAAGAGATGCTTTTCAGCTGTCGAACCAGCTGTCGAGGATCAAATGAGAGGTTTGTAAACAAAGAAGCTCGATGGATTGAGGTAGCTATCGAGGAGACAGAAAGTTTCCCGATTGATCGAGATAGCTATCGAGAGCTATCAAGATTGTGATAAAGAAAATTTGAAGAGTCTTGACAGATAGCCTATCGGTCGAGAGCTATTGAGGAGCTATCGAGATTTCTTAAAAACAGATATGAATGCAATCAAGCATGCTACTCAACCAAGGATCCAAACAACATTTTAACATCTCAAAAACATCTCTCAACAAGAAAAATGTCATGTATTTAGATCCAAAACACATAAACACACTAAACAAGTCTAACCAATTTTATATTTCAAAAACAAGTTCAGATAGTTTAGTGAGTGTACATTAACACATGTAAACCTTGTGTGGCCGAATCACATTGTATCTGCACATGTATCAAAAGTAGCAAAGAATATTGCATGTTATGTGTGATAACATCACAAGATTACATAAGTGTCTCTATATTATGACGATTTGAGATATGAGAAAATCACTTTAACTCACACACAATCATAACTATTTGATGGGGACTATCACCTTCGAGGTACATCCTATAACTCCTACATTGTAATCATATATAAAGCATTTTGATTTTTGTGCTTTTATTTTTCTTTGCATATTTTTCTTTTGTTAAGCATATTATGCATGGGAATATAAGAGAGAGAAAAGAAATACCAAATTATGTTAAGCTTTTTGACATTGCACTTGTGCTATGTCGAAGCATACAGATGTCATTTCATGATTAGTAGACAACAGTGGTGAGATAATTACTTATGCCTTTTTCTTAGGATTTTCTAGTCCTTCCTGTCAAAAAGAGTGATACGAGTGTTAAGTACAAGAGATTACTTAACCTTACTCATTACAAACACGAGCCACAAAGCTCACTTGCTTAGTTGTGCATATAGATGCTTATCTAAGCTACAAAAGATACAAAGTTTAAAAAATTTTATTTCATTGGCCATTCAAGGTACACAAGTACCAATGTACACAAACACACACTATTGTTGTATTTTTCTAATTTTTCAATTTTTTTTTATTTTTATGAAAGAAACAAAATAAAAACAAAACTGAAAAACAACCAAACAAAAAAAAAACCAAATAAAGCAATGCATAAAATTTAGATGCAAATGCATGGAGAGAAGGAGGAGAAGAGAAGATCATTCCATGGAGATAATACCGATGTTTTGACGAAGGAACTCAAACCGGTTGCTATCAAGAGGTTTGGTGAATAGATCAGTCTTCTAGTCATCAGTGTGAATGAACTCAAGAGTAAAGGTACCATCTTCAACAAGCTCACGAATGAAGTAATGTTGAATCTCTATGTGTTTGGTTTAAGAATGTTGAATCGGATTCTTAGATATATTGATGGCAATGGTATTGTCACAGTAGATAGTGAGGTGTTCTAAACAAATACCATAGTCATGGAGTAGTTTTTGCATCCATATAAGTTGGGTGCAACAACTAATGGCAGCAATGTATTTAGCCTCTGTAGTGGATAAAGAGATCGAATTTTGGTTTTTGCTCATCTTGGAGACAAGATTATTACCCACATAAAAACAACCCCCCGAAGTACTTTTCCTATCATCAGCATTTGCCAGCCCAATCAGCATCCGAATACTCGGCCAAGACATCGTATGTGTCTTTGCAGTGGTTTTGACATACTTTATGATTCTCTTCAAAGCAATCATATGGGACTCTTTGGGATTAGCCTAATATCTAGCACACACTCTCAAACTGTAACTAATGTTAGTTCTACTAGCAGTGAGGTACAGAAGACTACCTATCATGCTTCTATAGAGAGATGGATCAACACTCTTTCCCAAGACATCAACAGTGAGTTTTACATTAGGACTTATAGGGGTTCTAATAGAACTAGCAAATTCCAGGCCAAACTTTTTCACAAGATTTCTAGCATATTTAGATTGAGATATGAATATACCTATCTCTTGTTGACGGATTTGCAATCCAAGGAAGTGATTTAACTCTCCAATCATGCTCATCTTGAACTCAACCTGCATGAGTTTAGAGAAATCACAAGCAAGTTCATCATTTGTTGCCCCAAAGATGATATCATCTACATAGACTTGAGCCACTATCAACTCACTGTCTTCCCTTTTGATGAAGAACGGTTGATCGGCCTTTCCTCTTGTGAACCCATATGACACTAAGTATTGTGCGAGCCAATCATACCAAGCTCTGGGGGCTTGCTTTAAACCATAAAGCGCCTTTTTAAGGTATAACACATGATCCAGAAAATGGGGATCAGTGAATCCTTTTGGTTGAGCCACATAGAAATCCTATTTAAGATGCCAGTCTTGACATCCATTTGGTAAAGCTTGAACTTCAAGTGGCATGCTAAGGCTAGAAGAATCCAAATGGACTCCATGCGTGTGACTAGAGCAAATGTCTTATCATAGTCCACTCCTTCCATTTGTGAATATCATTGAGCCACAAGACGAGCCTTATTACGAATCACATTACCCTCCTCATCAGTATTATTACAGAAAATCCACTTTGTGTCGATGATGTGCTCACCCTCTGGTCTAAGCACTAGTGTCTGGACATCATTCCTTTGAAATTAAAGCAATTCATCATGCATAGTCTCCACCCAGCTTTCATCCTTAAGTGCTTCCTTAACCTTGGTAGGTTTAACCTGTGACAAATAACATGATTAAGACACAAAGTTAGCAACACACTTATCAACTGTGCGTTTCCTCAGTGTAAGTTCATTCATATTTCCCATAATAGTTTCAGAAGGATGATTCAACTGAATTTTGGAGGGAGGTCCTTTCTCTTTATGAAACTTAGAGTCAAGTGAGGCAGATCTGTCTACTAAACCTTTTGCAACACTTGGAGTTTTTGGAGTACTTGGAGAGGCAGGCTCTTGAACACTAGGTTCTTGAATGTCCTTGGGCTCGGAGGGAGGAATTTCTTTGGGAATTTCCTAATTAACATTTTCAGAATAGGACTCCGAAGCTTCATTGATAACAACATTTACAGTTTCCATCACTTTCTTAGTTCTCTTATTGTATACCCGATAAGTCTTGCTTATGGAGAAGTATCCCAAAAATATTCCTTCATCGCTTCGAGAGTCAAATTTTCCCACATTCTCTCTATCCTTGAGAATGAAGCAAGTACTTCCAAAGATTCTGAAATACTTGACATGTAGTGTTGACAGCTTCTCCCCACAAGTTTCTAGCCACACCCTTGTTGTGCAACATGGCCCTAGCCATATTCTGAATAACCTTATTCTTCCTTTCTACTACACCATTCTGCTGAGGAGTAATAGGAGCAGAGAATTCTTGAGATGTACCCAATCTAGTGCAAAAGGACTCCATATATGAGTTTTCGAATTCTTTGCCATGATCACTTCGAATTCCATCAACCTTTAAGTTCTTCTTATTTTGCAATCTTGTGCACAAGGATTCGATATGCACAGGAGCATCTGACTTGGATCTTAGAAGAATAACCTAAGAGTACCTAGTGAAGTCATCTACGACAACAATAATATATCTTTTTCCCCCAAGAGACTCGGTTTGAGTTGGACCCATGAGATCCATATGTAGTAGCTCCAATGGTCTAGATGTAGCAAACGTCTGAGTACCTAGATGTTTGGCTTTTGTCTGTTTTCCAAGCTGGTATGGTCCACATACAACATTGTCCACTCTGGTGAGTTTTAGCATCCCAATACTGATTCATGCTTAGATTCAATTAAGAAATGCTTGTAACTAGCATGTCCCATCCTTTGGTGCCATAGATCTTCATTTGGTATGCGAATACAATTGCACACAATATCAGTATCAGGTACTAGACCATAATAGTTGTCTAAAGTGTGAACACCACTTATAAGCTTCTTTCCGGATTCATCTAGCATAAGACATTTTCTTTTAGAAAACAACACCATAAAGTCTTGATCACATATCTGACTTATGCTTAACAGGTTCAATCTCAGACCTTCTACATATAGCACATTTGCAATATTTGGCAGTCCAAGTAAAGAAATAACTCTCTTTCCTTTTATCTGTGATTTTCTTCCATCACTGAAAGTAACATTACCACCTTTCTTAGACTCGAAGACCTTAAAGAGAGAGCAATCTCCATCATGTGTCGTGAGCATCTACTATCAAGGTACCACAAGCACGTATCCATTACCTAGAACTCAGACTTCATCATAAAGCACACTTCATGCTTTGATGATAGATTTATAGGAATGGTGTTTTCTTTCACCTACCATTTACAACCAAGACCTATAATCTTCACCCTTCTCAAATGAACTTCTCTACACATTCTCAGTCTGAGGCAATCTAGTTTCTTCTTTGTCATGTTAAGATCTTTTCCAATCATCATCATGATGGCTTTTAAATAACTTTTAGACTTGCAGACCCTAGTACGCGACTTGATCACCAACTTGAGAAGGATGTTGGCTGAAAAGTTCTTTTGTACTTCAACACATGAAGATCATGAAGTTTCTCGGTCACAAAACCCTACGGTGTACAAACACAGTAACTTCTTCAAGAACTAGGGCAAACTAGGTTTTCGGTCACATTTGAGAATTATGATCTTGTGCAATTGTGCTCTTCGCTATGTCACCTGATACGACCCTTAAAATAATCCTTATATATGTTTAGGGTTATGAGAAAAGAAAGCCCAAACACATACTCACAGATTGGATGAAAAACAGTCCAGAAAAACTGAGTTTCATAAACCTCGATAGATAGTCATCTATTGAGCTAGCTGTCGAGCCATGGGCTTCAGCAGCTTTTAAACCTCGATAGATACTAGTTATCAAGCTAGCTGTCAAGTTTTAAAATCCAGCACTTCATTACTTGATTCTTGGACAGACTTGCATAGCTTCAATACTTGGATTTAAACTCTTGTTCCTTGAAGTATTAAACACATCCTAGATCTATCTGAATACAAGTAAAGTGCATTTTGTCAAAGAATTACCCAATACATAAAGTGTTGACATATGTTCTTAACATCCAATCACATATGTCCTAACACTTTTGAGTCAAAAGAGATAGGATTAAATGATTGTCGTCGAATATAAATCTTAAGAAAGACATTATGAAAAGTCAAATACTTTTGAGGTAAAACAGATAGGATTAAACAATTGCCACCAAACATGAATCCAAAGAGAGAGGCAATTTAAAAACTAGAATACTTTTGAGGCAAAAGAGGTAGGATTAAATGACCGCCACCAAATATAAATCCTACGAGAAGCATTTTGAAAACTTTGATATTTTAAGAAAACATGACATTTGTGAGGGTGCCTTTCTTTGAAGACACAGGCCTAAGTATGACTAAGGACCCCGGTACTTTTAGTTATTGTTTTAAGGGACTGAGCTTGGTTTATCGCAGCTTGACTACGAACCAGATGGTGCACAGAGTAGGAATCCTACAACACATACATGCTTGCAAACTAGAAAAAAATGCATTGAACAACAAGAAACAATAAAGGGGCAATGTAATAGAGAAAGACACAAAATAAACGTTAAGGGTCTATAAGATAATATGAAATATTTCATTACTTTCTCAATTGTGTAATATATTATGCTCACTAGGACATGTTACAAGGTCCAAATAAGTTCAAAAATTATAGACTTACATGGCTCTTCAGGCCTCTAAAACTTGCAAAGTTTGAACCCCTTGGATCCAAGTATGTTCTCTAGTGACTATTTGAGGATACCGGGCCATATTTCCCTCTCTTTTCTTACTTTCTTGAGTTCTAACAGAGTTTTTCTCAATAATTTTTTTCTAATTCACTGTTGCTGAATGCCCTTTTGCTGTTGGCTACTTCCCCTTTTATAGTGTCATCCTAGATTCCCCTTTTTATAGTGTCATCCTAGGGTCCTCGGGGTACCACTAATTTCCTCCATTTGTTCCCCTGGGTTCCAAAGCCAATGTTGTGTCAGCAGCATTGATGGCTGGCCCCTTCCTCATTCCTTATTATCTTCTTCTTTAGGAGTTTCTTCCTCAAAAGTTTCCAGCTACCTTTCCATTCTAGTATGTCTTGAAGGGCTGACCTTGGGTTTTTCTCCTTTCAAGGTTTCTAGTTCCCACCTTTTCAAACTCAACTTTTGGCTGCCTTTCCCTTTGTCATTTTTCCAAATTAAGCTGATTCCTTCTTGCCAGTTTGAAAGTTTCCCAGCCACTTCCCTTCATGGTTTTTCTTTCTAGGTTCCCTGAGGCACCAACCTTGGATTGTTCATGGATTGTTCGTTCCCAAGATTTTTGATTCCTTTCTGCATCATTGGGCGGCTGATAGGGACACATCTGTTCTCATTCCTTGTGTTTCTTGGCATCCCCTTTACACTATCTTAATCCAATCTTGGCTTTGCTGCACGTCTCGAGTGTCCTAGGCTCCTGGCAGTTCCTAGGTATCCCAGCACAGTTCTTACCACTAGGCTCCTTAGCGATTTTTTTTTTTACCTTGGTGAGCTGGGCCGTTCTTCTCCTTTTTGTTTTCTGAGTTCTAAAGCCCATCCATTCGTAGGTTTGTGTCCTTCCTTAAAACCCTTAGTGGATTTGGGCTTACCATCTGTTTTCCTTTATTGCAAGCTTAAGTATTTTTTTATTTTATTTTATGAAGCTCTATTCTCTGTGCATTTTTGGGCCTTTGTACAACATTGTGGCTTTTTTAGACCTCGACAACATTTTGGTATGAACATGCATGATATACATTAGGAAGTAGATACTTACTAGCTTATTTGCATTGCCATATGCTTTGGGCTTACTAACCAAATCTAAATTTGCTTTTGCAAATCATGCCGGCAAGTGAGATTTAGCGGGAATCGCGGGAAGGCTCCCGTTATTGTTCCATTTCAAGTAGACTCGTCTAGCAGTGACAACTACACTATCTCAGCTAGCGTGAAGGTTACGTAGACCCTTCAGCAGCATTTTGACCAAGGTGGTGATGACACTGTACCTGCTGGGGGCATACACATAGCACATCACACCAAAAGCTGATGTTCAATGGAGACAGCCAATGCCTTATTTTAGTCTCGCATTGGTTCAGGAGGTGGTTCTTCACAGTTCCCTCAGATTGAGGAAGGAGGAGGCCTAGGGGGCGCAAAGTTGGAGGATGACCTCATGTTTGATCTGGACACGGATTTAGGGGATGATGACTGTTGGTTAAATACATGTTTGTATTGCATACAAAACATATGCAGTTGAAAATTAACGGATCTAATTCATTCGCAATTGATAACATGTACTATATAAATTTCAGAATTCAAGAATAAGAGAGTGTACCTTGGTGTGGTGGATTTCAAAACCAAATATCAGAAGTTCTTGAGAACACACTCACATACACACCATTTTATAATGATGTCACACTTTCACATAAAATTTTGTATGTTTCTCCCTTTGTATCTAACTGATTATCTAATTAGGCTAGCCTTTTGGGTCTTTCCAATTAGGCTTTAGTATATGGCTTGGAGTGGGACCAAAAAGAAACAAATAAAACTCTAGCTGCAATGGGCCTTGGGTTTTTTAGTCAACTCTTGACAAGTCCAAAGTTATCATTAATTATATTTAATACCACTATATAAATATAATTGCACTCTAGGCCTTATTAGTAAATTATATCCCAAGACTTTATTATACATGCAACCCCTTAATAAAATATTAGTAATAATACAAAGTCATAATTGTATACCGCCACTTTGTAGATTACTACATGTTAGTGCTTAAGTACCTGGTATAATTTTTTAAGGTTATTCATCATATATTTATGAAATCCAATTTCATAAATATATACTTTATTAACTCCTCATTAAAGTGGTTAGGCCTAACTTTCTGTATAACAGAATCCATTAAACTTATCTCAAGGGAATATTTTATATCTCTGTGAAGAGATTATGAATTCCATCTTGAGAATATATGTTCCATTAACACCAAATGTGGCTGCCTAACATACTGAGGCTTGACCGTTATTTTAGATCTCACTATTGATATATCAAAGCAACCTACACTATATGATCAAGTCCATTATTCTCTTAGGATTAAGAATTCATGTAAATAGAAGTCATGAGATTTATCATTCATTTGACAGTTGTTAGGAGAATAATAAATCTTACAGCGGTCCAATTCAATATGTTTTAACTTTTAAAACATATCAACATATCAACTAGAAGTCTCCATTTCCATGATTAAGATAAATCATCTTAGTTGATATGTTATAGTCCTCGCAGATAAAATGCCCAATTTCATTACCTACTACAAACTAAAATTTTGAGTTTACAAAGAACTTGTGAGTTATATCTTCTGTGACCTTTCACATACTATGTATCTCATGGACTATATGATAATGTCCGAATATTCATGTTGCCATTATTTAAGATGATAATAAAACAACTTTATCAATCACAATATTAAGTCATACATCATGTCGTATATAATGACATACATAATATCATATAATAGAATTTAAGGGCACTAATCCTAACAATGACATGGCCAGGCAGGGTACAGGCGCTCCAAGGCGCCATAGTCATAGGCCAAGATTTTCGCCTTGTTTGGCTGGGGCTGAGGCATACATTGGAGAGATCAATGATAGCATAGATGATACCCATCCTCAACATGATCTGTGATAGGCCACAAATGCGTTGACCCCTTGTGATGAATTAAATTGATTAATTTGCCAAGTTTTTAATTAATCAAGTTAACATGCAAATTGCGTGGTAGCACAAACAAATCAGCAATAAACTAAAGTATGCAGCAAAAATTAAATAACATGGTGATTTGTTTACAAATGGGAAAAACCTACACGGCAAAAACCCCACCGGGTGATTTAAGGTCACCATTCCGAAACTCCACTATTATCACAACAAACGGTTACAAGTAAAGGAATCCAAGTACCTTACCAACCTACAGTTGAACCCTTACCCCAATACCCAATTGGACTTGTTTTGTAGTGATACTTGCACTTTCCAGCTTGTTTCTTAGACAGACTTGATGACTTCAACACTTGATCTTGAAACACAATTTCTTGAAGCGTTAAACACATTCTAAATCTACCCAATTACAAGTAAAGTGAGTTTTGTCAAAGGAAAAGCTAATTACATAAAATGATGACATATGTTCAAAACAAGATGAAACACATATGTCCTAACAATCTCCTCCTTTGGCAATCCGTGACAAAACCACAACAAACAAATGAACATACGAGAGAAGTCATAAATCACTCAACTCATATTCACTTGTTAAATACAATAAAATCTATCCTAACACAAACTCTTGAAAAACTTTGCAAGAAGAGAGTTTATGGCAAGTAGACTTTGACAACCTGTACTTCTGAAACACTCCAAACAAAACACATCAAGGCATCTTTGTGTGAAGCAGAAATAATAGATTGCATACAGATAAAGAATCATGTGTATAAAGATAGAAAAGAAACAATACATGTAGAGGTAGGTGAAAAAAACATACATCAACATATATATATATATATATATATATATCAAAAAATAATAAGCACAATGTACGTAAAATTGGTCACAAGACCTAGGTACAAGAACAATGTATCTCCAAAAAGAAGAAAAGAAAAGAAATACATGTAATTCTCACTACATCTCTCATAACAACACTCCCCTTATCAAAAATGTCCTATACACGCTCTCTCCCTAAGAATGACTATTCTTATAACCCAAAACTACTCTCCCTTTTTGTCACGAGTGACAAAGGATAGAGTGTCAAGTAGACATCTCGTCGGTAGAGCTAGCATCTCCATCATCATCCGAAGCATCATTGTCATCACCATCATCATCCTCAGTCTCAAAAGCCACATGAAGAGGTAAAGGAGAAGCATTAGAAGCAAAACCGCACATGGTCGCCTATCGTCGAGCAATGCAACTAACACAAACATTCACCTGATACAACTCTGTAGAGAGCGTATCGAGGCGAGCATCCATGCGCTAAAGCTGCTGCATGATGTCTCTAAGTGATACATCGCTTGAGGAAGAGGAGGGAGCAGATGCGGCTCGTGCAGATCTAGATAGAGTTGGATGGGAGGAAGAAGCCGTTGAATCCGTTTGTCTCGACCTAAACTGCACCTCACTACGTTTTACGGTGGCGGCGTCTATGGCAACCATGACATGAAAGGGGTCGGACAAAGGAAAGGGGATGGAGCAATGGCGTAGAATCCTTGTGATAGCTGAAGGAAAGATGAGCTTATCATGGGTAGCCATGTCCCTATAGACATCTATGATAGAAAAGATGAAGTGTGAAAGAAAGTCTATAGTGAGGTGCTCTAAAAGAGATAACAAAAATCGAACACGAGGCTTTGTGATGGAGTTATAGTGAGAGAGGGGGTGCAAAACAAATGTCATTACCATGTTCAAGAAACGAGAACCTTTAGCAAAAGGCCTACATGGTGTGAACTGACGCTCACCCCAATCAGAGGGGCGCTCACAGAAAGTAGATATCACCTCGTCTTTGGACACAGTCCATAGACGCTCACAATCGGGGTAGTCAGGATGAGCAACCCTCGGAACATGAAGCACTTCAAAAACCAACTCCGGAGTGACTACAATGTGTGTACCTCGAACGCGAGTGTGAAAGAGAGGTACTGAAGAATCAATTCCATGCATGTTGGAGTAAAACTCCTGTATCAGCATGGAAAGACAAGTAAGCGAAACGTCACACATTGACTCCCAACCCCGATTGTGAATGACATCGGGTAGGTCGGTATCAGCAAAGTCTGCCAGAATAACTTGGCATTCCAAATGAGCACCTCGTTTAGAAAAGTTCTCCAAGAAGTCCTGTTGGGCTTTCTCATCACAGAACCGAACAGAAGAGGGAGTAGGATCAGAAGACAAAGAGCCCCTAGAATGAAGAGAGTTCTAGGACGGAATGGACTTACGTTTTGGTGCCATAGACATTACTAACGCAAACAAAAATTGAGGGAGAAAGAGAGAAATACTCAGAAAAGTCCCAAAGCAATTCAAATATAACAAGTATATTGAAAAGAAAGGTCGTATGCATGGGAAATGCATGAACATGTGACATGCAACATGAAAAACATCATGGGCTCAGCCCAATCCAAACCTATCAACACACAATTAGTTAACACACATCTAAATGCATGAAAATAGTGTTAGAATACTAATGTGATGCAATGCATGGGGTTTTTAAGATCAAATCTACAAAACCCATCCAAAAGTTGCAACAAAAACTCATCAATTTTGAAAAACGCCAAAATTTTCAAAAAATCTGAAACCTAGGTTTTAAAACATGAAATGCATGAAGAATGATGAGATAAGAAGCTTACAAAGAGAGGAAAATGTGAATGAAGCTTGAAGAAACCTTTGGGAAGAAGTTTGGAGTGAGTGAGAGAGGTTTTGGAAGAGAGAACACAAAGGTATTGAGAGAGAGATCGAGAGAAATAAGAGAAAGGATCGTGCAGAACCTATTTAAACAACTTTAGTAATTCTCGATAGATGCAGGTATCGAGAGGTGTCGAGACATTTGTCGAGGTAGGTGTGGAGAAAAACAACTTTGACAAATACAACTATCGAGGAGGTGTCGAGGATCAAGGATCAGACACAAAAAGAATCTCGATCAATCCACAAACTGTCGAGAAGCTATTGAGGGGATAGAAACTTCCTCGATCAACCCACCAGGTGTCGAGAAGCTGTTGAGATTGCGATAAGAAAAAGCTAAGAAGCTAGACAGACAGCCAAGTATCGAGGAGGTGTCAAGGAGGTGTCGAGCTGGCTTTAAAAAGCAGTTTTTCGAGAAAAGAAAAACACAGATATGAATGCAATCACGCATGCAACTCAACCAATGATCCAATCACCATATTAAGCTTTCAAAATCATCTCTCAACAACAATTTTAAGCACATGGATCCCAAAACACACACACACACACACTAAACAAGTCTAACCAATTTTATATTTCAAAAATAAGTCAAGACAGTTTAGTAAGTATACATTAACGCATGTAAATCTTGTGATGGCTAAATCACATTATACCTACACATGTATCAAGAATAATAAAGAATATTGCGTGTTGTATGTGAAAAACATTGCAAGATTGCATAAGTGTCTCAAAGTTATGACGATTTGAGATATGAGGAAATCACTTTAACTCACACACAATCATAACTGTTTGATGGGGACTATCACCTTCGAGGTACATCCTATAACTCCTACATCTCCTAGAAAACAAATTTGTAATCATATTTTAAAGCATTTTGTTTTTTTTTTTTTGCTTTTATTTCTTTGCATATTTTCTTTTATTAAGCATATCATGCATGGGCATATAAGAGAGAAAAGAATTACCCAATTATGTTAAGCTTTTTGACATTATACTTTTGCCATGCCAAAGCATACGGATGTCATTTCATGATTGGCGGGTAACAGTGGTGAGATAGTTATTTATGCCTTTCTCTTAGGATTTTCTAGTCCTACCTATCAAAAAGAGTGATACGAGTGTTAAATACAAGAGATCACTTAACCTTACTCATCACAAACAAAGAGCCACAAAGCTCACTTGCTTAGTTGTGCATAAGGATGCTCATCTAAGTTACAAGAGATACAAAGTTTAGAAAACACTATTTCAATGGTCATTTTAAGGTTCGCAAGAACCAATGTACACAAACACACACTATTTTTGTATTTTTCAATTTTTTTTTATTTTTATCTGAAAAGCAAAATTAAACAAAAACTGAAAACAAATAAACAAAAACATGTTAAACAAAGCAAAACAATGCATAAAACTAGACTGACTCAAAACAGTAAAGCAAAACACATAAGTAATGCAAAAAAAAAAAAAAAAAAGAATAAGAAGGAGAGAGAGAGAGAAAAAAAAATGAATAAATCACTTAGAACCCTTTTCCTTCCACCTTCCACAGCTTGGAAGAACCTTTCCTTTTTGCAAAACCTTGAACTGGTGGTGAGG
Source organism: Castanopsis chinensis (assembly GCA_032878915.1). Lineage (NCBI taxonomy): Eukaryota > Viridiplantae > Streptophyta > Magnoliopsida > Fagales > Fagaceae > Castanopsis > Castanopsis chinensis. The sequence goes on along the minus strand of JAVQMG010000116.1, from coordinate 3,654,947 downwards.
GGGAAGAATTGAAACCATTCAAGTTTGAAAGAAACATGAGGGCTTTGAGAAGATCTCTAAGAGGAGCAAGAGTGGTTTGTACCTGATTCTAGTTCCCAGATGCTATCATGCCATTGCTCTATTGAGTGGCTAACCACTTATAGCAAATTGGTTGAGTATGACCGGCAATACCATAATGATGATAGAGATGTTGCTTCTTCTTAGTCCTAGGGTTTTTTGTTTCCTTATTCTTAAGCTTAGGGGGTGCTCCTAAGATGGACTTACCTTTGTCTAAGTTCTCACTAGCTAATAGAGGTTTAACATCATTGTTCTCTATTTTAATGTTATTAGCAGGAAGAACAAAAATAGTAGTACTAACAGAAGGAGTATTAAAGGAAAAGAATTCATACCCCAAACCTGTTTGATCAGAAGCAGATTTTTGAATGCTGAGCATCTCATCTAGCTTCGAACTTGATGTCCTCTCCAATTTAGCTTTAACTTGAAACAGCTCCGCTTCAAGCTTCTTGGTCTTCTCAGCCAGGAAATTGTTCTCAAATCTCAGTGCTCCAATAGTCTGATTTGCCTTATCAAACTTAGTGAAAAGCTCCTCACGGTCAAGTTCCACATCACTGAGCTTCTTGGTGGCCAGCCTATAGAGTTTCTCATGCTTCTTAGAAAACTTGTATAGTTTCTCATAGGGGGCATGGATATCATCTTGGTCATCCATAGTTTCAAACATAGCATTCCCCAACTCTTTTTCTCCCTTTACTTCTTCAGTAATCCCTTCAGTAGGATTAACAGTGGCAGTGAAGGCATTCAAGATTCCATCATCATCATTGTCGGAATTGATAGGCCACAAATGCGTTGACCCCTTGTGATAAATCAAGTTGATTAATTAGCCAAGTTATTAATTAATCAAGTTAACATAAAAGTAGCGTGGTAGCACAAACAAATCACCAATAACCTAGGGTATGCAGTGGAAAATAAATGACAAGTTGATTTGTTTGTGAATGGAGAAAACCTACACGGCAAAAACCCCACCAGTTAATTTAAGGTTACCACTCCCAAAACTCCACTATTATCACAACAAGCGGCTATAAGTAAAGGAATCTCAGTACCTTACCAACCTATAGTTGAACCCTTACCCCAATACCTAATTGTAATTGTTCTGTAACGACAGTTTCTCTTTCTGATGCATAATTCCTAGTACGTGACTAACCAATTTGATGCGTGGATCCCAGTATGCAACTTACTCCTTTGCGCGAATCCTAGTACATGACTAACTCCACAACAACCCTTTGATTGTTTTAGTTTAATTTGCAGCAGCTTCACATAGAAACACCAATAAGATCTTCAATGTTGGTACTGTTGGATAAAATCTAGTTTTGTATCTCATACAAAACACACAGCGGAAGCAACAAATAAGGATCTATTTCATTCATGATTGACAACATGCATTCTGTAAATTTCAGAGTTTAAGAACAAGATAGCGTACCTTGGTGTGGAGAAATTCAAAACAAAGATTAGAAGCACTTGGGAAAACTTTTAATCTTCACTCCAATTCCACTTTACGCCCAAGATGTGTGGTCTCTCAATCAGTTTTCAAAGGGAGAACGAAAGTGTGTCTCACACTCTCTCTTTTTCTCTACGAATCTTTTCTTAAAAAAATCCCTTAAAAAGTTCTGTATGTTTCTCCCTTTACAACTAACTGATTATCTAATTGGGCCGGCCTATTGGGCCTTTCCAATTGGGCTTTAGTGTGTGGCTTGGAATGGGACCAAAAGGGACCAATAAGACACTAGCTCCAATGGGCCTTGGGCTTTTCCGTCAACTCTTAACAAGTCCAAAGTTACCATTAATTATATTTAATACCACTATATAAATATAATTGCACTCTAGGCCTTATTAATAAATTATATCCCAAGACTTTATTTTACACGCAACCCCTTCATAAAATATTCGTAGTAATACAAAGTCATAAATATAGACGGCCACTTTGAAAATTACTACATCTTATCCTTGAGTACCCGGTTTAATCCTTTAAAGTTATTCATCATATATTTATGAAATTCAATTTCATAAATATATACCTTAGTAATTTCTTACCAAAGTGGTTAGGCCTAACTCTCTGAATAACCAAACCCATTAAACTTATCTCAAGGGAATATTTTGTATCTCCGTTAAGAGACTATGAATTCCATCTTGAGAATATATGTTCCATCAACACTAAATGTGGCTGCCCAACATACTGATGTTTTGACCGTTATTTTAGATTTCACTCCTGATATATCAAAGCAACCTACACGTCATGATCAGGTCCATTATTCTCTCAGGATTAAGAGTTCATGCAAATAAAAGTCGTGAGATTTATTATTCATTTGACAGTCGTTAGGAGAATAATAAATCTCACAGCGGTCCAGTTCAATATGTCTTAACTCTTAAAACATATCAACATATCAACTAGAAGTCTCCACTTCCATGATCAAGACAAATCATCTTAGTTGATACGTTATAGTCTTCGCAGATGAAATGCCCAATTTCATCACCGACTACGAACTACAAATTCTGAGTTTACAAAGAACTTGTGATTTATATCTTCTGTGACTTTTCACATAAATCACATACTATGCATCTCATGGACTATATGATAATGTCCAAATATTCATGTTACCATTATTTTAGATAAAAATAAACAACTTTATTAAACACAACATTAAGTCATACATAATGTCATATATAGCATTATACAATAGGATTTAAGGGCACACATCCTAACAATCTCCCACTTGCCCTAAAGACTATTGTGCACTAATCTAACTCCCATTCCTTCCAAATGTGACTCGAAAGTCCTTTGAGGCAATGTTTTGGTAAATGGATCCGCTAGATTATTTGCACTTTCAATCTTTGCCACCACAACATCTCCACGAGCAACAATGTCTCGAATGATGTGGTACTTCCTCTCAATGTGCTTTCCTTTCTTGTGATTTTTTGGATCTTTGGATTGTGCAACCGCTCCACTATTGTCACAGAACAATGTGATGGGAACTTGCTCCATTCTTACAACACCAAGATCAGAAAGGAATTTCTTGAGCCAAACAGCCTCCTTTGCAGCTTCACAAGCAGCAACGTACTCGGCTTCCATGGTGGAGTCCGCAATACAAGATTGCTTAACACTCCTCCAACTTATGGCTCCACCTCCCAAGGTGAAAACACATCCTGAAGTGGATTTTTTGAAATCTAGATCCGATTGAAAATCTGAATCTGTATAGCCAATGGGAATCAAATCCTCACAATGGTAAATAAGCATATAATTTCTCGTTCTCCTAAGATACTTGAGAATGTGCTTTACAGCTTGCCAATATTTTGGTCCTGGATTTGATTGATATCGGCTGACCATGCCAACTGAATAACAAATGTCCGGTTTAGTACAAAGCATGGCATACATGAGACTTCCCACTGCAGAAGCATAAGGAACTTGTCTCATCAAATTTTCTTCCTCTTGAGTCTTAGGCCTTTAGTCATCAGACAGAGGAACTCCATGTCTAAAAGGAAGCAATCCTTTCTTGGAGTTTTGCATGCTAAACCGTTCTAGAACCTTATCTATATACCCAGCTTGTGATAAGCCTAACATCTTATTCTTGCGATCTCGCCAAAACTTGATCCCTAGAATAAAGTTAGCCTCACCCAAGTCCTTCATATCAAATTGGCTAGACAACCAAACTTTAACCGATGACATTACCCCTACATCATTCCCAATGAGTAGAATATCATCAACATAAAGCACTAGGAACATTACTACTTTGTCTCGATGTCTTTTGTACACACATGGTTCATCAAGATTTTGTTCAAAACTAAATGACTTGATTGCTTGATCAAATTTGATGTTCCATGACCTAGATGCTTGTTTAAGTCCATAAATGGACCTATTCAACTTGCATACCATATGCTCTTGGTTCTTTGCTATGAAACCTTCCGGTTGCATCATGTATATTTCTTCTTCAAGATTGCCATTAAGAAATGCAGTCTTGACATCCATTTGCCAAATCTCATAATCATAATGAGCAGCAATGGATAAGAGAATTCTGATAGACTTAAGCATGGCTACTGGCGAAAAGGTTTCATCATAATCAATGCCTCTTTTTGTGTATACCCTTTCGCCACTAGTCTTGCTTTAAAGGTTTCAACCTTTCCATCTATCCCTCTCTTCCTCTTGTAAACCCATTTGCAACCAACAGGTTTAATGCCGTTAGGCGCCTTTACAAGATCCCATACATGATTGGAATACATAGAATCCAATTCTGATTTCATAGCTAAGATCCAATGATATGCATCTATATCATTTATGGCTTCATCATAAGTGTAAGGATCCGATTCAGCCTCTTCTGAAATAGCTTCATAGGTTTCTCCCAAACCTATAAATCTTATAGGAGGCCGAACAATTCTCCCACTACGACGAGGCACCTGTGTAGTAGACATCTCATGAGTAATATCTTGTGGTGTATCTAATACAGCAACATCATCCCTAGTTTCATTCATTGGTTGGTCAACTACAGGTTCATTCATTTCAGCCAAGACAACTCTACTTCTAGGAGTATAATCATTCATATAGTCATTTTCCAAGAATTTGGCATTTGAGCTAACAAACACTTTGTTATCCTTATGACTATAGAACAAACCCCCAACAGTTCCTTTTGGATACCCTACAAAGAAAACCACTTCTGTTTTAGACTGTAACTTGTCAGACTTTCCTTTCAACACATGTCCTGGACAACTCCAAATGTGGAGATGTCTCATACTAGGCTTACGCCCATTCCACAACTCTACAGGTGTTTTAGGAACAGACTTCGAAGGTACTAAATTCAGAAGATACGTTGCAGTATTTAAGGCATATCCCCAAAAGGAAATTGGTAGAGTCGAATAACTCAACATGGACCTAACCATATCCAAAAGAGTCCTATTCCTTCTTTCTGCTACACCATTTTGTTGTGGAGTTCCAGGTGCAGTCAACTGGGACATAATCCCATTTTCAGTCAAGTAATCCTTGAAGTCACCAAGAAGGTATTCGCCACCTCGATTAGATCGAATGGCTTTTATGCGTTTACCTAATTGATTCTCAACTTCAGCCCTAAACTCTTTGAACTTTTCAAAGGTTTCGGACTTCCGTTTTATTAGGTACACATAACCAAATCTAGAGTAATCATCAGTGAAAGTAATGAAATACTCATAGCCACCTCTTGCTTGGATTGACATAGGACCACATACATCTGAATGCACTAGTTCTAGTAAATCTTGGGCTCTTCTACCTTTTGCTTTAAAAGGCCATTTGGTCATTTTACCTTCCAAACAAGATTCGCAAACTGGAAAACCATCAAAGTCCATGGGCTGTAAAAGTCCATCTTTGATTAGTCTTTGAATCCTACTTGAATTAATATGACCCAAACGCAAGTGCCAAAGATATGCATTACTAGTAGAAGGAAACTTTCTCTTTAATGATTTTACATGAGAGCTATTATCTATTTCAGAATTGTATAATTCATGCATGTCAGGAGTTAAAATATAAAGACCATCCATAATATTGCCAGAACAGATAAACATTTTATCCTTTTTTATTATAACATTGTCTTTCAGGATAACACAATATCCATGCTTACCTAAATAAGTTGCAGAAATCAAATTCCTACGAACATTAGGTACATACAAACAGTCTTCCAATATTAACACTCTAGACTTAAAACAAAAATTATACACTCCAACAGCTACAACCGGAATCTTGCTCCCATCAGCCAAAGTAAGAAATAGTTCTCCCTCATTCAACTTTCTGGTCTCCTGGAACCCCCGCAAAGAATTGCAGATATGATTAGTACAACCTGAATCCACACACCAGGAATCTGTTGGATTCTGTACCAAACATATTTCAAGAAGAGAGGAACTTTTCATACCCTATTCTTGGCAGCCTTGAATATTGGACAATTCCTCTTCCAATGTCCTTTCTCACCACAATGGAAACACTTTCCTTTGCTTTTATTTCCTTTATCGGCAACCCCTAAGGCAATTTGTTTACCATTTTTCTTAGTGAAGTCCTTCTTCTTCTTCTTACCTTTGCCTTTCGACTTAGGTTGAGAAGTAGAAGTTTCACCCACATAGGCTTCAACACTAGAAGTACCAAGGATGCCTTCCGCCGCCACTAACTCATTCATTAATTCAGACAAAGAGTAAATCTTTTTGTTCATATTATAATTGAGTCTGAATTCCTTGAATGATTCTGGTAGTGACTAGAGTATCATATCCACTTGGGATTCTCCATCAATGTCGGCACCTAAAACTTCTAATGTGTTCAGATTGGCAATCATCCTAAGACAATGCTCCCTCATTGAACTTCCTGCAGCCATTTTGGTATTATAAATTTGCCTCATGGTTTCTTGCCTTACAGACCGGCCTTGCTCACCAAACATCTCCTTCAGACTTTGCATAATGTCCGAAGCATGTTCTACATCCTGCATTTGATGCTGTAGAACATTTGAGATAGATGCTAGGATGTAGCACTTGGCCATCTCATTAGATTTCTGCCAACGATCATATCGCTGTTTTTCCTCAAGAGGAGCATCTAATGAAGGAAACTTAGGACATGGTTGAGTAAGCACATATTTGTGCTCTTCAGCAGTAAGAACAATGCCCAAATTCCTTTTCCAGTCAACATAGTTGGATCCAATCAGTTTGTTTTGATTAAGAATAGCAACAAGTAGGCTAAATGACGCCATGATTTAAATCTGAAAATAATAAACATGAATACAATAAGTAAACTGGACATTATCAAATTTAGCATATAAGTATATAATATGGAACCTTAATAAAACCATAAAATAATATATGCAACGACAGCCCAATCCCATATTTAATATCCCTCAGCATAGAGTGAATATTAAATACTATGATTGATTGAGAACTACTCTCATTATTAGTGCTATCATGATAACTCTTATCAAACACTAATAATATGCCGTTTTACATTTAGCCTCTAAGTAATAATAGCAAGAACTCAGCATAGAGGATACTAAAATACTTAGTCTAGTGTATACCATTGTCTAGAATCATGTGTAGCCACATTTCATCCCTTTAACAAGCTTATTTTGTGGTACCATGATAAAAATGCCCTCCGCATGGAATGCAAAGCTCGAGGCTAAGACAAGGTGTTTTATCAAACCACTATAAACTAAGAAATTCAATCTTGTAGGACCATGAAATATATACTCTCCGCATGGAATGCTAAGCTCGAGGCAAAGACAAAGTACATATTTCACACTACTATGAACCAACAATGGAGGCCGTGAGATGCAACCCTTGTATCTCTCTCCCACTAGATATTTTAAAAATAAAGGTTTTTAAGGTCAAAGGCCATAATAATGCTAGACACGTGAAAAACATAATCCTAATCTCATTAGCAATAAATTTCATTAAACTAGCATTAATATATATATATATATAAATATATATAACGTAACGTAAAACTATATATATATATTAATAAAACTATATTATATTATATATATAATATAATATATATATATATATATATATATATATTACGTTATAAGCCTCAGATGCTTAGAATCCATTATATATATACGGATTCTACTTTTTCAAAAGGCATATGACATTATTTCCATGCAATTAAGGACACACTAGGCAATCTAATCTAAATAAAAAGATGCAAGAACGTCCTTTGCAACCAAGAAAGCCAATGTCAACCATTCATAATAAATGCCATGCAAACCATGCATAGACGTGAATTCACCAAGCAGTGCAATAATAACTTCCCATTTTCAATAACTACCCATTCGAATAAACATCAAGGCAAAAAGATATTGAAGGTTTTGTGCAGAACAGTAATGGCTATATATATATATATATATAAAATCATTTTATATGAATTCCAACGCTAATAACGTTAATTCATAAAACAATGATTATCAAACCATGTCTACACTAAAATAATAGTTTTCTTAAATTCTAAAAATTTAATCACACATTATACAATCATGATATGAAAACTTGGCTCTGATACCAATTGTTGGATAAAATCTGGTTTTGTATCTCATACAAAACACACAGCGGAAGCAACAAATAAGGATCTATTTCATTCATGATTGACAACATGCACTCTGTAAATTTCAGAATTTAAGAACAAGATAGCGTACCTTGGTGTGGAGAAATTCAAAACAAAGATTAGAAGCACTTGGGAAAACTTTTAATCTTCACTCCAATTCCACTTTACGCCCAAGATGTGTGGTCTCTCAATCAGTTTCCAAAGGGAGAACGAAAGTGTGTCTCACACTCTCTCTTTTTCTCTACGAATCTTTTCTTAAAAAAATCCCTTAAAAAGTTCTGTATGTTTCTCCCTTTATAACTAACTAATTATCTAATTGGGCCGGCCTATTGGGCCTTTCCAATTGGGCTTTAGTGTGTGGCTTGGAATGGGACCAAAAGGGACCAATAAGACACTAGCTCCAATGGGCCTTGGGCTTTTCCGTCAACTCTTGACAAGTCCAAAGTTACCATTAATTATATTTAATACCACTATATAAATATAATTGCACTCTAGGCCTTATTAATAAATTATATCCCAAGACTTTATTTTACACGCAACCCCTTCATAAAATATTCGTAGTAATACAAAGTCATAAATATAAACTGCCACTTTGAAAATTACTACATCTTATCCTTGAGTACCCTGTTTAATCCTTTAAAGTTATTCATCATATATTTATGAAATCCAATTTCATAAATACATACTTTAGTAATTTCTTACCAAAGTGGTTAGGCCTAACTCTCTGAATAACCAAACCCATTAAACTTATCTCAAGGGAATATTTTGTATCTCCGTTAAGAGACTATGAATTCCATTTTAAGAATATATGTTCCATCAACACTAAATGTGGCTGTCCAACATACTGAGGTTTTGACCGTTATTTTAGATCTCACTCTTGATATATCAAAGCAACCTACACGTCATGATCAGGTCCATTATTCTCTCAGGATTAAGAGTTCATGCAAATAAAAGTCGTGAGATTTATTATTTATTTGACAGTTGTTAGGAGAATAATAAATCTCACAGCGGTCCAGTTCAATATGTCTTAACTCTTAAAACATATCAACATATCAACTAGAAGTCTCCACTTCCATGATCAAGACAAATCATCTTAGTTGATACGTTATAGTTTTCGCAGATGAAATGCCCAATTTCATCACCGACTACGAACTACAAATTCTGAGTTTACAAAGAACTTGTGATTTATATCTTCTGTGACTTTTCACATAAATCACATACTATGCATCTCATGGACTATATGATAATGTCCAAATATTTATGTTACCATTATTTTAGATAAAAATAAACAACTTTATTAAATACAACATTAAGTCATACATAATGTCATACATAGAATCATACAATAGGATTTAAGGGCACACATCCTAACAGGCACAAGAGACTTTGCTTAGTTACAAAACCCAAAAGTGTACAAGAAATGCAGCAAGAACTCTTTCTTCTGTAGGAGAAGGCTAGGGTTTCAAAAAGAAAACTTTATGAAGCTCTCTAGGGTAAGATTTTTCTTTTTCCACTTCCTTTAAATAGGAGCTTAATGGGCTCTCCCATTCCAATTAGGTTTACACAAACCTTAGGCTTTCCTAGTGCAATAGGAATTATACAAACCCATAAACAAATAGCCTTTTAGAGTAAAAACGTTGTTGGTTATAATCTGAAACCAGTAAGCTCAATCGATCGAGACATCTGTCTAGATTTAATGAATCTCGACAGATCGAGCTTCTATAGAGGAGGTATCGAGACCTACAGTTTGCTCTTTTCTTGAGCAGTTCTTGAGTAATCTTCATGTCTTCAATTTAACCACTTGTAATGATCATCTTGAACCTACTTAGATTTACCCAAATACAAGTAAAATGTATTTTATCAAAGGATATGCCAATTATTTAAAAATATGTCCCCAAAAATCTCCCCCTTTGGCAATCTGTGACAAAACCACAAGAGTACATTGAATGTCCTAGAATACATTCTACTCAAGAATAAATAAGCCTGGTCTAAAAGATTTAAACCTTGGAAGTTGTTGCAAGAAGAAGGTTCGGAATCTTGACTTGGCTTTAACTTGTCTTTCCTGAAAGGCACTAAACAAAACACATCAAGGTGCCATGTGGAAAACAATGACAAGTTGAATAAACAAGAAACATGTGTATAAATAAAGAAAAGAAACAACACATGTGAGATAAAGAATGAAACACATACATCATCACATATACCACTTGATAAGCATCATGTATCTAAAAATGGTTACAAAACCAAAAGATACACCACAAAAATATATCAATATCAATGTGTATCAAACTAACCAAAAACTTTCCTCCCTTTAATATGAAGTTCTCCCCCTAAGTCTATTACTCCCCCTGAGGAATGACATACAATTCTCAAATTTCTCCCCCTTTTTGACACGATTGTCAAAGGGTATAAAAAGCCAAAAGACTTGACCGGAGAAAGACAAAAAACAGATAAAAAGGGAACGAGGAGAACAAGGAACCATAGACCTACAAGAGAAAGAAAAACAAGATGCTATGGACACAAAGGGAAAACATGCAAAACAAAGAAAGATGAAATGCATGCAAGGGTATCTCGATCGATTAGGAGGTGCCGAGAAGCTATCGAGCTAACCTCAATGGATCGAGAAGGTGTCGAGAATCTATCGAGCAGACAAAAGATATTTCGAGCGATCCACCTAGCTATTGAGAGGTGTCGAGATTGAGATAAGATGCAACCGAAGATCTCGACAGATAAGCCAGGTATCGAGAGGTGTCGAAGAGGTGTTGAGCTGGCTTCAAAAAGCCGTTTTTCAATAAGAGAAAAACACAGATGTGAATGCAATCAAGCATGTAACTCAACCAAAGATCCAAACAACATATTAACCTCTCAAAAACATCTCTCAACAAGAAAAATGTCATGCATTTTGATCCAAAACACACACACACACACACACACACACACACACACACACACACACTAAACAGGTCTAACCAATTTTATATTTCAAAAAATAATTCAAGACAGTTTAGTAAGCATACATTAACGCATGTAAACCTTGTGATGGCCAAATCACATTGTACTTGCACATGTATCAAGAATAGCAAAGAATATTGTGTGTTATGTATGAAAAACATCGCAAGATTGCATAAGTGTCTTAAAGTTATGAAAATTTGAGATATGAGAAAATCACTTTAACTCACACACAATCATAATTGTTTGATGGGGACTATCACCTTCGATGTACATCTTATAACTCCCACATCTCCTAGAAAACACGCTTACAATCATATTTTAAAGCATTTTGTTCTTTTTGCTTTTATTTTCTTTGCATATTTTTCTTTCATTAAGCATATCATGCATGGGCATATAAGAGAGAAAAAAAAATACCCAATTATGTTAAGCTTTTTGACATTGCACTTTTGCTATGCCGAAGCATACAGATGTCATTTCATGATTGGAGGGTAACATTGGTGATATGGTTATTTATGCCTTTCTCTTAGGATTTTCTAGACCTACCCGTCAAAAAGAGTGATACAAGTGTTAAGTATAAGAGATCACTTAACCTTACTCATCACAAACAAAGAACCACAAAGCTCACTTGCTTAGTTGTGCATAAGGATGCTCATCTAAGTTACAAGAGATACAAAATTTAAAAAACTCTGTTTCAATTGGCCATTTTAAGGTCCACAAGAACTAATGTACACATACACACACTGTTTTTGTATTTTTCAATTGTTCCATTTTTATTTTTTTATTTATTTTGAAAACAAAACAAAATAAAAACTAAACAACCAAACAAAAACAGACAAACAACATGAAAACATGACAGAAAGATGCAAATGCATGAAAACATGATAGAAGGATGCAGATATATGATAGCATGATTCCAAAAGCAGATAAGAAATCAAGTAAAGAAAGTCCTACTTTAGATAGAAAGAATTAAAACAGAGGACAAACAGAAAAGACAATTAAGTCTTAGGCTTCTTTCTCACCCACACAGCACGAGTCTTTGGCCGTGAAGATGAAAAGGCACGTGTCCTAGTATGACTACTAAAGGACATAGAAGAATTAAAATTCTCCTAAAATTTAGTTAAAAAACTCAAGACTTTTAATAACTCTCCAAACAAAGGTGTAGGACCTTGAGAGGAAACCTGTGACTGTTTGGACAATTGCTTATGAGGATACAACTTAAAGCAATTAGGATGAATATGTCCAAAAACACCACAATGGTGACAAACATGAGTAGTTTTAGAGCTACTCGGCTTCTCAGAAGGAGGTCTAACCCTAGAGGTTGACAGAGACTTCAACTTAGAACAATTTGGCCTAATATGACCAACAATATGACAATGATGACAAGTAGGGACAAATTCAGAATTTTTATTCAACCTAGGAGGAGTTTTAGACATAGGTTTAGAAATTTCAGCGTTAACATCAGATTGTTTACCTTTGTCTATCATAGCAATATTAGCCTTCAACTCTTCATTATTCCTTTTAAATGGGGGAATATAAAAATCTTTTTCTTTTGAGTTAGGCTCAACAACAAGTTTGGCACTAGTTAATTTTTCAACTTTAGTTTTAAATTCAACTAGTTGCTCTTCCAAACTCTTAATTTTGTCCAATTGAGATGAAATTTGATTTTTAAAATTCTCATTCAAATTAATGGCTTCATCCAATTTTGCAATCAAATCATCTTTTTCAAGCTTGACCTTTTTAAATTTAGCTTTTAATTTTGTAGAACACTCAAGAAATTTCATACAAAAATTATAAAGCTTGCAATAGGCATCATGAATATCATCATCATAATTCAACACAAGATCATGTGAATCAAAACAATCAAGAGTTTCCATGACAATAGGGGTCAATGGATCACATACAAGAATTAAACTCTAATCAGAGTGTGCCTGCTCTGGTATCACTTTATAGGCCACAAATGCGTTGACCCCTTATGATAAATCAAGTTGATTAATTAGCCAAGTTATTAATTAATCAAGTTAACATGCAAGTAGCGTAGTAGCACAAACAAATCACCAATAACCTAGAGTATGCAATGGAAAATAAATGACACTGTGACTTATTTACGAATGGGGAAAACTTACACGGAAAAAACCCCACCGGGTGATTTAAGGTCGCCACTCCCGAAACTCTACTATTATCACAATAAGCGGTTACAAGAAAAGTAATTCCAATACCTTACCAACCTACAGTTGAACCCTTACCCCAATACCCAATTGGACTTATTTTGTAGTGATAGTTTCTGCTTTTTATACACGGCTTCTAGTACGTGACTAACTAATTTGATGCGTGGATCCCAATACGCGGCTTACTCCTCTGCACGAATCCCAATATATGACTAACTCCACAGCAACCCTTTGGTTGTTGTAGTTTGATTTGCAACAGTTTCACATAGAAACACTAATAAGATCTTCAATGTTGGTGCAAGAGACTTTGCTTGGATACAAAACCCAAAGGCGTACAAGAAACGCAGCAAGAACTCTTTCTTCTGTAGGAGGAGGCTAGGGTTTCAAAAAGAAAACCTTATGAAGCTCTCCAGGGTTAGGTTTTTCTTTTTCCACCTCCTTTAAATAGAAGTTTAATGGGCTTTCCCATTCCAATAAGGTTTACACAAACCTTGGGCTTTCCTAGTACAATAAGAATTATACAAACCCATAAACAAATAGCCTTTTAGAGTAAAAACGTTGCTGGCTATAATCTAAAACCCGTAAGCTCGATCGATCAAGGCATCTGTCGAGATTTAATGAATCTCGACAGATCGAGTTTCTGTCAAGAAGGTATCGAGACCTACAGTTTGCACTTTTCTTGAGCAGTTCTTGAGTAATCTTCATGTCTTCAATTTAACCACTTGTAATGATCATCTTGAACCTACTTAGATTTACCCAAATATGCGTAAAGTGCGTTTTGTCAAAGGATATGCCAATTACATAAAAATATGTCCCCAACAGTGATCATCCTCGGTCTCAGTGTCGCTCAAGGTAGCAGCAAGTGCCTTGCTCTTCCTAATGCTCTTGAGATATGTGGGACACTCTTGTTTCATGTGACCGAAACCTTGGCACCCAAAGCACTTAGGTCTAGTGGGAATAGTGTACTGACCGCCATCCCTAGTGTCCTTTTTCCCTTTATCTGGGCTCTTGAACTGAGAAGAACTAGATTGCCTATGGTCCTTGTTGAAGCCCTTTCCATTGGCATTTTTCATGAATTTCTTGAATTGCCTGGTAATGTAGGAATTCATCTTTGAATCTTCATCATCTGAAGACTCATCTGTGTCACTGCTCTTAGCCTTTAATGTCCTGCTCTTACTTTTACCTGACTTGCCCATTCTTGTCAACCCTAGCTCGTAGGTTTGCAGATTACCAACCAGCTCAGTTAGAGGAATCTTGTCAATATCTTCTGATTCCTCTATTGTCGTGATCTTGGCATGGAATCTCTTGGGTTGTGATCTAAGCATTTTTCTTACTATTTTGGGTTCAGGAATGGTTTCCCCAAAATTGAAAGCTGAGTTCACTATGTCTTTGAGCTTAGCATAAAACTCAACGAATGACTCATCCTCCTCCATCTTAATTTCTTCGAAGCTTGTAATGAGCCTCTGTAGCTTCAAATCCTTGATAGCCTTTGTTCCTTCATAGGTTGTTTGGAGAATGGTCCATGCTTCCTCAGCAGTTTTAGTGGAGGAAATCTTCTTGAATTCCTCATTAGTGACTGCACTGAATAGGGCATTCAATGCTTTACTGTTGAAATTGGCCACCTTGATCTTGGCATCATCCTAATCGGCAGGCGCTTTTGTAGGCTTGGTCTAGCCTATTTCCACAGCTTGCCACACCTTCTCATCTAGTAACTGCAAGAAAGTTCTTGTGCGTACTTTCAAGTATGCATATTTAGTACCATCAAACAATGGAGGTATAATAAGAGACTGACCTCTATCCATGACAAACAGGGGTCAATAGATCACACACAAGGATTAAACCCTAATCACAGTGTGCCTGCTCTAATACCACTTGATAGGCCACAAATGCGTTGGCCCCTTGTGATGAATTAAGTTGATTAATTTGCCAAGTTTTTAATTAATCAAGTTAACATGCAGATTGTGTGGTAGCACAAACAAATTACCAATAAACTAAAGTATGCAGCGGAAATTAAAAGACACGGTGATTTGTTTACGAATTGGGAAAACCTATACGGCAAAAACTCCATCGGGTGATTTAAGGTCATCACTTCCAAAACTTCACTATTATCACAACAAACGATTACAAGTAAAGGAATCCAAGTACCTTACCAACCTACAGTTGAATCCTTACCCCAATATCCAATTGGACTTGTTCTGTAGTGACAGTTTCTCCTTTTAATGCACGGCTCCTAGTACATGACTAACCAACTCACGGATCCCAGTACGCAACTTCAATCACCAACTAGAGAGAGAGAGTTGTTGGCTGCAAAGTTCTTCAATTCATTCACACGATGAAGATCAAGAAGATGCTTGGTTACAAAACCCTACGGTGCACATTACACAGCAACTTCTTCACAAGAGAGATGAATTAGGGCATGAACTTTGTCCTGGATCACAAATCGCTTGAACAAGGATTTCTCAATGCTTGTGCAACTTGTATATACTTTGACGGCCCTTAAAATAATCCTTTTATATGTCTAGGGTTAGAGAAAAAGAAGTCTCCAAGACACATGTACGGATTAGAATCAAAACAGAATTTAGAATCTATTTTTCTTAAGTCTCGACAGCTAAAGGTGTTGAGGTGCTGTCGAGAAGTTGTCGAGCCTCGGGGCTAAACAGCTTCTTAAAGCTCGATAGATGTATGTGTCAAGCCAGGTGTCGAGCTTTAATGAACTTGCACTTTCCAGCTTGTTTCTTGGACAAACTTGATGACTTCAACACTTGATCTTGAAGCATAGTTTCTTGAAGCGTTAAACACATCCTAAATCTACCCAATTACAAGTAAAGTGCGTTTTGTCAAAAGATAAGCCAATTACATAAAATGATGACATATGTTCAAAACAAGATGAAACACATATGTCCTAACAATTTGTAGAGGCATCCTTCCACTCAGGCTCAGAAGGGTCAAAGAGCATGGGATTGTTCTCTTGATTTAACACCTATGTTTGTTGCTATAAAGAAATTGAAGAAGTTCAAGAAAAGTCTGAAGGCCTAGAGTCGAGACCACTTTGGCAATGTGCAAAGAAATATTAAGCAAACAAAGGATTAATTATAGAGGGCAGAGGAGGCCTTGGCTAGATCTAGTGATTATGAGGTAGTTGCTCGGCTGAAGAAGGAGTTGAATGCTTTATATGATAAGGAAGAAAAGATATGGTAGCAGCGATCTCGTATTTCTTGGTTAAAGAGTGGTGATCAGAATACTAGATTTTTTCGTGGCTCAGCAACTCAAAGGAAGAGGAAGAGCTGTGCTCTTAAGGGGGAGTGTTAAAAATGATAAGAAATGTTGCATGTCTCAAGCCACACAAGTAGCTGAAAAGGGATGCACTAGCCAAGCCACAAGAACAGAAGGCAGTGCAGCAGTGGCTGATGCAAGGTGCGTTGGACAGGGCATGAAGGTTGATACGGTGAGCACTACACAAAACACAGAGCTTGCATTAAGGGACTTAATCAACACAGCAATCCTGGAATTACTTGAGGCCATGCCATATCATGAGGTTTTCATCCAAGAATGTTGAGGGAGTCAGTTCCACACATCCAGGAATTAGTTACACAAGCTTGCCACATGTACATATTCTACAATATTCGAATAATTGTTTTTGGCGCCAATTGTAGAGTTAGTTACTATTCATTTATGTATATAAAACAGAGTAACTAGTGTTGTATTTAATTCATTCACTTCATTTTTGTATCAGACTCTTAATCAATGAAATTCTCTAAATTTTATTTAGCTTTTCTAGTTTTATTTGGTATCAGAGCCACTAGCATCTGCTAGTTTTGTTTCCTCATCTCGATTTGTTTTTTCTTGCTTACCAAATAGAAATTACCCTTAGAATTTCTTCATTGCTTAGTTCACAAAGTTTGAATTCATTCCTTTTTACACCGATTTTGGATGATTTCTTGCTTTTCTTTCCAATTTCATTAGAGTTTTCATTCAAGCTCATGTATCACTTCAATGGCTTATGTTGAAGGAGATGACTCTATTCCTACGCATAATCAATCAACACAACATGTTCCTCAATCTAACATAGAGACCAACTCTCCCAATCAATTCTTCCTTAGTGCAAGTGAGAATCCAGGTAATATCTTGGTCACTCAACCTCTGTTGGGAATGAAGAACTATCAATCTTGGTCTACAGCTATGGTTCTAGCACTAACAGCCAAGAAAAAGATAGGATTTGTGAATGGCGAGATTGGTAAACCTGAAATTGATTTACCTTTGTATGAAGATTGGGAAAGTTGTAACATAATGGTGCTTTCTTGGTTGATCAACTCTATGCATGTTGATGTTTCAAGCAGCAACATGTACTATGAGGCTGGCAGGGAGATGTGGCTTGAATTGCAATGTGTATTCTCTCAATAAAATGGACCAAAGGTCTATAATCTTCAACAAGAAATCTCTCAGATAACTAAGGGACAATTATCAGTAATTGAGTATTACTCTAAATTCAAGAAGCTTTGGGATCAATTGATTCATTATGAACCTTTGCCAACTTACACTTGTGGAGCAATGAAGATTCTAAGTATTGCACATGAGAAATCTTATGTTATAAGGTTTTTAATGGGGCTCAATGAGAGTTTTGAGACTGTGAGGAGTCATATTCTCATGCTTAAGCCATTTCCCTCAATGAGCAAAGTGTATGCTGTGGTTCTCCAAGAAGAATCTCATAAAGGCATTGGTCATAGTGCTGCCTTCACACCTAAACCTGATTCAGTGGCAATGTATGTTAATACCAAAGGGAATACAGGTAATAGAGGTGGTTCTAAGAAGGAGAGGCCCTTGTGCACTCATTGTAACATGCTTGGTCACACTATGGACAAGTGCTACAAGCTTCATGGCTATCCACCAGGTTACAAGCACAAAGGCAAACCCAAGTGTCTTATTCTCAAGGTCAAGCTGTTGAGGGTCCTTCTAACACAGCTGCTCAGTGTCCTATTTCTAAGGCACAGTGTGAGCAATTACTTGCTCTCTTCAATTTTGGAGCTGATCAAGGTACTTCTCACCATGTTACAAATGTCAGTACAAGTGTTGCTGTCTCTAGCATGCTTTCTGGTGCTCCTGGTGTAGCTGTTGCAACTGGTGTACCTTCTACATCTCTTACATCTTTTGAAAATGCAAATTCCAACTTTGTTGACACCATGTCAGATATCAATTCATTGCTTCATTTCACTCCTTCCTTGAAGCATTCTATTTTTTCTGCCAAAGTAGTTAACAAAGAAGTTCTAAATGCCACTGATTGGGTCATAGATACAGGGGCTACGGACCATATGGTAGATTCCCTTACATGTTTTACTACTATCACTACTACCTTAAATGCATATGTCAATCTGCCTAATGGTGAAGTAGCTGTTATAACTCATATTGGCATTGTAAAAATCTTAAAAAGTCTTATCCTTCAAAATGTTCTTTGTGTATCATCATTTAGTTTCAACCTTATTTCTATCAGTCAGCTTGTCAAGTTCACTGCATGTTGCCTTATCTTCTTTGGATCCTTATGTTTTATCTAGGACCTTGCTCATTGAAGCACACTTGGTCTCAAACAAAATCAGTTTTGGAACAATTTTGCACTATGGTGGAAACCCAATTTTCTAAGAAAATTAAAATTTTAAGGTCAAGCAACGGGACAGAGTTTCTCATGAGAGAGTTCTTTGCTAAGAAAGGTATCTTGTATCATTTGAGCTGTGTTAAAACCCCTCAACAAAATTTTGTAGTTGAGAGGAAACACCAACACATCTTGAATGTGGCCAGAGCTCTCATGTTTCAGTCACATTTGCCTTTGCATTTGTGGGGTCATGCCATTCTTGCAGCTGTTTATTTAATCAATAGAATCCCCTCAACTGCTATTTCAAATCAAATTCCTTTTGAAGTGTTATTTGGTCATCCACCTAGCTATGCACACTTAAAAGTGTTTGGCTGCCTATGCTTTGCATCCACCCTATCCAATCACAAGTCCAAATTTGCACCTAGGGTTGTTAAGTGTGGTTTTTTGGGGTATCTTTTTGGGTTTAAAGGGTATAAAGTCCTTGATTTTTATTCTAACAAGGTCTTCATCTCTAGGGATGTAATTTTTCATGAAAATTCCTTCCCTTTTTTTTTTTTTTTTTGTTTTTGGTTTCACCTAACCTTGCAGATCCTTTTCTTCCTTCTGTTGTGGAAACTTCTTTCTTAGCTGGTAATGATAGCTTTGTTTCTCCTATTTGCATTTCTGATTCTACCTCCTTGTGTTTTGATGATACTCCTTCTGTTACTGTTCAATCTGTTCCTATTGTTGTTTCCTCTCATGCTCCTACTTCTTCTAGTCCTATCTAGGCCTCTACTTCTGAATAGGTACCACTTTCACCTCCACTAGTTGCTTTAGTGCCTCCAGTGCCTCTTAGAAAGTCCTCTAGGGATGTCAAACCTCCTACTTATTTGCAGGACTATGCTTGTACTACTGTTGCAACTGGTGCCCCTTATGATCTTGCTCACTGTCTTACCTATTCCCATTTAGAGCCTTGCTATCATTCTTATTTCTAGCAGTTAGTTCAAGTCCCAAAGAACCTGTTAGTTTTTCTCAAGCAGTCCAGGATCCACTTTGAAGGGCTGCTATGGACAAAGAAATTCAAGCCCTTGAGCAGAACCACACTTGGGATGTGACTACCTTGCCTCTTGGTAAATCTCCGATTGGCTGCAAGTGGATTTATAAAGTAAAACTCAATCCAGATGGCAGTGTGGAGAGGTTTAAGGCCAGACTGATTGCTAAGGGATATACTCAAAGGGAAGGGCTTGATTTCTTGGAAACTTTTTCCCCTGTTGCTAAGACGGTTTCAATAAAAGTCTTACTTGCTCTTGATACTGCTAGACTGTGGCCTCTACATCAATTGGACATCAACAGTGCCTTTCTTCATGGCGATTTAGATGAAGAAGTCTATATGACATTGGCACCTAGTTTTCACAGTAAGGGGGAAAGTGTTTTTGCCTCTTCAACTGCCTCTTCAACTGCCCTTAAGGTGTGCAAATTGGTTCAATCTCTCTATGGTTTGAGACAGGCCTCTAGACAATGGTACACAAAGTTGTTAGCCACTATAAAGGAGCTTGGTTTTGTTCAATCCCAGGATAATCATTCTTTATTTGTGCATAGCAAAGGGTCTTCATTCACTGCTTTACTTGTCTATATTGATGATATGGTAATCACTGGCAATGATCATGCTTGTGTTGTCTCACTAAAGTCTATCTTAGATCAGAAGTTTGGGATTAAGGATTTGAGGTCACTCAAATATTTTTTGGGTTTAGAGATTGCAAGGAACAAGATTGGGATCAGCTTAACCTAGAGAAAATATGCCTTAGATGTTCTTAAAGAAGTTGGCATGAAAGGGTGCAAACCAATTCACACACCAATAGAACAGCAGCTGAAGTTATCTAAAGGCAGTGGGGTTTTACTTTCCAATCT
This sequence comes from Castanopsis chinensis, assembly GCA_032878915.1. Lineage (NCBI taxonomy): Eukaryota > Viridiplantae > Streptophyta > Magnoliopsida > Fagales > Fagaceae > Castanopsis > Castanopsis chinensis. Next base: position 3,634,279 of record JAVQMG010000116.1, on the reverse strand, counting down.
AGGCTAGTGTAGAAGACTCATTGGCAAGCTTATGTACTTGACCTTGAGCAGGCTAAACATCACATATGCAGTGCATAGGCTTAGCCAATTCTTGGCTCAACCTAGAGCACCACATATGAAAGCAGCAACTAGAATATTACAATACATAAAAGGGACACCTGGTTAAGGTGTTTTCTTCCCCACTGAATCTGACCTGCACCTTAAGGCATTTTGTGATGCGGATATCCAGACACAAGAAAGTCTTTAACAAGCCATTTTGTGTTTCTTGGTGATGCCTTAGTGTCATGGAGGTCTAAGAAGCAAAGTATTGTGTCTAGGTCCAGTGCAGAAGCAGAGTATAGGGCGATGGTTACAACCACCTGTGAGCTGACTAGGATTTTGCATTTGTTACAAGATTTACATGTTAAACATGATAAGCCTGTGTTAATGTACTGTGACAACCAGGAAGCACTTCATATAGCAGCCAATCCAGTATTTCATGAGAGGTCCAAACACATAGAAGCTGACTGTCATATTGTGAGGAATAAGATTCTTGATGGTGCACTCAAAACCTTCTATGTGTCAGCTAAAAATCAATTGGTAGATGTGTTCACTAAAGCTTTGGGAGTGGAAAATTTTTCCAGATTGATCAAAAGGCTAGGTGTTATCAATATTTTTGCTTCTCAAATAGAGTATCCTCATATAGGCTCAGCAGAACAAGAGGCAAGAGTTGTACTCTTGAGGGGGAGTGTTAAAAATGATAAGAAATGTTGCATGTCTCAAGCCACACAAGTAGCTGATAAGGGATGCACTAGCCAAGCCACAAGAGCACCAGGTAGTGCAGCAGTGGCTGATGCAAAGTGCGTTGGATAGGGCATGAAGGCTGATACGATGAGCACTACATAGAACACAGAGCTTGCATCAAGGGACTTAATCAACACAGCAATCTTGGAATTACTTGAGGCCATGCCACATCATGAGGTTTTCATGCAAGAATGTTGAGGGAGTTAGTTCCACACATCCAGGAATCAGTTACACAAGCCTGCCACTTGTGCAGATTCTAGAATATTCGAATAACTGTTTTTGGCGCCAATTGTAGAGTTAGTTACTATTCATTTGTGTATATAAAATAGAGTAGCTAGTGTTGTATTTAATTCATTCACTTCATTTTTGTATCAGACTCTTAATCAATGAAATTCTCTCAATTTTATTTAGCTTTTCTAGTTTTATAATCCATTCGGTTGAGATGGTTGAAGCGCTGGCAACAAGAAGGGTTGTGGTGTTGGCTAGGGAGCTAAGTTTTTTAATGTGATAATTGAGAGAGATTGTTTTTGCGTTATACAAGCTTTAAATTGCTCAGGTTGATGTAACACATTGTTTGGTCACATTATTGAAGAGTCCAAGAGGCTTGGATGTTGGTTATGGCAATGCCAAATTCAGCATGTTCGTTGAAAATGGAATAGGTTAGCTCACGGTTTAGCTAGAAGAGCAATTTTGTTTGCAGATACCAATTTATAGATAGAATATCTACCTAGTGATTTAGAAGATGTATTCCAACTTAATTTATCTTAATTTGCTTAATAAAATTTTGCTTACCACTTCCTCAAAAAAAGAAATGAAAAGAAACTCACGCTCAAATCCCAGAGAGAGAGAGAGAGAGAGCAGGTTTTTAAGAAGAAAAAAAAAAAAAAAAAAGAACACATCAACATTGGTGACGAGACCAACAACACTAATGCGGTGAGAACCATCTTCAAGTGAATGTACCACACGAGCCATCATTTTTTAGTTCCTAAATGATTTTAGGTTGTAGTGGATGAATGGTGATAGTTAATTTTATGCAAATCCACTCCTATATCTATACGTGTTTAATTGGTCCTTAAGCAAAGAGCCATTTCAAGTTCAAATCTACTGGAACTGGTATTATTTGCAATGGAAGGAAGCCATCATTAGATTTAGAGGATGTGCTTCTACAGTAGTATATATTACGCTTCATCGATTTTTTTTTGGTGAACCGGAATTTCATTAAAACAACTAAGGAATACAAAGTCTAGGGTATGAAACACCCCAAGCGTCAGCTAAGAGCTGGTACAAAATACAAGGAGGATTGGAATGAGGAACAAGGGAGTTTGGATTAAGTGCTTCTTCTTTAGCCAAAATATCCACGCAATGGTTTCCTTCGCGGTGGATGATAACAAGTGAGCTTCCTCAAAGTGACGGAGGATGGACCTGCAATCAGAAATGAGACCATTATAAGGGTTTGATGAGTCAATGCTATGAGAAGTAATAACATTGACAACGGCTTGGGCATTAGTTTCGATCAACAATTTTTTAATGTTTAAGCTTCTTGCAAGAGAGAGGCCATCTCTAAGGCCCCAAAGCTCAGTAGCCAGTTAGTGAATGTGCCCTATAGCTCTGTTGAAACTTCCAATCCAGGAGCCCTTGTGATCTCTGATTACACCATCAGCTGAAGCCAAGCCCAATTTACCTTGGCAAAACCATCGGTGTTAAGTCTGTGGAAACCAAAGGGAGGGAGCTTCCATCCAATATGAATAATTTCACTCTTGATGTGGGCGGTCTTAGCAAGGAGGTGTAAAAAATGTCTTGAGATGTAGTTTTTATTTTGTCGATCACAAGTTGGGAGATAAAAGGCTGGCCTTCCATAACTAGCTTGTTGCAGCCAAAGGGAAGGTTGTTCTCCAAGGGATGTGTGGGAGGCCTAGGGTTATGGATGAGGAGGTTGCCATAAGTTTGAGCCAATCAGGGAGGTTCGACATAAGAAAACCAGGGGGGAGGGTGTAGTTTGTGAGGTCATTCCAAATGGGAAGAATGACAGGACAGTCTCGGAGGATATGAATGGTGGCTTCCGCGATTAAGTGACAAAGGGGACAGGAGTTGTCACTAAGGATGTGTCGAGTAACAAAGTGCACTTTAGTGGAGAGGCGATTGTGGCAAGCTAGCCAAAGGAAGGTCATAACTCTAGGGACGGTGGGAACCTACCAAAGCCATTTCCTAGAAGGGGTATCACTTATTGGCTGAATCTTGGCTGCTATCATATAGGCTAAGTGGGAATCAAAATGACCATTCGGGGATGAGTTCTAGGTGGGAAGGTCGCTCAGGGAGGAGGAGAAGGGTTTAGGGGTTGCTCGGATGATATCTCATACCTGAAAAGGAATCTCAAAGGATAAGTCACCAAATGATCAGTTGCCTAAGGTGTCCCATACGTCTTTCACCTTCGGGGAAAGGTCATTTGCATGGAGAGGGCCATGCAGGAGATTCCTTAGGGGCCCACGATCGGTCTAGTCATCAAACCAGAAGTGCGTTGTCTCCCATTTCTAATTGACCATCTAGGTCCTTTTTCATAAATGACTTTTGCTTTTTGGATGCTGGACCAGGCAGGGGAATTGCGCTTTGTGGTGTTGGAGGTTACGGGATATTTTTTCCTTAGATTTTTGGCCCAAAAATCGAAAGAGTTAGTGTGTACGGCCCAACCCTGCTTGGCTAAGAGGGCTTTATTGAGTGCCTTGCTTTTCTTTATACCAAAACTTCCCAAGTGTTTTGGCAAAGTGGCAATTTCCTAGTTGACAGCATGCGTCTTCTTGCTTGAGGTCGCATCAACCCAAAGAAATTTACAGTTTATTCGGTCAAGCTCATTGCAAATCCTGGTGGGAAGAAGGTTGCACTGCATTATGTGAGTGGGAATCGCTGAAGTGACAGAGTTGACGAGAGTGAGATGACCTGCTAAGGATAGTTATCGAGCTTTCCAAGCAGAGAGTTTTTTTTCAGATTTTATCGATGACGTAGTCGAAAGCTCTCTTGTCTCTTCTATTTGTGATGATGGGCACTCCTAGATACTTATCGAAACTATTGGCGCGGTGCATTCCTAAATCATTTTCGATGAGGGAGATGTGTTCGGTTATTGTATGAGGAGAGAAAAAGATTTTGGATTTGATTGGGTTAACTTTTTGACTAAAACAGGAAAAGAATTTGCAGAGAACCTTCTTAATGGTGAGGCAATTCTTCTTTGTGGCTTTTGCAAAAAGGAGTAAGTCATCGGCAAAGAATAAGTGCGAGAAGATCGATCCTTCCTTGGATGTTTTAACGCCTGTCCAGTTTTCGCAAGAGTTTTCTGTCTCGATGAGGGAAGCCAGGTACTCCATGTAGAGAATAAATAAGTATGGTGATAAGGGATCTCCTTGGCGAATGCCTCTTGATGGGGAAAATGACTCTGTTCTTTCACCATTAACTAGCATAGAGAGGTTAGAGGAAGTAATGCATGACATGATAAGATCAACCCAGTCCTTCGGAAATTTAAACCAGCATAGGACGTGGTAGATAAAACTCCATTCCAGCCTATCGAAGGCTTTTTTGAGGTCGATTTTAAGTGCCATGAGCCCACTCTTGCTCTTGGAGGTGGATATGGTGTGGATGATCTCCTGCGTTAAAATGACATTGTCGCTAGCTTTCCTTCCTGGGACAAGACTGGCTTCATTGACTTTGGGCGTATATTATATGGATGTCCTATGTGTGTGCTATATACACACACGTGGTTCGATGTAGGATTTACATTATTACTGACTTGTTTATATATGTGCAAATGAAGACGTTGCTCAGTCCCCCATATTAATTAGTTTCTCTCTCCCATTGTCTAGATCCACTGATTCTGGGGTTTTGTTTCAAAGGTGGTATTTTGATCAGCTGGACTTTTGGGGTAGGTATATTTCATATTGTAGCAGAAAACATCAAATTATAGCCATAATTTAACTGAAGATTGATAACCTCCATCTCAATCTCTCTCTGGGACATGGTGATTAATTGTGTGTGTACCGAATATAAAGTGATTTTAGGATTTTTGTTATGAATATCTTGAAGGTTTATTGGGGTTTTGAATTGACTGAAGCAAACTTTGTAATTTTTTTTTTTTTGAATACTTGAGAGACACACGGTTGATTTGATGCACACGAAATGAACCATACTGTAGTGACTGCCTTTTTTCATTTTTTTTATTTAATTAATGCCATGTAACCTATCTTGGCATCTCACGTGGCATTAATATTAATATTTATATATCACTGTTAACTACATTAATATTTTGTATTTACTACTTAATGACAATGACTATTTTGACACTATATATATCAAAAGATTAGAGACTAACTAATGCATTTGAAACATTAGGAATCAAATTAAAATGTAATAGGCCAAAAATATATTGACCCCTTTAGTAAATTAATCAATTAATTAGCAAAGTTAATTAATCAGATTCAATTACATGCAATAAGCATGGTAGCACAAACAAATCACCAACTAAGTTAAATACAGCTGAAAATAAATTTGACACAAGTGATTTGTTTACAAATGGGAAAAACCATTGAGGCAAAACCCCACTGGGTGAATTTAAGGCCACCATTCTAGATAATTCACTATTATCAAAACAAGCGGTTACAAGTAAAAAGAATTTCAGTACCTAATATCAACCTATAGTTTTACCCCCAATACTCAATTGAAATTGTGATGTAGTGACAATCTCTCATTTCAATGTACGACTCCACTATGTAACTAATCAATTGACACACAGATCCAAGTACGTGATTGATACACCAACCTGAGGAAGATGTTGGTTTCAAAGTTCTTCAGTTCATCAACATGAAGATCAAGAAGCTCCTTGGTTACAAAACTCTAGGCGCAAAGACATAGTAACTTCTAAAGAGAATATGATGAACTAGGGCAAATTGTCTCTGGTTACAATATGCATAAATAATCACCTTGCATCACTTGAGACGGCCCTTGAAATAATCTTTATATATGTCTAGGGTTGTGAGAAAAGAAACTCTACACAAATACACTTAGATATGCATGAAATTAGATATAGAAATCTGAATTTCGTAATTCGCGATAGATACGGTTCTATCAAACTGCTGTTGAGAACCATCATTAAACCTCGACAAATATGTTTCTGTCGAGCTATTTGTCGAATATCAATGAACAACACTTCTTCACTTGTTTTTTGAACAGACTTACATCGCTTTAACACTTGACTTAAACAACACGTTTCTTGAAGTCTTAAACCATCTTAGACCTACCCAATTACAAGTAAAGTGGGTTTTGTCAAAGGATTAATCAATTTACATACCACATATGTCCTAACAATTTCCCCCTTTGGCAATCTGTGACAAAACCATAAAGAACAAATGAATTATGAGAGAAGTCTTAAATCACTAAACTCATAACCACTTGTTGAATACAATAAAATCTAACTGTAACACAAACTCTTGAAAAACTTTGCAAAAAGAGAGTTCAAGGCATGATAGATTTTCACAACTTGTCTTTCTGAAACACTTTAAACAAAATTCATCAAGGCATCTTAGTGTGAAATAGGAATAAATGATTGCATACAAAAAGAAACATGTGTATAAAGAAAGAAAAGAAATAACACATGGAGATATAGGTGAAAAACAGCCTACATCATCATACATATAAACGAATATAAATACAATGTATGTCATAAACAAATGGTCACAAGATCGGTGTACAAGAGGATAATGTAACTAAGGATAAAGAAAAGAAAAGTACATAAAATCCTCACTACATCCCTCAAAATATAGACACTCTCCTAACAAAAATGTTCTATACTAACTCTCCCCCTAGTATAAGACTACCCTTATCCAAACCTACTCCCCCTTTTTGTCATGAATGACAAAGGGCAAGTCACTGAGAGGGTGTCATCTCAACATCATTGGAAGAGTTAGCATCTTCATCACCATCATTACTATCCTCATTTGCCGACGCCTCTGAAGAAGGAGATGGAGAAGCGGTGAAACCACCAAAGCGTGCCTATCATTGTGCGATATGACTGACATGAGTGTACACCTGACACAACTCATCAAAGAGAGTGTCAAGGGGAGCATCCATGCGTTGAACCTAATCCATGATGGCCTCGAAGGTCACATCACCAGTCAATGAAGAAGAAGTAGAAGTGGAAGGGCCAGCCAAAACGGTAGGATCAAAAGTCTCTACACGTGGCTAATTTATTCAAAGTTGTGCCTCACTCTGTCAAACAGTACCAGCGTTGATAGCACCCAAAATGTGGAAGAGAGAAGGAGAATTAGGAATCTCGATAGAGAAGTGTCGAAGGATACACATGATAGCAAAAGGAAAAATGAGTTTATCACGTGTAGCCGTATCCTGATAAACATCAAGGACCAATGTGATAAAGTGAGAAGGGAAGTCTATTTTAAAGTCCTCTAAGAGGGACAAAATAAAATGAGCACGAGACTCTGTGATAGAGTTATAGTGAGACAGTGGAGTGAGAGTGAATGTCATTGGCCAAGAATGTGTTGATCACTTGTGAAAAATTAACCAATTAATTTAGCCAAGTTAATTAATTAATACAATTAACATGAAAAACGTGTGGTAGAACAAAAAAATCACCAACTAAGTTAAATGTAGTGAAAAATAAAGTTGACACTGTGGTTTGTTTACGAATGGGGAAAACCTTCAAGGTAAAATCCCTACTGGGTTATTTTAACGTCACCACTCTCAAGAATTCATTATTATCACAACAAGCGGTTACAAGTAAAGGAATCTAAGTACCTTATACTAACTTACAGTTGAACCTTTATCCCAATACATAATTGGACTTGTTCTGTATCAAGAATCTCTTATTTTCAATGCACGGATCCTAGTACCTGACTAACTAATAGATGCGAAGATCCCAATACATGGCTTACTCACCAACTTGAGAAGGATGTAAGTTGCAAAGTTCTTCAGTTCATCAACACGATGAAGATCACGAAGATTCTTGGTTACAAAACCCAACGACGCACAAACGCAGCAGCTTCTTCAAGAGAAAGATGAACTAAGACAAATTTTGTCTCCAATCACAATTTGTATGAATAAAACTTTGCCTCCTACTTGTGCAACCTTTGACAGCCCTTAAAATAATCCTTATATATGTTTAGAGCTGTAAGGAAAAGAAAGCCCAAACAAGTATACCCGGATATGTGTGAAATCAAATCTGAAAAACTAATTTTCTTAAATCTCGATAGATAGGTTATTTATCGAACAACTGTTGAGCATCAAGCTGAAGATCCGTTTTAAACCTCGATAGATGCTATCTGTCGAGCTAGCTATCAAGCTTTAAAATCCAGCACTTCTTAACTTTTTTCTTGGACAGATTTGCATGGCTTTAATACTTGAACTTGAATCTTGTTCCTTGAAGTATTAAAGACATCCTAGATCTACCCAATTATAAGTAAAGTGTATTTTGTCAAAAGATTAGCCAATTCTAAATGACATATGTTCCTAACATGATTCACATATGTCTTAACAGTCATCACCATGTTAAGGATCCTCGGACCATTTGCAAAGCCCAAGCATAGGGTGTTTAGCTTACCACCCCATGTGGAAGGTGTCCTAAAAGTGAGGCAGAAGCTCGTCTCTGGACATAGTCCTATGACACTCACAACTGGGGTAGTTAGGATGTGCTACCCGCAAGACATGTAGCACCTCGGAAATAAGCTCTGGGATAACTATGATACGTATACCTCGAAATGTCATGGCAAAACGAGGTACAAAGGTATCAGCACCATGTATGCTGGAGTAAAACTCCTGAATAAACATGGTAGGACACCTCAAGGGTTTCTCTAATAGAGAAACCCAGCACCGAGTTCGAATGACGGTCGGGAAAGGAGTGTAAAAAAAAACTGACAAAATGACCTAGCATTCCGAATGAACACTGCGTCACTAGAAGTTCTCCAAGAAGTCCTTTCAGGCCTTTTCATCACGAAACTGGACGTGAAGAAGGGGAAGAGGATTAGAAGAAGATGATGACCCAAAACCACAAAGAGAGTTCTAAGGCGGAGTGGATTTACTCTGTTTGGGTGCCATCGTAGTCTGTCCTAGAGAGAGAGAGAGAGAGAGAGAGAGAGAGAGAAGACAGAAAACAATCACAAAAGAGTACACAGAAAGAAAAGAAACGGTACGCATGCATGGAATATGCATGAACATGTGACGTGCAAAACATAAATTGCATCATGGGTTGAAACCTAATCCAAACATACCAACACACAATTTTCAACAATCAAGCACATAACTAAATGCATGAAACATTGTGAAAATGCTAATGGAATGCAATGCATGATCATATAGCATCAAATCAACATAACACAACCCAAAAATTTCACAAAAACTTCAAAAACCCCAAAAAAATTTCAAAAACCCAAAATCTAGGTCACAAATGCATGAATGCATGAAAATGAAGAGTTATAGATCACTTACCAAGGAATAGAGACTTGATCTAGGCCAAAATGAAGAAGGGTTAAAGGATTTTGAGTGAGGGAGATAGTGTTTGGGAGAGAAAAGAAGTTTTCAATCAAGAGAGAGAGTGAAAAATGAAATTTGATTCATGCCTTAGCTATTTAAAGAAATCCCAACTCGATGGATCAAAGTATATGTTGAGCACTAAATCTCGACAGATGTAATTTGCTAAGGTGCTGTTGAGAATCTGTCAACGGTAAAAATGCTTCGATGGATCAAGAAGCTGTCGAGAATTTTTCAAATAGAGAGATAAGGAAAATTGGCTCAATGGATTAAGAGTCTGTTGAGAATTTGTCGCGACGATTCTAGAGATCTGGATGGATCGAGTATGCACTAATGTATATCAAGAAAAGAACTCTAAAGGGCTCGATAGTTAAGAATCTATCGAGGAAGCTATCGAACTTGAAGAAAAGGAGTTTTTTAAGGAGGAAAAACATATAAAGATGAATGCAACATGCAAGCTACTCAAACATAGATCTAATCAAAATATTAAGCTTTCAAAACATCTCTCAACATACATGCAAAGCATTCAGAGATCCAAAAACACACACACACACACACACACACACACACACTAAACGAGTCTAACCAATTTTATATTTCTACAAGTTAAGACAGTTTAGTGAACATATATCAACACATGCATTCCTTATGATGGTCAAATCACATTTTACCTGCACATGTATCAAAAGTAGCAAAGAACTTGAGTGTTGTGTGTGAAAAACATGGCAAGAGTGCATAAGTATCTCATATTATGACGATTTTGAGATATGAGAAAATCAAATACACTCACACACTATCATAACTACTTGATGGGGACTATCACTTTCGAGGTATATCTTGTAACTCTCATATCTTTTAGAAACATGCTTGCAATCATATTTAAAAGCATTTTGATTCTTTTTTCTTTTATATTTCTTTGTATATTTTTTTTTTGAACATATCATGCATGGACATATATAGAGAAAGAAGAAATACCCAATTATATAAGCCAAAAAACATCACAATTTTACTATGCCAAAGCATACAGATGTTATATATGATTGACAGGCTTTATTGGTGAGATGATTATTTATGCCTTTCTCTTAGGATTTTTTAGTCCTACCAATCAAAAAGAATGATATGAGTGTTAAGTATAAGAGATTACTTAATCGTACTCATCATAAACACGAACCACAAAGCTCACTTACTTAATTGTGCATTAAGAGAATCATCAAAGCTACAAGAGATACAAAGTTTAGAAAACTTTGTTTCAATAGCCATCGAACTTACACAAGTACCAATATACACAAACATACATTGTTTTTTGTATTATTCTGATTTTTCAATTTTTTTATTATTTTTTTATGAAAAATAAAATAAAGCAAAACTAAAAACAAATAAATAAAGCATAAGATTAGACTGACTCAAAACAAGTAAGCAAAACACACAAGTAATGTATAACCATAAAGGGAGAGAGAGAAAAGTGACTAAATCACTTTAAGCCTTTTTTCCTTCTACACCCTGGAAGTACCTTTCCTTGTGCGTACCTTTGATTCGATGGTGAGGGGGAAAAATTGAAACCGTTCAATTTTAAAAGGAACATGAGGGCCTTGAAAAGATCTCCAAGAGGAGCAAAAGAGGATGGAAACTGATTTTGGTTTCCAGAAGAGAGCATACTATTGCTTTGTTGAGTAGCTAACCACTTATAGCAATTTGGACGAGTATGCCCCGAAGCTTCACAGTGATGATAGAGATGCAACTTTTTCGGTTGAGACTTTTCGTTATTAAACATCTTAGTCCTAGGGTTTCTAGTCTCTTTCTTTTCAAGCTTAGGGGGTGCTCCCAAAATGGATTTGCCCTTGTCTATGTTCTTACTAGCTATTTCGGTTTTACATTCATTGTTCTCAGAATTAATATTATTAGCAGGTGAGACAAGCACAGTAAGACTAGAGGAGGCAATATTAGGAGAAGAGAAATTATACACCAAATTGGTTTTATCATAAGCAAATTTTTAAGAGCTTAGCGTCTCATCGAGCTTTGCACTAGAAGTCCTCTCCAATTGAGCTTTAACCTGAAATAGTTTTGCTTCAAGCTTCTTTGTTTTTTCAGCACAGAAGTTGTTCACGAACCGTAAAGCTCCAATTGTTTGATTTGCTTCATCAACCTTTGTAAAGAGCTCCTCTCAATCTAGCTCTGCATCGCTTAGCTTCTTGGTGGCTAGCCTATAAATTTTCTCATGCTTCTTGGAAACCTTATACAACTTAGCATAGGCTGTATGTCATCTTGTTCATCCATTTTCTCAAACTTAGACTCTACCAAGTCCTCTTCTTCATCTACCTCTTCTACAAGCCCCTCAGTACGATTCATTGTGGCAGTGAAAGCATTCAAGATTCTCTCATCATCATTGTCATCTGACTCATCCTCAAGCTCAGTATCACTCAAGGTAACAGCAAGAGCCTTGCTTTTCCTAATTGTCTTGAGATATGTTGGACATTCTTGTTTCATGTGTTCAAAACCTTGACATCTGAAGCACTTTGGTCCGAAGGGAACAATGCACTAACTGCCATCCTTACCATCCATCTTTCCTCTATCTTGGCTCTTGAATTGTGAAGAACTAGATTGCTTTCGGTCAATGTCGAATCCTTTCTCATTGACATTTTTCATAAACTTCTTGAATTGCCTAGTGATGTAGGATTTCATTTTGGAATCTTCATCATTAGAAGACTTATCGGTCTCATTGGTCTTGCCCTTCGGTGCCATGCTCTTGCCTTTGCTTGCTTTCCTGATTCTAGTCAAACCTAATTTATAGGTTTGCAAGTTGCCGATTAACTCAGTCAAAGGATTTTTATCATTGTCCTTTAATTCTTCAATGGCCGTAATCTTGGCATGGAATCTCTTAGGTAGAGATCTAAGAAACTTTCTTACAACCTTGGGTTCGAGAATAGTTTCCCCAAGATTAAAGGCAAAGTTGACTATGTCCTTTAGCTTGGCAGAGAACTCGTCAAACGACTCATCTTCCTCCATCTTAATCCCTTCAAAGCTTGTAGTAAGCCTTTGAAATTTTGAATCTTTGACAACCATAGTCCCTTCATAGGTTGTCTAGAGGATACTCCATGCTTCCTCAGAGGATATCTTCTTGAACTCCTCATTGGTGACCGCACTGAATAAAGCATTCAATGCTCTTTCGTTGAAGCTTGTCGCTTTGATCTTGGTATCATCCTAATTAGCTGACACTTCCTCTGGCTTAGTGCAGCCAATCTCTACATCTTGTCATACCTTCTCATCTAAAGACTGCAAGAAAGCTCTCATGCTTACTTTCAAGTATGCATAATTAGTGTCATCAAATAAAGAAGGTATAATAAGAGATTGTCCTCTATCCATGACAAACAGGGGTCAATGGATGACATAACAAAGATTAACCATAATCAAAGTGTGCCTGCTCTAATACCATTTAATAGGCCAAAACTGTATTGACTCCTTTGGTAAATTAATCAATTTATTAGCCAAGTTAATTAATTAGATTCAATTACATGCAAAAAGCATGGTAGCACAAACAAATCAACAACTAAGTTAAATGCAACAAGAAATAAATTTGACACAGGTGATTTGTTTACGAATGAGGAAAACCATCAAATAATTTTAAAGTTACAACTCTCAATAATCCACTATTATCAAAACAAGCGGTTACAAGTAAAAGGAATTCTGGTACCTAATACCAAACTACAATTGAACCCTTACCCCAATACCCAATTGGACTTGTGATGTAGTAACAATCTTTCCTTTCAATGCACGGCTCCTAGTACTTGACTAACTAATTGATGCACGGATCCAAGTACGTGACGAACACACCAACTTGAGGAAGATGTTGGCTACAAAGTTCTTTAGTTCATCAATATAAAGATCAAGAAGCTCCTTGGTTACAAAACCCTTCGCTTAAAGATGTAGTACCTTTTAAAGAGAATATGATGAGCTAAGGCAAATTGTCTTTGGTCATAATATGCATGAATAATCACCTTTCATCACTTGAGACGACCCTTAAAATAATCCTTATATATGTCTAGGGTTGTGAGAAAAGAAATCCTACACAAATACATTTGGATATGCGTGAAATCGATTTGGAAATTTGAATTTCATAATTCTCAATAGATACAACTTCTGTCGAGCTACTGTCGAGATCCATCATTAAACCTCGGTAGATATGTTTTTATTGAGCATTAATGAACAACACTTCTTCACTTGTTTCTTGAACAGACTTGCATGACTTTAATACTTGACTTAAACAACATGTTTCTTGAAATCTTAAACCATCCTAAATCTACCCAATTACAAGTAAAGTGCATTTTGTCAAATGATTAGCCAATTTTCATAACATATGTCTCTAACAATATACACATATGTCCTAACAAAATGTAAGGTAAGAGTTAGAGACCAAACTTGTAATTTATAACATAAAATATCTTGGCAATCTTAGGAAGAATGCCTATTTGAATATAGGAATAATAACCCACTTATAATTAATAAAAGATTAAGCCAATTGTAAAGAGAACATCAACTTAGATTAAGCCAATTAATTGCAAATACAATATCAATAACTTATATTAAAAAAACATGCAACCAGATAAGATTCTCTTAGCCATCTCTATAATATGAAACAAGATCACCCCAGTAGATATTGGCACACTCAAAGTAACAAGTGCCACCATTCCTAATGCCAAACTTGGCCTAATACTCATCAAATAAGACTGTAAATGTCCTACAGCTTCACAAACATCCTCATCATAATACGCATAATATTGCTTCTCCCACTCCATCCAATTTGAAGGTGGCTCCTCTTTTGTCTCTTTCATCTTCAAGTCCTTCATGTGTACTCGAAGCACAATCATGTTCTCATTTACAAGTCTACCCCCATAATCTCTTCCTTTTCTTTCTCTACTTGCATTCACAATTAGGCTAAAGGGTTTTCTCTTGTGAGGTGATGATGATAATGAAATTGGACAAAGCATGGAGGAAGATGGGTTATAATTGGTTGCTTGCATTATTGGAGGTTTAAGCTAACAAGTTCAAGCAAAGGTTGGTTGTGAATTAAACTTCTTCTTGCATTTCTCCTTAGCTTTGCTGAGCAAACACTAGCTTGTGAAACTCAACTCGATATGGGTCTATATATATAGACGGAAAAAGATGAAGTTAATTGCAAAATATAAAATGAGCAATACTATCCACATAAATTTATACAATTTTGATCATATGTTGAGTTATGATTGACAGATATTTTGTGGCACCTTCATATAGTCTACACCTCCATCACTCCACGTGGCTATTATAGCAAAATTGTGTAAATTTACATGTTGTTAACATTTTTCATATAAAATCTTATCAAGTAAGGTATGACCGTATAAGGAAACCGCGTAGAGTACGACAAGTGCATTATAATACAACGCGTTGTTTTACCGTAATTAACTTTGGCTTGAGTGGACACGTGTTCCGCTATCGTACCGTGTGCTGAGGAGTTCACTAAAGAAGATATATTTTTGTCTTAGGTCCCACTTTGTCGTAAAGAAACAAAATATAATACTAATTTATGACAAGAGAAATTTTTTTTTGGAAAGGGGAAATATTCATTCAATCAAATTGATAAAGAATCATGATACAAGGCAATTAAAGCTGATGGGGGACAGTCCTCCATCCAATACAAATTCTTGTCTAGTGTATGTCTCGCATATTGAGCTAATACATGTGCCACCTTATTTGTTCCTCGCCTAACACAACACACTCTAGCCCACTGTAATCCCCAAACCAAATGGCTAATATCATCTACAACAGTCCCAAAGGGCGAAGAATTTCCAAAGGGGAAGAAATAGTTTGGATTACATTACAGTTATCTCCCTCAATGATCAACCTCGAGAACCCGGCGTCCACAGCAAACTCAATAGCTCTTTGACATGCCAGCAATTCAGCCTCCTCATTCGTATTCACCTTCATACCACTAGCAGCCAAGCCATGACTTCACCCTTGTCATTTTGAATAACAGCACCAAAACTAGTTTTGTCCAAACTCGAAAAGATTGCTACATCAAAATTTTATTTGTATTCATTTGATGATGGATGTTGCCAGACATCTCCACTGTGTTGTTCCCGAGTCGGAACAGCTAAATGAGCTTGGGCTTGCTTAAACTCATCAACAAACTCTTCAGCTCTCTTATTTAGGCTGTGTAGATCCTTCAACTTTCCACCATGTAGCACACAATTCCTCTGGTTCCATATAAAGCATGCTTGAGCCCAAAACAAGTCCATCTCATCCAACGTTAAGCGCTCCATTAGTACAGCCATTAGCTGCTTCATGTCTGACTGCCAATGTACACACCATTTCTACAATTTTCTGATGCTGCCAACCCAAACATCCTGGACCGCGGCTCAATCCCACAGTGGGACTATTGTTTCCACCTCTCTAAGACATAAAGGACAGGTGTTTTCCAGAATAATTTTCCTCTTATTCAGATTCTCTACAATAGGTAGTATAACATGACATGCCCGCCATCCAAATATTCTTATTTTGTTTGGAAGTTTAAGCCTCCAAATTGTAGACCACAGCTCCTTTTGCGCACTTCCCCCTGAAGTTCCTACCTGGTTTCCATCTTTCAAAATCCCCCTAACCACATGGTAAGCCGATTTAATAGTGAACAGCCCCTTTGAATTCTGCAGCCAGATTATATTATCGTGCACATCCCTTCGACTCAAAGGAATTTGGCAAATAGCTTCTGCTTCGTCCATATTAAAATTAGCCATAACTTCTTCAATTCTCCAAATGTGCAAATCCGGATTGATCAGATCAGCCACCACCATTCCCTCCACATCTACATGAACTAGATGTAGTATTCTATTAGTTGGATAATTGGGAATCCGCCTATCTTTGAGAACATTGATTGAGCGCCCATTTCCTACCCTCCAACAATGTCCAGCTAGTAAAACGGGTTGTGCAGCCATCAAACTTCTCCAAACATATGAGCAGTTTGGTGAGACTTTAGCTTCAAGGAAGGATAAACGGGGAAAATACCTTGCTTTGAAACATTGATAGAGCAGAGAGTAGTTGCATTGAACCATTCTCCATCCTTGCTTTGCCAACATGGCTAAATTAAAGGCTAGTAAATCTTGAAAACCCATTCCGCCCTCTTTCTTTGAATCTGTCAGCTTCTCCTAACTCCTCCAATGAATTTTTCGTTCACTCCCCACCTGACCTCACCAAAACTTTGCACACAAAGCATCCAATTCATCACATAATTTCAATGGGAGTTGAAATACACTCATTGTATTTGTGGGTATGGATTGTGTCACAGCCTTGATTAGTATTTCTTTACCAACTCTTGACAACAAGAGAATATTTACAATGTTTCTAGATACAATCAATCTAATCTCATAATAATTTTTCTCTAATAAATAATCTCATAATATTTAATTTTACTATCTTTTTCATGCCAAATGATAAGTTTGTGATGGTTATGTAATTAAAAAATAAGAGTGATATAAGAGATATTGAGATAATATAAATTTTACAATATAACATTTACAAACTAACATGATACTGACCACTAAAAAGTAATTTAAACATTTATTTATTAGACTTTTGAAATCTATTAATCGTATTTACTATTACATCAATTTATAATAGATAAATAATAAAATTTGTAATATATTTAAAATTGATATGACAATAATGACAATTTACAGAGTACTTTAATAAGTTGTAAAAAAAATTTAAAAATTTATTATGTTTATAACAATATTATTTTGGATAATAATGAAGTTTACACCTTCGAAAAACATGTCATTCCCGTATTCCGTCCAGCCCACTATATCTTTGCACTTAAGGGAACTCAAACCTTTTAATAAATTGACCTAATAAAATAATTTAATAGAGAGATTGATTAGGCCTAATGACTTTTGAGGTTGAGTTGAAGAGAAGTACGAAGTTCAGACGAGACGGGGGGACTTGACAAGCATGCATGTAGCGAATACAACTTCTCTTCTTGTGGACTTTGCAGGTGTTCTTAAATGAAACAGCTGTGACCTAAGAAAGTAAATAAATCTAGCTAGTTTCATCCTTCTTTTTTTTCTTAGGTAAATAAACAGCATTCACAATGAATTGTATAGTTCTCGAAACTTTTTATTAGAAATTTCATTTTATATTTTAACTGCCTACTTTCTTTTCTATTATTTTATATATAATTTGATATTTTGTGGTAAGACGATTTGAATCCCGGAGCAGAAGGTGTCAACCAAATAAAACCAAATAAACTATAAAAGCATTTTCATCAGGTGTGCCAAATGCCAAATATTTGGCACACTAGACACAAAAAATAGAGCATGAGGTGGGTTAAATGTGTCAAAATTTTGAGATATGCTATAGTACACTTCCATTTTTGGCATGGTATGGAAGAATATGGCATATGTGTTTATTTTTTGTTTTATTCATTTTCTCTTTCATCTCTCCGCCACCCTCTTGCTCTTTTTTTTTTCTCAGACCCCAATCCTCTCCTCTCTCTCAACCTCTCATCTTTTCTTCTCTCACCCTCATTGCTCTTCCACACCGACGCCGACATTGACGATCACTTCCACACTGATCTCTCTCTAGCAATGGTTTTTCTTTTTCTTTTTTTCTTTTGGCTGTGGTTTGATAGGTGGGTTGGGCAATCAGTGGGTTTAGACGGTCATGATGATGGCGATGACAAGGTCGAAGCCAAAGTCATACTTTTTGAGGAGGCTGGAGTTGCCAGTGGTTTTGAGGCCGAGGAATTGAGGGGAGCCAGTGGTGTGGAGGTAGCGGAGAGTGTCGGGGAAGAGAAAGAGGATGTGGGGGTGGAAGATGAGGAAAGTGGCTTGGGATGGAGAGAGTGTGGAGGAGAAGTCATGAAAGATGGTGGAGTAGGTGTGGAGAATGGTGGGGTTTGGGTGGTGGTGGTGTTGGTGGTGGAGAGGAGAGAAGTGTACCAATGAGTGTGAGTGGGGAAGATGGTGGGTTTGGAGTCTAGGTTGACTTGAATTATGAAGGTTTTGGGTTTAGAAGTGGGTGTGGTTGAGGGTGTGGAGGCGATGAGGTTCGCCATCTCTCTGTTCTATATTTTTTTTTTCCTTCCTTTTTTTTTGGGGGGGGTTCTTGCCTCTAACCATGGCCATGGCCGAAACTCAATTTTGTCAGGGTTTGTGGTTGAGGTGGTGGTGGTGGTGGTGGTGGGGCTTCCAATTTGGTGTTGGTGGGCTATGGGTTTGTTTTGAATTGTGTTTTGGGTTGTGGAGGATGTGGTGGTTGTGTGGTGGTGGCTGTTGGTTGTTGGTAGTTGTGTGGTGGTTGTTGATTGTGATTGATGAGTTGTAAATATTATTTTAATATGTTGTGCATATTATTTTAATATATAGAATTGAAGAATAGAACACGTGATAAATGACGTATTATAAAATGATGTGGTAAAATAATAAAGTAGGCTTTTGGTGTGTCAAAATAGCATTTTTTTTTTAAAGAGCGAATGAGAATGCTATAATGCTTTTGTCTATAGAAATATATTCAGTTATTCAAATTCACTCCCGAAAAACCTCTCTACCTCCAAAAAGCTCCTTTTCTTACCTCCAAAACGCTCTCCAAAATATTAAATAAATAGAAACTCAACCCAGTTGAAAGCAATACATAGTTTGGGAAAACAAATATTTGAAACTTTGATTTTGTAAACCAATATCCTACATAATAGATTGTCAATATCAGTCATGCTCCCATTTTGTTTCCTAATACTAAAACCAAAATTGAAAATTAAATTACTTTTCTAAATGATGTATGGCCTTATCCAAGATAAAGTACATTAATTTTTTAAAGAATAATATTTTTTATTTCTTTTTATTTAATCTTATACTTGAACTTTTTTTTGGCATAAACTTGAACTATGATATTTAATTCTCTATATAAAATTAACTTTAATGTTTAGTATTAATTCATCAAATTATTTATTTAATTTACCAAATTAACCTTGGTTTGGTTAATATTAAATAAATTTATTTAATTAATATATTTAAAATTTAGATTTATCATATTCATTCTGAGATATATATATATATATATATATATATGAATTTAGGCATGTTGAACTGGCCCTTAGCATAGCCAGCCACATTTACCAAAAAAAAAAAACATAGCTAGCCACATGGGGTGCTTAACCCACACAGCCTCAAACCAAGCCAACCCCATAATGCAAGACTGTAGATGGATTTCTAAGTTTGACTATTATTAATACTACTAGTCGCTAACCCGTGTGATGCACAGGGTAAACAAACCCTTAAAATGAGTGAGGGAGACAAAACATTTTGCAGACCAAGAGTAATTTGGTAGAATTGTAAAGTAATGCCCTCTTTCGTATGCAAACATATCTCCAAAGTACAAAGCATGTAATGGAACCATAGAACATGAAAAATATATGTTCTTCTCACTAACATACAAATAGCTTAATTAAATTTATGACTAATCAACAAAAAAAGGAATATCTAACGATCAAACATATGTATCTAATAATTCTAACCATAAAGCAACTACAACATGAGAATCTGGTTCAAAGTATTTAAACAATAACTCAATTTACAAATGCCCTTTATATATATTTATAGTGATGGTGTGATGCTCCACCAACAGTGATAGGGCCTCACCCCATTGCACATATGCTCACTGCCCATGGAGGTCTTCTTAGAA
The DNA here is from genome assembly GCA_032878915.1 of Castanopsis chinensis. Classification (NCBI taxonomy): domain Eukaryota; kingdom Viridiplantae; phylum Streptophyta; class Magnoliopsida; order Fagales; family Fagaceae; genus Castanopsis; species Castanopsis chinensis. The sequence goes on along the minus strand of JAVQMG010000116.1, from coordinate 3,614,284 downwards.
TTCTTGTTTTGCACTTCACTAAGCATCTTATTTGCATCTCTCTTCCTTAAAAAGAAAACAGAATGAACAGCATGAATAACATTCTCCAATGAGGGTTTCAATTACAAAAACTCATCAAGATTTACAAAAAAATAGAAAAGAAAAGACAAAATTAAATTTTTTTAAAAAAAAAAAAAAATAGGGGTTTAACAAATTAGAAATTCAAAGCATGAAATCAACTACCAAATACCAATTATTATTGAACATCATGAGAGCTATGATGAATTGTTAACAAATTTTTTTTTTTTTTTTTTGATAGAATGAATTGTTAACAGATTTTAAAACTCCTAGTAATGAAGAATGGCAACCCCCCAAATTCAACAACATTTTTGCCAAAAAATGCATACTGCACATCAAATAGTGTATTATAATTATCACATTAAAATCTACTGTCTATTCATTCAAGTAAAAAAAAAAAGTGTCAACTCTCCAAACCGTTAATTTTTTTTTTTTTTTTTACTCCAAATATAAGAAAGACAATTAATGAAATTAATCATTCACAATGAGAACAATGCATAACCCACATATAAATATAGGGCAGGACAAACATTAAAGGGTTTTTGAGCTTACCATAACATCACTCTCAAAACAAACTTAGAAATCTTTTGCTAATGTCCATATCATATTAAAACAGAAAACCTTTAAAACCCAAAACCACTGTCACATTCACTTCACAGTAAAAACGTTCTAGTTGACCATGAATTAATAATTTATGAAAACAATACATGAGGTAGTATAAGATATAGCCCGATCATGAAACCATAAATCCCAGATAATCTAAAGAAAAAAAAAGCCATGAAACTGAAACACATGAAAGCAAAACGTATAGGATTGGGAGGCTAAGATCAAAACTGTATACTGCCACCAAGTATATATAATTAACCACAAATCCACATGAGGCTAAAATAATTCAATAATCTACAACAGTAAGTTACTTATTCAATAACTAAATTAATATACTTGCATTTTTATATATCATCAACTACTGTAACAATATTGAAAACACATAATAAATATGGCAAATCAATATCTAAAGTCCTGTTTCTAATTAAATAAATATGACAATGTTTCTAATTATACACACACACACACCCAAAACACTAAGTCACATAAATCATGCTTTCAGTAGCTAATGTGATATTAGAACTAAAATCAAAAGTCATATCAAGCATAACTTAACATGAAATAAAAATTGCAAAGTAGAAACAACATTAGAAATTAAGATACCATAAACAAAAATGTAATCAAAAGAAATCATAACACCATCACTTATCTGGGAAGAAGCCCAAGTTTGGAAAACCCCACTAAGGTATTCGATTTTTACCACAATAAGACATAGAAACAATAAATATATTAGTAAGTATATGAAAAATTGACAATCACAATCAAATTCAGAAATCAAATGGAAAGACATGTCAATCTCACTGTCCATGGGACTATTTTTGTATAGAGAAATGCATGCTTTAATTTACTATGTAGTTTTAGAGAAACAAAAAAGAAAAAAACAGTTCTTGACAATATCCGAGGAACTTAAACAATCATAAATTATGAACATTCTCTATTAACAAAAAAAAAAATTCTTTCAAAAGATCACATGCCCAAACATATGCCTAAATTTTTGATAAATCCAAACATAAGCCTAAATTAAAACAAATTCAGATAAAAAACAATATTAAAAACTCCAGCAATCGGAAATTGAAACAAACCCCAGCAGCAACCCAAAACTAAAACAAACCCCCAACAACCTCAGGAACCAAGCCCAGCAAATAGATTGGTCATTTAGTTGCATCAATGATTCAGATAAAAAAAAAATAATAAAAGAAGAAGAAGAAGAAGAAGAAGAAGAAGAAGAAGAAGAAGAAGAAGAAAAAAACAGAAAAGAGAAGAACAAACAATCTATGGAAGAGTATAAAAGAGAAGAAAAGGAATCTGTCCAGTACCAGAACAATCTCATAGACAAAACATTCGACTCCATGTTTCACCCGGTTGTGTCAGATTAGCAATTAATGCAATAATCTCTTCATCAATATCAAAGGACAGTGGTCTGACAGTAGTGAAGGGCCTCCCGTAGATCTCTCCCTCCAACTCTTTCTACACAACACATTCATTATAGGAAACAAAATGAAATCAAGAGGTAAACAGCAGTACAAAAATGAGAATCCCCAGTGAATGGGCAGAGATTAACAAAATAAAAATAAAAAAGCAAAGGAAAGTATCAAACCTTGGTGGTGGCAGCAAGCAATCTGACAATTTGTATGACAATCTCTTTCTCATGATTTGGTTGCCTTCAGTTCCTACACATAAATCAAATGCACTCAATTTGCATAGAGTAAGAAAATGTAAATATTAAATATTCTAAATGGCACAATGGATTCTAAATAGCATCCTAGCCTAATCATATCAAAATATGCCCAAAGGATCCAAAAGCCAAGACAAAGTATTCAAATTAAGAACTTTCACCTTTGACTATAACACTGTTTGCCTTATAAATAATTTGCAAAGGGTGGACTTGAAATAGCACACATAAATATTTGCACAGTTATGTATTTCCAATTAAAGAAATCCAAATTCATTTATTCTATTATTCCAATACATGTACAACAGTTACTCTTGTAGGCCTTTTGTCAAACACCTAACAGATATAGCCAAGAAATAGAACTTGATTGATGTACAGGTGCTGAAATAGAGGAATTACAAAACCTATAGAATTTTAATGAATAGAGAGAAAAAGGGGTTAGGAATTGAAATCCCTAAATTGATAGAGAAACCTAATTAAAAACGAAATCCTTAAATTGACAGAAAAACCATCATGCGCTTGGGCTATCAAATCCTTATGGGGAGGAGTCAAAATCATGGGCAAACTAATAACTTGAATTTTACTTGGCTTTTGGAATTTCATCTCAATATATAATAATATAAACCCTTCAGCAGTTCTTTTGATAGATTCATGTTCTCAAAAGTACTCACCAATGTATACAGGGTGTCATTCACAGTAACCTACATCAAATTAATCCCCTAATAAATCAAAACCCCAAATTGAAAACTGAACAAAACATATCTATTAGACTAAACTATACACGTGTGTTTCTGCATTCATGTTCCAAGTAACATAATAATAGGAATTAAAACTATAGAACACTATCTCTTACCACATTGTATAAGCATCAAAACAAAAATTAATATAAATGATAAAGATTCAATACCCTAATTAGGATCTAAAACAATAATAAAAAACAACACTTTATTATATTTTAACCAAAAGTAGCAGCAAAGGTATTGAGTTGCTCGAAACCCTAATTAGGACCAGGCAAATAAAGAAATTCAAATCTTGGTGATGTGAGAAATTGATGGTGCCACAGTGATGTGAGCATCTTGGGGTTCATTGTGGTACTTGTTGACAGTGCTTTTGGTGTCGTTGATGGTCAAGGCCTCGATGCTGAGTTTGGCGGCGACTTTGTCTTGGTACGAAGTTGACAAAGTAGCCGTGTCCTCCAAAGGCTCGTCGTCTTCTTCGACGCCCCGGCGTTTAGTCTCCATCTTTGGAACAGGGATTTCCTGTGGCGGCGGCAGAGGAGCAACAGCCGTGATGTTTTCATGAGGCGGCGGCGGTGGCGTCTTTCATGGTATCAGCGATTGCGAGAGAGAGAGAGAGAGAGAGAGAGAGAGAGAGAGAGAGAGAGATAAATAAAAATAACCCTAAAGGTTGCTTTAAAAAGAGATATAGATGCAGAGTATATATATTTAATAAAAAGAAAAAAAAATCAGATTTAAAAATTAAAAAACAAAATGTTGATGTGGAAAATTGTAGAGCTAGCAAAGCTTCGGTTATATATATATATATATATATATATATATATATATATATATAGATGAGGAGGAATTTGGATCGGAGAGAACAAACTAACCCATCAAATAATCTGTGTGTGTGTGTCTCATTCCCCGCTCTCATTGTGCCAAAGAACTTTAATCCCAAAAGCTCTTATAACGAAAAACAATGAATCCATTTGGCAAAACCAATATTGAGCTTTTAAGGGACTACTGAAGACTTTTTAAGGCCGGTTTTGAAAAGCAAAAGTTTTTTTTTTTTTTTTTTTTTGAAAGAAGATTTAAAACTTGACTTTTGCTAGCGAATCGAATGTCTTTAAAAGCCATAAATTAAAGGTACATTTGATGAAGCATCAAATGATGTTTTAACATTTTGAGTATTTGCCTCGCCTGTCACTCAACTTGTAAATGTACGCCCCAAATCTCATCACCTTAGTGAGGAGCTCCCTAGCTGACCGTTTTGTACCGCTCTTTGTTGTATTTCAATTTTAGATCGAATGAAATTCTTCCATAATTTCCCATCAATATATATATATATACGCGCCCCAAATCATAGTTCTTTTAGTAGATCCCAAAGAAAAACTGAAGGTCTTGTGGGGGCACTTTCATCATAATGAGTTTGAGACTTGAGATGTTTTTTTTGGTCATATTAGGTCCTCTATGCTGTCTATTGGTATGGGGGTGTAACGTAAACCTAGGGATCTTAGGTTCAATCCTCAATACTATTAGTTCAAAAAATGGGCAAAAAGATAGTTCCATTAAAACTAATGGGACCTCATGCATTTTCACATATTGGTGATATTGGACAAAAATTAAATTGTTCAATAGGTTGAGTGTTTTGTTGTAAAATATTAAAAAAAAAAAATTTAAAACATGAACTAATCACTTTTCTATAAAATATTTGACTGAAATTCATTTCAATCCTCTGACTTTACTCTCGTTCAGTCAAGTCAGTTTAAGCATTTCATCCAATTCTGTTAAAAATTTGTCATTAAATATGCAATTAACTAACAATAAAAATTAATTCTTACATAAAATATCTATAAAATATTTTTACTAATTTTATAGATTTTTCATGCAAGAAAAATTTTTTTTTTAGTGGCAATTTTTTTAACTAAATTGGACAGAGGGCTAGAATTTAATATATTTGAAACCTAGAATACTTAATTGATTGAAAATAAAGTTAAAGGACTAAAACGAATTTTAGTCAAACTTAAAGAATACTATTTTCATTTTACCCATTTTTTTTATGTACGCACTTTTCAATGGAAAATTATTAAGTACTCTTAGAGTATGACGACTTAGTACTTCCTCCTCTCACATAAATGATTGATCTTGTAGGGACCCGAGGACCAAAGATTGGAAGCACCACTATAGACTTCAGTTGTTCCTTATGAAGAAGCATATATAGCCCGAGGAGTGAAGTTGGCCGAGGAGAGAATGAGAAGTGACAGAGCATCTTTAGGGAGTATAAGAGGTGAAGGTGGGCGCCTTAGAGGTTAAACAAGATATTTGTGGGAAGTTTCTTGCAAAGTCTCACCTGTTTCTCCACATTAAATGGCTGGCAACAGCTTTATCAGCTGCATTAATGAGAAAGTGACCTGAATAGTAGATCCACAACTCAACAGCTCATTCCACCACCTTCACCAGAAGTCTAATAGGACAAGCGTCCTAAGGAGATTTAGGAGGATTGAAGATGGATGGTTATGATGCAAGAAGCCATGTCATATATAAAGGAAAGGTACTCTCAGATAAAGGGGATCCAAAAAGAATTAAGGAAAAAAGATCAGAGCTAGAACAATAACTGAGAGAAAGAGAGTGAACAGTGTATGTAACAACCAAGAACATTGTCCTCGGGCAAGCTTGTAAAGTTCAATCTATACATTTAAATCTTAGGCTTCTGATTCCTCTTTCTCTATCTGTATCCTTGGGTGAAACCCAAACTTGTTCATCCCACTCTCTTTATAAATATCTATTGATTTGGGCCAGAATTGGAAACATTAATCTCACTATTCTAAGTGGGCTTAGGCAACCAAGATTTCGTGCTTTTATAATTGGTGCCATCTGTGGGAACAAGGTTTTGTTATGGCTTTGTTCTGATAAGTCATGGCAAACCCGAAGTAGAATAGTGAGGAATCTGTTGCTTTATAGAGGGAGAATCCATTTGTTAATCTGAAACAAAAAAGAAACAGGCACCATACACTGAGTGTCGTGATAGAATCATACCATATGGAGTGTACTAAGAGGGGTCATTCAAGGTCAAGGAGCCATGTTCTGTATGATCAAGAGACGCAAAAGTTGCAGCTTGAAATAGATCACATGCGCAGGAAGTTGCGGTAAAGGGAGCGTGATAGAAGGAGCCCATCACCCCTATCAAGTAATGGATCAGGGGGGGAGTAAGGATTGTTCGTATCGCCATAGGTTAAGAACTCCACCCAGCAAGTCCTTTTTAACATCGTCTAGCCAGGATAAACTGGAAAATGGCAAGTACATACTTAGGTAAGGGTCGTCTCACCATTAGCATAGGGAATGATGCAATGAGCAAAGAACTTCAACAAATCTCTAAGTCACCCTTTGTTAGGGGGGATCAACAAGGCCAAGCTTCCCCACCAATCTTCACAGCCAACTTTTACCATTTACAATGGAATGTCTGACCTTTTGGAGCTGTAAGCCACTTCAATCAGAAGATGGCAGTTCATTTTGGCAATAAAACCCTCATGAGCAAGGTTTTCTCTTCCAGTCTCAGGCCCGTGGCTATGTGATGGTTTGATGCTTTGGAAGAGGGGCTAATGAGGTCCTTTTAAGAGCTGACAAGGGCATTTGGTGCTCAATTTATAACATGCAGTAGAGTTCCTAAGCCCTTAGACTCTCTCTTGTCCATGGCAATAAGGGAAGGTAAGACTCTCTCTTGCCCTCAGTATACGTTAGCTTATGGATCTCATTGATAAGTATAAATGAGTGGAGGAAGATCAGACCCATGGAAAGGGCATAGCTAAATTGTTCCTAGAGAAAAGGGATCCTCGGGGAGAAGGGTATCATAATAGCTGTCCTAGAAGGGACTTTCCCAATCAGACATCATCAACGGGGGCTCAAGTGATCAACTCATATTTTAAAGAGCCAGTCTATCAAATACTGGAGAAGATAAAATATGAACCATACTTCAACTAGCCCAATAAGATGGGTAAGGATCTGTTTAGGAGGAACCAGAGCCTATACTGTCATTATCATCAGTAAAATGGGCACACAACAGAGGATTGCAAGACTTTGCGAGATTACCTAGGTCTACTGGTGAAGGAAAGGAAGCTAATTTTGTTCTTGCACTAGACAACAGATTAGATTAGGCATTCGGGAGCTCGGTGCTAGAGGGATGTAGCACCTCGACTAGCTTTGGGCATAATTAATGTGATTTTCACTAAGCCTAGATGCGATGCTGGGACCTGTTCGGGGGCCATGTCTGTGATTGTGGGCCCCGATTCAGATGATAGGAGTCAGGCTTTCAAAAAGGCCAAGGTGGTGGCCACCCCCACTTTGGGTTTTTCTGAGGAGGATAAGGAGGGAACATTCCAGTCGCATGATGATGCCTTGGTAGTTACCATAAGGATTGGTGGGTATGATGTAAAAAGGGTACTGGTAGATTAAGGAAGTGGAATCGAGATCATGTACCTTGATTTGTATAAGGGGTTAAATCTAAGGCCCAAGGACCTAGAAAAATATGACTCGCCATTGGTGGGCTTTGATGGGAGGATGGTAGTCCCCTGTAGGATGGTAAGGTTACTTTTGCAGGTTGGAGATGAGGAGGTATAGGTCAATTTCATTGTAGTCATTGCCTATTCCCCTTACACAGCTATTTTGGCCAGGCCATGGTTTCATGCTATGGGTGCGGTGTCCTCAACTCGGCATCTGAAAGTCAAGTATCCTACACAAGGAAGAGTAGGAGAACTAATTGGTAAACACAGCATTATGTGGATCCTGTTATGGTGGAAGAGGAGCAAATCCTATAGCAACTAAAGGGTCCTGAAGTGGGACTTGGGATTGAGTCGCATGGAGTGTTGTTTGAGGAACTTGAAAAGGTTGTGATTGGACATGATGAAGAAAAATACTTTCAGGTGGGCTCTTAATTGACATCCTTGGAAAAAGTAGAGTTGGTGAAATTTTTGGAAGATAACATGGATGTGTTTGCCTGAAGTAATTATGATGTTCTCAGGATAGATCCTAAGTTTATATGTCACCAATTGAACGTGAATCTAGAGGCAATTCCACGAAAGCAACCTTCTTGAAGTTCAGTAAAAGAGCATGCTGAGGCAGTAAGGGTAGAAGTGAACAAACTTAAGCAAGTGGGGGCGATTAAGGAAGTCTTTTATCCTGGGTGGTTGGCTAATAGCATGGTTGTAAAGAAGAAAAACAGGGGAAGTGGCGTGTGTGTGTGTACTTCATGTATTTGAATAAAATTTGTTCGAAGGACCCCTTCCCTGTTTCTTTGATTGATCAATTGGTGTATGCAATAGTTAGACATCCTCGGATGAGTTTCTTGGATGCCTTCTAAGGGTATCATTAGATACCTTCAGCACTATCTGCTCAGGAGAAAACTACTTTCCCCGCTTCCACTGGAAATTACCATTATTGTGTAATGCCCTATGGATTAAGAATACAGGTTCCACATATCAAAGAATGGTGACATTGATGTTTAAGCCATAAATTGGGAGGAACATGGAGGTGTACATTGATGATATGGTAATAAAGAGCAAGCAGGTTGTAGAGCACTTAGCAGATTTGGGGGAGGTGTTCTTGGTGTTGAGGGAACATAGGTTATGCTTAAATGCATCTAAGTGTTCTTTTGGGGTCAGTTTAGGAAAGTTTCTAGGCTACATGATAATTCACTGGGGAGTTGAAATAAATCCCAATCAAATTAAGGCCATAAGTGAAAGGACTTTAAATGGACCGATAAGTGTGTGTTGGCCTTTGAAGAGCACAAGCAATATTTGTCGCACCCCTAGTCCTTTCCAGACTCAAGAAAAAGGAAGTGTTGCATCCGTATTTGGCAGTCACGGATTATGTCGTTAGTCTAGTTCTGGTCAGGAATGAGAGTGGGATACAAAAACTTGTTTACGATGTTGGTAAGTCCTTACAGGAAGTTGAGACACATTATCTACCCCTAAAGAAGGCGGTGCTAGCCATTATGCATGCCATGAGGAAGCTTCCACATTATTTTTAGGCGCATACTATGGTGATGCTCACCCAGCTTTTCTTGCAAGCATTCCTACAAAAATTGAACTACACAAGCAGAATTGCTAAATAGGGAACCATGTTGGGTACCTATAAATGTCAAATATATGCCTCGACTGCCATAAAAGGACAAGTCCTGGTAGATTTTGTGGTAGAGTTTACAGAGAGTGCAGCAAGTGAGGGAAAAGGAACAGTTGATGTTATGACAGCCACGACCTCTCTTGTTCCCACTTGGAAGGTGTACACTAACAGAGCAGCTAATCAAAAAGGGGCAGGGGTAGGGATTGTGTTGGTAACCCCTAAGAAGCTGGTAATAGAAAAATCATTGCGGTTGGATTTTCTAGCTACGAATAACGAAGTTGAATATAAGGCTTTGTTGGTTGGAATGGCAATGGTTTATCAATTAAGAGGAGAAGTTGTAGAGTTATATTCAAATTCGCGGCTAGCAGTGGGCCAAGTCAATATGGAGTTTGAAGCTCGAGACGAACGAATGCATGGACATCTTGCTAAAGTTAGACAAGCTCAGGTTCATTTCAAGATCTTTACGTGAAAACAAATCCCGAGAGGACAGAACTCTCATGCAGATTCTTTAGGCCATGCTAGCAACATCCCTGGGGTCAAATTTGCCCCGGGTCGTTATTGTTGAAGACATGGCTAATTTTAGTCTTGTGAAGAAGCCCTTGGTGGTTGTGCACAATATTCAGGTTGGACTAAGTTGGATGGACCCCTTGGTTACTTTCTTGAACTCCAAGGGCTGTTACCCGAGGAGAGGGGCGAGGCAGAGAAGATATGTAGGAAGGCTCGTCGTTATTGGTTGTTTGAGAATCAAAAGTTGTACAAATAGTCCTATTTAGGACCGTATCTGTTGTGTGTGCATCTCGAGGCAGCGAAACCCTTGTTAGAGGAACAGCATGAGGGAATTTGTGGAAGTCATATCGGTGGGAGATCGTTGGCCTATAGAGCCCTTACTCAAGGATACTGGTGGTCGAGCATGTAGAAAACTTCCCAAGATTCTGTAAAGAAATGTGATCAGTGCTAGAGGTATGCCCCAAATATTCATCAGCCAAGAGGGGCCTTAAACCCACCTTTTAGTCCTTGGCCATTTGCTTAGTAGGGCTTGGACATTATGGGGCCATTCCCTTATGCCAAAGGAAACCGAAGATGGCTCCTCATTAGGATGGATTATTTTACTAAGTGGATGGAGGTTGAATCTCTTGCGAATATCAGGGATGTGGATGCTAAGAGGTTTATTTGGAGAAACATTATCACCAGGTTTGTGGTCCCACATGCATTGATCTTGGACAACGAGCTTCAGTTTGATAGTTAGGCCTTTCGAAGGTATTGCGATGAGTTTGGAATTAGAAATAGGTTCTACTCCTACTTATCTACGAGGAAATGGGCAGGCTGAGGCTACAAATAAGGCCATAGTATCTGGGCTAAAGAAAAGGTTCAATGATTGCAAAGGAAGATGGATAGATGAACTACCCCACGTGCTATGGACTTATCGCTCTACACCCTGACAATCAACTAGAGAGACTCCTTTCTCAATGATCTATGAGGCTGAAGCAGTGATTCCTATTGAATCAGGATTCCCAACCTTGAGAAATTATCAGTTTAGTGTCGAGGGGAATAATGCCATATTTTCCACTAGCTTGGAACTGGTTGAAGAAAGGAGAGAGGTAGCCATGGTGAAGATGGCTTATTTCTAGCAAAGGCTCAAACAAGGATATGATAAGGGAGGAAAACTAAGGCCACTGGCCCCAGGAGACTTAGTCTTAAGAAAGGTTATGAGAACAGCGAGGAATCCATATTGGGGGAAGTTAGGCCCCAATTGGAAAGGCCCATACCGGATAACGTCATTGGCTGGGATTGAGACTTATTACTTGGAAGGTTTGGACGAGAACATGGTTTCATGTCCTTGGAATGTAAATAATTTACGTTGTTTTTATTATTAATAATATGATGTTCTTTTCATTCGTTACTGGTTTACTTCTGTGTTATTGTGGTTGTGGCTCAACTCCTAATTTTTTGATGTGAAAGTTTCTAAGTGTTAAATAGAACCTTGGTCATGTCTGGTTCTTTCGAACATGTACCTTGGATAAGTTAATGTTTTTCTATATTTCTAAGTATTCAATAGAACACTGGTTATGCCTGGTTCCTCGGACCACACACCTTGGGTAAATTAATTGCTTTCCTATTTTTCTAAGTTTTAAACAGAACCTTGGTCATGCCTGGTTCCTCGAACCACATACCTTAGGTAAATTAATGCTTCCTTATTGTGCTAAGAACTAAACAGAATCTTGGTCATGTTTGGTTCCTCGGACCACATACCTTGAGTAAATTAGTGCTTGATCTATCTATAGTGGATGATTAAGAACCTTGTCATAATAACCTAATTAAAGAAATGTCCATGAGCATCACTTAAAGCATTTGCAAGTATATACATGAGATACTCTTGAGTAAATTAACCTTTATGTGCAAGCTTGTAAGTGTTAAACAAAACCCTGGTCTTGTTTAACTCCTCGGGTCACAAACTTTAGACCAATTAACTCCTATGTAAATTTTTCTAAGTGTTAAGTAATATCATAAGTATTGCCTATTTCCTCGATCATAGGTAATGAGTGGATGGGTCTCCTAGCTTCCTAAATCTAGAGTAAGGTAATTGTTGCTTGAAATTTTTATTAAGTGACAGAACACTGTTACAAATTGCCCTAAGTGTTAGGACAATAACTTTCTTCAAGTTTATTCAAGATTGGATGGGATATTGTTAGGAGCAATTTAGGATAATTACAAGATAACATGTTTCAGATAATATTAAAAAAAAAACAAAAGAGATAGCAGAACATGTGCTCGGATAAATTAGAATTAGATAAATAGAAGAGTGCACAATAAGAGTTGAATATGTTCATTGAAGTTCAAGAGTCGGATTACAATAAAAGAATGATGGGGCATCAACTAAACTTAGGTCCGATTACAAAATTAGAGAAATAGCTCTTAACCTATGACTAAGTCAAGCCGATCCATCTTTCTCCTTCTCTTTCTCTTTTTCTTTCTCCTTCTCCTTCTTCTTCCTCTTTAGTTTCCCCACTTCAACTACCTCCTCCAATTCAACATTTACAATAGTTATAGGAAGTGGTTGATCTTGCTTTTTCTCTGTAGCAGGCATGGCAGCTGGAGTAGTGGTAGGCTAGACTAAGGTAGATGTAGAGCTAGAGTTGGTAGAAGATTGAGGAAGGGCAAGGCGTAGATCTAGAGTATAGTATACTTAATCAGGAGCTCTAAGCTCCGATTTAGTACTAACCCCAGCTACAGTGAGGGCCTGACCCCATACCTCAAGGCAAAAGGCTCGACCAATGTCTCAAAGTTAGGCTGTCAGACTTTGGGTAGTCTTGGTTATACTTGTGTCTTATGCCACTTGGTCAACCTTAGCCTTTTCTCCAGCCTTAGCCTCTAGCTGTTACTATTGCTGTTTGATCTTTACCATGGCCAAGGCCAGCTAACTCTCAGCCTTTTTTTGAGCTACCAAAGAGTTTGCAGCCTACTTTTCATAGTTGGTTAAAGCAGACTCAGCATTCTTCCTAGACTTCTCCACCTCAACCAAATGGAACAAAATGTCCTTGAGTCTCTACTCTCCCTTAACCTGAGCCTTCCCAACTACTTCCTTTTTGGCATCAACATCCCAGACTTCACTCAGGGCGTGGTCCACCCATTCTTCAGCCACAAAGGCTACTTAAACTAATTGGAACATTGGCAAGCATAAGTACAAGTACAATAAGGACATGAATTTACCAAAACAAGAGATTAAGTTTGTACCTTGGCAAGGTCCCACTTAAAGGACAAAAAAACCTCCCTCTTCCTTACAGATTAGAGGTCATGCATATCCTCGTAGAGGAGAAGGGTCTTATCAAGGCATTCTGAGAGAATGCCTGATCTTCCTTGTTGAACGCCCCTCAAAGTAGCATCACTCATGATGGGGTTCCCCGAGCTCAGCACAAATGTTGGTTTCCAAGGGAAGGCCTTTGGTGGTTGTCCTCCCTGAACTCTTGGAGGTTCCTATATAGGCACCTTTCTTCTGCTGAGCCCTTGTTGTTTGAGGCTCCTTGGTGGGGGGGGGGGGGGTTGCTACTATGAGTGCCAAAACCTCCCCCTTTTTAGCCCCCTAGAACCCTTTACCTTCTTGGCCCCTTTTTCTCTTTTTGTCTACGGCATCACTAAAGGATGCATGTGTGGGAGCAGCAGTTGGTGGTCGGGGCACCACCAGTAACACCAGAATTGCTATAGAAGCATCCCAAACATGGGCTTTGAGCAAGGCCAAGAGGGCTAGAGTCTTTTCCTTAAGCACCATTCCTTCTAGGATATTAGCTTCCTCTTGGCTGGTGTTGACTTGGGCAGGTAGCAAACAATGATGAAAGGGATTGAGAGTGTCCCCATGATCTTATTGCTAGCAGAAGACCTCAAAGTCTTTGTTTGTGACTTCTTGAGTGGGCTCTGAATTGTGCTCCTCTACTTCGTCGTCTGAAGGAATGGGTTACTCCTAGGTGTAAAGGAGCTTAGTTATGAACAGAGCTGGGAGTTGAGCGTCTTGTGTTCCGAATGGAAGAGGCTCTATTGTCAGGAAGCTAGGAACTGCTATGTCAATCAAAGCTAGTCTAGGGTCCTTAGCTTTGATTACATGCTCTGGACTTAGGAAGCGTTTGGAAATGGGGTTGAACCCGAGGATCACGTGCGCCCGAAGTTGACTATCCTTATAAAGGAAAATCTTTGATCTGAGGATTCGGTTTAGTTCGGGGAAGTTTACGAAGTGCTTGTTTGGGGTGGTGTGATGTTTGTCTGCCAATAAATATGCAACATCAATTATGTACAAGGGAAAGATTCTTATAAAATTTCTTCTTTACAAAAATAAAAAAATCCTACGCGCGTCTAGTGTCTATGGGAACACTACCTGGTTCCCCCTTTTAGGTGAGATAGTGCAATCCATCATGCTAGTCTCTCGAGACAATGAGGAAATCCTCGTCCATACCTTTTTTTGACTTAGGTATACACGAAATTAACCTAACGGCTAGGACCCTATATTTGATGTAGTAGTTGGTCTCCTTTCCTTTTTGCTCCCTTTGACAATTGTATACCTAGTTCACATCATGCCATGTGAGATTGGTCCTTATCTTACGGTTTATCAGATCTACACTATCAAGGACCCTAAACACGTTGGGGGCATATTATGTGGGAGTCAAACTATAGTTCAAAGGAAGTCCCTAGTAATCCTACCCTCGGGAATTTCTATCTCGCCTTCTGTGAAGGTGATCATCGGAATTACCAATGAGTCTAGAGGTCCGTTCATAATGAACCATTCTCCTAACTCACAGTGTTGGAGTACAACACCATCAGGGATCCTATATTTGGCCCTAAAGGTAGCCATGCCTTTGGGAGTATCTACTAGCTTAGCAAATCTACCCATGGATGTTTATGGTGCGGGTAACAAAGAATTTAAGTATAGAAAGAAATGAATTTGGACGCACCTACATGCAATAGAAGAATCTCTCCTCGAACTGCTACTTCAATGAAACATTGCGAAATGGAAAAATGGGGCAAAATTATCTCCAACTCCTACTTATATATGGGTGAAAAATGAGCGGTAAATTTCTTGCTCATAAATTAGGGTGAACGAAGACAGTAGGATTGTCATCTCACTATAGAACGTGGGCAGACAAGGAGCCTGAGATAATAAATGATGCATCGTGGATACCAAAGCGTGAGGATAGTGTTGAGGACAGGTGAAGAGACGTTACCACGTGGGAACACGTTTGGCATGTACGAACTATGGTAGTACTACTAAAACCATACATTTTACCTCATAGGCAATAGCAAGGTTTTAGGGGGCTATTGTGAGGACCCGAGGACCAAAGATTGGAAGCACCACTACAGCCTTCAGTTGTTCCTCATGAAGAAGCATATATAGCCCGAGGAGTGAAGTTGCCCGAGGAGAGAATGAGAAGTGACAAAGCATCTTTAGGGAGTATAAAAGGTGAAGGTGGGCGCCTTAAAGGTTAAACAAGATATTTGTGGGAGGTTTCTTGCAAAGTCTCACCTGTTCCTCCACATTAAATGACTGGCAATAGCTTTATCAGCTGCATTAATGAAAAAGTGACCTGAATAGTAGATCCACAACTCAACAGCTCATTCCACCACCTTCACCAGAAGTCTAATGGGACAAGTGTCCTAAGGAGATTTAGGAGGATTGAAGATGGATGGTTAGGATGCAAGAAGCCATGTCGTATATAAAGGAAAGGGACTCTCAGATAAAGGGGATCTAGAAAGAATCAAGGAAAAAAGATCAGAGCTAGAATAATAACTGAGAGAAAGAGAGTGAACAGTGTATGTAACAACCAAGAACATTATCCTCGGGCAAGCTTGTAAAGATCAATCCATACATTTAAATCTTAGACTTCTGATTCCTCTTTCTCTATTTGTATTCTCGAGTGAAGCCCAAACTTGTTCATCCCACTCTCTTTACAGATATCTATTGATTTGGGCTGGGATTGGGAACATCAATCTCACTATTCTAAGTGGGTTTGGGCAACCAAGATTTTGTGTTCTTACAGATCTCATTATGATTTTAATTAGTATAACTTACTATTTTTTAAGAGGTAAATAGTGAGATCTACTATTGTAAGAGAAGAAAAAGTATCATATTATTATACTTTTGAAATACTGAAGGATTAAAAACTTTCAAATGTATAAAATTATGTCTTTATTGTGAAAGCCTTTACTTGTAATAGAAAAATCAACTCAAACCCTCCCGAAACATGAATTTGAGCGCAAATTGTCCAAGGAATTGAAATGAAAGTGCAGCAACAACAGCATTAGGGCTTTGACATGATGTGCAAATTGATGAAAACATTTTTGTCTTGATCCAAAACATCCAAACGATTCTCGATAACAAATATTTTGACTATGACTTTAAGGAAAATTTACGGTATGAAAGAAAGAACTCATTTGTTCATCTTCACAAAGATGACAAAAATAGTTGACAAGGTGAGAGATTGGAGGACTGATTAATTCTCAAATGCATGAATCATGATAAGAATTTTTCTTACACACAACTAGATTTCCTATTCCCAAATATGGAAATACAATTTCATAGATGTGATTGAATCGGGTAAAATTATGCCGCATCTCAAAAGTCCATGCAGTGTATCTAGAAACCATATCTTTTTTCATCTCTCTAATCATTCTTTCTTTAATCAATCTAACTTCATATACTTTCATGGTCAAATGACTCTAATCTTTCTTATCATGTGTTCTATGGCCTATTAATTAATGGTCTTCTACTACTAATTGAAGTTATGGCTTAAGCTGAAATTCCTAACGAAAAGTCTTTACAAGTTAGGCTAAATGGCATTTTGTACAGTTACAAAATAAGATAATAAAATAGATATATGGAGGAAAGTCAAATTACACTTGGTAAAAAAAAAAAAAAAAATCATTACTGCAAAATATTTTTTGGCAATAAATTCTGTGATTACAGATCTTTTTTAACAAAAAAGTTCCGTTGTAATAAGAGCATTCATAAGTGGGTGTATAAGAGAAAATAAATTAGTGAGTATATAAATGTGTATATTTTCACATCTGTTACAGTAACCGTGTAAATATATATAGTTACTGTTGGTGCAAATACAATAATAATGAAAACAACACAAAGAAAAATTGAATAATACGCTGAATATTATTAAATTGAAGAGATGAACACAACACTATTTGGATTGAGGCGCGACACTCGCTCTCTTTATGGAGATTCAAGCCCTTGGTTGGCTAATCCTTGTAACCGGTGCAGACCTTTTCTGACTTGTCTCCCCCAAGATATAACAGCCCAACAAATATTGTATGGCTAGAACAGCTTCTGCACAAAGTGTTCGAGTCCAAAGCTCCACCAGAAGAACACCTTTCTTTGGCCCGAAATCTCTCAAGTATTTAGGAATATTATTGAATTCACTCTCTCACACAATACTCTTTGCTTTTAACAATTTCTATTTATTCACTCTTGATATGAAATTAGTTCAAAGCATAGCCATATATATAGTTTTCCAACCCTTCACATAACTTACATATTATTTATTAATTTAGAAAAAACTTCTCTTAATTTATTTAATCTAACTTACGTACAAGTAACTCTTTCTTTAACAAAGTATAACTCATCCCTTTATTTATCCTCAGTTATTTGAGTTTTAACATATTTAATTTAAAATGTACTAACATTCCCCATTCATTTTAATATTAGATTCAGAAAATGAGAGATTATCGGGCAAAGAGGGATTATTATGCATCATAAAGGTGTGCTCTGTATTGAATCTTCACTTAGTGAAACAATAATCTCTACTCTAGAGTCAGTAGTGGTCTCTGACTTGAACTATGACTGCTTAGGGGAAATAAAGTATTACTGCTCACACATAATGATCCAAGTGTTGACATGAGCTTTTATAGCTAGCACTTTACGGCCTTGTGCTGATCCCAGTTTCATAAGTGTATTTGAGATTAAGTCCAAATCTCATAGGGAGCAGTCTCACCCCCACACTCACATAGTTGAAATTTTGTCAAGGGTGCTCCTGTAATTCTAACACCCCACTCATACGAGCTACAAATTTCATTAAGAGTTTTTACTCAACCTCTCCACATTACAGGATAAATGCACTTACATCATAGGGATGAACAATTAAAATATTATTTACAGAATAAATGATTAAAAAAAAATGAATAGTTCATTTCTTACGATCATCGTATGATTTTTTTTCCCATTGAACCCAATTCTCAGGATCTCTGGTCCTTGGGTTGGGTATCCTCATACATGGCTCATGATTCTATAGACTTTAGTCCCATCCCCCTCGATTTATTCCAGACCCTATCTTTTGTTAAGGCCTTAGTTTATAGATCTGCAAGATTATCACAAGATTTAACATATTCTATATTAATGATGCCATTACTCAAATAAGATCTCACAGTACTGTGTTTTCTTCTTATGGGTTTGGATTTGCCGTTATAAAAACGATTACATACTCTACCAATTGTAGCAGTGCTATCACAATGAATTAAAATGGGTGGTATTGGTTTTTCTCAAAGAGGAATTTCATGCAACAAATCTCTCAACCAACTTGCTTCCTCACTTGCTGAAGCTAAACCTATAAGCTCAGCCTCCATAGTAGAGTTAGCAATAATAGTTTGTTTTTTAGATTTCCAACATATTGCACTACCACCCAAAGTAAAAATGTAACTAATGGTAGACAGAGAATCACCTGACAAAGTATTCCAGTCGGCATCATTGAAACCTTCAAGTAGATTTTCCATTATGTTATCATGATAATCAGATACTATTTTTGAGTCACATTCAAAAATTGCATCTCATATGCCCACATCCCATGCAAAACTGAAACCCTCCTCCAATGCCTTAGCTTCAACCTCCAACGTTCCTAGGAGTACAGCCAATTTGTTGCTCAAGGGAGCCTCTAGCCTCCCTTCATGGTCTCATATTAATTACAACCCCTACTTCTGAAGCTTGTAATTGAGCAAAAACTGTTCCATCAACATTGATTTTGTACCACAAGGCTATTGGATATGTCCATTGTGTGTTGTCACTGACCAGTGCCTGTGCATATATACTTGAGACTAGCAGTCTGGAATTTGTCTAACAGAGCTCTTGCTTTTTGTAGAATTATTGAACCTTGTCTGACTTCGTTTGTATTATACCACATACACATCCACCAAGCTATTGTGATAATCAGCTCTAGCAGCTTGTCCCACACATGTTGTACGAACTTAAGATACCGCAACTTCCTCGTTTGAGTATCAAAAGGAATTCCAAAAAGAAATTAGACCTCACGAGCTTTATCACAACCCTAAAATGCCCACTTCTCTCTGCAACTATTCCACACGCATCATCAATTATCTTCCTATGGCATAAGTTGTCTTACGTGGGAAGGATGTATTTGCTTGCTCTCCATGCAAAAGAATTGATTTTGCTCGGTACCTTACTACCCTAAAGAATCTTCCAAAAAAGACTCTGGTTTTGACAATTGGAAGGCTCACCTAGACATGACGTGGATGGTAAGGATATAGTTGGAAGATTCTTTAGGGTAGTAACAATTACTACCCATGTCAGACTCTGTACTAACAATTACTGTAGTTGTTAGACTCTGTACTAACAATTACTGTAACTGTATATTTTTTTTTTCTCTCACCATGTCAGACCTTCTCTCTCTTCCTCTCATGCTCTTCTTTCTTTACCTCACCCTCTCACTCTCTCTCTCCTCCTCTAAACAAGATAGAGCTGACCAACCACCCACCACTGTCCAGCCACTACCGCAACTTAGCACCACCTACAATACCTTCATAACCCATTACAACACCTTATATATAAATCCGAACACAAGATTGACCCCATAGTAGCATTTTGCCTTAACCTAGAAAACCCATTTTACCTTAACCCAATTTTCATCTTGACCCATTTCATAAAGTTTATAAATGCATATAAAACCAAAGTAATGGTAAGTGTTCACAGTGAGCCAAATTAACACCAATTAGATTTTTTGATCTAGAAACTAAAACTTGTATATAGAAAAATCACCAAAACTCTCTATCTCAAATTCATTTTCTCTTGAACACAAACTTTTTGATTTTGTAATAATACATGAGACACATATGACATAACATAAAATAAAATGCATATACTTGAATTCAAATCCAATAGCAAAAAAAAGAAGGTTTTAAAAAAACAAACACACACGCTCACAAAATCTGTAAAAACCCATACCTCTAAACACTCACCCCACCAATTATCCCCCTTGGAAAGAACTCAAATTCTGCTCCCATATTTGTGCAATGATGAAATCCTAAAGTAGCCTCCATTAAAAGCTTATGACCATATCAAATTAGCCATTACAAACACTAACCTAGAATCCTTCATAGTCCACAAACCAGTGTCAACCGCTATTTTTTTTTTTTGTTGATAAACACACATATATTGGGGAAGCTTAACCTCTCTATTCAATTAAATGTTTGAATTCTTTTTTTTTTTTTTTTTTTTTTTTTTTTTTTTTGAGAATGAATTAAATGTTTGTAACTTGAAAGGGTGAAGAGCTATATATTTTGATAACAGTTTAATTTGGGATAGATTTTTAACTTCTTTCAGTTTTTTTAGTAAAGTAGATCCAAAATTCTTGTTAAAGATCTAAACGTGGTTTTTTTTTTATTTATTTTTATTTTTATTTTTTATATAAGAATTTTAATTTCAAAGCATATACACTTTTTACGTGGTTTATATATATATATATATGTAATTGTATAAAAACATGAACGTGGGTTGAGTTTGGACTATGGATGTGGTATTGTTTTTTTCTTAATAAAATTCTTGTCGTGGTATTTAAAATTTTATGAATTTGTTTTTTAACTTCAATTTTTTTTAGCCCTAGTTATCCGAAAGTTTAGTTAAATATTTGAAAGTGGGTTTTTTTTTAGGGAAAATTTTTTGTTTTGGGAATTTTTTAGGGAAAAGTTGAACATGGATTTTTATTATTATTATTTTTTTTTATAGAAGTTGAACGTGGGTTTGAATGTGGTATTTGAAATTTTTTATATTTCTTTTGGATATGATTGATTTCTACTTTTTAGTATATTTTTTTCTTCAAAAAAAAAAAAAAAAGAGATTTAAGGGAAAAAAAAAAAAAAAAAAAACAAATGTGAGATGAGATTGAGGGAAACCGAGTATTGAAAAAAAAAAAAAAGGTTAAGTTTTATTTTTTATTTTTTATTTTTTTTACGCAAAGAAAAAAAAAAAAAGATAAGTCTTGATAAATGAAGAAAAAAAAAAAACTGAAGAAAGAAAAATGAAAGCATGGAGTAATGCTTGGAGTTAAACATGGGAGTTAAAAATTGTCTATTTGTAGGCAAGGTTATAGGTGAGTGTTAAAGATGTATTTTTACTATGTTATCCTCAAGCATTATATCTACTTAAATTTAGGTTGCAGGGGTATTTTTTGAACCAAAACATCCGGTCCAAACAAGAGAAGACCCTTAAATAGTAGTATAGATTATAATAAATAAATTATTAACATAATTCCAAAAGAAAATATTGCCTAAACACAAACATGCATTAACTCGATAAAGAATTTTACAGAAAAAAAAAAAGAGAGTAAATTTTAAATTATTGCTACCTAAGAATTTTTGGACTTTATTGAAGATCTTCAAAGTTAAAGACTCTTTGGACCAGATTGGATTTCAAAATTAATGCCGGACTAAAGCTGGTAGCAATAACTTAAGAAAGATACATGATGATGCGGAAAATTGTCAATGAGCTAAACAGTCCTCACGTTCTCTTGATGAAACTTGCAAAACACAAACACAAAGAAGACCTTACAGAGAGTACCGGTGTTGTACCGGCTAAAGACGCTCCAAAGATTAAGTTAGAAAGGGAATCTCTACATTTCTAGAGTGTCAGAGCTATGGGAATTATGCGTATCTTGATTTATGAGGGCTTTGGGGGTTTTTATAGTAGTGTAGAGCTAACCTCTGTTTCTTGGCAGAGAAGGTATTTCCCTATAGAGAAGATTCTCATTAATGTTTGTAATTTATGAGATCCTTTCCTTGTAGGGATTCCTCTGATTATGGTTGGGCGTAGAATGCAAGATATTTCCGTACTAGGATTCTTGGAGACCACTCATGCCACATGGCTTCAACAAACCATCTCCCTTGGATCTGTCTACTTCCAGGAGTTCGTCCGTCACCCTGCCTCTCTGTCCAGGCTATGAGTTCGTCTACTAGCTCTTTGGTTGGTAGAACAACTATGTCGTCTATTTTGGCGATTTCGTCGCTTAACTGGCTCCGTTAATTGGATTCGTCTGCTTGGTGATTTATCTCTATCAACTACCCCCTCAGTCTATGGGATTGTCACCTAACATTCTATACGGACACATAGGGTGACGATTTCACCTAGTTCTAGGGAGTTGTGTTTGGAAAAATGTGATTGGATGTTAAGAACATATGTCAACATTTTATGTATTGGCCAATTCTTTGAAAAAACGTATTTTACTTGTAATCGGGAAGATCTAGGATATGTTTAATACTTCAAGAAACAAGATTTCAAGTTCAAGTGTTAAAGCCATGCAAGTCTGTCCAAAAACCAAGTAAGAAAGTGCTAGATTTTAAAGCTTGACAGCTAGTATCTATCGAGGTTTAAAAGCTGTTGAAGCTTGTGGCTTGACAGCTAGCTCGATAGATGGCTATCTATCAAGGTTTATGAAACTCAGCTTTTCAGAGCTATTTTTCATTTAATTCGTGAGTATGTGTTTGGGCTTTCTTTTCTCACAACCCTAAACATACATAAGGATTATTTTGAATCAGGTTGCACAGTCAAGAGCACAATTGCATAAGAGCATAACTCCTCAAGTGTGACTGAAAACCTAGTTTGCTATAGTTCTTGAAGAAGCTGTTGTGTTTGTATATCGTAGGGTTTTATGACCAAGAAACTTCATGATCTTCATCTGTTAATGAACAGAAGAACTTTACAGCCAATATCCTTCTGAAGTTGATGATAAAGTTGCGTATTGCAATTCGCGCATCTTTTGGTTAGTCACGTACTAGAGTCATGCAATACAAGGAGAGATTGTCACTACAGAACAAGTCCAATTGGGTATTGGGATAAGAGTTCAACTGTAGGTTGGTATAAGGTACTATGATTCCTTTACTTGTAACTGCTTGTTTTGATAATAGTGGATTCTCGGGAGTGGTGACCTTAAAATCATCCGGTGGGGTTTTTGCGGTGTAGGTTTTTCTCATTCGTAAACAAATCACAGTGTCATTTAATTTCTGTTGCATATTTAGTTATTTGGTGATTTATTTGTACTGCCATGCTCATTGCATGTAATTGAATTTGATTAATTCACTTGGCTAATTAATTGGTTAATTCATCACAATGGGTCAATACATTTTTGGCCTATCAAGTTGTGTTTAAATAGACAGGGTAGTTGAGGGTCATAAATGTTGAGGGGACAAGTGGCACAATTTTAGTGGTTGGTTACTCGGATCGAAGCATCACTTCCTCTCCCGCACAATTTCTTCTACATATATATATATATATATATATATATATATATATATGGTGCCTTCCTCATTCATTTCCACCTTTTATTGCTAATTCCTAGTCAGAGCTCTATCGTTTCCTACGAGAACTCGTCCATTCGTCACCTTAGTGTATCTGTTCACTACAACATTCAAGCTTCTTATTCATACTGTACACTTGTAAGTGCTTCTGTATATTATTTTTCCTCTCTCTTTTTATTTCTTAAGTCTTATATGGCCGTCCTATATATAGACTTGTAGAGTCTTAGGAATTTCTCCACCCCTTGTAGGTGGAATAGATGTCTAGTGAAGCATTGAGTGAACAGTCGTGTGTCCGCGAAAGATCGAGCTACGACGAAGTGTACCCATCAAGTCAAGGCGACCCCGACGTCTTGTACCTTGAAAGGGTCACATCTGCTAACTTACCTTTCGAGGAGGAAGATGAGGATTTAGACAAAGACGGGTTAGAGAGTGATGTGGACGAAGTTTCAAGTGACGAGGAGAGCTACGAGTCTCCGCTTAGAACCGTTATTGGCCCCAATGGCCTTAGGAACTTCGTCCTTCACCTGATATGGATGGTCAACGATTTTAGTTCGAGAATATTATTTTTGTTTCTAACCTTCTTTCAACTCTTGCAAAGGGTGTTGATGATGAAAGGTCTGATGGACTGTTGTCGGGCTCGAGAGCAATGGGTCGACTGCTTAAAGGAGAAGGCTGAGACTGCCGAGATAGAGCTGAATGAGTTTTGGAACTCTGACTACTTCCTCATCGAGCTCAACGATTGCTATGACGATGGCTTCCAGGAGTGCCTCCATCAGGTCAAAGCTCTTTACCTCAATCTAGACCTGTAGCAGGTAGATCTGGACAATGTGGCCTAGACTTTGGCCCCAACTGTCGACCATGAAGATACTGATGAGGTCTTCAAGGCTGAGACCATGCCTAATGTTAAGGGTTACGGTGAGGCAGCTCTTGAAGATGAACAGGTCAAGTCTGTTGGGGATAAGACCCGTCCTATTGGAGAGGAGGGTGAGCCAGCCAGGCATGAACAAGTAGTGAACGAAGAGACCCTCGTCGACCAGCCTCAGTAGTTTTGTTAACTAATCTCCTTATTTTGTATCTTTGTATAAGGAAATATTTTGTTGAAACGATGTGTATGTAATGTTTTAACATTGCCCACTAGTTTAGGGCTTGTTACTTTAAGTTTATTTATCTTAGAGTTTCCATCTATCTTACAAATTTTTAGCTTTTCAACCTATTTGTCTCTAATGTCGTTTGTCCACCTTATATACGGGGCTTTAATGAACTTTCTATCTATTCATTTCAAAAGTTGGACTTAACAATTTTCTCAAGGAACTCATGGGTATCCCTGAATTCGTCTACTTAAGGAATTACGTAATTCTCAAGCTTACCCTTTGGGGTTTAAATTAGGGCTTATAAATCTTAGGTTACCCCTTGGGGTTTCTTTGAATCCGTCTAAGGACTTGAATAAATCTCAAGTTATCCCTTGGGATCTTTTTGAGTTCGTTCACTCAAGGACATGCATAAATTTCACGTTATCTCTTGGGATTTTTGAATTCATCTATTTAAGGGCTTATATAAATTTCAAGTTATCCCTTGGAATTTTTAATCTGTCCACTTAAGGACTTGTATAAATTTCAAGTTATCCATTGGGATTTCCTTGTATTCGTTTGTTTAAAGACTTGCATAAATTTCAAGTTATCCCTTGGGATTTTTGAAGTCATCCACTTAAGGACTTGTATAAATTTTAAGTTGTCCCTTGGGATTTCCTTGTATCCATCCTCTCAGAGACTTGCATAAATTTCAAGTTATCCCTTGGGATTTTTGAATCTGTCCACTTAAGGACTTAATCGTAGATGTGGTTTTGTAGAAATATATATAAATGCGAATGACATATCTGAATAACTCCTCTTATTATGGTAAACAAGTGCATAAATTTCATACTATCTTAAAACTATATTAAAATTGCCTCTTGGGCAAAAAATACTATAAATAAAGATAATAAATAACTGGGTTTAAGGAGTGTTGGTCTTTCTGCTATATTGTTTACTAGTAATATTTCCTTAGGTGCTCGGTGTTCCATGGATGATGCAATTTTTGACCGTCGAGTGTTTCCAAGTGATAGGTGCCTTTCCTCTGTCATGAAGTGATTCTATAGGGTTCTTCCTAATTGGGTGCCAACTTTCCTTGGAAGGGATCTCTTGTAGCGCTCGTCACCTTCCTCAAGACTAGGTCTCCTACTTGAAAGTCCCTGTGTTTGACTCTGGAGTTGTAGTGCTTCACCATAAGGTCCTAGTATCATGCTAACCTTTGTTCAGTTACTGCTCTGACCTCATCCACTAGGTCCAGTTGTAGGCGTGTGGCCTTATCATTCCTACTTTTATCATGATTCTTTACTCTGAAGCTTGTGAGTCCGATCTCAGCAAGGATAATAGTTTCACTTTCATATGCTAGTCAGAAAGGTGTTTCCCCTATGAGGTGTTCATACTGTCCTTCTATATTCCCATAGTACACTTGGCAACTTGTCTAGCCTTATACCCTTTGCCCCTTCAAGCTGAGTCTTGATGATTTTGAGCAAGGATCAGTTCGTGACCTAAACTTGCCCATTGTCCTGAGGGTGGGCAGGTGAGGAGTAATGGTTCTTGATTCCCAATTGTGAGCAAAAGTCCCCGAATGACTCGTTGTCAAATTGCTTTCTGTTGTCCAAGAACAAGACTCTAGAGATTCTGTACCTACAAATAATGTTTCTCCAAACGAAGTTTCTTACACTTTTCTCTATGATGGTGGCTAGTGCTTCAGCTTCCACCCATTTGGTAAAGTAGTCTATATTGACCATTAGGAATTTAAGTTGTCTTATAGCAGTTGGGAATGGGCCCATGATATCTAGTCCCCACTAAGCAAAAGGTAATAGGGTAATCATTGGAGTGATCTCCTCTGTTGGCTATCTAATGTTGTTGTTGACCCTTTGACATTTGTTGCAGGCTTTAACATAAGCTTGGGTATCCTTCTACATGGTAGGCTAGTAGTATCCTGCTCGGGTTAGCTTGTGTACTAACGACTGTGACTTCAAATGGTTCCCATAGATCCCTTCGTGAACTACCCTCATGACATAATCTACTTCCACAGTGGTTAGGCACCTCAGGTATCCTCAGGATAATCCTCTTTTATACAGGATGTCTTTTATTGGGAAGAATCGTGCCACATAGACCTTTAACTTCCTTGTGCCCTCTTTACTGTCGGGTATTATGCCATCTTTCAAATATGAAACTATTGGTGTGGTCCAGTTGCCTTTCGAACCTATTTCTTGCAACCATGCCATCTATCATAGGTGAAAGTTGAATAAAAGAAAGTACCTTACTGGAGATAAGCATGTATTTTGCTAATGTGGCCTTGGCAAGAAGGTTTGCTTGCTTGTTTTCTTCCTTTGGGATTTGAACAAACTTGGCTTGAAGGTTGTTCTCTACCCGTTTCCTTACCTACTCTAAGTTCTTCTTCATTCGTTCACCTTTGCACTCGTAGTCACCATTCACCTAACTTGTGATTACCTAAGAGTCGTAATAAACAATCACACTTATGGCCCCCGCTACTTTAGTAAGATCTAGCCCCTCAAAGCACTCAGCTAATGCAGTACACTGGCTTCTAGACCCTTTCCTCTTCTCTGACTAGGGCTATAAGGACCACAGTTGGGAAGACGGCCAAGTAGAGAAACACCTTCTTTCCAGGTTTAAAAGGACTTAGCAACGGTCAGGAAGAGAGGCATGCTCTTAAGTCCTCGAATGCTTGTTGATATTCGACTGTCCATTTGAAGGACTTCTTCAATGTGTGGAAGAAAGGCAGGCATTTATCTGTTGCTCTTGATACGAACCTGTTTAGTGCCACTAGCTTGCTGTTGAGGTTTTGTACTTCCTTTACTTTCTTAGGTGGTGTCATTTCCATTATGGCTTAGATCTTATTTGGGTTGACTTCAATGCCCCTTTGAGACGTTAAGAATCCTAGGAATTTTCCAACCATTACCCCGAATGCGCATTTGCTTAGATTGAGCTTCATGCTATAAGAACAAAGTGTATCGAAGGTTTCCTTAAGGTCTTCCAAATGATGATCTTCCGTTCAAAATTTTACCAGCATATTATCCACGTAGACTTGTACATTCCTTCCAATTTGATGTGCAAACATCTTGTTCATGAACCTCTAATATGTTGCTCCTACACTCTTAAGACCAAATGGCATCACTTTATAATAGAAGAGGCCTTGGCTGGTGATGAATGAAGTTTTCTCTTGGTTAGCCTCGTCTAGCTTGATTTGGTTGTAACTAGAGAAAGCATCCATGAAGCTCAATAACTAGTGCCTCGTTGTTGAGTTTACCAAGACGCCAATCCATGGGAATGGGTAGCTATCTTTGGGGCAGGCCTTGTTTAAGTCTGTGAAATCTACACATATTCTCCATTTTGCGCTGGCCTTCTTAACCATCACTATATTGGCTAGCCAGTCGAAATAATATACCTTATTTATGAACTCTACATCTTACAACTTGCGGACTTTTTTTGCTATAGCTTTGTATCACTCTTGGGCAAACACTCTCTTCTTCTAGTGAATAGGGGGAAAAAGGGTGATACGTTCAATCTGTGAACCATGATTGAGGGGTCGATCCCGAGCATGTCTTCATGGCTCCAAGCAAAGACATCCTAGTTCTCTCATAGGAAGGTCGTGAGCCCTTGACAAACAAGTGGATTAGCAAGGGTGCCAATCCTGGTCATCTATTTAGGTTTGGAATTGTCGAGAAGTAACTCCTTAATAGGCTTTACAACCGTCTATTGCTCTTTTATGCTCAGAGTCTATAAATGGTTGTCCATTTCTAACATTGCTATATTGCATTCACATGCTACCACTTGGTCTCCACGTACCTCTCCTACCCCGTACTCGATGGGGAACTTGATCATCAGGTGATAAGTTGAAGTGATGACCTTCCACGAATTAAGTGTAAGTCATGCCTCCAAAACCAACGAGTGGTGCATTGGTAGGTACGAGCCGTTCTTTTTCAATTCTTATTTGCTGGAATGCCAGGTAATACAAGATATCAGCTAAACTTCCATTATCGACTAGGACCTGATGGGTGTTGTAGTCTCCTACCCCGTATACTAACAATGAGAGCATCATCGTGCGGGTGGCGGAGATGTCGGGCATCTTCCTTTGAAAACCCCACTATGGGGTTGTACACTTGTGCCATCTTTGAGACAAACCCTATTAGCTGGACGTTTTGAACCATTCTAAGGTAGGTTTTTTGTGCCTTTCTGGTTGAGCTAGTTGCTGTGGTGCCCCTTACTATCATCCTTATGTCTCCTAAGGATGGCCTGGTGCGCTCGCCATTCCTCCTACCAACATGTTCTTATAGTGGGGCGTTACTTATTCTTTCTTTGTTGACGAACCATTGTAGCTTTCCTTGTCTGATGAGGGTCTCGATGTGTCGTGACCGTGGTCATGATAAAAACAACAATACTTGTCTTTGGACCTCTTGTTGGGATCTCCCTTTAACTTGCCAGGCCACGTTAAGGTTGTATCGTCCTTGATCTGTATCAGGACTTGATCAATTAGGGTAGTTAGCGGGGTGAAATTAGTAAACCTTTCAGTGGGCGGTTTGGAGCGCCCAACCTCCCGTCGGTCTTTGGTCCTAGTAATCTTCTGTCCTTTTTCCTATTGCATATCTTCCTGCCTATCCCTCTTCTTGGGTTTTTTCTCTCGAGCTAGTAGTGTGTCTTCTATGTTCATATACTTAGTGGCTCGGTAAAGTATGTCTAACATTGCTTTTGGGTCATTTTTGTATAAAGAGAACAAAAACTTCTCCTTCCGCAAGCCATTAGTAAAAGCAGCCACAAGTATCTTATCATCAGCTTTATCTATCAAATGGCTTCTTTGTAGGACCTCAGGTTCTCATCCTCCCGTTGCTTAATGCTCATTAGGCATGCAATGGATTTTTTGTACCTGTGCCTCTTGATAAAGTGCGATGCAAATTGCACACTTAGCTCTTTGAAGGTACTGATAGAGTTAGGTGTCAATTTGTTGAACCATACCCTGCCGGGACCTTTCAGTGTAGTTGGGAAAGCTCAGCATATGATCTCATCTGGAACGCCTTGTAAGTGCTGTCCTCTAGTCCTTTTCTATCCCGTCTATCAGAGGTGTGCTAGGAGGTGTTATCCTTTTGTTCTTCTTCTTTATTACGGGGCCCAGCGTTCCTTCGGCACAGTTGTTCTTCCAAGTCATGGTTTTGCTTAGTATGGTGTTCCATAGCCACGGCTAAAGTTTGCACCTACCTTTCGAAGGTAGTAGTGTGTGGTTCACCTTCTTGAATGTTGTTGGTTGCCATCGATCGCATGAGTATAGTACAACTCTTTGTCTGGGAAGTGGTAATATGGCTACTATCTCTTTCCCACTGATGACGCCAACTGATAATGCGGAAAATCGTCAGTGAGCCGAACAATCCTCACGTGCTCTTGATGAATTTGTGAAACACAAACATAGAGAAGACGTTACAGAGAGTACCGGTGTGGTACTAGCTAAAGACCCTCCAAAGGTTAAGTTAGAAAGGGAATCTCTACAACGCTAGAGTGCCAAAGCTGGGGAAATTATGTGTACCTTGATTTATAAGGGCTTTGGGGTTTTTA
This sequence comes from Castanopsis chinensis, assembly GCA_032878915.1. Classification (NCBI taxonomy): domain Eukaryota; kingdom Viridiplantae; phylum Streptophyta; class Magnoliopsida; order Fagales; family Fagaceae; genus Castanopsis; species Castanopsis chinensis. The sequence goes on along the minus strand of JAVQMG010000116.1, from coordinate 3,584,423 downwards.
TAGTAGTGTAAAGCTGATCTATGTTTCTTGGCGAAGAAGGTATTTCCTTGTAGAGAAGATTCTCATTAAAGCTTGTATTTTATGGGATCCTTTCCTTGTAGGGATGCCTTTGATTATGGTTGGGCATAGAATGCAAGATATTTGCATATTAGGATTCTTGGAGACCACTCATGCCACATAGGTGCCATGTGGTTTCAACAAATGGCCTCCCTTGGATCCGTCTACTTCCAGGAGTTCATCTGTCGCCCTGCCTCTTCATCCAGGCTATGAGTCCGTCTACTAGCTCTTTGGTTGGTAGAATAACTATGCCATCTCTTTTGGCAATTCCATCGCTTAGGACTGCCTTCGTTAATTGAATCTGTCTGCTTTGGGATTTATCCCTATCAACACAAAAGAACAATATTTTATGAGAAAGTCTATAGGTAAAAAAAAAAAAAATGACAAAAACCTTCACATTCGAACTAATGTAGCAAATTATTTATGCTATAATAAATGAGTATTGTATAATTACTTATTGAAAACAAAAATGTCTGTCATCAAATATGTTTCAAACACAATCAATGGAAAAAAAACAAAACACATCCCAAGAAATCTACAATTGTTTACCTTTTTGTTCAAATGTGATTTTTTCCCCTAATCAATCCAAATTTGTTAAATATTGAAAGAAAATTAATACTCCATAATAGGGAAATCAATTAAAATGGCATCCTATATTTGCTTAAATGAATTTGATACATTATTCCAAAATGAACACTAGTAATAACACTAATATTACTATTTTTGTGTGCATTCTAATAAATATGACTATTTATTTTAAAAAAATGTTAGTAATAATATATATATATATATATATATATGTATATATAAATCAACCAAAATGGCGTCCCATATTTTCCTAAATGAGTTTGAAATGTTACTTCTAAATTAATGCTTTGTTCCTAAATCGTAGCATAGAAACACTAGCTAGCTACCGTGAAGAGGTTGCCCTATAAATAAGACCTCAAAAAGACAAAGACCAATCTAAAACATTATCTCCCACCAACAACAAATCTCAAATCAGCAAAACATCATGAGTTCTTTCATTAGATTAGCATCATTGCTACTTCTCTTGCCGGTAACTATGTGTGAAGGAATTTTGCCAGCTAAGGTACATATGAAAATCTCTAATGATTTGGAAAATGGTTTGGTGTTGAACCTCCATTGTCAATCCAATAACAACGATGAAAAAAAATGATGATAAAATAATTGGACTTAAAAAAAAAAGGGAATAATTCTAACAATAATATTTTTCATAGTGAAAGTCAAATTGTTGTTTAAAAAAGTTTTTATTTGGGTCCTAATTATACCAATGATCTTATTTATCATTGGAAAGTATATTTCCAAACTAAACCCTAATGCTGATGTAAACAAAAATGGTAAATCTTATTTTCTCATTCAAAGAGGAGCGGGTCAAGACAACGAAAAAAATTGTAAAAGTTTGTTGCCTAATCAAGAAATTACAATCATTAAACCTAACAATAAATAAATTATTGAATTTAATTTTTCACATTAATGTGAATCACTAAATTAGTAAAATAATTTCAAAAAAATATTGCCTAAATTGACATGCCTTAACTTGATAAGGAAAAAAACATTAATATTTATTATCATAAAAAATGGAGATCCTTCCAACATGGAAGTTTAAAAATAAAAATAAAAACATGACAACTTTTAAATGGTAAGTTTGAGTAATAAAGTAATTTTTTCCCCATTAACAGCTCATTAAAGTTGTGGCTATCTCAATATTTCTTTAGGCTTTTCATGGTTTCACCTTCACACAATTTGGAAAAAAAAAAAAAAAGGAAAAGAAAAAACCCGATTATTATCGGTGCGGGTTGTGGGTGGTAGTGAAACTGACCTGATTCGACTTGATCTCAGTCCTACTCGACGTCATAACTTCCCTTGTACTTAATAGTCACAAGTTGTGCAATCACTTCATTGGCATATTGAATTAACATGTGTCAGTTGAGTGCCTTGCCTCTTTACATGAGAAGTTTGCATTGTTCTAAACTCTTGCAACTACTAGCAAATCCCCTCAATTACACCCCTTGAACTTCAAACTAGTGGCCAAGCCACCACCTGAACTTTTTTACTAGCCAATTTACTCCTTAAACTATACACACTTGCCAAATGAATACTACAATTAGTTTCATGTTAAAACATTAACAAAATAAGGGCACGTGAGCTTTAGAAACTAACTAAATCACAAAATAGAAAGAAGAGAGATGAGAGACCTGGGTCTGACTAGAAAAGAAGGGAGAGAGAGAGAAAGGTGGTTGAACCAAAGCTGCCGTGGAGCCATCGTCTTGTCACTCTTGTCCTGGCGGTGCCTTGGTGGTTTCGCCGTGCCGTTCGACAGCCACCACCTAGTATATTTGTTTTTTTTTTTTTTGGGTTAATTCTATTAACTTCTATGAAACAAACAAGCTCATGAAGATCAAATCCCAAAAATTGAACCAAAAAAAGAAATTCCTACAGAAATATGCACAAAGAGATCAATAAAATAGAGAGCTCTTTGTGGATTTAAATAACAATATTTGCATTAGAAAGAAAAAGAATGAAAGAAAGAAAGAAAGAAAAAACAAACTAGTTAGTGGCTATTGAACAGCATGGTAGAACCACCGTGCGCCGTCGGGACAAGGGTGGCGAGAAGATGGGCAATGTGCCATGGTGGCTGCCTTTTTCATTTTGCTCTCTCCGGTTAAACCTAACTTTCTTTTGTTTTCATCAGTCCATCTGGTTTCAAATGAATAGGACTGAGATTGTTATTTTTAACACTCATGTGTCTCACGTGACGATTCCATTAGTTTTTATTTTTATTTTTTGACACAGTAGACTAACTAGATTGGAGTACTGATTTAGTAGTTGTATATAGTTTAGGGAGTAAATTTGCCAGTAAAAAAGTTCAGGGGTGTCTTGGCCACTAGTTCAAAGTTTTACGGGGTGTGTGGGTATTTTTTTCCATTATGTTATCATGATAATCAGATACTATTTTTGAGTCACATTCAAAAATTGCATCTCATATGCCCACATCCCATGCAAAACTGAAACCCTCCTCCAATGCCTTAGCTTCAACCTCCAACGTTCCTAGGAGTACAGCCAATTTGTTGCTCAAGGGAGCCTCTAGCCTCCCTTCATGGTCTCATATTAATTACAACCCCTACTTCTGAAGCTTGTAATTGAGCAAAAACTGTTCCATCAACATTGATTTTGTACCACAAGGCTATTGGATATGTCCATTGTGTGTTGTCACTGACCAGTGCCTGTGCATATATACTTGAGACTAGCAGTCTGGAATTTGTCTAACAGAGCTCTTGCTTTTTGTAGAATTATTGAACCTTGTCTGACTTCGTTTGTATTATACCACATACACATCCACCAAGCTATTGTGATAATCAGCTCTAGCAGCTTGTCCCACACATGTTGTACGAACTTAAGATACCGCAACTTCCTCGTTTGAGTATCAAAAGGAATTCCAAAAAGAAATTAGACCTCACGAGCTTTATCACAACTCTAAAATGCCTACTTCTCTCTGCAACTATTCCACACGCATCATCAATTATCTTCCTATGGCATAAGTTGTCTTACGTGGGAAGGATGTATTTGCTTGCTCTCCATGCAAAAGAATTGATTTTGCTCGGTACCTTACTACCCTAAAGAATCTTCCAAAAAAGACTCTGGTTTTGACAATTGGAAGGCTCACCTAGACATGACGTGGATGGTAAGGATATAACATTAACCACCTTATAGGAACGTCGGACTGTGAAATTACCTTTAAGGCATGTGTATGCCCATACCTGTCGATCTTTAGGGAGCTGAGAACTCAAGGGAATGCTCAGATTAGCCATATAAAGCATCACAATGTGAGAAAATGTCTCATCATATCTGAGCGCCATCACCGATGTGAGAGCCAATAAATAAGCTAACACTAGCATTTATTTGTAGGTAATACCTGTTGGAATAAAATCTGGTTTTGTATCTCATACAAAACACACAGCGGAAGCAACAAACAAGGATCTATTTCATTCATGATTGACAACATGCACTCTATAAATTTCAGAATTTAAGAACAAGATAGCGTACCTTGGTATGGAGAATTTCAAAACAAAGATTAGAAGCACTTGGGAAAACTTTTAATCTTCACTCCAATTCCACTTTACGCCCAAGATGTGTGGTCTCTCAATCAGTTTCCAAAGGGAGAATGAAAGTGTGTCTCACACTCTTTCTTTTCTTTTCGAAAAATCACCCTAAAAAATTCTGTATGTTTCTCCCTTTATAATTAACTGATTATCTAATTGGGCCGGCCTATTGGGCCTTTCCAATTGGGCTTTAGTGTGTGGCTTGAAATGGGACCAAAAGGGACCAATAAGACACTAGCTCCAATGGGCCTTGGGCTTTTCCGTCAACTCTTAACAAGTCCAAAGTTACCATTAATTATATTTAATACCACTATATAAATATAATTGCACTCTAGGCCTTATTAATAAATTATATCCCAAGACTTTATTTTACACGCAACCCCTTCATAAAATATTCGTAGTAATACAAAGTCATAAATATAGACTGCCACTTTGAAAATTACTACATCTTATCCTTGAGTACCCGGTTTAATCCTTTAAAGTTATTCATCATATATTTATGAAATCCAATTTCATAAATATATACTTTAGTAATTTCTTACCAAAGTGATTAGGCCTAACTCTCTGAATAACCAAACTCATTAAACTTATCTCAAGGGAATATTTTGTATATCCATTAAGAGACTATGAATTCCATCTTGAGAATATATGTTTCATCAACACTAAATGTGGTTGCCCAACATACTGAGGTTTTGACCGTCACTTTAGATCTCACTCCTGATATATCAAAGCAACCTACACCTCATGATCAAGTCCATTATTCTCTCAGGATTAAGAGTTCATGCAAATAGAAGTCGTGAGATTTATTATTCATTTGACAGTCGTTAGGAGAATAATAAATCTCACAGCGGTCCAGTTCAATATGTCTTAACTCTTAAAACATATCAACATATCAACTAGAAGTCACTACTTCCATGATCAAGACAAATCATCTTAGTTGATACGTTATAGTCTTCGCAGATGAAATGCCCAATTTCATCACCGACTACGAACTATAAATTCTGAGTTTACAAAGAACTTGTGATTTATATCTTCTGTGACTAAATCACATAAATCACATACTATGCATCTCATGGACTATATGATAATGTCCAAATATTCATGTTACCATTATTTTAGATAAAAATAAACAACTTTATTAAACACAACATTAAGTCATACATAATGTCATACATAGCATCATACAATAGAATTTAAGGGCATATATCCTAACAATACCACCGATGTAGAGCTGTGATGCTTGATGTAACCATTTATCTTGTTGGACAATACTTTGGGCTGCCATAATGCTTTCTCCAAGCATATATGAGGGCCAATTGCCTAGCTCAGCAATAAGAAAGTCACCATTGGGGAAATAACGAATTTTAAAAGCCCTGTGAAGTAGTGCTTTTGTGCAAGTCTGTAAAACCCTGTGAAGTTGTGAATTTATGCAAGTCTGTAAAATGCCTTGTGATCACTAAAGCCTAAATCACCCTCCTCTTTGGATAAGCACATCTTATCTTAACTTAACCAAGCCATTTTATTCCTCTAATTAAAAAAAAGCAAGAGATATAAATTTTAAAAATTGTAAATGAGAAACAAAATAAAGTGACTGAAGTCATATACTCATAATCTTCATTGCACCAACAATTGACTTTTTTTTCTTTTTTCTTTTTTTAATGGCAAACTATATGTGAAGATAGTTTTTCACATTTTCTAGTATTGCTTTGATTGTTTCAACATTATCATTTTCTAGAAAGGAATCATTTTTTCCAAAAACCATTTTCTAGAAAACTATCTCATCTCCTGACTTCCCTTATTTAGCTTTAGTATGAGATAGAGTTTTTTTTTTTTTTTTTTAGCTATGTGTGAAATAGAGTTGGTTTTCAGAATTTTTTTGTGAAAAACAACCTTTATCTCAAGCTAAGCTAAATAAGTTAATAAATAGTTTTTTTTTTTTTTCTTCTTATGAAAATGGAGAAAACTAAGGGTGTCCGTGGTGTGGTGCAATGTGGTTTTGGGGCATTTTTAGCACCACACTTTACGGTGCAGTTTAGCCAAAACCATAATAACACCGAACCTCATTTTTGTGATCACATGTGCAATACGGTGTATAAGATAAGGTTTGAATGGTTTGAAGCCGGTATATTTTTCAAATTTTGGGCTTTTCTTGTCTAGCCCAAAACTGTTTTTCCTCTTTGTTTTAAGCCCAGTTTTAAACTATTATGCTACTTTTTCTTTATTTTGGATTGGATTTCCTAATTAACACTTTTTAGGTTGGCTTGGGCCAGCTCAAAGCTTTGTTTTCAATAACTAGAATACACCTGGTCTATAACAAAAGTTGAACATATATCTCTATCTCAGACCATAACACTATAAGAAATCTGGGTATAGCTGATGTTTGTAAAACGTCGCTAAAAACCCAAAAAACGTTGCTATAGACTTAAATGGTCTACAGTGACATTTTTTTTGCGATGTTCAAAAACATTGCAATAGCTTGTCACTATAGGTCTATTGTGACGTTTCAGAAAACGTCGCCATATATGAATCTTTAGCGGCATTCAAAATCTTATAGTGAAGTTTCTTAAAACGTCACTATATAATATACTATTTTCGTATATAATTTAGGAAAATACTTTTAGCGACGCCTATAAAACGCTGCTAAAAAGGATTTTCTCATAGTTTTTAGCGGTGTTTTTAAAACTTCGCTAAAAACCACTCATTTTTTTAATATTAAAAATTATACTATATAAACCTACTTTGAAATTAACAAATGTCCAACCTGATCATCAATATACCACAATATGTCCAAACTGTTGTTTTGCTCAAACTAACCTAATCATCAATATTTCACAATAACAAGCGTCCAAACTAACACAATAACACATTAATCATAGATTCAACTATATATGAAATTTCATACCAATATATGTATGATCTTTAATTGAACAAAACGCTAACAACCACCTAAATTATGACAATATTATAAACAAAGTACAATACTTTTAAAATAAGTGTGGTTGTAACAAGACACAATTGTCTACCTACACTAAAAGAACAACCACCCAAACTATGACAATATTATAAACAAAGTAAAATACTTCCAAAATAAATGTAGTTGTTCAAAAAGAGCTACGGAATAGCCCATGGAGTCCTTATAAAACATTGCAACATTGCATTTACCGTTATGTGCTAGTTTCTTGATGGGATGAAGCTTGCGATCTACGAGAAGTTGGAGATAGATGATCTAAATCGAAACCACCCTGAATACAAATTAAAAGTATCTAATAAGTTCATAAAGAAATTATATTGAGTAACAAAATAATAGTTGCTTCACTTATAAAATTTAAACACCCAATAAATTCTTAAAACATTAAAATTTAATACCCAACTAGCTTCTGAAGAATGATTTTGGTAATTTTGCATCAATTGGGTCATTCTCTCCTCCAAGTTATCATAAGGATTCCTAATATTCAAAATTTGAACACAATAACATATTAGAAATTAAAAATGTTAATAGATTGAATATTACACATGGTAAATCATGATATTACTTACAATGTTGCTTTCTACTGTGGCGTTAACAAGTGTATCATCTTTACAAAGATGGATTTTCAAATATACATCTACACGCTCTACAAGATGCCCAAACTCTGTTACCTAAACTATGGTCATTACATTTATTTAATTAGGAATAATGGTTTCATACAAACTTAAGAACAATCTAATAAGTCATTTACCAGATAATTATTGAGTCATTACCATTTCTTCCGCATATGAAGCCAAGTTTTTTGAACTACCAGTATGTACATTTGTTTGCAAGGCCACGACTATTCTTGTTTACCAAAGCACAATCCTACGTTCAAAAAAGACTACATATTTAAACAAAGTATTATTTGAATATACTTTTCATAGTAGATATTCAATGTACAAGGGCTTTTGGTAATATTTACTTTTCATGGTAGATATACAATACCTTCTTTTAGAAGAGAATTGCCTAGATCCTCCATTTAGAAGATACCATGTCTAGTAACTTCTTATAATAAATCCATTCTTGTGTAGAAATTTAATGTAGCAATCATAACTTCAAGGTGACTATGTTTGTACCTATTCTTTAGAGAAGTAACTAATAAATCCAAATTTTGAAAATAATTCTCACCTATAGAGTGATTACTAAAATATAAAAAATGGAACTGCTTATCCATATATGACATACACATGTGGCCACAAACAGCTAGTGGCCTATGTGATATTCATATCCTTTCTATAAAGGAATGCATCTTTCAAATCTTGCATGGGACTACAAGGCTAGACATTCCTCTAATTTTTTTTCCGATAATCAATAATATCATCATAATAAGTCAAAAGTTTGGACAATGAACCCTACAAAGAATACGAAAGACAACCTTATAAATACAAAAGCCTCTTGTCAACCACATATACTGCAAGCTATAAAACCATAGCACTAGCTCATGGGAAGCTTAAGTTACATATATGAGTTCCATTAATATCATAGGGGCACTAAAAACATGTATTTCATTTTCATCACCATTTAGCATTGTCACATTTGTGCAAATAATAAACAACCATTAAGGCACCAAAAACCTGCATTTCATTTTCAAAAATCGTTTAGTATAGATTAATTAGTGCACACTACCCCCCACGCAAAAGAAAACGCACACACCAATCCAAATCCTAGACATATGTACAATATTAGTTCTTAAACTAGTTAGCAAAAAAAAGAAAAAGACAAATTAAACTAATTTCCTGCATATGAGTTAAATTTCCATAAGGTCCAACACTAAACATGACGTAACTCTGACAAAGGAAATAAAAGGGGATATGACATGGAAAGCATTTAGTTTTCTTTTAGCTATGGAGCCAAGTAGTAGTTTCTTCTATTCATACTTTATATGTTGTCTGCATATATAGCATATATTAAATCCTACAGGTGCTTCTTTTCAAGTTATAAAAATAACAATAAAAAATCATAACCCAAATTTCCCCACTCCTCTTCTAGAATTTTGTGGACACTCATTTGTCCACCAAGCCTACAAATGAAATCAAATGTCCCCACTCCCCTAGAATTACTTACTACATCTCTATTTGACCAAATATAGTCCACCTTGGCCGCCAATAAAACTCTCTCTTTCTCTCTCACTCAAAACTTATTCAACCAAAAAAAAATCAAACACTCTTTCTTAGATCTTCTCTTAGCGACTCAATGTTTTTTCTTTTATAGCTATTTCCTTCAGATCGGAAACTTAGCATCAAAGAGGGATAAACTAGTAGTCCATGTCAAACCAAAGTGTCCCAAGAATACACCAATTTGATATGAAAAACAAAATCCATGTTTAATTCAAACTCTACCACAACTTCATCTCATGGAAAAAAAAAAAAACATGAAGTATGAATATTATGGAAGAGATTGGAAAATAATACCTCAAAATCTCTCAAAGTCTCAACTAGGAATGGGTATAGAGGTCGACGACGGCCGTGGTGGCTTTGAGGGTGTGGTGGGTGGTGGCTAGGCTAGGCTAGAGTGGTGGCTAGCAGATCAGCAGCCTGAGGAGGTGGCTAGGCAAACAGCAGTGTAAAGGAGTGCAACGATTGGCGGTGTGAGGGTGGTGGCGGCTTGTGGGTGATGGTGGTGAGAGGGTGGTGTGGCGGTGTGAGGGGAGAGTGAGAAGAGGGAGAGAGAGCTAGGGGAAAAGAGGAGAAAAGTGTCGAATGAAGAGAAAAAAGAAAATAGAGTTTAAGGGGAAAAAAAAAAAGAAAAAGAAGTGGGAAGTAAAAACAAAAGCGGGAACCTTGTGTGGGAAAGTAAATTTTTGGAAAAACATATAGCAAAACGTCGCTATAAGCCAAATAAATGCCGCTAAAACTACATTTTCTGTGACATTTTAGAAAATGCTGCTATTGATATGTGATATAGCGACGTTTTCTACAAAATGTCGCTATAGCTCACTCTTTAGCAACGCTAGCTTGAAACTTCACAATAGACCATTTATAGCGGCATTTTCAAAAGTGCCACTAAGAAAAAGCCGCCTAAACTCGGATTTCTTGTAGTGTAATATATCTGCTATATAAAAATTCAACATATATTACCATACAATTCAACATATATCAGTAATATCACTATCTCAGATTATACATCAACCATTAAATGAAGTCAATTAATTTGAACTTGGTACAGTGGCAAGCTATTTAAATGTTTTAATTGTCAAAATCTAATGCTCTTCATTTTTGATGAAGAATAAGAAGTAAAGAGTTTATGTGAAACACCAGGTACAAATCAAAAGAGAATTACCCAAACTTGAAGCAATGCTAGCCATGCCTACTAATTTCAAGTTTAGTTATCAAAACCATAATGTAAACAAGTCTAAAGAAAAGCATGAAATGAACTACAAATCCAAAACAAGTATTAATTGAAAATCCAACAAGAAATTGTTTAAAATGAGGTGGTAGGGTTTGAACGAATGATCTTGAGGGTTGAGACGCTAAGATAAGGAGTGAGGGATTGATACGCTTTTTTTTTTTGTTTTTTTTTTTAAGCTATTATAGTGAGTTAAGTGGCTAGTCGTTAGGGTATTGAATTAATAATGTGTATTTGATATCGAAATAGTTTAATACCCTAGCAGCTAGACGCTAGGGTTATTAACCTCTTTTTTCTTTGGAAAACTAGGGTTATTAAACTATTAATAATATATTTAATATTAAAAAAAATTATATATTAATATATAGAAAGGGTGCGGAGTGGTGCACTGTTACTTATGGTATAGTGTGGTTATGCTATTTTGCCAGCAATTTTGGTGCTATTTTTACGGTTTGTGCGGTATGGTGAACATCCTAGGGGAAACTATCTTCACATAAGTTTTCAATTGAAACAAACAAAGTGAAGTTGAAGTAAAACTATTTGTTGATAGCCTGGCATGATTTTGATAAAATTTTATAGAAAACAACTCTATTTCAAGTTAAGCTAAATAAAGGAAGTCAAAAGATAGTTTTTTAATTTATTTTAAAGTCACTATCAAATATTGGAAAATGAGATAGTTTTCTAGTGAAATGTTTTTTGAAAAATAATTCATTTTCCTAGAAATGTTAACGTAGAAGAAAAAAGAGCTTTAGTAAAACCAATGATAGATTTCAATAACTAAATAAATAAACCTATAATCAACTCATCTAGTAGCCAAGAGTTGTGTGGGTGTAGGCGTAAAACAAGGAAGGGGAGTGGAGATTCACGAGCTTTTACGAAGAACCAGATACACAACTCAGACATGAAGCTTGGGCACGCTTGAGAAATTTGAGAACACGAAGTCAAGCACCTTGGTTATGTGTGGGAGATTTTAATGAAGCTACCAAGTAATCAGAGAAATTGGGTGGAAGAACCCGACCTCATAATTAGATGCAAGCATTTAGCGATATCTTGGATGAATGTGGATTTATGAATCTTGGTTTTGTGGGAACAAAGTTCACTCGGCGTAAGCATTTTGATAACTTCATAGTATGGGAGAGATTGGATAGGGCAGTGGCAACCAATGAGTGGTTTTCTTTGTTTTCAGATACACAAGTTCATCATATTGATGTTACTACTTCAAACCATAAGCCTTTGTTAATTATTTCGGATGGGATGCACTACAAGCAACAGAGGCCTTTTCGGCTTAAGCAGATTTGGATGAGTGATCTAAGGTGTGGGGCAACAATTGAAGCGGTATGGCAGAAGACAGGGGCTGATTCGAGATGTGAGAAAGTGATAAACAAAATTGACAAGTGTGGGAAAAGTTTGACCAAATGGAGCAAGACATGTTTCCGTAATATGAGAAGAGAGATGGAACAAAAGAGAAAAAAACTTGCCCAGGCCGAGAGATTAGCATGTAGTGGGGGGTCAGTGACTTTGATGAAAAAATTGGACAAAGAAATAAATAAACTCCTTGATAAAGAAGCACAGGTGTCGGGGCAACGGGCAAAGGTGCAGTGGCTGAAAGATGAGGATAGGAATACGAGGTCTTTTCATAGCAAAGCTTCACAGAGAATGAGGAAAAATTACATTAAGGGGCTGTATAATAATAATGGCCAATGGTGCACTAATCCTAGCCAAGTGGAGGACATTGTTCTAGAGTTTTATCAAACCCTTTTCACCTCCCAAAACCTGGAGAACTTTGGTGAGATTTTGGCACAAATACCTCAGGTTGTAACAGCTGAGATGAACAATGATTTGTTGGCTGAATTTAAAGCAGACGAAGTTTAAGCCGTCCTTAAGCAGATGGCTCCTTTGAAGTCACCTGGACCGGATGCAATGCCACCCATTTTTTACCAACATTATTGGTCATTAGTGGGCAGCGATGTGGTTGAAGATATTCTATATTTCCTAAATTCGGGTAATCTCCCTCCGTCTTTATGTCAGTCATTTATAACTTTGATCTCTAAAGTTAATAGTCCCGAATGTATTTCACAATATCTCCCTATTAGTCTCAGTAATGTATTGTATAGAATTTTTTCAAAAGTGTTGGCTAACAGGTTGAAGAAAGTTTTACCCCATTTAGTGTTGGAACAACAAAGTGCTTTTTTAAAGGACAGGTTGATTTTTAATAATATTATGGTGGCTTTCGAAACCCTCCATTATATGAGAAACCGTAGTTCGAGGGAGACGGGGTATATGGCACTTAAATTAGACATGAACAAGGCGTATGATAGGGTGGAGTGGTTGTATATGAAGAAATTGATGAAGAAGATGGATTTTGGAGACACTTGGGTAAATCTAATGATGCAATGTATTTCGAAAGCTACTTATTCTGTATTGATTAATGGGGAGCCATATGGTCACATCACACTCATGAAGGGGTTGCACCAAGGAGATCCTCTGTCTCCATATTTGTTCTTATTATGCCGGAAGTCTTCCATGGTTTATTGAGAAAAGCGGAGGAGAATGGAGATATAAGGGGTGTTTCTATTTGTCGAAGTGCACCAAAACTAACGCACCTTCTTTTTGTAGATGACAACCTTATTTTTTGCAGGGCAAAACTAAATGAGTGTGAGAAGCTTTTGGAGATCTTAGCACTTATGAATGAGCATTCGAGCAACAAATAAATAGAGATAAAACTACTCTATTTTTTAGTAAGTTCATTTCCCAACAAATGCAAGCTTCAATTCAAGAGGCCCTTAGAGTACCTGTGGTCAAACAAAATGAGAAGTACTTGGGATTACTAAGTTTCATAGGGTGAAAAAAGAAGGAGAGTTTCAATAATATAAAGCAAAGAGTGTGGAAAAAGCTTCAAGGGTGGGAAGGCAAACTCCTATCACAAGCAGGAAGATAAATTTTAATTAAAGCAGTGGCTCAAGCACTACCCACATACACTATGTCATGTTTCAAGCTACCAGTTACTCTTTGCCATGACAATGAAGCTCTCATTCGTAGATTCTTTTGGAAGCAGCGGGGAGATAGTAGAAAGGTGCATTGGGTAAGGTGGGAGAAGCTATGTAAGCCAAAGGAGCAAAGATGGATGTGTTTCAAGGATTTGTCACACTTCAACAATGCTTTGCTCGCTAAACAAACTTGGTGACTCCTACATGATAAATCCACACTTTTGTGCTAAACAAACTTAGCCTCATAGTGCTAATGGCGCCTACACGGTCAAGATAGGTTATCGGTTTTTACAGATAGAGTTCCAGAACCAATAATCGGGCCAGTCCAAACCTATGATGCTCAAGCCACTGTGGAAAGGGATATGGAGTCTCAACGTACCAGCCAAATTGAAGAATTTAATTTGGAGAGCTTCAAAAAATTCCCTCCCCACAAAGCAGAACTTAGTCAAACGAAAGCTTCTAAATGAGGACAATTGTGATCATTGCCAAATGCAACATGAAGACACATTCCATGCTTTCTATCTCTGCCCAAAATTGGAGGAAATTTGGCTCTTGGTACAAGCATGGAATCAGCGTAGTCTACGGCGAACAACGAGTTTTGTTGATCTCATAGGATGTATTTTGGCAGAGAACAAGGACTTGGATCTGTTTACCATGGTAGTGTGGGTTGTATGGAAGAGAAGTCGGAAAAAGTGGAGAAACTCTCCCAAACCTTGTGCAGCAATCTTGTAGCAAGTTACATGATTTTTTGCTGCATAATTCTGCAAATATGAAATCCATTGGAAGACCTCTAACTTCGTGGTAGCCCCCAACACACCAACAATACAAAATTAACTTTGATGGGGCACTTTTCAAAGTTGTGAACCAGGCTGGCATAAGGGTAGTAATCAAAGATAGCGAGGGCAGGTGATGGTGTCCTTGGTGTAGCGAATCCCCCTACCCAATACAGCCATCAAAGTTAAGGCGTCGGCAACAAGGCGAGCAATGGAGTTGGCTTTGGAAACCGGTCTCAATAAGGGAGTGTTGGAGGGTGACTCACTGATCCTCATGAGTGCTCGAAAATCAAATTCTCACAGCCTTTCACATTTTGGTCACATTGTCAATGAGATATAGTACTTGGCCTCTCAGTTCTCCACTATTTCTTATTCTCATGTAAGGAGGCAGTGTAAAATTGTAGCCCACTCGCTTGTAAGGTGAGCAATTTCTTTTTTTTCATTACAAGTCTAGATGGAAGATGTACCACTAGAGATTGCAGATGTACTCCGAGCTGATTTTCATAGCCACAGTTAATAAAAGTTGCGATGTGGATTCTCCAAAAAAAAAAAAAAATCCAAATTGGAAATGGATTGTTTGAAGATGGAGGTCATCAATAACACCCGCAGCTATAAATTTGAATAAATAATGAGAAGCCCACAAAATAATATTGGACAACTAATCTTGATAGTATCTACTATCTAGTGTATCAAGGCTTAACTTATACAAATTATTGCAGCATTAGAATAACAAGCCTTTAAAATAAAAATAAAAAAGTTAGAAAACCAAATTCATACCTGGTTTTTCAATTTACATTGACTACACTAATTGGTTTGAACAATTTACATATTATACATGTTTTGAATTATGCATGAAATGTTAATAAGTTTTTGTACAAACCAAACATCTGAAAACAATTTTCAACTTATTTTTACGGTTGTTATCAAATATTGGAAAATAGGATTGTTTTACAAAAAAATATTATTTTTTGGAAAATGACTCATTTTTCAAAAAATGTTAACGTAAAAACAAACGGCCAATCTTATTTTCTTCCAAGATTAATAGCATGATGCGAGTGATTACACTAGCTAAATCAATTAAAATCATCAAATATTGTGCATGTTATCTTGAGAAAATACCTCCACCCAAAAAAGAAAAAGAGATCTTTGCATTTATTAGCATAAGAAAATAATAATTCAAGTTTTTGTTTTTCAAAATATAGATCTAAACAGAATCGTAAATTGTTCTCAAAAAACAGAACCGTAAATTAAATCCAAATAAAGTCAATATTTGCGAATTAGGAATAAATTACGGATTCATAATTAATTTTTCTTTGAAAAAAAGAAACTATCAAGATATGGAGTAAATTTATATAAATTGGCATGCTTGAAGCGTATGGTATGATTCCATCATGTAACTGTTAGATAAAAATTTGGTTTTGTATCTCATACAAAACACACAGCGGAAGCAACAAACAATGATCTATTTCATTCATGATTGACAACATGCACTCTGTAAATTTCAGAATTTAAGAACAAGATAGCGTACCTTGGTGTGGAAAAATTCAAAACAAAGATTAGAAGCACTTGGGAAAACTTTTAATCTTCACTCCAATTCCACTTTACGCCCAAGATGTGTGGTCTCTCAATAAGTTTCCAAAGGGAGAACGAAAGTGTGTCTTACTCTCTTTCTTTTTCTCTACGATTCTTTTCTTAAAAAAAAAAAATCTCTTAAAAAATTTTGTATGTTTCTCCTTTTATAACTAACTGATTATCTAATTGGGCCGGCCTATTGGGCCTTTCCAATTGGGCTTTAGTGTGTGGCTTGGAATGGGACCAAAAGGGACCAATAAGACACTAGCTTCAATGGGCCTTGGGCTTTTCCGTCAACTCTTGACAAGTCCAAAGTTACCATTAATTATATTTAATACCACTATATAAATATAATTGCACTCTAGGTCTTATTAATAAATTATATCCCAAGACTTTATTTTACATGCAACCCCTTCATAAAATATTCGTAGTAATACAAAGTCATAAATATAGACTGCCACTTTATAAATTACTACATCTTATCCTTAAGTACCCGGTTTAATCCTTTAAAGTTATTCATCGTATATTTATGAAATCCAATTTCATAAATATATACTTTAGTAATTTCTTACTAAAGTGGTTAGGCCTAACTCTCTGAATAACCAAACCCATTAAACTTATCTCAAGGGAATATTTTGTATCTCCATTAAGAGACTATGAATTCTATCTTGAGAATATATGTTCCATCAACACTAAATGTGGTTGCCCAACATACTGAGGTTTTGACCGTTACTTTAGATCTCACTCCTGATATATCAAAGCAACCTACACCTCATGATCAAGTCCATTATTCTCTCAAGATTAAGAGTTCATGCAAATAGAAGTCGTGAGATTTATTATTCATTTGACAGTCGTTAGGACAATAATAAATCTCACAGCGGTCCAGTTCAATATGTCTTAACTCTTAAAACATATCAACATATCAACTAGAAGTCACCACTTCCATGATCAAGACAAATCATCTTAGTTGATACGTTATAGTCTTTGCAGATGAAATGCCCAATCTCATCACTGACTATGAACTATAAATTTTGAGTTTACAAAGAACTTGTGATTTATATCTTCTGTGACTAAATCACATAAATCACATACTATGCATCTCATGGACTATATGATAATGTCCAAATATTCATGTTACCATTATTTTAGATAAAAATAAACAACTTTATTAAACACAACATTAAGTCATACATAATGTCATACATAGAATCATACAATAGGATTTAAGGGCACACATCCTAACAGTAACAACAAACAACAAGAAAGAGAGAAGAGTACAAACAAACCCTTTAACAATGGCTACCCCAAAATGCTTCCTTATGGTGCTTTTTTTTTTTTTGTTGCATTAGTCATTGTAAACTCAAGTAAAAGTCCCTTTACAAACAAGTGCCATGTATGTGTTCCTTACACCGAGCAAAGAAACAAGCATATATTACTTTGTTTTATAATATATGAGATTATATGTGCAGGGCTTGCAACTGCAGAGAGTCCACCGTGTGGTGGGAGATTGATTTACCAGGGGCCATGTTCAAACTACCCCGACTGCGATATGCATTGCCGCTCCACTGGATTTAGTCAATGTGGTGGATTTTGTCATAGCACAACAGGGCCTCCTACACCTCCAGGAGCAGCTCCTCCTCCTCCAGGGGGAGAGAAATTTATTATTACAGAGGGCCCTCCTTCTCCAAAGGCCCCTCGATCTTGTCTGTGAGAGCTTGAAATGGACTATGGTCACTATGTTAAGCTTTTATTGTAGTCCCAGCTTGAATAAATGGAAAATTCTTTTGAGGTTTAATTTGAATGGAAGTATTTAAAGGGTAGGATTTTGATTTTTTTTTTTTTAATAGTTAAAATGAGTTACAGAGTTTGAAAATAATTTTTTAATTATAAAATTTAGGGATGGATTTATACTTTTTACATGTAGATTTGAAATGATTTCATTCAAAATGTCATTCAAATCCAATTTTTCAAATCCAATTACAAGTTTTTTTTTTTTTGGTTAGAAATAATCTCAAAACTCAGTTCGTCATTTATTGTTAAAATAATGTCAAATAATTTTATATTAAAAGATGTGAGTCCTTTTTTTAGACAGTTTCCGGACCCAATGCTAATGTGGGACCTTGGGTCACTGAAAAAAGGGGCTGGATAGACGTTGGGTGAACTTGGCTTGGCTCACCGTGGCCTATTTAGGCCGTTACATGAACCAATTTGTGCACAATACAAATGAACTCCACTATATATATATATATATATATATATATATATATATGAAAGTTTAAATAGGGTAAACCACTATAACTTGTTTAGACCCCTAATTTTAAGAACACGGCTTAATTGCTTTTATTCTAATTATCTAAGTGCGCAGAACAAGAGTAAATGATACGCAATAACTTGAATGATTCTCTGAGTCATAACCACAAGCAAGCAACAATAAATATAAAGCTTAAAGAGTAAGGGAAGAGAGATCCAAACACAAGATAACACCGAGACATGTTATGGAAGACGAAACCAAGGTGAATAAGTTGGAGTACAAGGACACCAAAAAGAGTCTCCAAGCCTAATCTACCCAAAGTACCTGGGTCTTTCAAGCTCCAGCTACTAGTAGACTTCTCGGAGTCCTGTCTTCTCTAACTTTCCAAATCCCGCAATATCGTCCAATTGCATCCCCAAGTCTCATCGGCTTATTTTGGCAAATCCCCAATGCTTCCCAGTCTTTAAATCACTCTCTACACTTTGAGTAGATGTGGGTTATGTTTGAGTAAAAATATCTTCTCAAGGTATAACAATGGGAGAAGGGAGGAGAAGAGACTATAAAGGAAATAAATTAATGGTGGGTGTTGTAGAAATCTCTCTAGGGTTTTATTCTCAATACACTTTTGTGGGTAATGAGGGTATGTATAATGTGGGTGAACGGTAGGAAAGTCACACTTAAAATCCAACTAGCCAGTGCATTTTGTGGGTCATCTCGTGAGTTCGCTAAGTCGCTAGATGAGTCGCGAAACTGAGTCTTCAGCTTCCAGCATGTGCTCCTTATATGACCTTCGCGGATTACACCAGTCACGAGCCAAATTGAGAAATCAGCTTCTTGAGCAATCTTCACCAACTTAATACTATATCCATTACAATAAATTCACACAAAATAAAAGGAAATAAATTAATGCAATTACAATACCTTTTGTCATGGAATAAGCCAACATACATGTTATGTGAAAAATCATAACATAACAATCTCCCCCTTTGGCTATTCTGTGACAAAAACACCCTATAACAAACTCCAGACTTAAACGTGAGTTTGAGAATAATGGCAAAAATCACTCACACCTAAATCTAAAACCTATTGAATTTGGAACAAAATAACTGTATCCCGAAACACTTAAACAAAACACATTAGACCCTCAAGGTAAAGCAAGGAATAAAAAGGACAAGTAAATTTCGATCAAGTAAGCAAGACGAGAAACATATAAGCAACTTGATCAAACAAAAAACAAAACATGGTTTTCTTATAAAAGCATGTCTTCTCCCCCCTTTGTATATGCATCTCCCTTGTGGAATTTCTCCCCCCACGAATGTGCAAGAGTCTAATAGACTCACTAGTATACTTTAGAGTATACTCTCCCCCTTTTTGTCATGAGTAGACAAAGGGATCAAGAAGAATGAGGGAAAGCAAGAAAGATTTGAACAAGGATAGGATGCATATGGGATACAACATGAATGGGAAATGAAGCTCAAACAAATGACAAAACACCTTAAAAAAAAATGTTACAAAGCATAAAGTAAAACTTGACATACTAAGGATGAGGAAACAAGATATAAAGCAAGGCATGACAAGGTTGCAAAGTTGTGTGCATAAGGTGACTATGTGCAATGCATAAATAAGGCATGAGAAATGCACATGTAGGACAAGGTGTGTAAAATACACAACCAATAAACCAAACATGTTCCTAATGAGGAAACATGAAAAACCCCAAAGTTTGATACTCGTCAAAGTCCAAACGAGTGAGAAAATGCCTAAGAGGCAATTCATTAAACACCTAGTGTGCACCCTTAAACCCTATATGTAATGAAATGCATGAACATGGTGAACACTACCCTCAATATATGTTCGAAATGCCACAAGGGGCCAACATCCAAAGCAAATAGACATTTAAAACAAAAATCAATAAAAAAGATTGACAAAAATTAAACTTTCCAACCCTAATTTAAGAAAATCCTAAGTATGAATATAAAACCCCCCAAAAACATAATCTAAGGATTAAAATCAATTAAAAGTGTTAAAGATTTCCTTAGAGATGTTTATGGAGAGCAAAACACTTGAAATTATTTTGGTTTTGAGGTAGAAGCTTTGAAAAAGAGGGTTTGGAGAAGATAAAGTCATAATAGAGTCATATGAGAAGTTTTGGACTAAAAACTCATGAAATACCCATGAAATAGCTAATCTGGGCGTTTTGCGAGTGGCCAACTCACGAGTGACTTGCGAGCTACTCGTGAAACATACAACCTAATGACCAAAAATTGTCAAAGATGCATTTTTCAACTTCGTGACTCCTAGCCAAGTCACAAACAACTTGCAAAAGACTTTGACCCCTGTTTTGCAACTCAAAAACAAGCTTAAAACATTGAAAAACAAAGTAAGTACAAAACTTAAAAACAATTAGTGATAAAAGACACTTCCAAATAGAAATAAAATTATCAAAAATATTTTTGGTTTGATCCACATGTGGTTAAGCGCACACACATCACATTCAAACATGTACAATCACACGAATGAATGGATATTTATTGAAGATTAGACTTGTGTGTTTTGTATAAGTATCAGGTATGAATTAGTCCATAGTCTAGCATGAAGATTCAATGATTAATTCAATCAAGTCATACACAAATAGCACGAAGTTTAGTGACCTATCTCACTAGTAGAAATGAACGTATATGACTCCTCACCATAGTGTTTACATAGAATGAAAGCTTTTCATTTAGCTTCCATTTTTCATACTTTTTTATCAATACAACTCAATTTTCGAGCATCAATGCCATGAATTTTTTTAAAATATTTCTTTGAAGAATAAGCCTTTGGCTTTGGCATCATACAATTTGAATTCATGTTTGCTCCACATTTTCCTAGTCTAAATAGTTTTCAAAGTAAGGTCTTTTTAGCTCTTTCTCCTTTTAGAGATTGACATTAGAAGATCTTTTTGACATAAAATTAAATGTGAGGAGATATATAGGATCAAGTCTACACATGTATCAAGATCAAACAAGACTATTAACTAGACATTCGTGACAATCTTGAAAATCAATCAAACATAGATTTCTAGATTTTACTCACATTCAATACAAGTGCATACATAACAAGCTAAATTTGTAAATACACTACGTTATTAGTACAAAGGTACTAGGCCAAACCCTATATGTGATAAGTGCTCAAACATATACGATCAAACTTTTTGAAATTTTCACTTTTTATGTGATTTTGGATTTTTACTCACACAAAACAAATGCATAAAGGTAAGATCAAAAACAAAAACAATGCATATAAGGAAATGCATAAAGTACAAATGCATAAGGATATAACATCTAATGCATGAAGAGTCCTACAAAGATTGAAAGAATTAGATCAAGGACCAAAAGAGCATAAGCTCAACCATTGGAACCCTACGAAGGAAATCCTAGGGCATGCGTACGCATACATGTGTATGCGCACGCAAGCTCAAGCTCTACGTACGCGTGCTTTATGCATGTGTACCCATACAAGGGTATGTGTACGCATGTTAGGGTTCCAGAAACTATGAAAAACAAGTTTTCTACATCAAAGATGAATTCTGAAATGAATCCCACATCGCCTAGGAGCTATTCCAAACCCCCGTTTTCTCACTATATAAAGACATACATAGTAGCTTTTCAAAACATAGAGAAAATCCTAGGGAAAAACACAAGATTCACAAGAAATAGTGAATCAAAGAGGGTGTTTTTCACAAAACATCCTTAAGTTAGTATTTTTCTTATTGAGGCCTTTTTTGGCATTGATCTTGGAGTTTTAAGATTACTAATCACTTTTGTATCTAATTGTGAATAGATTTAACTAAGAGGTGCGGTCAAAATCAGGCCAAGGAGATTTTGTTTTGAGGAATAAAGTTTCTTACCTCTTTTCTTTTAATTTTCTATGTTTTGATATTTATTTCTATTTCTATTGCTTATTTTTATGTTATAATATGTCTGCTTAGTTTAGGTTTTCTTTATCTTTTGATGTAAAGCATATTAGATTGTCAGATTTATAGTTTTACTTCTGCCCTGTTTTGCATTTCAATGTTTTTGGGTAAAGGTTTAGGGTGAGTATGTATACGCATGCCTTATGCGTGCGCATGCATACTTGAAGAATGCATATGTAGTACGAATATAACTGGGTTGCATATGCTGTATGCACACACATACTCAAGCCCAAAAACCTTAATTTGATCCCTTTTGCTTCTGTTTCTTCATTTCTCTTATATAATATGCCACTGCCTTGTTACTTTTTATGCTTGTAAGTCTTTGTTTCTCTGTTTATTTGTTTGATTATTTTTCACATGGTAGATTGGGTTCCTTTAATGTTTTTATTTGTTTTTCCATAAACACGCATTTATATGACGATGCATTGATGCATAAATTTTATTGTGGAGTGAAGTGAATCATGTATTCATATGAACATGCATCTAGTTGTTGATATGATGGATATGATGTATATTAGATGTGTAATCTAGATTTGCTATGAATATATTTTTTGATCCTACAATGCCTATGTTTCTGGCTTGATTTGATATGGTTGACATAATGGATGGAGTCGCCACCTAGTTTTGCAATAGTCTAGGAACCATATATATAGCATCCTCTTGTGGAAGGACCTTTTGATCTTATTACCAAATATATGAGTTCGGAGTAAAGGTACGGTCTTGGGAAGATGTTAGGCACTCAAAACCGCCCAACCCTAAAGTTGCCTTTCCATCATTGTGTCTTATGTTTAAGGCACACTCAATATTGTATCTGTACTCACACACACACACTAGCACACAACATGACATCATTCATCCCAAAAAGACCTAATCATACATTTGTCATGGCATAACAAAAACTCTAGCATGTTACTATCAAACATATCATATCCAAGGTAGTAACATAGGCATAAAAAGATCCAAGCATATGTGTGATTGCATCCGTACTTCAAGAAGAACTCAATCTAACAAACATGTTTATCCCTATCATCAGGGCAAAATCATATTCAAAGATGCATAGGAACGTGAATGCATGACTTACCTCACTTATCTTGTAACAACTCAGTTCCTATAACATTCATGCATGAACATGTGAGTTCATGGTGATGGGGTGTGATAAAATACAACTCCGATTTTGTCCATGAGATCGTCCTGGACGAGCAAGGTGCTCAAGACAAGGTAAGCTGCCTTGAGGTGCTATGCTCAAGATGATGTTAGCTGCCTTGAGGTGCTCAAGACGAGGTAAGCTACCTTGATGTGCTCAAGACGAGGTAAGCTGCCTTGATGTGTTCAAGACGAGGTAAGCTGCCTTGATGTGCTCATGGCGAGGTGATCGTGACTTGAGGGGCCTTAGGATGAGGGATTATGGACAACACATGGGCACTTAGGAAAATTTATAAGTGAGTAAAACAACTCCGTATCATAAGTGTAACTCTTAGTGACCGTTGCACATAAAAAGCGTAACTCTTAAACAGTTGAGGAAGTTATACTTAAACACACCTCCTCAAATCAAGGGGAGGTTACGAATCCAATAACTGCTCTTAAGACACTATATAAACGTTGATTCACACCAAGAAAAAGGTACGTTCTATGATTCCTAAAAAGTTGGAACTCAAAAATAAGAGAGAAAACTGACTTTGTCATCGGAGGTTTATTGGCCGGCGACCCCGGTCACCTTTGATTACTGTTCTTTCTTTTTCAAGCCATCAAGACAACCGGTAGTCGTCTCTAACCCAAAGCATTTGGTCTACTGATATTCTTTGCATCATCAGTTGGCGCCGTCTGTGGGAAAAAACTTAGAAAATAATTCTTTTTCTTTTCGTTCGTTGTTCCCAGACAAAAGGCTGAATGGTTCGGACAAGATCAGGGGATACCAGCCCAGGCCACCAGGAGAGTAGGGATGTTTCTAGTAATCCCCACCGTGACCGTTAGTCAGCGCATGTTGCGCAACCGCCTTCTTTTTAACATATGCAGTCCATGGTTGTTGCTATGGCGGAATTGACCCGCCAAAATCATAAGTTGAATAGGGAGATCAACTTAAGAAGGCCACGGGATGAAGTGCATGCAGAAGGACTAGCCCAAAGTCAAGGCAGAGGAGAGAATGTTGAGTCCGAAGGTCAGTCTAGGGGTACTACTTTAAGAAGAGTGCCACAGTTGGAGAGGGAAATGGACTTGAGGAGAAAAGCTATGGATGAAATGAAGGAAAACATGAGGCGGGCGAACCCCGTAGAAGACTTGGTTCATTGAACGGACTCCCCTTTCACGGCTTCCATCAACAGTCATCCCTTACCCCCTAAGTTTAAAATGCCTTCCTTGGATTCATACGATGGAAATCGTGATCCGTGTGATCACATTGCTACTTTTAAGACAACCATGCACTTTTAGGGAGTTCTGGATGAGATAATGTGCAGAGCGTTCCCCACAACGTTAAAGGGGCCAACAAGGGTGTGGTTCAGCAAAATACCTCCAAACTTTGTCAAGTCGTTCGAGGAGTTGAGTAAGATGTTTGTTAATAACTTCATTGGAGGACAACTTCACAAGCGTTCCTCTTCCAGTTTGTTAACCATTGAGCAAGGGGAGAATGAGAGTTTATGGTCCTTCATCACGCGTTTCAACAGGGAGGCCTTGATGGTGGACAAAATGGACGACAAGTTGCTGTTGGCCGCTTTCCATAATGGAGTCAATTCTGACTTGTTCATTCATAAATTGTACGAGCAGGAGCCTCAGACTATGGCTAAACTCACCCATTCAACCCAGAATTTCATGAACACTAAGGACGCAATAATAGCCAAGAAGAGGAAAAGGTCAGAACACTCGGAAGCAAGTCATCAACGACATCCAGATCAAGGTCCTCATCCCAAGAAGGCCCGAGCAGATGAGAAAAGGGATAGAGATGGTAAAAAGGCAGGTTCATCATTAAGAAGTCAGCAGTACACTCCCTTGAATACTCCGCTAGAACAAGTCCTTATGCAAATCAAGGATGATCCGTCCTTGAAGTGGCCAGAGAAAATGAAGGGAGATCCTAACAAGTGCAACAGGAACAAGTATTGCCACTTTCATAGGAACCATAGGCACGACACGGACGAGTGTTTTGATTTGAAGCAGCAGATAGAGAACCTCATCAGGTAGGGAAAGTTGAGGAATTTCCTAGGACGAGACCACAAGGACGAGAAGTTAAAGGCCAAGGTGGAGGAGTCCTCACGACCCCCTCTAGGAGAAATAAGAGTTATTATAGGAGGAACCTCAGCAGCGCAGTCATCCAAATCGAGGAAGACATATCTGAAGGTGGTGCAAAACGTCCAGCTGTAAAGACGATCTCCTAGGACGAGGGAAGCTGACGAGCAAGCCATCATGTTCACGGACGAGGATGCTGGAAGAATTCATCACCCCCATGATGACGCGATTGTCATTACTCTACTCATCGCTAACTATACTACCAGAAGGGTGTTGGTAGACAATGGCAGTTCAGCGGACATTTTGTATTACCCCGCTTTCCAACAAATGAGGTTAGGACGAGATCAGCTTCGTCTAGTGAATTCGCCCTTGGTAGGATTTGGAGGGACGAAAGTACAACTGGTAGGTACCATCACGCTGCTAGTGGTGGTTGGAGCACATCCGCAGCAGATAACCAAAGAGGTAAACTTCCTTGTAGTTGATTGTTCATCATCATATAATGCTATTATCGAAAGGCCTACTCTGAATAGCTGGAAGGCGGTAACCTCTACCTACCATTTGTCTGTTAAATTCCCAACTGAACATGGCGTGGGTCAAGTACAAGGAGATCAGTTAGCTGCTAGAGAATGCTACCTAGCTATGTTTGTGATTGATGAGCATGTACAGA
Source organism: Castanopsis chinensis (assembly GCA_032878915.1). Classification (NCBI taxonomy): domain Eukaryota; kingdom Viridiplantae; phylum Streptophyta; class Magnoliopsida; order Fagales; family Fagaceae; genus Castanopsis; species Castanopsis chinensis. The sequence continues at coordinate 3,558,475 of JAVQMG010000116.1, read as the reverse complement.
CAATGAATATAGACGAAGGAAGAATTACAGCGGAGCCTATTGAGGTGTTAGAAGATGTTCCCTTAGACGATTGTAGAACCGAGAAGTTCACTAGAATAGGGGCGAGCATGGAAGAAGAGGCAAAGAATGCACTGGTCCAGTTTTTGAAGAAAAGCCTTGATGTTTTTGCATGGAGTCATGAAGATATGCCGGGTATTGATCCAAGTGTCATTACCCACCGTTTGAATGTATGTCCCTTCTCCAAACCCGTGCGTCAGAAGAAAAGGGTATTTGCTCCTAAGCGAGACAACGCTATCAAAGAAGAAGTCCAGAAGTTGATCACGGGTAGTTCATCAGAGAAGTCTACTATCCAAACTGATTGGCAAATGTAGTCATGGTGAAAAAGGCCAATGGCAAGTGGCGAATGTGTGTGGATTTTACCGACTTAAACAAGGCTTACCCCAAGGACAATTATCCATTGCCGCGCATTGACCAACTGGTAGACTCAACGGCAGTTCACAGGCTGCTGAGCTTCATGGATGCCTTATCAGGCTACAACCAAATAAGGATGGACAAGGCAGACCAAGAGAAGACTTCATTCATCACCAGCCAAGGATTGTTTTGCTACAAGGTAATGCCTTTCGGTTTGAAGAATACGGGGGCGACTTATCAAAGGCTGGTGAACCACATGTTTCATCTTCAGATTGGACGAAATGTAGAGGTCTACGTCGATGATATGCTGGTAAAGAGTTTGGACGAGGTGAAGCATCTGGATGACCTGCAAGAGACCTTTGACACACTTCGACGATACAACATGAAACTTAATCCAAGCAAGTGCGCCTTCGGAGTTTCATCAAGAAAGTTCTTGGGGTTCATGGTTTCACATAGAGGAATTGAGGCAAATCTAGATAAGATCTAAGCGATACTCAACATGGAATTGCCGAAAAACATCAAAGAAGTCCAGTCTCTGACTGGACGAGTTACCGCCCTTAACAGGTTTGTTTCGAAAGCTACTGACAAGTGTTTACCGTTCTTCAAAGTCCTTAGGAAGGTGTTTGAGTGGACGGACGAGTACCAGAGGGCATTCCAAGATTTGAAGACTTACCTCACAAAGGCACCATTACTGAGTCCATCCGTACCTGGTGAAGAGCTGTATTTGTATTTGGCGGTATCCCCGCATGACATAAGTTCCGCGCTGGTCAAGGAAGAAGAACGAGGGCAGAAACTGGTATACTATACCAGCCAGGCACTTAGAGGAGTGGAGGGATGGTACCCAATGATGGAGAAGTTAGCTTTTGCCTTAGTCACGGCTTCTAGGAAGCTGAGGCACTACTTTCAAGCTCATGTCATCATTGTCCTAACGGATCATCCTCTAAAGAAAGCAATGAACAAATTGGAAGCCGTAGGACGGCTAGTCCAGTGGGCAGTGGAGCTTAGCGAATTTGATGTCAGGTACCAGTCAAGGAATGCAATAAAGGCGCAGGCGCTGGCGGACTTTATTGCGGAGTTCACACCAAGCCAAGACGAGCTGGGCAAGGACGAAGGAACAAGAATGTGGGTTATCAACGTGGATGGGTTATCCACAATGTACGCAGGAGGGATTGGAATCATACTTAAGTCCTTAGAAGGTGATAAGTTGGAGTATGCAGCCCGTCTACAGTACCAAACTACCAACAATGAAGCTAAATATGAAGCACTACTCAAAGAGTTGGAATTGGCTAAGTCCCTGGGAGCGGAGTCAGTAATAATCAGAGGAGATTCTCAGCTAGTCATCAACCAAGTGAATGGGATGTGCGATGCCAAGGAAGATCGAATGAAGAGATACCTCAGCAAAGTGAGGAGGCTTGTACAAAAATTTTCAAAAGTAAGTTTTGTTCAACTCCCAAGGGAGGAAAATATTAAAGCAGATGCGTTGCCAAGAGCAGCATTGGCAGGCGGAGTTATGGATGAGTATGGCAAGGTCTAATACATGCCGAGCATAGATCTCCCAGAAGTACAGCAAGTTGGAGGGGAAGAAAATTGGATGAGTCCAATAATAATTTATCTCAAGGATGGAAGACTTCCAGAAGACAAGAACGAAGCCAGAAAACTAAGGGTCAGGGCTGCCAAGTATATCCTTATAAATGAAATTCTATACAAGCGAGGCTTTTCACAGCCCTACTTAAGGTGTCTAGCTTCGGACGAATCCAATTATGTTTTGAGGGAGGTTTATGAAGGAGCATGTGGGAATCACTCAGGGGCAAGGTCGCTAGTCCATAAAATCGTTCCTGCAGGCTACTACTAGCCCACAATTCAGGCAGATGCTAAGGCCTATGTCAAGGTATGCAACCAATGTCAGCGCTATAGCAATGTCCCTAGGTAGCCGTCAGAGTACCAGACCCCTATAATGGCCCCTTGGCCCTTTGCACAATGGGGACTAGATATCGTAGGTCCTTTTCCCCCAGGAACCAGACAAATGAAGTTTTTGGTAGTAGGTATTGACTATTTTACAAAGTGAGTGGAGGCTGAACCCCTTGCAAAAATTACACAGCAAAACATTAGGAATTTTGTTTGGAAGAATATTCTATGTAGGTTCGGAGTACCGAGGGTGCTAGTATCTGACAATGGATGACAGTTTGACAATGCACCATTAAGGGACTTCTGTGAGCATTTTGGAATCAAAAATCATTACTCCTTACCCTCCCACCCACAGGCAAATGGCCAAGCAGAGATAGCAAACTGATCTTTGCTGAAAATCATCAAGACTCGGCTTGAGGGGGCAAAGGGGATATGGCCAGATGAGTTACCAAGCGTTCTTTGGGCCTACAAAACCACTGTGAGAACCCCAACAAGAGAAACCCCCTTCAAGTTAGCTTATGGAAGTGAAGCGGTCATACCGGCGGAAGTTCATATGGCTAACCATCGAGTGATGAAGTATCAGGAGAAGGAAAATGAAGAACTATTTCGTCTTGACCTTGATCTTATTGATGAGGTAAGGATGGATGCAGAGCAAAGGATAGTAAGGTACAAGAATCTTATTGCCAGACAGCATGATGCCATGGTGAAACCCAGGCGCTTTAGCGTAAGGGATCTCGTTCTCAAAAGAGTGTCCTTGGCAACTAGGAACCCAGCTCATGGAAAATTGGGACCCAATTAGGAAGGACCATACTGGGTAGTCAACTGTAAGAGGCAGGGGTCGTATTACTTGGAAGCTCTGGACGGACGAAAGCTGGAGCATCCTTGGAATGTTGAGCACTTGAGAAGGTACTATCAGTAATGGGTTGGGACGAAGTTAATCAAGGACGAGGATACAGCTATGGACGACGCTACTATGTTTGTATTTATTAAATATCTACTAGTGTGTTCTTACTACTGCTATGGTGTGTACTAAGAATAAACGTGCACTAGTTCTTAAACTCTTGCACCGTCTACGGACAAGTTTGTGAAAGAAGAGGTTATGTATTTTAAGTATTTTCCTAAGTACTTTCATAAGGCACTAGCTTCTAAGCAGGTGCCATATTTGTGAACAATGCTTATATAATGATATGGTTTGGATTTTCAATGTATTTTATGCATAAAATCTAACTCCCATGGTAAAACCCACGAGGGGGGCAAAACCTTAAGACGAATGAAAAATCCTTGGATGCAAGGATGTAACGTTCACAAGCTTTCCTCAAGACGAGGATAAAGTGATAAGCTAAGGCACAGAAAAATTATATAGTGAAGCACAAGTCCATGGACGAGCATCTGACCAAGACAAGTGCTCTAGGGCAAGTCAAACACTAGAAAACGTCCTTGACAAAAAGGCAAAAGCCAAGCTTATGGACGAGGCGAAAGCCAAGCTTATGGACGAAGTAAACAAGCCAAGCCTATAGACGAGGCAAGTGGGCCAAGCCTATGGACGAAGGAAACGTCTGACAAGGCTATCCTCACTTCGTCTATAGAACAACATATGGATGAACCAATAACATCATCCATAAGAAAAATATAAGGACGACCCTTTAATACTTAAGAAATATGAAAATTTCAATCACAACAATGACAAAGAGGGAAAGCACGTCCATACAAAAACAAATAATGAATAAAAATAGACATTTATTGAAATAGAGAAAAACGGTAGACGACCATCGTCCAAAAACCCTTACATAAATTAAGCCTTAAGGCAATTGTTAATGAACTCGTCTATATCACTCTAGACGAGATGATTGTACTCCAATACATTTCAATATATATATATAAAAAAAAAAAAAAAAAAAAAAAACAACAACAACAACAACAAAGCAAATTACATTGAAGCAAAGACATCTTAAACAGGTGGGATGTTGGCATTAGGCTCGTCTTGAGTGGGCAGGGTGGTAGCGTCGTCCTCCACATTAATATCTTCTGAGCTGGTCTAGACGAGGGTGCTTGAAGAAGCCCCACCAAGGTTCAGCTTAATAGAACTGAAGTCCACCTCGGGAAATTTGTCCATGGCGTCCATCCTAAAATCCTCAAAGCCAGTTGCGTAGTTGGCGTCCATTGAATTAGTAAATTCTTTGGAAGCCTTGAATTCTGCGACGGCGTCTCCTTTAGAAGGGCATCTAGCTCGTCATTCCTCTTTTGAAGAAAGGCAAGATGAGCATCCTTCTCATGGACTTCAGTCTCCAACTCAACGACACGGTTTTGCAAGCTCTCCACATCGTCCTTGGCCTTGGCTGCTACCTCTGCCCACCTCTTGGACTCGTCCCTTCCTTTTTGGACCGTCTTCTCCAACAATACCCTCGTCTTGTCTAGTTCAGTCGCCTGCCTAGACGCGGCGATGAACTTCGACATTGCCTGCATAGATTAAAGCTTCATTACAATGCATGCATAAGTTAATAGCAAGATGAGACGAACATATAAAACCTACATACCTTGAAAAGGTCGTGAACACCAGAACGCTTAAAATCCTTCAACGACATGTTATAGCACGCCGTCACGTCCTCATCTATCACAACCTTCTCAAACTTCTCCTAAGCCAAGTCCTCATTCTCAAGAAGATTGTGAGGAACTTAGTAAGAAGGTTGAGACGAGGTTGGGACTTCTACTCTAGACGGGATGGATGGAGAAGGAAGTTCTAGATCAACATCCAAGATTTGAACTGGATGGCTGGGAGGGACGAGGAGAGAGCTAGGTTGATCCTTGGCTTGAAAGTCTTGTGGCTTGGACGACCTGTGCCTAGCCTTCTTATCTTTGCGCCTACTTGGGAGGTTTCCCAAATCCACGCCTAAAGAAAGGCTTTTCCTTTTGTCGCCAGAAGCTGGACGAGGTTGAGACCTCACTCCTTGCCCAGTTCTCTCGTCCACCGTGTCCTTGCCCTTGTTTTACTTCATCGTCGCCATTCCTGCGAGTGAAGATGTTAGTAAAAAAAAAAAAAAAAAAAAAAAGAGAAGACAAAACTTACATCTTCTAACAGTAACTTCATGGGCAATAGCCTCATCTGAAGGGTCAGGACCTAAACCCCAAGTGGCAAGATGCCGTAAAGTAACCAAAAAGTGAAAAGTCCCGTCGCTGTAAAGACGAGCTTTTTGGACTCATTCCAAATGGAACCTATCCAAATGGGGTCGTCTAATACCTTCAAAACAAAACGAAACAGAAAGCACGTTAGATGACCATAATCAAAGACGAGTGTAACAAATACAATGACAAAAACATACCTTTAGGACAAAGGTTCCCTATCTCTCCTGTATAGGGAGGGAATGGATCCTTGTCAATGTCACTAGAACATCCAGCCCAAAAACCAGAGATGAAGAAAAACTCCGTCTTCCAGTTTCTGTCTGAGGTGACTAAGGACTTTATCAACCTACAATCTTTCCCTCTGGCTATAAATTGATAAAAGCCAAGGGACTGGTTAATTTCGGAGGGTTTATAACAGAAGAGGAACTCGTCCACGGTAAGAGGACAGTTCCCCTCAAACACCTCCCTTCACAAAACTTGCATAGCTACTATTAGACGCCATGCGTTAGGGTTAAGTTAACATATACCTATTCCTAACCTAGAAAGCAACTCTCTAGCGAAGGCATTAAGGGGCAACCTCAAATCCCCCAAGAGGTAAGCCTCATAAATACCAACTCCAAAATGAGGTTGACAACACCACTCGTTACGAACAGGTAGCCTAGGGTTTAAACTGTCAGGGATTTAGTACCGAGCCTTAAGAAGACCCAACTTCCTTTTGTCTGTCTTAGAACCAACCCCGATAGCACAAGTGTACACTACCTCCTCGGGAGCACTTATGCCTACACTAGAACCAGACTTAAGCCTCGTCCTATGTTGTTCCTAAAATACCTCTAAAGGAACCCCAGGGACACCAGACGTGTACTCGTCTGTGGTATTCCCATCACTACTGCTATAGCTACTCCTAGAACTATCACTGGAACCACTAAAACTACTTGGGTCTTGGTACTCGTCTATGGCTATGACAGTACTATCACTAGACGAGGAAAGAACTACCTTAAACATTCTTAAGGAAAACTTAAAACCTGGGGATGAAGATTGAAGGAAATGCCTGGATCTAGACGAGAGAAGACTATGGACGCAAGAAACTTCTAGACAAGGCACTAAGACGAGGGAGGTCGAGGAAGAAAATTTGAGAAAATGAGGAGGGTAGCGGAGGAATTCTACTATTTATAGGCATTGACCCCAGTACACGAAGCGACGCGACCAGCCAAAATGCGACAAATGGCACATCCCTCAAAAAACGAGCTGACATGATTGGTCACCAATTAGATCATGACAAGTGGCACCTACAACAACTAATATAAGGACGCGTGTCCAAATAATGACGTTAGTGGATATGAGTCCTAGAAGACCTATGGACAAAGGGGCAACTGATGGGGTGTGATAAAATACAACTCCGATTTTGTCCATGGAGATCGTCCTAGACGAGCAAGGTGCTCAAGACGAGGCAAGCTGCCTTGATGTGCTTATGGCGAGGTGATCGTGACTTGAGGGGCCTTAGGACAAGGGATTATGGACGACACATGGGCACTTGGGAAAATTTATGAGTGAGTAAAACAACTCCGTTGCGCATAAAAAGCGTAACTCCTAAACAGTTGAGGAAGTTATACTCAAACACACATCTCCTCAAATCAAGGGGAGGTTACGAATCCAATAACTGCTTTTAAGACACTATATAAACGTTGATTTAGACCAAGAAAAAGGTACGCTCTATGATTCCTAAAAAGTTGGAACTCAAAAATAAGAGAGAAAACTGACTTTGTCATCGGAGGGTTATTGGCCGGCGACCCCGGTCACTTTTGATTACTGTTCTTTCTTTTTCAGGCCATCAAGACAACCGGTAGTCCTCTCTAACCAGAAGCATTTGGTCTACTGATATTCTTCGCATCATCACATCGCATTAAAACAAGAAAATGTAAGACAAGCCCTAATTTAAACATGTGAAAAAGCAAGTGAATAACAAGCATGTGAAACAAAATATTAAAAAGGCAAATATATGAAAAATGATCTAAGATAGAAGTATTGCATGTGAAATCAAAACGAAATCAGAAAAAAAAAAAATTAAGGTTTCTAGGCAGGATCATGCATACGCACGAACAAGCCTACGTGTGCATAATCAAGCTAGTGTATACAGCAAAGATTATGCGTACGTGGGTTTCAGCCCAAAAACCCTTAAAACACAGAAACTAAAGCAGAGTTTCAAAATGATAAATCTAACATCCTAACATGCTTTTTATATAAATTTGAACAACCTAAACTAAGAACAAATATACCAAAGATAAAAAAAAATAAAATAAAATCTACTCCTGAACATGCATTGGATCTAATAACAAACAAGAACCACATCAAAACATGTTCATCAATATATCAAATCATTCAACTTTCCAATCAAAAAATGATGAGATAAATCAAAATAAAATCAAATAAAAGATCACATATTTCTAAACATGAATAATATATAAATTAACTTAGAACAACAAAAAACACAACTTATAAAAGAACCAAATCAAGGAAAAGCCATGAAGAGAGACTCACCTCGCTATGGAACACAAACTTGATTCATATTAATCGGCCCCACAGTAAATATACATCCAGATTAAATGATAATCAAATGAATCAAATATATCAATAGTTCATTAGTAATCACAACTCAAAATAAAAAGATGTTTTTGAAGAGATTGTTTAAAAAAGGTTTTGAAAGAGATTAGAAAATAGCTTACTGTCTTAGAATTAACTAAAGAGAGGTTTTTTCTTTTGTCCTACGTGCTAAGGGGATGCCTTAGGATTTTCAAAGGAGAGAATAGGGTTTTAGAGAAGATGAAGGCTAAAAAATCACTCTCTCTAGCTATCCTTTTGATTGGAGCATAAGACGAGTATTTATAAGTTAAAATTAGGGTTTTTAGACTTTTTAATGATCTTTGGATGTTCTCAAGGGTCTATGAGCCGGCCCACATCAAAACATTATGTTTTGGGCCCTTAAAATGAAGTTTTAAAACTCAGAAAATTGGACAGACCAGTTGGCCCAATTTCAAACAGTCATAACTCGCTCAATTTAAGTCAAAATTAGGAAAAATTTGTATTCAAATTGAAGTCCAGGATGATTACTTTCCAATGAAACAAATCTCACTAAAACATTATTTGTGTATCAAAAGTTATGGCCAAAACAATGAGCAAAGGTCATTTTTCAACATCTTTTTCAAAGTGATTTAAGCACATTTGAGTTGTGATTACTTCCAAACTATCAAAATAAATTCAATTACCTTTTGTAGATATGTCAAGCTCATCATTGGGATTGGGAACTAAAGTTTATTAACTAAATACAAAATGAGGTGTCTATAGATATATACATGTTTCTGTCTTCAATGTAATGGATGTTATGTATGATAGATGTATGCTAGGTTTCATATAAGTTGCCATGACAGATGTATGTTAGGGTTTGGGATGAAATACCATGTTGATTGCTAGATGTATGTTAGCGTGTGTGTGAGTCTAAAAGGACAATGTTGAATATGCCTTTAACAATGTTAAGGACATATTTTATATAATTGACTAATCCTTTGACAAAACGCACTTTACTTGTATTTGGGTAGATCTAGAATGTATTTAATACTTCAAAGAACAAGAGTTCAAGTCTAGTATTGAAGCCATGCAAATCTGTCGAAAAAACAAGTGAAGAAGTGCTGATTCATTAAAGCTTGACAGTTGCATGACAAATAGCTATCTATCAAGGTCTTGATAGCTAGCTCGACAGTTATATCTATCAAGTTTTACGAAATTCAGATTTCCAAATCTGATTTTCGGCCCACGCTAACATGTGTGTGTAGGGTTTCTTTTCTCACAATCTTAGTCATATATAAGGCTTATTTTAAAGGCCGTCACACATTCTTAATACAAGGAGAACACATGCAAAAGGTGACCGAAGCCTTATTCTATCTAAAAGAAGCTACTGCGTCTTTCCGCCTTAGGGTTTTGTAACCAAGTGCTTCTTAATCTTCATTGTTGATGAAGTGAAGAACTTTGCAGCCAACATTCTTCTTCCTAAAGTTGGTGAGTGAGTCACGTACTAGGATTCTTGCAAAGGATTTAGTCACGTACTGGGATTTGTGCATTAAAAGGGTGGCGTTCATATATTGAAGAATTCAGAGGTTCTAATGTGGTAGAAGGTTTCTGCTGTAAGTTCATCAATGGGTATTGTAGAGTCTAGGGACAGAGGTTTAATACTAGATCTAAAACTTCTCTTTACTATAGAGGATTGCTTTTTGGGAAGGTTTCCCTCCAGGTTTTTTAATATGAAACTAGTTTGTTTCATTAGTTTTCTTGGGACATCATATCTTGTCCGATTTTTTTTTTTTTCCCGTTGTATATGATTTTGAAATGATATTGATGTATGTTTGATTTAACAAGTTTATTCATAATAAATCTAATTAACAACTTGGGTTTAAAACTTGTTAATTCTATCAACTAGGGTCTAAATTTCCCCACAAGTGGTATTAGAGTGGGTACACTCTGATTGGATTAATTTCCTGAGTGTGATCCTTGACCCTCGTGTTGGATTAAAATCTGGTTTTGTATCTCATACAAAACACACAGCGGAAGCAACAAACAAGAATCTATTTCATTCATGATTGACAACATGCACTCTGTAAATTTCAGAATTTAAGAACAAGATAGCGTACCTTGGTGTGGAGAAATTCAAAACAAAGATTAGAAGCACTTGGGAAAACTTTTAATCTTCACTCCAATTCCACTTTACGCCCAAGATGTGTGGTCTCTCAATCAGTTTCCAAAGGGAGAATGAAAGTATGTCTCACACTCTTTCTTTTCTCTACGATAAAAATCGCTTAAAAAATTCTGTATGTTTCTCCCTTTATAACTAACTGATTATCTAATTGGGTCGGCCTATTGGGCCTTTCCAATTGGGCTTTAGTGTGTGGCTTGGAATGGGACCAAAAGGGACCAATAAGACACTAGCTCCAATGGGCCTTGGGCTTTTCCGTCAACTCTTGACAAGTCCAAAGTTACCATTAATTATATTTAATACCACTATATAAATATAATTGCACTCTAGGCCTTATTAATAAATTATATCCCAAGACTTTATTTTACACGCAACCCCTTCATAAAATATTCGTAATAATACAAAGTCATAAATATAGACTGTCACTTTGTAAATTACTACATATTATCCTTGAGTACCCGGTTTCATCCTTTAAAGTTATTCATCATATATTTATGAAATCCAATTTCATAAATATATACTTTAGTAATTTCTTACCAAAGTGGTTAGGCCTAACTCTCTGAATAACCAAACCCATTAAACTTATCTCAAGGGAATATTTTGTATCTCCATTAAGAGACTATGAATTCCATTTTGAGAATATATGTTCCATCAACACTAAATGTGGTTACCCAACATACTGAGGTTTTGACCGTTACTTTAGATCTCACTCCTGATATATCAAAGCAACCTACATCTCATGATCAGGTCCATTATTCTCTCAGGATTAAGAGTTCATGCAAATAGAAGTCATGAGATTTATTATTCATTTGACAGTCGTTAGGAGAATAATAAATCTCACAGCGGTCCAGTTCAATATGTCTTAACTCTTAAAACATATCAACATATCAACTAGAAGTCACCACTTCCATGATCAAGACAAATCATCTTAGTTGATACGTTATAGTCTTCGCAGATGAAATGCCCAATTTCATCACCGACTACGAACTATAAATTTTGAGTTTACAAAGAACTTGTGATTTATATCTTCTGTGACTTTTCACATAAATCACATACTATGCATCTCATGGACTATATGATAATGTCCAAATATTCATGTTACCATTATTTTAAATAAGAAATAAACAACTTTATTAAACACAACATTAAGTCATACATAATGTCATACATAGCATCATACAATAGGATTTAAGGGCACATATCCTAACACCTCGTTGTCATGGATCATGGACAATCTCTTTTGATTCCTCCTTTCTTTGATGGAACTAATTATGCGTATTGGAAAGTTCTTATGAAAGTTTTTTTTACAGACTCTAAGTGAACAGGAATGGCAAGCTATTAAAGTTGGCTGGATTAAGTCAAAGAAATTGCTAGTGGATTGGGATGATGCAACAATCATAGCCACAAATTTCAATAGTAGGGCCTTGAATGCTTTGTTTTGTGGGGTGACCAATGACGAATTCTAAAAAATATCATCCCCGGAAGTTGCCAAGGAAGCATGGACCATTCTTAAGAACACCTATGAAGGTACCAAGGTAATAAAGGCTGTGAAGCTTCAAAGACTCACTAGTAGTTTTAAATTAATAAGGATGGATGAGGATGATACCTTTGATGAATTCTATGCTAAACTCAAGGATATTGTGAATTCTGCTTTCAACCTTAGAGAATCTATAGCACAATCTAAATTGTTAGGAAAATCACTAGGTCCTTACCTGAAAGATTCCATGCCAAGATCACTGCCATTGAAGAAGTGAAGGACAATGATCAACTTCCTTTGATTGAGCTTATAGAGAACCTTCAAACCTATGAGATGGGATTAGGCTCAATGGAAAATGGTGGAAAGAGTAAAAGCTTGGCTCTTAAGGGTATAGAGGAAGAGATTGAGGACTCTAAAGATGAAGATGAGGATGAGGATAAGGATGAGGATCTAACCTTCATAATTGATGAGATTATCAAGTGCTTCTTCAGTTTAGGAAAAAGGATAAGGGCAAACCTCCTAGGAAATCTAAATCCTCTATGAAGGGTAAGAATGAAAAGCCCCTCATCCAATGCCATGAGTGCAAGGGTTTTGGTCATATGAGTATAGAGTGCCCAAACTACCTTATGAGGGAAAAGGCCAAGAAGTTAGAAGATAAAGGGTTGGTTGCTACTTGAAGTGACACTGAGAATGACTCTTCTGATGAGTATATGGATAAATGTGATCACATTATGACCTTTGCTGCCTCAACCAATAAGGTGATTATGGAGAGTGCTAGTCACAGTGATGATTCTTTTAATGATGAAGTATCCAAGAAGATGACTCTTCAGGAAGCCTATGATAAGCTATGCACTAAATTCATAAAATCTGAAAAGACTTCTTATCTTTGTAGAAAAGAGCTTAATAAGGTAAAAACTGAAAATGCTAATCTGTTAGTCAAACTAGACGAGACTACAAGGTGAGTTAAGACTTTTGTTGTGGAGAACACCTCATTAGAAGAGAAAATCAAGAATCTTGAGGTAGAGCTTAGTCAACTAGAACCCAAATGGAGAGAATACCTAGTGCAAAACTTGATGAGGTATTGAGTGCTCAAAAGCCTTGTTCTGATAAGACTGGCTTAGGATAAGCTATTTCCTCCAACCCCTCCTCTTCCATGGCTTTTGGATTAAGGACTATCTTTGTGCCCCCCAATCTGAGAAAGGTGATAAAGGTATGAAATCCAAAACTATTTTGGCTAATTCTAAATCCTTTGTTAGACCTCATGTTTGTCACCATTGTGGTGTTTCTGTACACATTTCCTAATTGCTTTAAGTTGTATCCTCAAAAGCAAGTGTCCAAACGGTTACAAGTTTCCTCTCAAGGACCTACACTTCTGTTTAAAGAGTTATAAAAGCTTTGAGCTTTTTAACTCAATTTCAGGAGAATTTTAATTCTTCTATGTCATTTAGTAGTCATAGTAGGACACATGCCTTTTCATCTTCACAGCCAAAAACTCGTGCTGTATGGGTGAGAAAGGAGACTAAAACTTGATTTTCTTTTCTAATTGTCCTCTGCTTTAATTCTTTGTATCTAAAATAGGACTCTATTTGTTTGATTTCTTATCTGCTTTTGGAATCATGCTTTCATGCATCCGCACCTTTCTATCATGTTTTCATGCATTTGCATCTTTCTTTCATACTCTCATGTTGTTTGTCTGCTTTTGTTTGGTTGTTTAGTTTTTATTTTGTTGTTTTCAAAATAAAAATGAAAAGGAAAAATAAAAAAAATACAAAAATAGTGTGTTAGTGTACATTAATTCTTGTGAACCTTAAAATGGCCATTGAAACAGAGTTCTCTAAACTTTATATCTTTTGTAATTTAGATGGGCATCTTTATGCACAACTAAGCAAGTAAGCTTTGTGGCTCTTTGTTTGTGATGAGTTAGATTAAGTGATCTCTTATACTTAACACTCTTATCACTCTTTTTGACAGAAAGGACTAGAAAATTCTAATAGAAAGGCATAAATAACCATCTCACTATTGTTACCCGCCAATCATGACATGACATCTGTATGCTTCTGCATAGCAAAAGCGCAATGTCAATGACATCTGTATGCTTCGATATAGCAAAAGTGCAATGTCAAGAAGCTTAACATAATTGGGTATTTCTTTTCTCTCTTTTGTATACCCATGCATGATTTGCTTAATGAAAGAAAAATATGCAAAGAAAATAAAAGAAAAAAGAACAAAATGCTTTAAAACATGATTGCAAGCGTGTATTCTAGGAGATATGGGAGTTATAGGATGTACCTCGAAGGTGATAGTCCTCATCAAACAGTTATGATTATGTGTGAGTTAAAGTGATTTTCTTGTATCTCAAATCATAATAACATAGAGACACTAATGCAATCTTGCGATGTTTTCACACACAACACGCAAAATTCTTTGCTATCTTTTATTCATGTGTAGGTACAATGTGATTTGGCCATCACAAGGTTTATATGTGTTAATGTATGCTCACTAAACTGTCTTAACTTGTTTTTGAAATATAAAATTGGTTAGACTTGTTTAGTGTGTGTGGTTTTTTGGGATCAATGTGCTTAAAATTGTTGTTGAGAGATGATTTTGAGAGCTTAAAATGTTGCTTGGATCCTTGGTTGAGTTGCATGCTTGATTGCATTCATATCTATGTTTTTCTCTTCTTGAAAAACTGTTTGTAAGCAATCTTGATAGCTCCTCAACACCTCCTTGACACCTGGCTATTTGTCGAGCTCTTAAGATGTTTCTTATCACAATCTCGATAGCCTCTCGACAGTTAGGTGGATCAATCGAGATTTCTTCTAGATCCTCGATAGCTTCTCGATAGCTAGGTGGATCGATTGAGATTTCCTCTGGCCTTTTGATAGATCCTTGACACCTTCTCAATCCATTGAGGTTGGCTCAATAGCTCCTTGACACCTCTCGATCGATCGAGGTTCTCTTGCATGCATTGTTTTTCACATGTTTTACATATTTCTTTGATCTTGTCATCCATAGCATTTTCATTACATTCATGCATTTCTATGGATTCCTCATGCCCCTTGATCATTTTTAATCATCTTTATGTTTCTCGGGAGAGGCTTTATAGCTTCTTGTACCCTTTGTCAATCATGACAAAAAGGGGGAGGAATTGAAGAAATTGTGGAGAAATTGTGGTTTCTTTTTTAAGATTTTGCAAGTTAGGGAAAGAAATACATGCCATTGTAAGGGGGAATGTGCTTCATCTTGTTAGGGGGACTGTTTACCTCCTTGTTGTTGTAGGAGCTACTTTTAGCTTCTTTTTCTTGTACACCGGTCTTGTGACCATGTTTACATACATTGTTCTTACCTTTGATATATATATATATATATATATATATATATGTGATGATGTATGTTTTCTTCACTTATCTCTACATGTGTTGTTTCTTTTCTATCTTTATGCACATGCTTCTTATTAATTGTATGCAATCTTTTATTTATGTTTCACACTAAGATGCCTTGATGTGTTTTGTTTAAGAGTTTCAGAAATACAGGTTGTCAAAGTCTACTTGCCATGAACTCTCTTCTTGCAAAGTTTTTCAAGAGTTTGTGTCGAGATAGATTTTATTGTATTTAACAAGTGAGCATGAGTTGAGTGATTTATGACTTCTCTCATATGTTCATTTGTTTGTTGTGGTTTTGTCACGGATTGCCAAAGGGGGAAATTGTTAAGCACATATTCTATATAATTGGCTAATCCTTTGACAAAATGCACTTTTCTTGTATTTTGGTAGATCTAGTATGTGTCTAATACTTCAAAGAACAAAAGTTCAAGTCTAGTATTAAAGCCATGCAAATTTGTCCAAGAAACAAGTGAAGAAGTGCTGATTCATTAAAGCTCGACAATTGCTTGATAAATAGCTATCTATCGAGGTCTCGATAGCTAGCTCGACAGCTGTATCTATCATGCTTTACGAAATTTAGATTTTCAGATTTGATTTTTGACCCATGTTGACATGTATGTGTGGGATTTCTTTTCTCACAACCCTAGACATATATAAGACTTATTTTAAAGGCTATCATGCATGAGCATACAAGGAGAACACATACAAAAGGTGACCGAAGCTTTATTCTCTCTAAAAGAAGCTACTGCGTCTTTATGCCTTAGGCTTTTGTAACCAAGTGTTTCTTAATTTTCATTGTTGATGAAGTGAAGAACTTTGCAGCCAACATTCTTCTTCCTCAAGTTGCTGAGTGACTCACGTATTGGGATTCGTGCGTCAAAAGGGTGGCATTCATATATTGAAGGGTTTAGAGGCTTTGATGCGGTAGAAGTTTCTGCTATAAGTTCATTTACGGGGATTATAAAGTCTAGAGACAAAGGTTTTGTACTAGATCTGAAACTTCTCTTTACTATAGTGGATTGCTTTTCGGGAAGGTTTCCTCTCAGTTTTTTTACTCTGAAACTAGTTTGTTTCATTGGTTTTCCTAGGTTATCATATTTTGTCTTATTTATATTTTCCGCTGCATATGATTTTGAAATGATATTGATGTTTGTTTGTTTTAACAAGTTTATTCATAATAAATCTAATTAACAACTTGGGTTTCAAACTTGTTAATTCTATCAACCAGGGTCTAAATTTTCCAACAAACAAGATTAAGACGTAAGACACAATGAGTGGAAGCAGACCCATGGGTCAGGTGGTCTTAGGTGCCTAATAGCTTCCTAAGTTGTACCTAATTTTCAAACCCGTACTTTGGTAGTAAAACCAGTCCTTCTAGAAAGGTCACTATATATATGGTTCCTAAACTTAATCTAGGTGGGGACTCCATTTCTTTTCTCTGCCCCAGTCCACTCAGCTGAGGTGTACTCCTCTCCCCACCCCCCCCCCCCCGGGTGTTGCAACAACAATGGTGACTCCACTAGGGATAGAGAGTTTGATTCCAATATGTCTTATTTCTTAATCTTGATAAAGTCTTGTTCAATATTTGTTTGTACACACTTCACTTGGTTCTTTTGTCCATTTCACTCCGATTGGTGATTAGTGGGAAGATGAGTACGCTCTATCCGGGCCAAATTCTTTTAAAGTTCATCCCACCAATTCAAAATCTATGACGTTGCCAATGATGGGCTTTGAGTACGTTAATGGTTAGCAACCAATCCACAGCGGTCCATTTAGGCCCTAGTTGTGAGTGACCTACTAATCTATCCTTTTAGCTCTAGAGAACCTACCCACACTTAAAGAGATCTGAGATCCTATTAATAAGAGGGTACCCTTCATATCTCTTGTTTGTTTAACCATATATCTTATGTTCACCTAATTTTAAAGGACAAATAAAATATGTAAAAATTTTAGGATGACCCAAAAGTTATGACATACCATAAGATATTGGGATAAAAGAAAGGAAGTTCTCGCATATGAGAGGCTAACTTGAAAAGTTCATAAGATTGTAGCCTAGTTGCTATCATAAGCCTAAATCAAAAGGCCTCTTGAAAATGAGAACCTAGGGCCTAAGGTAACAAATATGCTATCGAATTGGCATCCGACAATCTAGAAAGCCAATATGAAATCTCCTAATCTTGCCTCCTTATTGCATGGTTAGACCCGAAATGATGAGAAATTCATGGACATTGGAAGAAAGGGTACTTAAAAAAAATTATGATGATAATGAATGGAAAAAAAGAAGAGCCAAAAGGTGATGGATACATCGTAAGCCCATATTTGAGACAAAGGGTTGAAAATCTCTGAATACATTTTAATGAAAGGCTATGAGAGTAAGATAAGAGATTTACAATAAAAGGACTTAAGCCTGATGAAACAAAGGGCAAGGTTTAAGAGAGGAAAATGAATGGTTCCATAATTGGGCCTTCATTAAAATGGAATTAAAGACTTTCTAAGAAAATATAAGAACCTTTTTGGGACATGTGCTAATGCTTCGATGACTTCTTCTAGCTTTTCCACATGCCATGATGTCTGACCATGTGACTCAAGAGGATATTGACCATATGATGGGTAATAAAACGGTCTACTTCCTCCTTCCAGTGCTAGATCATGTTCTAGGACCATGGACCTTCTCTAGGGCTCATGTCAATGACTTTTGTGTAATGGGAAACATAGGGTTGTGGGAAGATCATGACTAGCTAGATTGGACCTTAATAGTTGAGACGACCCAGATTTCTTCCTCCTGCTTTATGATTGTGTAAAGGTTTTTAGACCCCTTAAAACACAATTGGATTAACCTAGTTAACAAGCCAAGTTATTACTTAGTCCAAATTCTAAATCTAGGTTAACACAATCATATAATCATATCAATGTAAAGTGCAGAATAAAAAGAACACAAAGATATGATGACCCAGGAAAACCAAACCGGTAAAAAACCTAGGGAGGATTTAACCTAGCTATCCTCAAGGTAAAACTGAATCTACTATAAAAGAATCAAAGTTTGTACAATAGCGACTTAGACCACTAACATCCTATTGCTACCCCCAGTAGAAAACTTACTAACACGACCACGTGCAAGCTTCGAGACCATGAACTCCTTCTTTCTTGGATTCTCCAGCAAGTACAAGCACTCTCGGTTGTTTATCTTTAAGCTTTTATGGCAGCAACTGAATGATCATCAAGCTCTTAAAGAAATCTCCTTCTTGATAATCCTAAGTTTGTGTGAAGGAAAGCACTTCATAGATCTCACAAGAGCTTCACACAAACAGTAATATGAGCAACCAAAAAGACTCTAGAGAGCTTTTGGGTACAAACCCTAGATACAAAAGGAGGCACTTTCTTTTTTCTCTTAGAAGTTATTAAAAACGTGCTTAAAGTTTCCTTTATATAGTGTGAGAAGTAGAACTGAAACCCTAATCCTTAATGGGCTTGGGCTGAGTTGGAAAAATCTGCAAGAAAACAATCTGCACGGCTTTCAATCGGTTGAGTCTAATTCTCGATCAATCGAGCCAGGCAGAATTGTACAATAAATTCTGCAGCAACTCGATTCCAACTGTACATAAAAGACATACTTTGAGCACGTCTAAACAAGAGTTAAAACATTTTGATAATAGTTTGCCAACATTACAAATTAGTGTTCTAATACATTTAAACCTAAAGGTCTTAGAACCTAACAGATTGAATGTGACACAGACTTGCCCTCTAACAATAACCAATCCTTTGTCTTAGCACAAGATGAAGATAAGGAGGAGGAAAAGAAATATGGGGTGACAAGCTGTTCGAGTGAGGATGGCTATGATTGGTCCTTAGATGTGAAGGATGATATCCTTTCCAACAACAAGAAATTCTCGGGGGACATAACTGAAACCATATTTTAGACACTGCATTTTCTACCCGTTAATAAATTTTAGTCCCCAGCCCTAATGATAAGCTTGACATATGTCAACCAAGGGTAATTAAATATTTCACAATAGTTTTGAAGTAATCACAACTTAAAAGTGCTCAAATCGTTTTGAAATCAATATTGAAAAATGACTTTTGCTTACTATTTTGACCATAACTTTTGTTCCACAAAGAATTTTTGTGTGAGGTTTGTTGCATTGGAAAGTAGACATCTTGAAATTTAATTTAAATACAAACTTTTTCTAATTTGGACTTATATTGAGTAAGTTATGGCCATTTGAATTTGGGCCAACTAGGTAGTCTGATATTCTGGGTTTAAAACTTCATTTTGAGGGCCCAAAACATCATGCTTTGATGTGGGCCAGCCCATAGACCTTTGGAATGTCCAAAGACAATTAAAAAGCCCTAAAATCCCTACTTTTTAACTTATAAATACTCATCTTATGTCTCCAATCGAAACCTTAGCTAGAGAGAGTTATTTCTTGGCCTTCATATTCTCTAAAATATTTTTTTTTTTCTCTTTTCAAAACCCTAGGGCAGCACCTTAGCACATTTTTAACAAATAAAAAACCTCTCTTTAGTTAGTCTAAGGGAGAAACTTTTTTCCCAATTTGATTGCTCAAAACCTTTTTCCAAACTAATATTGTTCTTGAGTTGTGATTATCAAAAACTATTGTATTCTTTAATTCTCTTGTTCTCTCAACTTAATCTTTGTGTTGTAGGCACAAAGGGACCGATTAAATATCAACTAAGTTGTGTTCCATAAGCAAGGTGAGTCTCTCTACATGACTTTTCCTTGATTATGGTTTTTGATAACATGTGTTCTTGTTGTTCTTAATTGATTTACATGTTATATACTCTTAGAAATATGTTTTTCTTTGTTTAATTTTGTTTTGTGGTGTCTCATCATATTTTGGTTGGAGAGTTAAATGATTGGATATTTTGATGAACACATTTGGATATGTTAAGTGTTGTCCTTGTTTGTTGTTAGATCCAACGCATGTGTTAGGAATAGATTTTGTTTTGTTTATTTTGGATATCTTTGCTGTTAGTTTAGGTTGTTTAATATTATATTAGAAGCATATTAGATTTTTGATTTTATTATCTTGAGTTCTACTCTATTTTTTGTATTTCTGGTTTCTAGGCTAGGTTTTTTTGGGCGTGTATGCGTACGCATTCAACTAGGTTGCGTTCGTAGGCCAATGTATGCGCACGCATACTTGTGCCTAGAAACCCTAATCCAAGTTTTTTGTTTCTTTTTCTTTATTCATTTATATGATATGCTTTTATTTTGACCCTTTTTATTATGTTTTTGAGTCTCTGTTTCTCTATTTGATTGATTGTTTGCCTTTAACATGCTAGATTAGGGTTTTCTTTTCTTTTCTTGCTTTAATACCATGAACTTGCATATGATATGATCATGCATTGATCCATAGGTGCTATGATGCAGTAAGGTAGGTGAGGTAAGTCATGCATTCATATGAACATGCATTTTGGATGTTGAACACAATGAATATGTTTGTTTGATGCTTGGATACTACGTTTAGATGTTTGAGTTATATTTGATTTTAATATCTTGCAACCATGTCTATGTTTCTGCTCTTGTGATATCTTATTTGTTGGCTGCCTTGGATGAAATGATTTGATATGCATGATAGATGATTGCTAGGTTTAATATGAGTTGCTATGATATATGTATGTTTGGATTTTGGGATGATTGATACCATATTGATTGCTAGATATATGCTAGTGTGTGTGTGGGTATAGATAACAATATTGAATGAGTCTTTAATGAGATGAAGGTGTAAGACACATTGATTAGAACCCGACCAATGGGTCGGGTGGAGTTGGGTGCCTAACACATTCCCATCCATAATGTTAGGACAAATTTTATGTAATTAACTAATCCTTTGACAAAACAAATTTTACTTGTAATTGGATAGATCTAGGATAGGTTTAATACTTCAAGAAAACATGTTGTTCAAGCCAAGTATTAAAGCCATGAAGATTGGACCAAAAAACAAGTGCAAAAGCTGTTCATTAAAGCTCGATAAATACCTTGACAAAAGCCTATTTATCGAGACTTAATGAAGAAAGCTCGACAAATGCTAAATTTGTCAAGATCTACAAAATCTAATTTTCCAGATTTGATTTTTGGCCCATGCTGAAATACTTGTGTAGGGTTTCTTTTCTCACAACCCTAGACATATATAAGGCTTACTTTAAAGGCTATCACAGTGGGTATGCATATAGAGAACATAAGAAAAAGTGACTGAGTGCCTTATTCTCTCTAAAAGAAGCTACTACATCTTTTGCACCTTAGGGTTTTGTAACTAACTACTTCTTGATCTTCATTGTTAATGAAGTGAAGAACTTTGCAATGAACAACATCTTCTTCAAGTTGCTAGAGTTAGTCACTTACTGGGATTCGTGCAAAAGGGTGGTGTTCATATAGTGAAAAGTTCAAAGATTCTCAAGCAATAGAAGGTTTCTGCTATAAGTTCATCTACGAGTTTTGCACTAGATATAAAATTTCTCTTTATTATAGTGGATTGCTTTTCGGGAAGGTTTCCCCCCAGGTTTTTTGCTAAGAAACTAGTTTGTTTCATTGGTTTTCTTGGATTATCATATCTTGTTTTATTTACTTTTCCGCTGTGCATGATTTTGACATGATATTGATGTTTATTTGTTTTAACAAGGTTTATTCATAGTAAATCTAATTAACAACTTGGGTTTAAAACTTGTTAATTCTATTAATAGGGGTATAAATTTCCTAACAAGTGGTATCAGAGCAGGTTCACTTTGATTGGATTAATTTCCTAAATGTGATCCTTGATCCCTATTGTCATAGATCGTGGACAATCTCTTTTGATTCCTCCTTTATCTGATGGCACTAATAATGCATACTGAAAAGTTCGTATGAAAGCTTTTTTGCAGGCTTTAGGTGAAAAAGTATGTCAAAGTATTGAAGTTAGCTGGATTAAGCCAAAGGAAGTGCCGATGGATTGGGATGAAGCAACAATCAAAGCGAAAACAGTAAGGCCTTGAATGCTTTGTTTTGTAGGGTGACCAATGAGGAATTCAAGAAAATATCATCCACAGAAGTTGCCAAAGAAGCATGGACCATTCTTGAGAACACCTATAAAGGTACCAAGGCAGTAAAGACTGTGAAGCAGTAAAGACTGTGAAGCAGTAAAGGCTGTGAAGCAGTAAAGACTGTGAAGCTTCAAAGACTCACTAGTAGTTTTGAAGAAATAAGGGTGGAGGAGGGTGATACTTTGATGAGTTCTATGGTAAACTCAAGGATATTATGAATTCTGCCTTCAACCTTGGAGAATCTATAGCAGAATCCAAAATTGTTAGGAAAATCCTTAGGTCCTTACCTAAAAGATTCCATACCAAGATCACTAGCATTGAAGAAGTGAAGGACATTGATGAAATTCCTTTGATTGAGCTTGTAGGGAACCTTCAAACCTATGAGATGGGATTAGGTTTAATGGGAAAAGGTGGAAAGAGTAAAAACTTCACTCTTAAGGGTATAGAGGAAGAGATTGATGACTTCAAAGATGAGGATGAGGATGAGGATCTAAATTTCATAGCTAATGAGATTATCAAGCTTCTTTAATATAGGAAAAAGGATAAGGACAAACCTCCTAGGAAATCTAAATCCTCTAGGAAGGGCAAGAACGATAAACCCCTCATCCAATGCATGAGTGCAAAGGTTTTGGTCATATGAAGATAGAGTGCCCAAACTACCTTATGAAGAAAAACACCAAGAAGTCAAAAGATAAAGTGTTGGCTGTTATCTTGAGTGATATTGAGAATGACTCTTCTAATGAGTATGTGGATGAATGTGGTCACTATATGACTTTTGCTGCCACAACTGATAAGGTGATTGTGGAGAGTGCTAGTGAGAGTGAGGATTCTTCTGATGATGAAGTACTTAAGAAGTTGACCATTCAAGAAGCCTATGATAAGCTATGCAGTAAATTAATAAAATCTGAAAAGACTTCTCATCTTTGTAGAAAAGAGCTTAATTAGGTAAAAATTGAAAAATCTGAACTATTAGTCAAACTAGATGAGACTACAAGGTTAGTTGAGACTCTTGTTGTGGAGAACACCTCATTAGAAGAGAAATTCAAGAATCTTGAGGTTGAGCTTAGTCAAGCTAGAACTATAATAGAGAGGATGTCTAATGCAAAGCTTGATGAGGTCTTGAATGCTCAAAAGCCTAGTTTTGATAAAGCTGGCTTAGGATATGTTGACTCCTCTAGTCCTTCCTCTTCTACGGCTTCTGGATCAAGAACTATCTTTGTGCCCTAATCTGAGAAAGGTGATAAAGGTATGAAATCCATAACTGATTTGTCTAATTCTAAATACTTGGTTAGACCTTACTCTAGGAAGTTTAGTAGTCCTAAAACTACTCATGTTTGTCACCATTGTGGTATTTCTGGACACATTCATTTTAATTACTTTAAGTTGTATCCTCAAAAGCAAGTGTCCAAATGGTCAGAGGTTTCCTCTCAAGGAACTACACCTTTGTTTGGAGAGTTATTAAAAGTTTTAAGCTTTTTAACTCAATTTTAGGAGAATTCTATTTCTTTCATGTCCTTTAGTAGACATACTAGGACATGTGTCTTTTCATCTTCATGGCCAAAGACTTGTACTGTGTGGGTGAGAAAGGAGTCTAAGACTTAATTATCTTTTTATATCTGTCCTTTACTTTAATTCTTTCTATCTAAAGTAGGACTTTCTTGCTTGATTTCTTATCTATTTTGGAATTATGCTTTCATTCATCTACATCCTTCTTTCATGCTTTCTTATTGTTTGTCTGTTTTTATTTTGATGTGTTTTCAAAATAAATAAAAAATAAGAAAAAATACAAACATAGTGTGTGTTTGTGTATATTGGTACGTGTGTACCTTAAATGGCCATTGAAACAAAGTTTTCTAAACTTTGTATCTCTAGTAACTTAGATGGGCACTTTAATGCATAGCTAAGCAAGTACGCTTTGTTGCTCATGTTTGCGATAAGTTCGATTAAGTTTGTCTCTTTTACACTTAATACTCATATCATTCTTTTTGACGGGAAGGACTAGAAAGTCCTAAGAGAAAGGCATAAATATTTATTTCACCACTAAAGCCCGCCAATCATGTATAACATCTGTATGCTTCGACATAGCAAAATTGTGATGTTTTTTGGCTTACATAATTAAGTATTTCTTCTCTCTTTATATTTGCCCATGCATGATACGTTCAAAAAAAATATTTAAAGAAAAATCAAAAGCAAAAAGAATCAAAATGCTTTTAAATATGATTGCAAACCTGTTTTAGGAGATGTGGTAGTTATAGGATGTACCTTGAAAGTGATAGTCCCCATCAAGTAGTTATGATTGTGTGTAAGTGTATTTAATTTTCTCATATCTCAAATCGTTATAATATGAGACACTTATGCACTCTTACTATGTTTTCACACACAACACACATACTTTTTGCTACTCTTAATACATGTGCAAGTACAATGTGATTTAGCCATTACAAGGGATACATGTGTTAATATATGCTCACTAAACTATCTCAACTTGTTTTTGAAATATAAAATTGGTTAGACTTGTTTAGTATGTGTTTGTGTTTTGGATCTACATGCTTTGCATCTTGGTTGAGATGAGTTTTAAGAGCTTAATTTGTTGGTTTGATGTTTGAGTGAGTAGCTTGTTTCATGCATTCATCTCTATGTGTTTTTCCCTTCTTGAAAAACCTCTTTTCTTCAAGCTCGATAGCTCCTCGACACATCCTTGACAGATATCCTTTATATCAAGCCTTATTCTTATGATCTCAACAGATCCTCGACAGCTTCTCAAATCATCGAGGAAAATTTTTGTGCTTTCTGTCTGCCTGATAGATTCTCGACAGATCCTCAATCCATCGAGAATTCTGGGTTT
Source organism: Castanopsis chinensis (assembly GCA_032878915.1). Classification (NCBI taxonomy): domain Eukaryota; kingdom Viridiplantae; phylum Streptophyta; class Magnoliopsida; order Fagales; family Fagaceae; genus Castanopsis; species Castanopsis chinensis. Next base: position 3,533,561 of record JAVQMG010000116.1, on the reverse strand, counting down.
TCTCTCGATAGCAGCTCTATAGCTTCTCGATCTATCAAAACCCTCTTGCATGCATTGTTTGTCACATGTTTTGTGTCTTTCTATTATATTGTCGTCCATAGCATCTTGTTTCATTAGATTCATGCATTTTTATGGATTCTTTTTGCCCCTTTGATCATCTTTATGTTTCTCAGGTGAAGTTTTATAGCTTCTTGTACCATTTGTCAATCATGACAAAAAGGGGGAGAATATGTGGTTTCTTTTTAAGATTCTACGTTTTAGGGGGAGAAATACATGCCTTTGTAAGGGGGAGTTGTGTTTCATCTTGTTAGGGGGAGTGTTTACTGCCTTGTTGTTTTAGGAGCTTCTTTTAGCTTTATGTACACTAGTCTTGTGACCATTTTTACATACATTTTGCTTATCTTTGATATATATATATATATATATATATGTATGATGCATGTCTTCTTCACCTTTCATTACATGTATTGTTTCTTTTCTATCTTTATACACATGTCTCTTTTTGTATGCCAGCTTTATTTCTGTTTCACACATGATTCCTTGATGAGTTTTTGTTTAAGTGTTTTAGAAAGACAAGTTATGAAAGTCTACCATGCCACGAACTCTTTTCTTGCAAAGTTTTTCAAAAGTTTATGTAAGGGTTATATTTATTTTATAACTTAACAAGTGATTATGAGTTTAGTGATTTTAGACTTCTCTCATGATTATTTCTTTTGTTGTTGTTTGTCATGGATTGCCAAAGTGAGAGATTGTTAGGACATATTTTATGTAATTGGCTAATCCTTTGACAAAATGCACTTTACTTGTAATTGGATAAATCTAGGTGGGTTTAGTACTTCAAGAAAACATGTTGTTCAAGCCAAGTATTAAAGCCATGAAAATTGGACCAAGAAACAAGTGCAGAAAAGTTGTTCATTAAAGCTCGATAGATAGCTCGACAGAAGCCTATCTATTGAGACTTAATGAAGAAAGCTTGATAGAAGCTAAATCTGTTAAGATCTACGAAATCAAAATTTCCAGATACGATTTTTGGCCCGTGCTAAAATATTTGTGTAGGGTTTCTTTTCTCACAATCCTAGACATATAAGGCTTATTTTAAAGGTTGTCACAGTAGGTATACACATAGAGAACATATGAAAAAGTGATCAAGTGCCTTATTATTTCTAAAAGAAGTTACTGCGTCTTTTGCACCTTAGGGTTTTGTAACCAAGTACTTCTTGATCTTCTTTGTTAATGAAGTGAAGAACATTGCAACCAACAAAATCTTCTTCAAGTTGCTGGTTAGTTACGTACTAGGATCCATGCACCATTAGTTAGTCATGTACTGGGATTTGTGCAAAAAGGTGATGTTCATATATTGAAGAGTTCAGAGGATCTAAAACAGTAGAAGGTTTCTGTTGTAAGTTCATCTACGGGGATTGTAAAGACTAGGGACAAAGGTTTTGTGCTAGATCTAAAACTTCTCTTTATTATTGTGAATTGTTTTTTGAAAACGTTTCTCCCTAGGTTTTTTACTATGAAACTAGTTTGTTTCATTGGTTTTTTACTAGGTCATCATATCTTGTCTTATTTACTTTTTCGATGTGCATGATTTTGACATGATATTAATGTTTATTTGTTTTAACAAGATTTATTCATAATAAATCTAATTAACAACTTGAGTTTAAAGCCTGTTAATTCTATAAATTGAGGTCTAAATTTCCCAACACATAACCTAAACTTCGAACCTATACTCTGGTAGTAAGATTAGTCCTTCCACGTAAGTGAACTATTTTATGGTTCCTTAACCTAATTTAGGCGGCGACAACAACATCTTTTCTTTGCCCCAGTCCACTCGGCTGAGGAGTACTCCTATTTCCTTTAAGGAGGAAGTTGTTGCACCACACATACGTATTTGGGAGCCCTTGAAAGATGAAGATTGGCCTGTGGAGCTACAAATTCTTTTCAAAGTAGAGAATGAGGAGCCTAAGGACAAAAGAAGGACAAAAATTATTGTGCCTACTGATAGGCAACTTAGCAATTGGACTTGGGTTGGGTTTTCTAAGAATATGGGAAATGAATTTTGTAATGCAAGTTCAGATGTGCTTTTCAACATTTTCAATAAGATGAATTCTGATTGGACTTATTTTGATATGTTCCATAAATTCTACACTTAAATGGTTCTAATGAATTTGAAAATGAAATTAATAAACAATTGAAAAAGAAAATTGAACCTACGAAACCAATTTTTGAAACTCTTGATTTAGGTAATGATGAGAATCCATGCTTAATTAAACTTGGCTCAACCCTAAGTAAAAAAAGAAAGAAAATATCTTCAAGAACTTCTCACAAAATTCCTAGAGGTTTTTGAGTCGTCCTATGAAGATCTACCCGACATTGATCCCGAGATAGCCTAACACCACATTGATACCCATGCTTACATGGTACCCATTAAGTAGAAGTTGAGGCATATGAGAACCAAGTGGCTTTTTATGATTAAGGAAGAGGTCACAAAATAGTTGAAAGTAGGATTCATCAAACATGTGCACCAAGCCAAGTGAATAGCTAATGTTGTGTCTATACCTAAGAAGGATGTAAAGGTAAGAATGTGTGTGGACTTTAGAGACCTAAACAAGGCTTGCCCTAAGGACAATTTCCCTCTTCCTCACATAGATGTCTTAGTGGATAGCACCGCTGGTAGTGCCTTAATGTCCTTTATGGATGGTTTCCTAGGATATAACCAAATCAAGATGACTCCTAAGGACATGACTAAGACCACCTTCACCACAGAAAGGGGGATTTATTGTTATATGGTGATGTTATTTGGGCTTAAGAATGTAGGTGTGGCCTATCAAAGAATGGCTATAGCCTTGTTACATGACATGATGCACAACTAAGTTGAGGTATATGTTGATGACATGATCGTGAAGTCCAAAGATAGAGAATGCCATATAGCTAATTTGAGGAAATTGTTCGAGGGGATTAAGGAGTATAGACTAAGATTGAACCCATAAAAGTAATTGTTAGAAATTGCTAGGCTTTTTGGTAAGTGACGGAGGATAGAGGTCGACCAATTAAAGATGAAAAGGATATGCCTCAACCCAAGAGTAGGATTCTTAGGCCAACTATAGTACATCATCCGATTCATTGCCAAGCTCACCTCCACTTGTGAACCCATCTTTAAGCACTTAAGGAAGAATGAACCTCATACATGAAACAGTAAGTGTTAGAAAGCCTTTGAACTTATCAAGGAATACCTTCTCCATCCACCCATCTTAGTGCCTTTGAGGCATGGAAAGCCACTACTCCTTTATCTCTCAATCATAGAGAATGCAGTTGGAAGTATGCTTGCACAAGAGGATGATGATAAAAATGAGAGAGATGTATACTACTTGAGAAAGAGGTTCCATGATTATGAGTCTAGATGCACATCCATAGAAAAGTCATGTTTTTCTCTCATGTTGGCCATACAAAAATTGAGACAGATCATCCTACCTTTTCAGATATGGATAGTAGACAAAATGGACCCATTGAAGTATTTGTTTGAGAAGCTCGCCTTAAGTGGAAGGTTATCGAGATGGTTAATTCTATTGGCAGGATTTGATTTAAAATATATGGCTAGAAAAACCATCAAAGGAAGTGCCATGTTAGATTTTTGTGCCGAAAACATTATAGAAGGAGAAAATGGTAAAGAAGATTTCCTAGATGAGGATATTTTGGATATCGAACTAGGGGCATGGAAGATGTATTTCTATGGAGCTAACCAATATGGAAATATGAATACTTTTGATAACCCCAATGGATCTCACATACCTTTGGTAGTCAAGTTGAACTTCGAAGCAACTAACAACATGAAGCTTGTATTGCCAAAATGGAAGTTCTTCAAGAGTTAAGGGTAAAGGAGGTAGAAGTTTTTGGAGATTCAACTTTGGTCATAGCCCAAGCATAAAGATTATGGAAGGTGAAGGAAGAACACTTGAAGCCTTATCAGCAATATTTGGAGGATTTGGCCAAAAATTTTGACAAGATTGAATACAATATCATACATAGAGCTCAGAATTAGTTTGCAGATGCCTTGACTACTTTAGCCTCAATGTTTGAAATACCCGAGGGAGTATGGACACGACTCTTAGAGATTGCATAGAGCTACATGTTGGTGCCTAAGGAGAATGCAAAGTCTTCAGTTTTCACTATGTGGGGGTTAGCTCTATAGAAGGTCCTATGATGGTATACACCTTTTTTGTCTAACGGAAGAAGAAGTAGAGAGAGTAATGAGAAAATTTCATCAAGGGATTTGTGATCACCACATGAATGGGAGGATGTTACCAAAGAAGATTCTGAGTATGGGATACTATTGGAATATGATCAAAGTTGATTATGTGGACTTAGTGAAAAGTTGTCACGACTGCCAAACACATGGAACCTTGAACCATGTATCACCCAGTGAGCATAGATGTGATTGGAAGAATAGCCCCTAAGGGTTAAAATGGACACGAGTTCATCCTAGTGGTGATTGACTACTTCACCAAGTGGGTAAAGGTAAGCTCCTACTTTGTACTAAAAGCCAAGCATATAGCTAGATTCATAGAGAAAAACATCATTTGTCAGTTTAGGGTACCACAAGAGATCACCTCGGATAATGGTTCCCACTTTGAAGGAGAACTTCAATGGATCATGGAATTGTACAACATTGAGCATGACAAGTCTTCACCATATAGACCACAGACCAATGGAGCCATAGAAGCAGCCAATAAGAATATCAAGAATGTCCTAGCCAAGATCTAAATAAGAGTGAAGCAGTGCTTCGCGTTGAGGTGGAAATACAATCTTTGAGAGGACTAGTAGAAACCAAGGTCCTAATAGAAGAATGGATGAGGGAAATATTTTAATATTTGGCTTTGATAGTTAGAAAGAGAACTAGAGCACAATACAAAGCATAGGGTTATCAAAAGAGGAATGCTACATCATTTAACAAAAAGATGAAACCTAGAAACCATAAGGAAGGAGATCTAGTCCTAAAGGTACTTAGAGACAATACTTTCGATCTAATAGGAAAGATGAAGCCAAGATAGTTTGGGCCTTTTATTATTAAGAAAATCATGTCAGGAGGTGCTACAAGAATTACAGATTTGGATGGGGAAGAGATGCTTTGCCCAATCAACCTGGATAGCCTTTGAACACCCAAAAGGATGGCCTAGGAAAAATTATGGTAAAGAAACCCCACTAGGTTGAAAACTTGCAAAGGCAATCTAGGCAAAAGATAGGGTAAAAGGCCATGGGCATGGCAAAAATTCCCATAAGGATGTCATGAGCAAAAGTTACATGACAAAGAAAAAAGAATTTAAAGACAATAAGCAAAGATAATAAAATGATTGATTCTCTTATTGCTCAAATTAAAAGGTGATAAATTGTTTTCATAGGAAATTTGGAACATTCCAATTCTTTATTAAATTCAAAAGAAAAGACATGAGAATCATAAAGTGCAAAAAGGTAAAATTGGGGGCATATCAAGTTAGTCACTCTATCCTTTTCCTTTTGTTGGACTTCCTGTAATCGTTCTCTCCCCTACAGACCAACCTCATGTCAATAGCCAACCAAGCTATGTATCCTGAAGTAGGATGGAGAAACTGAAGGAAACAGATGTCCTTAGCCACCATCCTCTTCAACAAAGTCTCATGGATTCTACCCAAGATCCTATTAGTAAATTCCAAGGTATAGAAGATGACATCATCACTAAGAGCTCCTTATTGGTCGCCAAATTGTCTTGTAATACAACATGTAAGGTAGTAAGAGAAATAGCGAAGCCCAATCAATGGAACACAGTTGTTTTTGAAAACATGGTTCACCATGTCTATAATACGCCACCATTGCACCACCCATTGGATCCCTGAAGGGGAGAGATGTTTCAGGAGCTCAGTAAATTGATCAGATATTTCATGACACTACAGACACCACATTTTGTAATGCCTACAACTCAAGCCCTTGTTCCCCAATGATGTTGGAATTCCAAGGTTGATTTAGGGCCCAATCAGATTGAAATTGACTTGAGGAAGATTTTTTAGGAAAAGTATAACTCTTTTAGAAATAAAATAAGCTATTTTTGAAAAATAAAGACTAAGAAAACCCTAGGGGATTCGTATGCACACACGCGTATGTGCACGTATGCTCAAGCTCTACATACGAATGCTTCATGCATGCCCATGCATACATGGGCATGCGTACGCATTTTAGAGTTCCAGAAACTATGAAAGATAAGTTTTTCTACATGAAAGATGGATTTTAGAATGAATATACAACATTTTTAAACCCATATCTTCTCACTATATAAAGCCATACATAGTAGCTTTTCAAAACACAGAGAAAATCCTAATGGAAAATACAAGATTCACTAGAAATAGTGAATCAAAGAAGGAGTTTTTCACAAAAAATCCTTAAGTCAATATTTTTTTCTAATTGAGGCCTTTTTCTAGCCTTGATCTTGGATTTTTAAGATTACTAATCACTTTTGTATTTTATTGTGAATAGATTTTACTGAGGAGAACGGTCAAAATCAAGCCAAGGAGCCTTTGTTTTGAGGTATAAAGTTTCTTACCACTTTTCATTTATTTTTCATTGTTTTGATCATTATTTTTGCTTCTATTGTTTATATTTGTGTCATAATATGCCTGCTTAATTTAGGTTTTCTTTATCTTTTGATATAAAGCATATTAGGTTGTTAGATTTATGGTTTTACTACTACCCTATTTTGCGTTTTCGGGTTTTTGGGTTAGGGTTTAGGGTGAGTATGCGTACACATGCCTTCTACATGTGCACGCATACTTTAAGTATGCGTACGTATACAAATGGGCTGCATACACAGGCCCTATGTATGTGCAAGCATACTTAAGCCTAGAAATCCTAATTTGACCCCTTCTGCTTTTGTTTCTTCATATCACTTACGTAATATGCCTCTGCCTTGTTACTCTTTATGCTTGTAAGTCTATATTTCTCTGTTTATTTGTTTGATTGTTCTTCACATGCTAGATTAGGGTTCCTTTAATGTTTTTCTTTGTTTTTCCATGAACACGCATTCATATGACCATGCATTGATGCATAGGTGTTGTGGTGGAGTGAGGTAAGTTATGCATTCACATGAACATGCATCTACTTGTGGATATGATGTATATTAGACATGCAATTTAGATTTGCTATGAAAATGTGACATGTTGTTTGAAAGAGTTGACATGATCCTACCGTCTCTATGTTTTTGCCTTGATTTGATATATACATGTTTCTATCTTGGATGCAATGGATGCTATGTGCCATAGATATATGCTAGGTTTGATATGAGTTGCTATGGTAGTTGTATGTTAGGGTTTAGAATGAAATGTCATGTTGATTGCTAGAAGTATCTTAGCGTATGTATGAGTCTAGAATGACAGTGTTGAATATGTCTTTAATAAGATTAAGATGCAAGACACAATGAGTGGAAGCCAACCCATGAGTCAGGTGGTCTTGGGTGTCTAGTACCTTCCTAAGCCGTACCTTACCAAAACATGGCAAATGTACACATCTTTCACAATATTCTAGCCAAATTTGAAGGAGATCATAAATAAATAAGTGAATCTTGCATCCATGATAGTTATATATATGCACAACCAAACTTCATGTCTAGAGACCATTAAGAACATCTTCATGTTTATTGTCACTTTGCCAAACCAAACTCAGCAACCAAAATTTTGTTTCCCAATCAAATTTACATTTTTGGTCTCCCTTATTAACAATTGGTTTCGAAGGTTTAGTTCTTTCAGCCCACTTATTTGATAACCATTTTTCTTGCCAACAATGAAGAAGCTTAATGATTTGAGGCAAGATAGTTTTCCCATTCCTTTAGGCACATTAGTAAGAAAATCACAACCATTGATGCAAATATAGATAAGTTTTTTCCTATTCTTTATAACTTTAGGAAACTTACAAATGTTAAATCAACACTCTATTTTCAACATTTACAAGTTCAAGAGGTAGTTTGTTGATTCAGGTATTACTTTTTTTATTGAATCACATGTTGAGATAACAAAAATGTTTTAAACTGCTTATTGATCATGTTAGGGTCATATTTTTCATGTGTTGGCATATCCTTTGACAAAATGCACTTTACTTGTAATTTGGTAGTTCTAATATGTGTTTAAAATATCATGAAGTATGTTGAGTAATCAAAACAAGTGATAGCATTGTATGCATGAAGATTGATCCAAGAAACGAGTGAAGAAAAGTTGAAATAGTGAACATTAACACTAGTCTCAACACAAGTTAGACACTAGCATCTATCAAGATTAAATGAAGGACCTTGACACTAGCTCAAAACTTCTCGATCTTTCAAGCTACACAGATCCAAAATTTTAAGATGATAATTTCAGCCAATGATGACTTGGATTTTACTAAACTCCTAGAGGGCACACAAGTTTTATTTTAAAGTCATAAAAAACATAAAGACTCACTTAGAGAACTCATATACTTTTGGAGAAGTTGTTGTGTTCTTGCGTGCCTTAGGGTCTTGTAACTGAGTGCTTCCAAGTCTTCAACGTATATTAAAGTGAAGAACTTTGCATCCAACAGTATACTTTAGTTGCTGGGAAGTTAATCACGTACTGAGATCCATGCAAAATGGAAGAAGTCTCTACAAGATCAAGTCTAATTGGGGGTTGGAGTGAAGGTTCAATTGTAGGTTAGTACTTTGGGATAGTCCAAAGTAGTGGTAAAATTCCTTGTATCTGTAACCGCTTGATTCTTGGTTAGTGATTCTTAGGAGTGGTGACATGAAAATCCCCTGACGGGTTTTGCCTTGCAAGAGGTTTTCCCCATTAGTCAACAAATCACCATGACAATTCACTTTTCTCTTCACTTTAGTTTATTTGGTGATTGTGTGTGCCTTCACAATTTGTATGTAATTTGACCTAATAAATCAAACTTGGGTAATTGAATTAATTAACTAGAGTTAATCAATAACCAAACAAATCTTGGTACTTTGATAGCAAGAAAACTGAAATCTCATTCCTAAAAATACTTTTTATTTCAAAAAGAAGGGCCGAAGAGCTTCAATAATATGCTTGTAACTAGGTGATGCTTGAATGCATCACCTTTACCAAATTATAAATCGAAGGATTGAACTTTATTTATGTCTTTGTTCAAAGAGATGGCTTATGATGAGATCGTTTTGAACCACAAGTGACATATCATTTTTGGAATTATCCCTTTTACAAGATTCTACCACAAGGCATACAAGCCTTATAATAGATTGTGGTAGGTAATGCATAAGATCATGCATTTCGAGATTTGAAGGAAAGACCTCTAAACTAATTCATTAAAGATATCAAGACCAACACCATGCAACTCCAATGATGCTTTGGAGGGAATAAAACCGCAAGACATTTACAATTGTACAACCTATCCATCTCAATGTCATGATCATTGCGGAATACACAACAATAAGCAAAACATTACCTTAGATACTGATGATACAAAAAATCAATAGTTGAGCTCTTCGTCATAGCGAATGGACATGCTGTGAATGGGATTGTCTCTGTAGATGAGAAACCTGCAAAATGAACTGGGTGGAAGAGTAACACATCGGTGTGGCGTCAGCCAAACTGCCTCCAATGCTTAAGTCAGTAAGGGAGAAAGATTCTAGAGAGAAAGAGAATGGAGGATGATTTTGTAGAGTATTTGTGTGTAATTGGGTGTACCTTGGGTTTCTTTTATCTTATCTTTTATAGTTGTATGCCTCATTAATGGGCAATGATGTGCTACATTTATGCTCAGTGACTAGTGCGTTACAGAATCTTTGTCTGGAGGCCACAACTCATTCTGTGACCATTGGTCCGTCAATTATGTTTTGTCATCAATGATTGTAATAAATGCGTAACATCTTCTCTGGGTGAATAATGACCTTCGTATATTGACGACCATAAATTTCTGGTTCATCAGCTGCCCTCTTGTTTGTTATCTCGTCTTTTAAACAAGATAAGAACAAGTTCGTCTAACGCTTCGTATTCTGTGTGCTTCTCATTTATGACAATTTAATGCTTGGGTGGTTGAATGCCACGTGTATGGCTAGGATGTGTTTAACGTGCGAACATGTCTCGGTTTTCTCGCGTGAGTTTTGGCCACTTGTTTTGCATTTTTTCCCTCCTCTTTCCTTTCTTACGTGTTTTTCCTTATTCAGTTCTCTGTTCTAGGGTTTGTTTCCATGAGCTTCCTTTCTCTATTCTGCATTTCCTGGTAAGTCCTTCGTGCTTCTTCCCCTATTCTGAGTCTCCCATGGTAGATTATTCTGCTATTAGAGCCGACTGTCCTTCCATAGCCTTCTTTTTTGTTCATTTAGGTAGTTTAGAGTTTATAGAGGGGAGTGTCTTGAAGGGATTAGTTCTTTCGTAGGAAAGGACTTTCTGTATACTTCTGTTCTTTCTTCCTTGTTTCCTTTAGTTTCCCATGCTACTGAGGTAGCTAGATTGTTAAGGATGTCCGAGGTAAGGTCAAGTGACCTAGAGATGGGGTTATCCTCGTCTGATGATCATGTGCTCTCGGGGGCCACTTCTGTTTTTGCAAGGCCTAGAACATCTCGTGTTCTCTCTCTAAGAAGGATGAGAAACGGATTAGGGACATATTTTAGTTCCCTGATTTTGTAAAAATTAGGATCCCGAGTGATGAAGAAAGAGCTTGTCACTCATATGCTGATGAGGTTTGTTTCTGCGAGGCCGATTTTACCAGCGGCCTTCGTTTCCCTGTTCATCCCTTTGTTAGGGGTCATTTTTCCTATTTGCATCTTGCTTCAGCACAGTTGGTGCCTAACTCTTGGTGAATCCTTGTTTCTTGCATTGTGGTATGGATGTCTACCAATGAGGGTGATGTCATTAGGAGGGATGAATTCCTCTATTTTTATCGTCTGAGCAAGTCTAAGGACCCCAGCTATTATGAGTTTAAGCCATGGGATAAGGCTTGTAGGTTAATCCTTAATTACACATCGTCTCTCTGAAGTTGGAAGCCAAATTTCTTTTTTATCTCTAGAAATGGTTGGGAGTTCATCCTTAGTGAGGACTTGGACGAAGGCCCCAAATTTTTTGGTAGTTGGGGAGTTCTCGTGTCTGGTTTGTCTTCCTTGTCCTTTTAGATGTCTTTTCCTTTTTCTAGGAGTGACGGTGATATGTAACTTGCTCATATTCTTGTTTTGCAGTTGCCCAGCGTCCTCGTCTGAAGAAGAGGTACCAATTGCGTGTGGAAAAAGTAAGGGTATACTTAGAGACTGTCAAAAACTTTGACGAGCTCATCTTTCCTCAATCTTTTTTTCTTCATTTTTTTGGGTCCAGAACCGTACTAAGGTTCGAAAAGACTTGGAAGTTGTGAAAAAGAGCAAGTGCTTCTTTTCTTCATTTTTTTTAACCATTTCTTTGTCCTTTTAGGAATGATGACTAGGTGTAGCAAGCAAAAGTTAGCCGAAGTTCAAGAAAAGAAGGCCAAGGGTGGAACCGTTAGTGGCCTTTTGTCCAAGAAGAAAGCTGGTGATGTTGTTAAGAAAGAATCCACAAAAATGCCTCCTCCTGCTAAGCATCTTGCCTCTCCCACTTTGTTACTAGAGATGGTTGCATCTGGTGGAGAGGAGGTTAGGAAGAAGAAGAAATCAGGTGATAAATCTTTCCTTCCTACTTTTTGGGACGATGCTGATGCAGTGGCTTTGAAGGCCCACAGGGCACACTCTGTGGATAATCTGAGTTCTCTGATGTCGAAATCGTCCAGTGAGGTGATGTCGTCTCACATGTAGAAGCTTGTATATGTAAGCGTTGTAGGCCATTTTTACTTCTTCTTTTCCTTTGCTTTATTTTTGTTAAGGGAGGTTTTTTGCAGGCTTTGGGGGAGTTTATGTTCGTCTATGGGAAATTCTTGGACTTGGAAAAGAAGGTGGCTTCGTCCGAGCCTCTAATCAAGTTTTTATTTGCTGAGAACGAGACGTTTAAGAATAAGGTTGTCATCATTACTATTGAAGCTGAGAATGACAAAGAGCGCGTGGCAACCCTGGAGAAAAGCCTACAAGTGGAGAAGGACTTTTGCAAGCTAAAGGACAAGTAGATTGGTGACCTAGAGTTGAAGCTATAGAATGTTGGGGCCACGGTGGTATAACATTTTAAGGACTCTGATGAGTACTCTGATGAACTATGCAAGTACTATGTGGAGGGCTTTGATCTTCTTGTGAAGTGGATGGCAAAGCACCACCCTGGCTTGGACCTCTTTGGCTTGGCTGTTGAGGACATTGAAAAAGTGCTTATGTCTGATCGTCCTTCTGAGGCTACAGTAGAGAATGTGACAGAAAAAACCACAAACGTAACTGAAGGAGGGAAGGTCACTGTTGTAATCCTTGCAGACTCTGTCACTAAAGATTAGTAATGTTTTTATTTTTTCTACTTTCTTTTTTACTCCCTTGCAAGGCAAGAAAAATATTTCTCTTTTGTGTCCGTTGTTTTGGGAAATAACAATTCCTTTGGGCCTGTTGTTTTGGGTGACTAAACAATTCCTTTGACAATGATAGATAGGTTTATCGATTTCTTGTTTTTAGCTGTATTAAGCAACTCTTTTATGTTTGAACAACTCTCTATGACAAGGTTAGTTGCGTTAAGACAACTCTTATGTTTAGCTTGCATTTTAGCAGCTTTTTCATACTTAGCTTGTATATGAACAGCTCCTTGCATCCAATTGTGATGGAATGATTTTCTATTGAGTCATATTTGACTGACGATCTTAGTTGTGTTTGAACAACTAAGTATTTTAGCTATGTTTGAACAACTTAGTATTTTAAGCTGTGATTAGATAGCTTTTGATTGAGTCATGTTTGAATGACGATACTAGATGTGTTTGAACAACTTAGTATTTTTAGCTCTATTTGGAAAGTTTTTTATTGAGTCATGTTTAAATGACGATGTTATTTGTGTTTGAACAACTTAGTATTTTTAACTGTGTTTAAACAGCTTTTTATTAAGTCATGTTTGAATGACAATGTTAGTTGTGTTTGAACAACTTAGTATTTTTAGCTACGTTTGGACAGCTTTTTATTGAGTCATGTTTGAATGAAGATTTAGTTTTGTTTGAATAACTTAGTATTTTTAGCTGTGTTTGAATAGCTTTTTATTGATTCATGTTTGGATGATGATGTTAGTTGTGTTTGAACAACTTAGTATTTTTAGCTGCGTTTGGATAGCTTTTTATTGAGTCATGTTTGAATGACGATGTTAGTTGTATTTAAACAACTTAGTATTTTTAGCTGTGTTTGGACAACTTTGTGTTGAGCCATGTTTAAATGACAATGTTAGTTGTGTTTGAACAACTTAGTATTTTCAGTTGTGTTTCAAGAACTTTTAGTTGTGTTTGAAACAACCTAGATTTTTAGATGTGTTTGAACAACTTTTTTTTTAAGTCATGTTTGAATGACGATGTTAGTTGTGTTTGAACAACGTAGTATTTTTAGTTGTGTTTGAACAGCTTAGTATTTTTAGCTGTGTTTGGACAGCTTTTTATTGAGTTATGTTTAAATGACGATGTTAGTTGTGTTTGAACAACTTAGTATTTTTAGTTGTGTTTGAACAACATTTTATTGAGTCATGTTTGAATGACAATTTTGCACTCTACTCATGAGTTAGGGTCGTGGTATAGGAGCGTCTTTTAGGTTAACGACTTTTTGTTTTTTCTTGAATGACGATTATGTTGTTTGTGTTTAACCAACTCTAATTTAGTTGACTTTGGTAGTTCTGTGTGAATAACTTCATGGCTATGATGCTAGGATTAGTGCCTTTATATCCTATTGTATGATGCTATGTATGTTATTATGTATGACATTATGTATGACTTAATGTTGTGATTAATAAAATTGTCTTATTATTATCTAAAATAATGGTAACATGAATATTCAGATATTATCATATAGTCCATGAGATGCATAGTATGTGATTTATGTGAAAAGTCACAAAAGATATAAATCACAAGTTCTTTGTAAACTCAGAATTTTAGTTCGTAGTCGGTGATGAAACTGGGCATTTCATTTGTGAAGACTATAACATATTAACTAAGATGATTTGTCTTGATCATGGAAATTGAGATTTTTAGTTGGTATGTTCATATGTTTTAAGAGTTAAAACATATTAAATTGGAATGATGTGAGATTTATTATTCTCTTAACGATTGTCAAATGAATAATAAACTCATGACTTATATTTACATGAACTCTTAATCCTAAGAGGATAATGGACTTGATCATGAAGTGTAGGTTGCTTTGATATATCAGGAGTGAGATCTATAGTAATAGTCAAAACCTCAATATGTTGGGCAACCACATTTAGTGTTGATAGAACATATATTCTCAAGATAGACTTTATAGTCTCTTAACGGAAATATAAATATTCCCTTGAGATAAGTTTAATGGGTTTGGTTATTCAGAGAGTTAGGCCTAACCACTTTAGTAAGGAGTTATTAAAGTATATATTTATGAAATTAGATTTCATAAATATATAATGAATAACTTAAAGAATTAAACTGGGTGCTCAAGGAATTACGATGTAGTAATCTACAAAGTGGTAGTCTTCTTTCATGACTTTGTGTTACTACGAATATTTTATGAAATGGTTGCATATACAATAAAGTCTTGGGATATAATATATAAATAAGGACTAGAGTGCAACTATATTTATATAGTGGTATTAAATATAGTTAATAGTAACTTTGAACTTGTCAAGAGTTGACAGAAAAGCCCAAGGCTTATTGGAGCTAGTATCCTATTGGTCCCTTTTGGTCCCACTCCAAGCCACATACTAAAACCTAATTGCAAAGGCCCAAAAGGCTAGCCCAATTAGATAATCAGATACAACAAGAGAAACATACATAATTTTCTGAAGTGAACAATAAGAACACTATTGTGAAATGGTGTGTATGTGAGAGTGAGACACACTTTCATTCTCCCTTGGAAAACTGATTAAGAGACCACACTTCTTGGGCGTTAGTGGAATTGGAGTGAAGATTAAAAGTGTTTCCGAGTACTTCAATCTTTGGTTTTGAATTTCAACGCACCAAGGTATGCTTTCTTGTTCTTGATTTCTGAACTTTTACAGAGTACATATTATCAATTGCGAATGAAGTAGATCCATTTATTTTTTGCTACATACTTACATTTTTCCATCATATGATTCCATTGGTTGTGTGCGAATAGCTTTTAATTTTAAATTTTAATGACAGAGATCCTTAAGACATCTCCCAAGGACAACTCCTAAGCGTTGCACACGTTTTGATAGTGATAGATCATGGATAATAATTTGTAAATACGTATTGACAAGTCTTGGAAAATCATTGATAAATACACAGGGATAGTGCTTTCATGTATTATTGATCTTATGAATGATGAAAGTAATGGTTCTCATACATGCTGATAAGAAGATTAAGCAACTTGAAAATGTAAAGCATTCCTTACTGGTAGTATTTCTTTAAGTGTTTTATGTTCCATGGTCGAGGCAATTCTTGGACATCTAGAGACTTTAGGTAGTAGGAGCCTTCTCTAGAATGACAAATTACTTTGTAGGGGCCTTTCTAGGCTAGTCCTAGTTTTCCTTGAGATAGGTCCTTTGTTGCTAGTAACTCCTTCCTAAGGATGAGGTCTCTTGTGTTGAACCTTCTTACCTTGACCTTTCTATTGTAGTACCTGGTCATTGCTTCTTTGTATTTGGCCATTCGTTTCATATATTTTTCTCTGACTTCATCAATTAGGTCTAGATTGCTATTAAGCTGCTGCTAATTCTTCTGGTCTTCATATGATTTGACTCGGAAGCTCATCAATCATACTTCCACTAGTATGATGACCTCAGTGCCAAATGTCAGTTTGAATGGTGTTTCTCCTGTTGGAACTCTTGTGGTCGTCCTATATGCCTAAAGGACATTTTGTAGTTCTACAGGCCATGCCCCCTTTGCTCTCTCAAGCCTGGTTTTCATAATTTTGAGTAAGGTTCGATTTGTCACTTCTGCTTGTCACTTCTGCCTGGCTATTGGCCTGAGGGTGTCTTGAAAAAGAGTAGTGATTCTTGAATTCTAAGTCTTGGCAAAATTTTTGAAACTTAGGATTGTCAAACTACTTTCCATTGTCTGATATTATGACGTGTGGGACTCCAAACCTGCAGATGATATTTTCCACACAAAGTTTGTGACTTTAGCCTCTGTTATCATCTTCACTAGCTCTGCTTCTACCCATTTTGTGAAATAATCAATAGCGACGATCAAGAACCTGAGTTACTTCTTCCCTAGAGGGAAGGGACCCATAATATCAATTCCCCATTGGGTGAAGGCCCATGGTGAGGATATGGGTATCATCATTTCTCCTGGTCTTGTCTATACATTTGTAAAGCGTTGACACTTGTCACATGCTTTGACGATGTTGTATGCATCTTTCTATAGGGTTGACCAGTAATACACTACTTTGAGCACCTTTCCTGCTAGGGATCTTGCCCCAGCGTGATTTCCACAGATTCCCTCGTGTATCTTGCAGAGCACATAATCCACTTCTTCAGAACTAGCACATCTTAGATATAGGAGTAAGTATCCTCGCCTGTAGAGCACATCGTCAATAATGACGAAGTGAGCTACTTTGATTTGTATCTTCCTTGCTTCCATCTTATCTTAAGGGAGCCATCAATCTTTCAAGTAACGGATGATGGGAGTCATCCACTCGTCTTGTTCTTTTATCTTTAGAACTTTCCCACCTTTTGTGCTTGGCTCCCCCTTTATCTTTACACATAGATCAGAGGTTGCATTGTAGTCGTCTAACAAGGCCAATCTTGCTAGAAAATCAGCTTCTGCGTTTTTGGTTCTTGGGATTTGCACAAAGTCTAGGTCGTCATAGTGTTGTGAGATTCATTGCACTATCTTCAAGTATTTCTGCATCCTTTCTTGTTTGCCTTCGTAATCTCCCATCACTTGTTCAATTATTAGTTGAGAATCAGCTTGGACGATAAGATTCTTTGCTCCCAGAGCTTTTGCTAGGCTTAGCCTTGTTAACAATGCTTGATATTCTACCTCGTTATTTGTTGCTGGGAACTGTAATCTGACAGAATACTTCAATGTTTCTTTTTCTAGAGATATAAGCACTACTCCTGCTCCTCCTACTTTCCTCGTTGCAGCCCATCCATTTGGACCGTCCATGTTTCCATAAGAGGTTCTTCTTTCTTATAGGGGTAAGTGAATTTTGCAATAAAGTCTGCAACACCTGGGCTTTGATTACTGCTAGAGACCGATATTCAATGTCGAATTGGCCTAACTCAATTGCCTATTGGATGAGTCGTCATGTTTCATCCATCTTGTTCATCATCTTTCTTATGGGTTGATCTGTCTTGACGATGATGGGGTGTGCTTAGAAATAAGGATGGAGCTTTCTAGAGGCGACCAACTACAAGAAAGCTATCTTTTCTATCCTTGGGTAATTTGCCTCTGCACCCTGAAATGCCTGGCTGGTGTAATAGACGAGCTTCTGCACATTCCCTTCTTCTCTAATCAGTTTCAAACTTACCGCAGTATTGGATACTGCCAAGTAGAGGTATAGCTTTTCTCCCATCACTAAGGGGCTTAGCAAAGGTGGCTTCGTCAAGTACTCCTTTAACTTGGCAAGGGCTTCCTCTCATTCGTCAGTCCACTGAAAAGCTTTTTTCAATACCTTGAAGAATAGCATGCACTTTTCTGTTGCCCTAGAGACAAACCTCTTTAGGTTTGCAACCTTTCTTGTCAAGCTCTGCACCTCTTTCACTGTCTTTGGTGATTTGACCTTAATTATTGCTTTTACTTTGTCTGGATTGGCCATTATTCCCCGTTGGGACACCATGAATCCCAAGAATTTTCCTGAAGCAATATCAAAAACACATTTTAGAGGGTTTAATTTCATATTATACTTACGTATTGTGTTGAAGGTTTCTTTGAGATCATCTAAGTGGTTGGCTTCGTCCTTGCCCTTTACCAACATATCGTGTACGTACACTTCTACATTCCTTCCAATCTGATGAGAAAACATGCAGTTCACCAACCTTTGGTATGTGGCTCTTACGTTCTTCAGTCCAAAGGGCATAACTTTGTAGTAGTACAACCCTTGGCTGTAACAAATGAGGTCTTCTCTTGATCGTCTTCATCCGTGAGAATCTGGTTGTAACTAGAAAATGCATCCATGAAGCTCAAAAGCTTGTGTCCAGCAGTCGAGTCTACCAGTTGGTCAATCCTTGGCAACGGGAAGCTATCCTTTTGGCAGGCCTTATTCAGGTCTATGAAGTTGACGCACATCCTCCACTTGCCATTGCTCTTCTTTACCATAACCACGTTTGTAAACCAATCTAGATAGAAGACTTCTCTGATGAAATCAGCTTCTAGTAGTTTCTCCACTTCTTCAGTTACAGCTTTGTTGCGTTCTGATGCAAACACTCTCTGCTTCTGCTATACAAGTTTGCATTTCGGGTTGACATTAAAACAATGTTGTATGATCTTCCTATCAATCCCAGGCATATCATTGTGTTTCCAAGTGAAAACATATTGGTTTGCCCTTAAGAAGGAGATCATTTTCTTTTTCTCAGGGGTTGAAAGTGTCGTTTTGATCTTCAATATCTTCGTCGATTCTCTTGGGACGATCTCCACTTCTTGTGGTGTTTCTGATGGTTCAAGAATGGGCTCTAATTCATTGATCATCCATGTGTGACTCTCTTCAGATGCTAAGGCAGCTTGATAGCACTCTCTTGCCAAAACTTGGTCTCCTTTGATTTCTCCTACTCCATGGGCCGTTAGAAACTTCACTTTCAAGTAATATGTTAACGTTGCTGGTCTTAGTCTGTTGAGTGCAGGTCTTCCCAAGATGATGTTGTATGTTGAAGGACAATCAACTATAAGGAAATCAATTTCCTTGGTGACCTGTGCTAGATAAGTTCTTGCAATCACAATTAGAGTGACAATGCCTCTAGGGATGTTTATCCCCTGTGAAGCTTACCAGAGGTGAGGTGAAAGGCCTAATCTTCTTCTTATCTAGCTTCATTTTCTAAAAGGCGAGCAAGTAGATGATATCTACTGAGCTTCTGTTGTCAATGAGCACCAGGTGGATGTTGAACTCTTCTACTTTAAGCATGATTATAAGTGGATCGTTATGGGGTTCCCTGATGCCACGACTGTCTCTCTCTAAGAAGATAATATTAGGTTCGTCATTCGTTGGCATCTTCATTAGACGGAGTCGTGAATGGACGATGTTTATCTCCCTTCCCTATGCCTTTTTCAGGGATTTCAATGTTCCACCTACTATTATTCCTCTTGATATCGTCTTTATTTCTCTAGTAGGGGGTTTGGTGTCCCCTATCTCCAGAGTTCTGTCCTGGTCGTCCTTTTGTTGGTACCTGTATGGCTCCATCTTTCTGACGTATATTTGCAACTTGCCTTGCCAGATTAAAGTTTCTACCTGGTCTTTCAAGTGCCTACACTCATTAATACGATGCTCGTGGTCTTGGTGGAATCCATAGTACTTGCTCTTGTCTCTTCTTTCTACTAAAGTGCTAATTGGCTTCAGCCATTGCAGGGAAGGATCGTCTCTTATCTGCATAAGGACTTGCTCAATTAGCATTATTAGAGGAGTGAAGTTGGTAAACTTGGGTTTCCTATCTGGAAGTTCCATCTTTTTACCTATGGTCTGTCCACCACTTTGTGTCTCTTTCTTCTTATCCCGACTGCTGTTTGTTCCTTCATCTCTCTTTCTTTTTGCGTTCACCTTCTTTGCAAGCACAGCATCCTTTGCATTCATGTACTTTTCTAATGCATCCAGTTAAGGATGTAGGCAGCGGTCAACAATGCATCCCCCCAAAAAGAATTTGGAAGGTTAGCTTGTGCCATCATCGATCTAACCATCTCTAATAAAGTATGATTCCTTCTCTCTGCAACTCCATTTTGTTGTGGAGTGTCAGGAATCGTTAATTGCCTGCGTATCCCTTTTTCTTCACACAGTTCCTGAAACTATTTAGACAAATATTCACAACCTCTATCAGTTCGAAAAACATTTAGGCTCATTTTTTTTCTGATTCTTAACCTCTGCCACAAAGCGCTTAAAGCAATCTAATGCTTCAAAGCAATGGGAGATTAGATAGACATAACTAAAACATGAATAGTCATCTATGAATTTGAGAAAATAAGAGGCACCATGGTGTGCCTTAACATTCATAGGTCCACATATGTAAGAACGGACTAATTCCAAAGGATGAGTTGCCCTTGAAGCCTTACCAAAAGGCTTCCTATAGGCCTTTCCAGCTAGAAAAAGTTCAGACATAGGCAGGTTTACATTAGTGATAGACCCCAATAGGCCTTCTCTAGCTAGTCTAGCCAATCTATCTTTTCTTATGTTTCCAAGTCTAGCATGCAATATTACAAAATCAGAAACATCATCATTATGAGCAATAAAAGAAAAAGAGGAGTGATCTAAATCCAACATAAAGAAATTATTAGATAAATAACCATATCCATACAAGGTTTTATAAAAATCCAACTGAGGACCATCGAAACGGAAACTAAATCCAAGTCTAAGCATAGTAAGTACTGAAAATAGATTACATTGGACACCAGGTGCATGAAGTACATCATGAAAAAGTAACGTACGTCCCAGACGCAATTTGAGTTGGTAGGTTCCAACTCCTATGACTTCTTCTTAAGCTCCGTTACCCAAAATAACGTATTGTGTGCCTGTTGGTATCTTTTTGTAATCCACACACCCAACTCTATCTCTGGCTATATGTTTGGTTGCTCCTGAATCTACAATCCACCCAGGAATAGTATGAGTAACAAAAACATGTGTACAAACATAAGTAATAGCAGAGTTGTTAATAAAGGATACCTTCTTCGGCTTAATGCACTCACGAGCAAAGTGGCCCTTCTTACCACAGTTGTAGCACTTGATCTTTGCCTTGTCCTTTTTAGCACGCTTGCCCTTTTGGTGCTTTGCTATCTTGCCTTCTTTAGGCCCAAGGTTACCAGCTCCTTTGGCATTTCTCCCTTGTCTTTTGCGTTTAGGCTTGAATGCCTTTTGTTGCCTAGATTGGGTGACAAGGAGGGTGTTTTGGTGCGCTCCTATGCACTCTGCCTTAAGCTCAAGACAACGAGAAATATCAGCAAAAGTCTTGATATTCTCATTATGTGTCAAAACAAGCTTCATTTGCCCCTAAGTAGGTTCAAGCAGTGAACGTATCACCGTTATGACCAGTTGCTCATCAAAGAGATTATTGCCAGCAGCCTTTAGGTTACAGATCAATGCTGACATTGTCCTTAGATGTTCAGCTATGCTTTGTTTTGAATCCATAACATATTGCTCAAACTTCAAAGTAAGAGCTCGCAACCTAGTTGCTGAAGTCCCTCTATAGGCAATCTTAAGCTGGTTCCACATCTCTTGGGCATTTAGGTAGTTCTCAAACTCTCCAATAAGATCATTGTGCCTGCTACTCAAAATAGTAAAGTGTGCACAACGATCTTTCTTAACCCAAGACTCATAGGCCTCTAAGTCACGGCGATGTTGGGCAGTATTCCCATTTTCTGGCCGCATCATCACATTGGTTAAGGTTTCAAGGACCTCTTGTTCATTAAGCAGATATTGAATTTTACTATGCCACATATCATAGTTGGTTCCATCTAGTTTTTCTCCCTTAGTTAGATTAGCAACTACATTCTTAGTGGCCATGTTCACTACATTCATTACACAAGTTGACATTAGCACATACATTTTAAATTTTATTTCCAAAAATCCAACTAGACCATGATATTCCTTTCTACATAGTGAGATCGAAAATTTCGCTAAGCTCATAATCATCTCTCACTATGTAAATTGGAATAACACATCCAACTGATTTTTAAATAAAATTTTGTGAAGAATAAAACATCACACCATCCACATATTAAATTATACATATAACATGTGTCCATACATCTTTGTGCACAACACATTGTGCATGGGCTCCACTATAAACCCTATTGGTAATTTCATACAACATGCTAAAACAAAATTTGAAAATTATAGGTAACCGTGAAACACATCCCCTTACATGGCTTCCAAAAATTAAATTTCATAGCCTTAAATTACATTGCCAAAAACAATGGCCCAAAAAATTGCCAAAAAACATTGGCCCAAAAATTACATATTTAAGTACCCTACTACAAAGATTCTATTTGTAATTAAAAAAATTGGGGATGCCACGTTACCAAATAATTTCAAAAATTGTCTTATGCATCCATAGTAACAATAAATAAAAATATACATTGCATAAATTACCAATATAATCTCTAATTATAGAGATGAGCCAAAAAAGTCTCATAAACCCTTTGGACACATATTCATCAATGCATTCATATAATATCAATTCAATCATATAACAATATGTTAAAAAGACATCATAAATGCATATTTATCGAGAAAATTAGAAAACCAATCTCACAATTTTCTCATACTACCACAATTCTATTTTAACATCATAGTAAAAATGCCACTACAATTTACATATATGTCATGTTAGAAAAAATGTGGTCTAAACAAAATTAAGAATATATAGTGTTTTAATATAAATTAAAATAAATAATAAGAAAACCCATTGTGCATGTTATAACATTTGATTTTGATATAATTTTCTATATTGTTATAACTCAATTCCTTTATAAACTATGTTATAAATTCACACAGCATTTGTAAATAATATTACAAATTCACATAGCCACTTGCGTGTGGCTTATCACTTGCACACGCAAGTGGGGCACAATTTTCTTATCATAACGTAACTAATACACTAATGTGGGGCCCTTTATTTGTGTGCAACTGAAACAAGGACGAAAGGAAGATGTGTTCAAGTGTAAATAACACACTACATCAACGTGGGCTCTATTATTTTATAATTTTTAATATATATATATATATATATATATATTTTAGGTGACCACTTAAACAATTAGTGGTTACATGGAGTTTTAATTCTCCAGGACTCCTTGCCAAAATAGCTTTTGGCCCTTGAATAGTGAGTAGTCATTCACTTGGTCCTCTGTGTAGCCAAAGCAATAGTACATGGCTTACAAAACTTATCGTGTTCCATTTTAATCACAACTTTATCATTTAAAGTCTAAATCAAAGCATGTAAACAATCAAAAAAAAAAAAAATTACAGCTTTTTATTTTATTTCTCTACATGCCATAACATGCTTCTAAAAATTATAGATCTGAAAATTAAAAATTACTTAAACTTTTAATTTTTTTTTTAGCATGCATATAAGATTACATATATCAAAGATCATGGCATCATTCATGAGTGAAAACCAGCATAAAATAGCTTTGATACCAATGTTGAATAATTATAATTATATACTTTACTAGAGGTCATAGACACATACCTTTGGTGGAATAGATCACCAAATACCCGGATTTTGTCCTTTGCTTGCTTTACGAACTCTTTATGATCTCCTTTATGAAACACCTCCAAGTTCTAGGAGAGGCTACCAGAGTCTCTCCTAATTTCCACGCTCCAAATTCTAGGGAACAATTGATGATGGTGTCCCAGAGAGATGGTTTATTTTGAGAGAGCACTCAAAACTATACGTATGTTCACTCACTGTGTCTATCATCTTTTTTCTAACTGATATAGGAGTATTTTAAATACTAGTAGAGATTCACTTACTATCAGATATATGTGATCCCTAAAAGATCTCATCTATTAAATTTAAATTACTCCACTGCTGATATTGATAACTCATATCAATATCTGTTAAGTTTAAATTATCCCGCTACTGATATTGATAACTCATATCAATATCAGTTAGTTTAAATTTAAACTTACTTATCAAATAACCCATGTGGACGATCCATGGGCCATGGTTTATGGGTTGAGTCAAAACCAGCCCAATTTCTAACACTCCAATATTATAATTATTCATATAAACTGTACAACTGAGAAATATTTCTTCATTTCATAAACAACATTACTTACTGTTTCCTTTCTGTATGTTCTTTTAGTCATGGCTTAAAAATAAAAACACTCACTTGGGGTTTGAGTCGGTTGCAAAAACACCTTCTAGAGTTTCAAATCTTCCTTATATCTCACTGAGATTTCCATATCCATCAAGTTGACCTTTGGAGATATCTTTTTTTTTTTAGCTCTTATAGATGGAAAGTTGATTGTGGTGTCCTTTCGCACATGTATATGCTCATCAGTCTCTTGGTGGATAGGTGTAGTGGGACACCCACCTGTTGGTCATCATATTGGATAATGGATGATCATACTCATTGATAAGGGTTATTTTAATAATCCAAAGCTGATGAGCCCAAGGATGACGACCCTAAAGCTGACAACCTTAAAGCTGGGGAGAACTGAAGTTGACGACCTCCACCAGTAAATCAACGACCTTAGAAGTATGTATAGCCAAGCTGATGAGAACAGGCTGAAGAAGTTAATCTGGGCCCCATCCACAACCTTACTTGACCAACACACATGCAACAAGGATTCTTGCACGACACGTCTAACTCAAATTAAGAAGACTCCTATAAGGACAAGGATTCTAGGAGATACATAAAATCCAAGAGTTACTCTCCTGGAAGGAAAAGAACTTCTTGACCAAGGCATGAATTTCGGCTCTACGCTACTATAAATACCCCAAAGCTCTCTCAAAGCAAGGTACATACAATTCACCTCAGCTCTAGCACTTTAGAGTTGTAAACAAGAGATTTCTCTAACTTGACCGTCGGAGGGTGTTTGGCCGGTACCACACCTGTGCCCTTTCTAAGGCCTTCACCTTTTTTGTGTTGTCCAGGTACGTCATCAGGAGCACGTGTGGACCGTGTAGCTTACTGACGATTTTGAGCATCATCAGTTGGTGCCGTCTGTGGGAATCGAGTGATCAGCCATTACCTTATTCCTGAGACAAAAAGCTGCATGGTACTCATGAGATCGATGGCAACAACCAACAACTTGGGCGATGAACAGAACGCCACAGCACTGGAAAGACAAGTCCAAATGCTCACAGCGGCTGTAGAACGCCTAACCAAACAAAATCACGACTTAGAGGAATAGTTACATCAGAGGACTGCACATCCTGGCACGCAAGAAGAAGACCAGGAAGGAGCAATCGCCGAAAGAAGGAACCAAGAGGGACTCGAGGGTGGCAATGCTCTAAGCAGACCAGAGTGGCAGGACATCATTCGGCCAGCTATCTCTGACGCACTGCCACCTCAATCGCCGCGGAGATGCAGGAGATGAGAGAGCGAATGGACGTAATGATGAACGCACTCAGAGGAAGGGTATCCAGCGACCTTGATGACCTAGTTTATCAAACTGATTCACCTTTCACAACACATGTCACTTCATATCCTCTTCCTCCAAAATTTCGCATGCCTCTGCTAGAAAGCTACGACGGGTCTAAGGACCCCCTAGACCACTTGGAATCTTTTAAGACTATAATGCACCTCCAAGGAGTGCCGAATGAGATCATGTGTAGGGCATTCCCTACCACGCTAAAGGGATTCGCGAGGGTCTGGTACAGCAGATTGACACCTAATTCGATTAGCACCTTTAAAGAGTTAGGTGCTCAATTCGTTTCACATTTCATCGGGGGTCATCAATACAAAAAGTCCACGGCATGTTTAATGAGTATAGGACAAAGGGAGGACGAAACACTTAGGTCGTATATAACACGGTTCAACAAGGAGGCTCTCTCGATCGATAAGGCAGACGATAAGATACTCGTGGCAGCATTCACTAATGGGCTACAGAAAGGTAAGTTCTTATTTTCCTTGTACAAGAACGACCCGAAAACCATGTCAGATGTGCTCTACAGGGCAACCAAGTATATGAACGTGAAAGACGCTCTGATGGCTCGAGAAGAGAGGCCTAAGAAAAGGGAAAAGCAGGAAGACACACCGACGGATAGGGGGTAAAAGAAGGCTAGGACCAAAGAGTGACGGGACGATCACCGCTCCAAACCACCCACGGGGAGATTCATGAGCTTCACACCGCTGACTGCCCCTATCGACCAGGTCCTAATACAGATAAAGGACGAAGGGGCCCTGACCTTACTCGACAAGATGAAGGGAGATCCCAACAAGAGGCCAAGGGACAAATATTGCCGCTTCCATCGAGACCATGGCCACGATACGGCTGATTGCTACGACTTGAAGCAGCAAATAGAAGCTCTAATTAGGCAAGGAAAGCTGCAGAGATTTGTTAACAAAGAGAGGACAGATCCACCGCAAGACCAAGCTCCCTGATGAGAGAATGAACGCCCCAAACAACCCCTAGGAGACATAAGGATGATCGTGGGGGGCACCATGGCCACCGGGTCATCGAAGAAAGCTCGAAAGACTTATCTTAGGATGATTCAGAATATCCAGCTGAAGGGACCCATACCCAAAATGTTGCAGACTGATAACCCCCTCATCGAATTCTCAGAGGAAGATGCACGACGTATCCACCATCCCTATGACGACGCACTTGTCGTCACCATACAAGCGAGAGACTACAACATACATCGAGTCCTCGTCGACAATGGAAGTTCGGCAGACATCCTCTACTACCCCGCATTCCAACAGATGGGAATTGATAAGAAGCGCCTAGTTTCGACTGACACCCCGCTGGTCGGCTTTGGAGGAACGAGGGTATTTCCCCTTGGAGTCGTCACTTTGGTGGTAACCATTGGAGACTACCCTCGGTAGGTCACCAAGAATGTAGCATTCCTTGTAGTCGACTGCTCATCAGCTTACAATGCCATCATCGGACGTCCCACCCTTAACTCATGGAAGGCTGTGACCTCTACCTATCATTTGATGATAAAATTCCTGACTGATTACGAAGTGGGAGAATTAAGAGGAGACCAAGTGGCCGCACGCGAATGTTATGTAGCCATGATGGAGATGGATGACCACCACCAATCCATGAGCATAGAAGAAAAACGTATAACAACAGAGCCCGTAGAGAAGCTCGAGGACATACCTCTCGACGACTCCTAACCAGAGCGGACAACCAAGATTGGCACCCTTGCGGACCCGATGGTATGCCAGGAATTCACAACCTTCCTCAAAGAAAACCAAGACGTGTTCGCCTAGAGTCATGAAGACATGCCAGGAATTGACCCATCGGCCATGGTACACAGGTTGAATGTATCACCATCTTTTCCGCCTATCCGCCAAAAGAAAAGAGTCTTCGTCCAAGAAAGAGATCGGGTAGTGGCGGAAGAAGTCCACAAGCTACAAGAAGCGGGTTTCATTAAGGAGGTTTACTATCCTGAGTGGTTGGCAAATGTCGTCATCGTAAAAAAGAACAACGGAAAGTGGAGGATGTGCATAGATTTTACGGACCTAAACAAAGCATGCTCCAAGGATAGCTATCCTCTACCTAGGGTCGACCTCCTGGTGAATTCTACGGCCCAACACCAACTGTTAAGCTTCATGGACGCGTTTTCAGGATACAACCAGATCCTAATGGATGAAGCTGATCAAGAAAAGACGTCGTTCGTGACAAGTCAAGGCCTTTTTTGATACAAGGTCATGCCATTCAACTTAAAGAACGCAGGTTCGACATACCAGTGGCTCATGAACAAGATGTTTGTACAGCAAATTGGGATAAATTTCTAGGTATATGTCGACGACATATTAGTGAAAAGCCGAAGAGAAGAAGATCACCTGGGAGACCTAAAGGAAACCTTCGATACTCTTTGCTCCTACAACATAAAGCTTAATCCAGCCAAGTGTGCCTTCGGAGTAACAGCTGGAAAGTTCATAGGATACATGGTGTCCCAAAGAGGTATTGAAGCCAAACCAGACAAAATCCGGGCTATAATGGAGATGACACCTCCTAAAAGCGTGAAGGAAGTACAAAGCCTTAATGGAAAGGTCACCGCACTTAGTAAATTCGTATCCAGGGCGACAGATAAGTGTCTACCATTCTTTCGCACACTAAAGAAGTCCTTTGAATGGATGGACGAATTCCAGTAAGCATTCGAAGACCTAAAGGCCTACCTATATTCACCACCACTGTTAACCCCCTCCCAACCAGGTGAAAAACTGTTCCTCTATTTAGCCGTTTCTTTGACAGCCGTCAGTGCAACCCTAGTCAGGGAAGACGACAAGGTGTAAAGGCTAGTGTACTATGCTAGTCGGGCACTTCACAGCGCAGAAGGAAGATACTCACCGATGGAAAAACTTGTCTTCGCTTTAGTAACAGCAGCCTGCAAGCTTAAGCCGTACTTCCAAGCCCACACGGTAGTTGTACTGATTGATAAGCCTATACGGTGAGCAATGAGTAGCCTAGAAGCCGTGGGACGTATGGCCTTATGAGCTATAGAGTTAAGCGAGTTTGACATAAAGTATCGCCCATGTACCGCCATCAAGGGACAAGTGCTCGCTGACTTTATTGCGGAATTCACAAATGGAGAGGACCAAGGGGCAGAGAATCCTCAGTAGAGTGTGTTCACCGACAGGTCATCAAACAAAAGAGCTGGCGGAGCAGGGGTCATACTTCGGTCTCCAAAGGGCGACGAGATTGAATGCATGATTCGACTTGATTTTCCTACAACTAACAACGAAGTAGAGTATGAAGCCCTTATAGCAGGCTTAGATCTAGCCAAGGCTGTAGGAGCCGTAGACACAGTGATCCATTATGACTCTCAGATCGTCACTAATCAGATAAACGGCTACTATGAATGTAAGGGAGAAAGGATAAAAATGTATTTGGAACAAGCAACAAGAGGGTAAGCGAGCATCAGGCAAGAGTCGTTCAAATTCCAAGAGGAGACAATGAGCAAGCCGACCGTCTTGCTAAAGCTGCATCCGTGGAAAACATGATCATCTCTAGTAAGTTACTATCTTTCACCCAAATTGCACCACTAATAGATGTCATTACTATGCAGGAGCTAAGATCCAAGAATAATTAGACCACCCCTCTGGTCAGTTATCTCAAAGATGGCATCTTGCCTGAAGAAAAGGAAGCCGCAAGGAAGTTGAAGGTCCAAGCGGCCCAATTTGTCTTGATAAAGGACATCTTCCACAAAAGAAGTTTCTCCCGACTGCACCTGAGGTGTTTAGGACCCGAAGAAGCGGATTATGTCATGAGAGAAGTGCACGAAGGGATCTATGGCAATCATTCCGGATCATGGTCGTTGGTCCACAAACTAATCCTGGCTGGATATTACTAGCAGACCATGCAGAACGATGCCTAGGCATATGTCAAAACATGCGACAAGTGCCAAAGGTTCAGTAACATTATCAAGCAGCCAACTGAAGAGATGACCCCAATAACCGCTCCGTGGACATTCGCCTAATGGAGGCTAGACATCATGGGCCCATTCCCAACAGCAACAAGGCAGCTGAAGTTCTTAATAGTCGGCATCGACTACTTCACCAAATGGGTAGAAGCTGAAGCTTTGGCCACGATCACTGAGAAGAATGTGCAAAGTTTTGGTTGGAAAAACATCATTTGCAGGTTCGAAATTCCAAGGGCCCTGATCTCGGACAACGGTAAGCAGTTCGACAATAACTCCTTTCGAGACTTCTGTTCACAACTAGGAATCAAGAACCACTATTCCTCCCCTGCTCATCCCCAAGCCAACGGACAAGTTGAAGTCATGAACCGATCCTTGCTTCGAATAATCAAAACTCGGCTCGAAGGGCCAAAACGCATATGGCCAGAGGAACTACCCAGCGTACTATGGGCATACAGGACAACCGTCAAGACCCCTACAGGAGAAACTCCATTTCGGTTAATGTACGGGAGTGAAGCTGCCATACCAGCTGAGGTCGGACTCATAAGCTGCAGAGTGGATAATTACAACGAAGGGAGGAATGACGAAGCCATGCGTCTAGAACTTGACCTAGTTGACGAAGTTAGGGCGACGGCTGAACAGAGGCTCGTGCGATACCAGAACCTCATGGCCAAACACTACAACTCCCAAGTCAAGCACCGACACTTCGAAATTAGAGACCTCGTCTTGAGAAAGGTAATGGGCACCTCCAAAGACCTTACACAAGGAAAACTCGGCCCAAACTGGGAAGGGCCCTACAAAATAGCATCATGGCTGAGGAAGGGCACCTACCACTTAGAGACTCTAGACGGACTGAAGCTATGCCATCCATGGAACGCCGAGCACCTTAGAAAGTACTACCAGTAGAAGATAACATAAGCATTGCTCCTCATCTCCAATTTATTTCCTTTAAATCATTTATTAAAACATTTTTAAAAGCCTAAAGGGCTGAATTTTATTTTGTTTACTACCTATGCATATGTTCATAATAATAAGAGGAGTTTATTCAAAAAACAACTGGAAAGTTTGATTACGTAGATACATCAAGTCCACGAAGTGGATGGAATTGCTACTAAGTCCACAAAATGGACGACCTTAAGTTCACAAAGTGGACGACCTCAAGTCCACCAAATAGACGACCTTAAGTTCACAAAGTGGACGACCTTAAGTCCACAAAGTGGACGACATTAAGTCCACAAAGTGGATGACATTAAGTGGACGACCTTAAGTCGACAAAGTGGACGACCTTAAATCCACAAAATGGACGACCTTAAGTCCACAAAGTGGATGGAACTACTACTAAGTCCGCAAGGTAGACGACCTTAAATCCACAAAGTGGACGACCTTAAAGTAGACGATCAAGTCCACAAAGTGGACAACCTCAAGACCACAAAGTGGACGACCTAAAGTCCATAAAGTGGACGAAGTCACTACAAAGCCCACAAAGTAAACTACATCAAGTCCACGAAGTGGACAGAACTAATACAAAGTCTACAAAGTGGGCGACCTCGTCAAAATGAACAAGTCCACTGTTAGAATACGAAGCTTTTACAAAAATCAAACCGACAACATGAAAACGTCAAGTACAAAGCAACACTATTGGGAGCAATAAATATTAAATACTACAAGATAAAATTGTCTTTACAAAGGCCCAAAAACACGGGCATCAAACATTAAAGTTCATTACAACTTGAAAATAAAAGCACCCTTAGTGCAAAATTTATTGCAAAAATTTATAAAGCTAAAGGAGTGGCTGACGAAAACAAAGTGATGATCGGGGCAGAGGCATCTTCATCAGTGGATTTTTCTACATGGTGGTCCGCAAACAGAGCTATGGTGATGGACTTATCTATGGCGGATTGAGCGAGGACAAAGCTGCCGTCCCTTGAGTCCACCTTGAGCTGGGTAGTCTCATCAGTTTCCTTGAATGTAGAACCACCTGCCGGAGTTGACGGTAGGGGTTCGTCCATGTTGACCCTGGATAGATCCAGGTCGGGATAAGCAAACTTCACCTACTTCAGGCAATCCTCGAATCTATCAGCATAGTAGACGGCGCAGGCATCTATAAAGGACTGAGAATCCTTGAACTCTGTCACTACGTCAGCCCTGGCCGTCACGACTTGACTTAAAAGTCCTTTTAGGTCCTTCTCAGCCGTCAACCTTGCCTCGTCAGCCAAGTTCCGTTGACGAGTCTCCTCCTCCAACTTCGTCGTCATCCCTTCACCTTTCCCGCAAGAAGCACGTTGGCCTCCTTGTACTGCTGGTGCGCATCTACCGAGTTCTTGAGGCAAACGTGCAGACGGGAGATCACTGCCTCCTTTGCAGCACACTTGTCTCACAAATACTTCATTCGAACCATGGCCTACAAGACA
Organism: Castanopsis chinensis; assembly: GCA_032878915.1. Lineage (NCBI taxonomy): Eukaryota > Viridiplantae > Streptophyta > Magnoliopsida > Fagales > Fagaceae > Castanopsis > Castanopsis chinensis. The sequence continues at coordinate 3,501,901 of JAVQMG010000116.1, read as the reverse complement.
CAAAATACGGCGTCAGTTCCCTATAAGATCGTCCAAATAGTAAAACGGGAGAATGGGAAGTATACCCGAGCAAGGTCGAATAACCCTGATGACCCTATCTCATTTGTCACCTGCTCATCGCATAACTCCATCTCCTCTTCCTTTAGAATGGACTTCGCCACCTCCAGAGCATAGTCCTTGTGGGTAAGGAGGTGACGAACAAGGTCAGGACTGACGGCCCTTGATGCCGTCATCAGGCCCTTGCCAGCCCCATAGGAAGCTTTTTGTGGCGACAGCTTCTTGGAGGATTTAACCCCAAAGGAAGGGACCACTTTCTTCCCTGAACGGTCATCCTTCCCGCCAGCTTTCTTTTTAGGACCCACCTTCCCGACGGGCTTGGGAACTGACGACGGTGTCGCCTCCCTTTTGACCTTCTCCTCTTCTTTCTTCTTAGCGGCAGTAGCCGCGCGGATCCTTTGCTTAGCCATCTCCATTTCTGTTGAAAAATAGAAAGTGAGGGAAGGAAAACAAGGTAAGAGAAATGACGGAAGTAATGAAGAGATACTCATGCCAATGGGAGAATTCGTTCAGCCTACGAGCCTCTTTCGTCGGTTCCAGACCGCCACAATATAAATGTAGGGCGTCAAGGGTAATCAAGTCCCGACTCTTCCTCTCGTCCAAAGGGATAAACGTCACCCGACGGATGAAGTCCTCTTGCTTCGTGGTCACCCGTGGACGGACGTTGGTTGAAAAGAAAGAGACGGGGTTAGAAGCCAGGTAAATAAGCCAAGTGGAGAAGTTGACGGGGTCAACCTGAATCCCTGACGTATGCCCAGGTGTTGTCAAAAAAGCCGTGAGGCATTGACTCCCACTCATCCTGACGGCATACCGAATTAGTCCCCTCTACAAAAAAATATCTGCCTTTCCATTTTCTATTAGAGTCAGGCATGTCCAACACCAATTTGAGATCTTTCTTCCTCACCGAAAAATGATAAATCCCCTTTGACGAGGAAATGTGCTGAGGACGGTAACACCAAAAGAACTCGTCCAGAATTAGCTGACAGTGTCCACCACTCAGATGACCCCATAAGATTTCAGCACCAATAAACGTCTGCCATGCATTAGGAGCAATTTGGCTGACGGAGATACCCAAAAAGTTGGCTAGCTGACGATTGAACGCCCTCAGCGGTAATCTCAACCCCGTAGCGAACATGGTGTTGTACATGCCCACATCCGCGGTCCGCCCTGAATAACACCGCTCACCCTACTCGGCTAGACGGATTGAGATATCGTCTAGAATCTGGTAACGGGCCCGTAAGGTGTTAAAAACATTCTCTGACATCGTTGGCAAGAAGCCGTTGACGGACCATTCCAAGGGTAGGATAAAGGGACGGTCATCACTAGGAGCTCCCGAGGTGCTCTCTAAGGTCTCCTCGTCACCTTCATCCTCATTCCCGTCACCAGTTTTCTCCTTTTTCTCCCCACTGTCCCCATCCTCGCTCACCTCACCTTCTCTACAACTTCCTTCCACTTCGTCAGAAGAATGGGCCGACGTGTCCCTTTCTGACGACCAGGATAAGCCCTCCTCGGGCTCACGACCTGATGGGAAGACCTCGTCGTAACCCGCTCCCTCACGGACCGACGACTGTTCACTCGACATCTAACTACCTACAAACGACGGTTTTTGTTCTAAGAACCTAGGCCGACAACCTCGCTAAAGTTACAGGGTAGAAAAATAAAGAGTTAAAAGAAGAAAACTTACAAATGAAAGTTCATTTGACGTAAGATGACAGTCCCAAAAGGTTGACAGCTGCGGAGTAGACGAAGCTAGCAAATAGATGGACAGGAGTCGTGGACGTGACGCTTTGGCTCTCAAAAGATAACAAATGTTGGAAAGTTTGAAATGAGGGGAATAGGAGATATATATAGGAAAATGGGGGCACGGAAGACGAAGCAACGTGCTCGTCCCAGATCGAGGCAAATCAATTTAAGCCATGTGTCCTAGCATTTAATAGAGGCCATTTGAAGACGTCATAAATATATACTCCATAACTCGTCAGGAAAGACTGACGAGGCTATGGAGTAGGGGGCAGCTAATAAGGGTTATTTTAATAATCCAAAGTTGACGAGCCCAAGGCTGACGACCCTGAAGCTGACGACCTTAAAGCTGGGGAGAACTGAAGCTGACGACCTCCACTAGCAAACCAACGACCTTAGAAGTATGTATAGCCAAGCTAACGAGAGCAGGCTGAAGAAGTTAGTCTGGGCCCTATCCACAACCTTACTTGACCAACACGCATGCAACAAGGATTCTTGCACGACACGTCTAACTCAAATTAAGAAGACTCCTATAAGGACAAGGATTCTAGGAGATACGTAAATCCAAGAGTTACTCTCCTGGAAGGAAAAGAACTTCTTGACCAAGGCATGAATTTCGGCTCTACGCTACTATAAATACCCCAAAGCTCTCTCAAAGCAAGGTACATACAATTCACCTCAGCTCTAGCACTTTAGAGTTGTAAACAAGAGATTTCTCTAACTTGACCGTCGGAGGGTGTTTGGCCGGTACCACACCGGTGCCCTTTCTAAGGTCTTCACCTTTTGTGTTATGCAGGTACGTCATCAGGAGCACGTGTGGACCGTGTGGCTTATTGATGATTTTGAGCATTATCACTCATATATTGGCAATCCTTCATAAATGTCTCCATATGCACCTAGTTGATGGCCTCCCAACGCAGCAAAACCAGCATCATTCCCAAGAAAACCTGCGTGGTCATGCATTGGAATTGTTTTATTTTGAAAATTTTCACGATCACCAATTGTGACTCTATACCCACCCAGACCTAGATTTTGCATTGTCTTGGCCCCCCTACTCTGATTAAAGTACCATTCAGATCTCCAATCATCATCTACTCTGCCAAAGGTGGGAGATGTGTGCTGATATTTGGAGGGATCAAGGCCATTGATCAGATATTGGGTTTGGTTCTGGTTCTTCGCATTACTGAATAATTCGTCTTGTTTCTTGTTGGAACTTGGAGACCAAAGCTCTGCATGTTTACCAGATCTAACCAGCTTATTGATCAAATTAGCAGAATCCACACTACCTGTGACAGTGACCTTCTGCTCGTCTGCATCTATTCTTACTTGATAAACACCTGAATCCAATACCGAAGTAAATAAGTACTTTTTTCTTAAAAAAAGAAAAAAAAAAATACAAAATCCAAAAAGTTCAACGTAAAACTCAACGCATTAATTCTTTTGTTTTTTTGGTTTTTGTTTCTTAAAGGGTGACAAGGCGATAACTGCATTATTGGGTAGAATATGATAATGATGACTAATTTTTCAAGTAAGAAATCTGGAATATGAAACAGTCCTAAAGAATCAAGAGGAATGAACAACCAAGTATAATCACCACCTGCTCTGTGCTCACTTGCACATACGACTAGAGTCCAACATCCAAAATTCTCGACCCTCCAAATGACAATGTTGAAAATAGAATATCACATCATCACCGAAATAATAGTAATAAAGGAAAATAATATTTTAAGTATCCATTGACGTTACCAATTGAGCGTGTCCAATTTACATTTTCCCTGGCTGTTAATAATCACGCTGATTCACTAAATTTAACAATTGTTCAATTAGTAATGATCACAATTGTTACATAACTGATGGGAGTAATATAAAATAAAGATTTTATTTTTTAAAAAATATAGTTCAGAAATTTGATTATATTCGTGTTTGCAACTTCAACCTTTCGGAGGAGTTTTCTCACTTTCAGCATGCACCCTTGACAGTTCATGTGCACTTTGAGAACATATGTCTGCGAAAGAAAGGAATGAATAAAATCTAACAAAAAAAGAAAGAAAAATTTTAGTGAGAAAAGATAAAAATGCTTAATTGCTTTGGAGAAGAATGGCTTGAAGTAGCTAGGGACCTCAATCTTTAAGAACTCAAACTCATTTGATGACATTTTCAACGGTGATTCTTCAAAATGGAGATGTCTGGAACTTTTTGCTTCCTATTTTCTGCTTTCTTTACAGTAGTATATTTCTTCCCAATTTAAGAGCCACCATGTTGTGGGAAGTTCAGGTAAATCAGTTCCAACAATATGAAGAGCAAACACAAGCTAGAGGGAACCAGTTGTTCTAATGTGAGAGAGAGAGAGAGAGAGAGAGACATAGTTTAAAAGGTGAGAATTATGATTTAACTAGGCTGAGTAGCTTCAATAAACTTTAAAAAATGTGCTTAGCTGTTTCAGTTTATTTAAGTTTTTGGTTTCTTTTTTATGTTATCCATGAGTTCTACAGCATTTTCTTATACTATTTAGAATTCATGAGTTGTATTGTACTATTCAACTAATTTTTATTTATTTATTTTTTTTTTAACAAAAATTTTCAATTCCATCTGAATAAAGTATTGCAAACTACTTTATCTGATTTCTTCATGCACTCTACATTTTTCGGCTAACGAAATAACGGCCAAGTATTTCAGTGTTTTCTCGCGATGGCTTGGTTGTAGGGTAGGGTGTACTATTGCCAGCTGCGAAAGTCCCATTTTGTCCAGCAAGAAACACCGAAAATTTAAAAAAAAGGGCCAAAATTTTCACATCCAACTAACATACATAGCATTTGAGGAAGTACCCTATTGGACCATCACAACACAAAAACACAAGAGTGTGAAAAATCAACCAATCATTCTTTGTTAAGAGAGTTTTCCTTTTTAGGATATTACTTCCCTTTGTGTCAAATAGCCAGTAAACGCTTGGATAAATGTACTTGGGTTTGGCCTATGTTCAGATTAAGCTTAGACAAGATATGAATTAATCACCTAACAACTAGGTGGAAAAAAACACTAAAGGTGCTTTTACATATATATATATATATATATCAATGAAAGTTGTTTCAACAGTGTTGTATGTTATCCTTGACTTTGTAGTCTGATATATACTGTTTCTCTTTCTTAAAAAGGAGGCTTCTTGGGGGACCTAATCTTAAAGTATTTTATGAAATTATACGAATTAATAGGCTTGTTAGAAATTATTCAGCAAAAAAACAAAAAAAAGGCTAGTTAGAAATTTGGCGTTGTATAAGTTGAAGCACAAAATAAGGCCTAGTTTGTGAGGAGCTGAGTAGGCCTGCATTGGAATTTGGAAGAATGCCAAACTTTGGAGACCTAATTGTGGCCTTGGCCTAATTGGCCCTAATAACCTCTGGCCTGAATTCTATACACTGCAAGTACAAGACAATAAATAAAAAATTAAAAAAAAAAAAAGATTTTAGAAAAGGGATTAAAAGTAAAATACACAAATAATCATAATGGGAAGAAAAAAAATGTTAGTTTTTAAAATTGTTGATTGCTGAACAATAGTACTCGGTTGAATTAATTCCTCTCAAAGTCATCTGTGGGGGTGATAGGTCCAAGAGTATATATTGGGCTAGAAGCCCAATCTGAGGACATTAAGTAGTCCAAGAACGGACAAATATCTTCCTAAGAATCCGTGTTGCTAAGTTAAGAAATAGTCTGATCATGATCGTCCAAGAAGGTGGTCCAAGAAGAAATACTTCCTCGGTTAAGCAAAGCTGAGGTCTGAAGGTACGGCCTGCCACCCAGAAGCAACATTCTAGGAGATCTTGTAGGTAAGGATATACATCGTAAGAGCACATAATAGGGAAAGACTATGAAATATCTAGGAGAAAGTTACCACCACTGCATTAAATGCTTTGCAACTAACTCTCTGGCCGCATTAATGAGGAGATGATGCCTGTGCATCAGTGTGCAGCCTTACAACTACTTCCAAAAGCCACAAGGAGGTTCTGATGGAACAAGTATCCATACTGACAGTTTGATCCATACGTGGAGGGTAGAGAGAGGAGGAAGGATGGTATAAAAGGTAGAGAAAACCCCCAGAATGGTGGATCAAAGAGGAAATAGAGAAAAACATTGTAGACTAAAGAACAATATTTGTAAAATGTCATTAAGTGAGATATATAAAAGAACTAGCCTCCTCGGATCGAGTCCAAGGACGATTTTCATTATATAAATCTGCTTCATCTTTGTTCTATAAGGATCTTGACCCATTACAATTGATATACAAACTCGTTAGAACCTAGATTTCCAACACACTATTTACAAATTCATTATAATGAGCTTTTTAGGCCTATTCCTTCACTATTTTGGGTTTAGGTACAAATTGTGTTCATACAATTGGCACCGTCTGTGGGAAAGCTTTGTGTTTTAGTGAGTTTAATGTCTAGTTATGGTAGGTTCAGGTCCACACCAGGCAGAGTCTATGGGGTCCCAGCGTCAAGATCACTTTCTTAATCTTGAACGAAGTAGGGACTGGGAGGGAAATGTGCACACCATCCATACTAGCAGAAGTGAGCCACGATGTGAGAACAGAGTCTCCCATGAGGAAAATGCTAAAGCCATGCAGTTGGAGATTGATCATTTGAGGAGAAAGGTGCGTCACAAATGACGGAAGCGAACTCCTTCCATTTTTTACTTTTCTTCTGATGATGGTGGGGATAACAGTTATAGGCCCAGGTCAAGGAATCCCCCCTAGTGAGTCTTTCTCGTATGAAATAGAAAATCCTTATGGCCACGGAAACAAAAATTCATCTTACAAGGGCCTGAGAAATGACGTTATGAGCAGAGCGTTAAACCAAATTTCTAAATCACCCTTCACGCGTAGAATTGAAGGAGGAAAACTTCCTCGACGTTTCACTTAGCCAACATTTACCATGTACAACGGTTGAACAGACCCTATAAAGCATGTAGGCCATTACAACCAGAGGATGGTTATGCACTCCAAGAATGAGACTTTGATGTGCAAGGTATTCCCGTCTAGTTTGAGGTTTGTGGCAATGAGGTGGTTTGATGGCCTGGGAGCAGGTTCTATTGATTCCTTTAAGGAACTCACCCAGGCATTTGGATCTCGATTTATTACTTGCAGTAGGGTTCCTCGGCCCTTAGATTCCTTATTGTCTATGACTATGCGAGAAGGGGAGACCTTAAAGACATACTCAGACAGTTATTAGGAGATGTTTAATGAATTGATTGGGACTTTGATGATATGGCTATAAGAACTTTTAAGGTTGGTTTGCTTGCTAAGCACGGTCTGAGGAAATCGTTAACAGGGAAACCAGTTAATATTGTACGTCAACTAATGGACCACATCGATAAGTATAAACAGGTCGAGGAGGACCAACAGTTAGGTAAAGGAAAGGCGAAGGTGGTCACTCAGGATAGGAGGGACTTCAGGTCGGATAAGTACAATGATAATCATCCTCGGCGGGATTTTACTAAGTAGACTAGGGTTGCTGCTGCACCACAAGCAGTCAACACGGTATTCTGAGAGCTAGTGCATCAGGTTTTGGAGAAGATTAAGAATGAGCAATACTTCAAATGGCCAAACAAGATGGGAAGAGACCCCATGAAACACAATTAGAGTCTACATTATCAGTATCACCAGGAACAAGGACACACCACCGAGGATTGCAAGACTCTATGGAATCATTTGGAGTAACTGGTTAGAGATGGAAGGTTAAAACAGTTTTTGTATCGGCCCAATGGGCAAAGAGACCATGCAAGTTCAAGGACTTAAGAGGATGATTCTTCAACGCCTCATTTGGGCACAATTAATGTCATCTTTGCTACTCTCGGAAGGATTGGTCCTCATCCTTTTAAAGTAATGTCTGTAGCTCGGCCAAAGAAGGCTAAAGTTGAGATCTAACCAGCGTTGAGTTTTTCAAAAAAGGACAAGGTTAGAACTATACATCCACACGATAATGCTTTAGTGTTCACACTCAGGATAGAGGGATATGATGTAAGGCGTGTATTGGTTGATCAAGATAGTGGGGCTAAGATTATGTACCCTGCCTTGTATAAAGGGTTGGGGTTGCAACCTGGGGATTTGACTAGATATGATTCACCCCTGGTAGGTTTCGACGGAAAGGTAGTTATACCAATGGGGCAAGTCAAACTACTGGTGTAAACTAGGTCAGAGGTGGTAGAGGTCAACTTCATGGTGGTGGATGCATATTCTCCTTACATTGCCATAGTGGCAAGACCCTAGCTTCATGCCATGGGGGTTGTTTCCTCCACCTTGAATTTGAAGGTGAAGTATCCATCTGGCGACCAAGTTGAGGAGTTGATTGGGAGCCAGTCTATGACTAGGTAGTGCTTGGTGGCCACAATTAGACATCAAGCTAATGGAGAGTTGTCGGCATTAAATGAGCAAGGTTTGTAGCAATCAAAGGATTCTTTGTTATCTTAGGATCTAGTGAAGGAGACGAAGTGTGTTTGGAAAAAGTTTTTATAAGAAATTATAAAAAGAAATACTTTCAGGTCGGAGCTTAACTGCCTCCTCAAGAGAAGGACGAGTTGATGATGTTTTTTAGGGAAAACACTGATGTGTTTGCTTGGAATGTTTATGAGGCTCCGGGGGTTGATTCGAGCTTCATTTGTCATCATTTGATTGTCAGCTCAACTGTTATACCAAGGAAACAACCTCCTCGACGATCATCCAAAGAGCATTTTGATGCAGTCAAAGAGGAGGTGATCAAGCTTAAGCAAGCGAGAGCTATCAAGGAGGTATTTTACCCTGAATGGTTGGCTAATACAATGGTGGTGAAAAAGAAGAATAGGAAATGATGAGTATGTGTAGACTTCACAAATTTGAACAAAGCTTATCCTAAAGATCCCATTCCAATGCCTTGTATAAATCAATTGGTGAATGCCACTATGGGGCATCTTCGGATGAGCTTTCTAGATGCCTTCCAAGGATATCATCAAATACCCCTGGCCTTGTACGATCAAGAGAAAACAACCCTTGTCACTCCTACGGGAAATTATCACTATAAGGTAATGCCCTTTGGTTTAAAGAATGCAGGGGCTACCTATCAAAGGATGATGATCAGGATGTTTGAGCCATAGCTAGGTAAAAATATTGAGGTCTATGTAGATGATATGGTAGTGAAGAGTAATATGGTGTCTGAGCATGTGGGAGACTTAGGAAATATCTTTGAGATACTAAGGAAACATAAATTGCGCCTTAATGCTTCCAAATGTTCCTTTGGCATGGGATCAGGTAAATGCCTAGGTTATATGGTCACTCATCACGAAATTGAGGTCAATCCTGATCAGGTTAAGGCAATTAATAGTTTACAGCCACTTTAGAACCCTAAAGAAGTTTATAAATTGACGGGAATGACTACTACCTTGAACCGATTCATCTCTCGATCCGCATATAGGTGCAGGCCTTTCTTCCAATTGTTGAATAAGTGGAAGGGATTTGAATGGACAGAGGAATGTGCTTTGGCTCTTCAACAACTTAAGGAATATCTTTCTCAACCACCTGTTATGTCCAGATCCGAGGAGGATGAGGTTTCTTTGCTTATATCGTTGTGGCTCCCCATGCTGTTAGTTTAGTGTTGGTACAGGGTGACAATGGTGTGCAAAGGCCAGTTTACTACATGAGCAAGTCATTACAAGAGGTAGAGATCCATTACCTACCATTGGAAAAGGCCATTTTAGCAGTGGTGCATGCTATATGTAAGCTCCCCCATTGCTTCCAATCTTATACAACTATTGTTTTGACCCAAATTTCGCTCAAATCAATGCTTTGGAGTGTTGATTATACTAGAAGAATTGCCAAATAGGGTACAATCTTGAGGGCCTTTGATATTTAGTACATGCCTCATACCTCTGTTAAGGGTCAGGTTTTTGCAGACCTGGTGGCTGAGTTTGCTGAACCTTCTATAGAAGAAGAATAAGACAAGCATAATATGGATGGAAAATCAGTTGGCATGATCTTCCTACAAGAGCCTCCATCCTGAAAGGTGTATGTTGATGGTACGGCAAATCAAAGAGGATCAGGAGTGGGGCTAGTTATAGTTTCTCCTGAGATGCTTATTATTGAAAAATCCTTAAGGTTGAGTCTCTTGGCCACGAATAATGAAGTCTAGTATAAGGCCCTATTAGCTGGGATGACTATAGTCTAGAAGGTGGAAGGAGAATTGGAGGCTAGGGATTTGAGAATACAAGAGTACTTGAATTTGGTGAGGCAATTATAGTCAAAGTTTGAGTCTTTCACCTTAGTGCAAGTCCTTAGAAGTAGGAATTGTTGGAAAAATTATACATGCACAGCGGAAGAATAAATATAATGTGCAAAATATAAACGGATCTACTTCATACATACAAGTTAACATGGGCTATTTAAGTTTCAGAATTAGAGACAAGAGAGTGTACCTTGGAGTGGTGAATTTCAAAACTTGAAGAACGGAAGCACTTGGGAATACTTTCAATCTTCACTCCAATTCCACTAACGCCCAAGATGTGTGGTCTCTCAATCAGTTCCAAAGGGAAAATGAAAGTGTGTCTCACACTCTCTCTTTTTCTTTATGAAAACTCTCCAAATTCACTTACTTAAAAAATTCTGTGTATTTCTCCCTTTTGTATCTAACTGATTATCTAATTGGGCTGGCCTTTTGGGCCTTTCCAATTGGGCTTAAGTATGTGGCTTGGAGTGGGACCAAAAGGGACCAATAAGACACTAGCTCCAATGGGCCTTGGGCTTTTCTGTCAACTCTTGACAAGTCCAAAGTTACCATTAACTATATTTAATACCACTATATAAATATAGTTGCACTCTAGGCCTCATTAATTAATTATATCCCAAGACTCTATTATACATGCAACCCCTTCATAAAATATTCATAGTAATACAAAGTCATGAAAGAAGACTGCCACTTTGTATATTACTACATCTTAATTCCTTGAGTACCCGGTTTAATTCTTTAAGTTATTCATCATATATTTATGAAATCCCATTCCATAAATATATACTTTAGTAACTCCTTACTAAAGTGGTTAGGCCCAACTCTCTGAATAACAAACACATTAAACTTATCTCAAGGGAATATTTTATATCTCCGTTAAGAGACTATGAATTCCATCTTGAGAATATATGTTCCATCAACACTAAATGTGGCTGCCCAACATATTGAGATTTTGACCTTAACCATAGATCTCACTCCTGATATATCAAAGTAACCTACACTTCATGATCAGGTCCATTATCCTCTCAGGATTAAGAGTTCATGCAAATACAAGTCGTAAGTTTATTATTCATTTGACAGTCGTTAGGAGAATAATAAATCTCACACCAGTCCAGTTCAATATGTCTTAACTCTTAAAACATATCAACATATCAACTAGAAATCTCCATTTCCATGATCAAGACAAATCATCTTAGTTGATATGTTATAGTCTTCGCAGATGAAATGCCCAATTTCATCACCGACTACGAACTATAATTCTGAGTTTACAAAGAACTTGTGATTTATATCTTCTGTGACTAAATCACATAAATCACATACTATTGCATCTCATGGACTATATGATAATGTCCCAATATTCATGTTACCATTATTTTCAAATAATAATACAACTTTATTAACCAAAACATTAAGTCATACATAATGTCTTACATAATAAAATACATAGCATCATACAATAGGATTTAAGGACAAATATCCCAACAATCTCCCACTTGGCCTAAAGACTATTGTGCACTAATCTAACTCCCATCTCCTCCAAATGTGACTCGAAAGTCCTTTGAGGCAAGGCTTTGGTGAAGGGATCCGCTAGATTCTTTGCACCATCAATCTTTGCAACAATCACATCTCCACGAGCAACAATGTCTCGAATGATGTGGTACTTTCTTTCTATGTGTTTTCCTTTCTTGTGATTCCTTGGATCTTTGGATTGTGCAACCGCTCCACTATTGTCACAGAACAATGTAATAGGAACTTGCTCAATTCTTATAACACCAAGATCACAAAGGAATTTCTTGAGCCAAACAGCCTCCTTTGCTGCCTCACAAGCGGCAACATATTCGGCTTCCATGGTGGAGTCCGCAATACAAGATTGCTTAACACTCCTCCAACTAATGGCTCCACCTCCCAAGGTGAAAACACAACCCGACGTGGATTTTCTGAAATCTAGATCCGACTGAAAATCTGAATCTGTATAGCCAATGGGAATCAAATCCTCACAACGGTAAACAAGCATATAATTTCTCGTTCTCCGTAGATACTTGAGAATATGCTTTACAGCTTGCCAATGTTTAAGTCCTGGATTTGATTGATATCGGCTGACCATGCCAACTGAATAACATATATCCGGTCTAGTACAAAGCATGGCATACATGAGACTTCCCACAACAGAAGCATAAGGAACTTGTCTCATGATATTTTCTTCCTCTTGAGTCTTAGGCCTTTGGTCATCAGACAGAGGAACCCCATGTCTAAAAGGAAGTAATCCTTTCTTGGAGTTTTGCATGCTAAACCGTTCTAGAACCTTATCTATATATCCAGCTTGTGACAAACCTAACATCCTATTCTTTCGATCTCGCCAAAGCTTGATCCCTAGAATATAGTTAGCTTCGCCCAAGTCCTTCATATCAAATTGGCTTGACAACCAAACTTTAACTGATGACATTACTCCTACATCGTTTCCAATGAGTAGAATGTCATCAACATAAAGCACTAGGAACATTACTACTTTGTCTTGATGTCTCTTGTACACACATGGTTCATCAAGATTTTGCTCAAAACCAAATGATTTGATTGCCTGATCAAATCTGATGTTCCATGACCTAGATGCTTGCTTAAGTCCATAAATGGACCTATTCAACTTGCATACCATATGCACTTGGTTCTTTGCTATGAAACCTTCTGGTTGCAACATATAGATTTTTTCTTCAAGATTGCCATTAAGAAATGCAGTCTTGACATCCATTTGCCAAATCTCATAATCATAATGAGCAGCAATGGATAAGAGAATCCTGATAGATTTAAGCATGGCTACTGGCGAAAAGGTTTCATCATAATCGATGCCTTCTTTTTGTGTATACCCTTTAGCCACTAGCCTTGCTTTAAAGGTTTCAACCTTTCCATCTATCCCTCTCTTCCTCTTGTAAACCCATTTGCAACCAACAGGTTTAATGCCGTTAGGCGCCTCTACAAGACTCCAAACTTGATTGGAATACATGGAATCTAATTCAGATTTCATAGCTAGGACCCAATGATGTGCATCTATCTCATTCATTGCCTCCTCATAAGTGTAGGGATCCGATTCAGCCTCTCCTGAGATAGCCTCATAAGTTTCTCCTAAACCTATAAATCTCACAGGAGGCCGAACAACTCTCCCACTACGACGAGGCACTTGTGTACTAGACATTTCATGAGTAGTATCTTGTGGTGTATCTAATACAACCACATCATCCCTAGATTCATCCATTGGTTGTTGATTTACAGACTCATTCATTTCAGCCAACACAACTCTACTTCTAGGAGTAAAATTATTCATATAGTCATTTTCCAAAAATTTAGCATTTGTACTAACAAAAACTTTATTATCATTTCGACTATAGAATAAATAACCCCTAGTTTCTTTTGGATAACCCACAAGCAAACACACTTCCGATTTTGGTTCCAACTTATCAGGCTTCCCCTTTAGCACATGTGCTGGACAACCCCAAATGTGGAGATACCTCATACTAGGCTTACGCCCACTCCACAATTCCATGGGTGTTTTGGGGACAGATTTTGATGGAACTAAATTCAAAAGATGTATTGCTGTATCTAAGGCATATCCCCAAAAGGAAATCGGTAAAGTTGAATAACTCATCATGGACCTAACCATTTCCAAAAGAGTCCTATTTCTTCTTTCCGCTACACCATTTTGTTGAGGTGTTCCAGGTGCAGTCAATTGAGATATAATCCCATTTTGAATTAGGTAATCCTTGAAAATCCCAAGAAGGTATTCGCCACCTCGATCAGATCGAATGGCCTTTATGCGTTTGCCTAATTGATTCTCAACTTCAGCCCTAAACTCTTTGAACTTGTCAAAGGCTTCGGACTTCCGTCTCATTAGGTACACATAACCATATCTTGAGTAATCATCTGTGAAAGTGATGAAATACTCATAACCTCCTTTTGCTTGGATTAACATAGGACCACATACATCCGTATGGACTAATTCAAGCAACTCTTAGGCTCTTCTACCTTTTGCATTAAAAGGTCGCTTGGTCATTTTACCTTCAAAACAAGATTCACAAACTGGAAATTCATCAAAGTCCATGGGCTCTAAGAGTCCATCTTTGATCAGTCTTTGAATTCTGTTTGAATTAATATGACCTAAACGCAAGTGCCAAAGATATGCATCATTTGAAGGAAACTTTCTCTCTAATGATTTTACATGTGAGTTAGTATCTAATTCAGAATTATGTAGTTCATGCTTAATAGGAGTTAAAATATAAAGACCATCCACAATATTGCCAGAACAGATAAACATTTTATCCTTCTTTATTACAACATTGTCTTTTAGGATAACACAATATCCTTGTTTACCCAAATAAGTTGCAGAAATTAAATTCCTACGCACATTAGGTACAAACAGACAGTCTTGCAATATTAAAACCCTAGACTCAAAGCATAAGTTAACAACACCAACAGCCACAACTGGAATTCTGCTCCCATCAGCCAAAGTTAGAAACAATTCCCCTTCACTCAGTTTTCTGGTCTCCTGAAACCCCTGCAAAGAATTGCAGATATGATTAGTACAACCTGAATCCACACACCAGGAATCAGTGGGATTCTGTACCAAACATATTTCAAGTAGAAAGGAAGTTTTCATACCCTTGTTCTTGGCAGCTTTAAACTTTGGACAATTCCTCTTCCAATGTCCTTTCTCACCACAATGGAAACACTTTCCTTTGAGCTTCTTTCCTTTGTCAGCAACACCTAAGACAATTTGCTTACCCTCTTTCTTAGTGAAGTCCTTCTTCTTCTTCTTACCCTTGCCTTTCGGCTTAGGTTGAGAAGTAGAAGCTTCACCAACATTGGCTTCAACACTAGAAGTACCTAGGATGCCTTCCGCCGCCACTAACTCATTCATCAATTCAGACAAAGAATAAACCTTTTTGTTCATATTATAATTCAGTCTGAATTCCTTGAATGATTCCGGTAGTGACTGGAGTATCATGTCCACTTGGGACTCTCCATCAATGTCGGCACCTAAAACTTCCAATGTATTCAGATTAGAGATCATTGTAAGACAATGTTCTCTTACTGAACTACCTTCAGCCATCTTGGTATTGTAAATTTGCCTTATGGTTTCTTGCCTTGCTGAACGGCCTTGCTCACCAAACATCTCCTTCAGACTTAGCATAATGTCCGAAGCTAGTTCTACATCCTGCATTTGATGCTGTAGAACATTTGAGATGGACGCTAGGATATAGCACTTGGCCATTTCATTAGATTTCTGCCAACGATCATATCGTTGTTTTTCCTGAAGAGGAGCATCTAATGAAGGAAAGCTAGGACATGGTTGAGTAAGCACATATTTGTGCTCTTCAGCAGTTAAAACAATGTCCAAGTTTCTTTTCCAGTCAACATAGTTGGATCCAGTCAGTTTGTTTTGATTAAGAATAGAAACAAGTGGGCTAAATGATGCCATGTTCAAATCTGAAAATAATAAACATGAATATTATAAGTAAATTGGACATTATCTATTTAGCATATAAACATATAATATGGAACCTTAATAAAACCATAAAATAATATATGCAACGACAACCCAATCCCATGTTTAAAATTCCTTGGTAGCAAGTAAATTATAAACACTATGATTGATTGAGAACTATTCTCATTATTAGTGCTATCATGATAACTCTTATCAAACACTAATAACATGTCGTTTCTACTTTAGCCTCTAAGTAATAATGACATAGCTCCGAAGGGAGATTAACATTAAACTTAGTCTAGTGTACACCATTGACTGAATTCTATGTGAGTCATAAAGTAACTCCACGGAAGCGTGGTCGTTCTTTATCTAAAAAACACATATTATTCATCATAAAGAAGTTTAACATGTAGTACCATGAATTAAACACCCTCCGAAGGGAGTAAGGCATATACGCCAAAGCGAGGTGCTTAATCACACTACAATAAACCGACAATGGAGGCCGTGAGATCCAACCCTTGTATCTCTCTCCCACTAGATGTTTTAAAATAAAGGTTTTTACATATAAAACATGCATAATATAATTACACATAGCCTTGATCTTTTATATATGGAAAAACACTTAGAAAAAATTCTGGATAAACAGTTCTCGATCGATCCTCGACAGATTCTCGATCAATCCAGAAAAGTTCCGCGAAGCTCGACAGATCCTCGATAGATCCTCGATCGATCGAGAAACTTTCTGTTTGCTCGATAGATTCTCGACAGATTCTCGATCGATCGAGCTTCGCGAATTTTGAATTTTCCAGAATTTTCCAAAAACAGTTTTTTTAACTTTTCATGTACAAAACTACTATCATACAATCATAATGAACATAAATTGATATCTAAACTGAATATCATTGATGTTATAGCCTTAAAATTCAGTTTAACATACTTAAACTAAAAATTAAACAACATCATAACATCGAAAACAGTTTTCATCAAAAACAATGATTTCAACAACCATGCAGAAAACTATTTTCTAACAACATGAAATCATTATCACTAATTCCAAAACTCAAAAACATGTTAAACAGATATGTAATGAAGACCGCTCTGATACCAATTTGATGGAATCATACATGCGCAGCGGAAGAATAAATATAATGTGCAAAATATAAACGGATCTACTTCATACATACAAGTTAACATGGGCTATTTAAGTTTCAGAATTAGAGACAAGAGAGTGTACCTTGGAGCGGTGAATTTCAAAACTTGAAGAACGGAAGCACTTGGGAATACTTTCAATCTTCACTCCAATTCCACTAACGCCCAAGATGTGTGGTCTCTCAATCAGTTCCAAAGGGAGAATGAAAGTGTGTCTCACACTCTCTCTTTTTCTTTATGAAAACTCTCCAAATTCACTTACTTAAAAAATTCTGTGTATTTCTCCCTTTTGTATCTAACTGATTATCTAATTGGGCTGGCCTTTTGGGCCTTTCCAATTGGGCTTAAGTATGTGGCTTGGAGTGGGACCAAAAGGGACCAATAAGACACTAGCTCCAATGGGCCTTGGGCTTTTCTGTCAACTCTTGACAAGTCCAAAGTTACCATTAACTATATTTAATACCACTATATAAATATAGTTGCACTCTAGGCCTCATTAATTAATTATATCCCAAGACTCTATTATACATGCAACCCCTTCATAAAATATTCATAGTAATACAAAGTCATGAAAGAAGACTGCCACTTTGTATATTACTACATCTTAATTCCTTGAGTACCCGGTTTAATCCTTTAAGTTATTCATCATATATTTATGAAATCCCATTCCATAAATATATACTTTAGTAACTCCTTACTAAAGTGGTTAGGCCCAACTCTCTGAATAACAAACACATTAAACTTATCTTAAGGGAATATTTTATATCTCCGTTAAGAGACTATGAATTCCATCTTGAGAATATATGTTCCATCAACACTAAATGTGGCTGCCCAACATACTGAGATTTTGACCTTAACCATAGATCTCACTCCTGATATATCAAAGCAACCTACACTTCATGATCAGGTTCATTATCCTCTCAGGATTAAGAGTTCATGCAAATACAAGTCGTGAGTTTATTATTCATTTGACAGTCGTTAGGAGAATAATAAATCTCACACCGGTCGAGTTCAATATGTCTTAACTCTTAAAACATATCAACTAGAAATCTCCATTTCCATGATCAAGACAAATCATCTTAGTTGATATGTTATAGTCTTCGCAGATGAAATGCCCAATTTCATCACCGACTACGAACTATAATTCTGAGTTTACAAAGAACTTGTGATTTATATCTTCTGTGACTAAATCACATAAATCACATACTATTGCATCTCATGGACTATATGATAATGTCCCAATATTCATGTTACCATTATTTTCAAATAATAATACAACTTTATTAACCAAAACATTAAGTCATACATAATGTCTTACATAATAAAATACATAGCATCATACAATAGGATTTAAGGACAAATATCCCAACAGGAATACCCATGCTGACTCCCTGGCCACCCTCGCAACATCCTCAGGGCAGAGCTTACCTTGAGTTATCCTTGTTGAAGACCTGTGCAAGCCCATAGAGATGAAAAGCTAGATGGTTTGAGTTCATCAAATCATGAAGGGACCTAGTTGGATAGACTTTATAGTGCTATTCCTTAAGGAAGATATTTTTCCTGAAAAGAAGTCCGAGGCAGCCAAGGTACGTAGAAAGGCTTCTCGGTTCTAGCTATTTGAGGACCAAAAGCTATAAAAACACTCTTTTTATGAACCATACTTGCTATGCATACACTCTAAAGCAATAGAGCTACTTCTAGAAGAATTACATGAAAGGATTTGTGGTAGCCACACAAGAGGTAGATCCTTATCTCACAGGGCACTTACCCAAGGGTACTAATGGCCAAATATGCAGAGGGAAGCACAAGAGTTTGTGAAGAAGTGTGACTAGTGACAAAGGTTTGCTCCAAACATTCATCAACCAGGGGACGTCCTCAATCCTCTATCCAGCCCTTGTCCTTTTGCCTAATGGGGCTTAGATATTGTAGGACCCTTCCTTAAGGCAGTAGGGAATAGGAGATGGCTGTTGGTTGGCACAGATTATTTCACTAAGTAGGTTGAAGCTGAGCTACTATCAAATTTCAAGGACTTGGATGCAAAAAATTTGTTTGGGAAAACATTGTCAATAGGTTTGGAATTCCTTAGACCCTCATTTCGGACACTGGTCTTCAGTTTGATAGTAAGGCCTTTAGAAGATATAACTGCAATATGAGGATTACTAAGAGATATTCCACTTCGGCTTATCCACAAGGGAATAGACAGGCCGAAGCTGTTAATAAAGTGATAATGAATGGGCTCAAGAAGAGGTTGGATGATGTGAAGGGAAAATGGGTGGAAGAACTTCCACACGTCCTTTGGACATATCGGACTACCCCTCGCAGATCCACAAGGAAGACACCATTTTCAATGACTTATGGGCCGAGGCTATATTCCTCTTGAAATCAGTTTCCCGACATTGAGGACGAGCTCTTTCACTCCGAACAACAATGATGAGTTGTTGGAAAGGGGCTTGGATTTGGTTGAAGAAAGGAAAGAAAAAGCCATGGTTCAGTTGGCATATTATCAATATAAGCTCAAACAAGGCTATGATTCCAAGATGAAGTTAAGGCCACTAGCGCCAATAGATTTGGTATTAAGAAAAGTGTTGGGTACTGCAAAGAACCCAGCATAGGGAAAATTAGGGCCCAACTAGGAAGGGCCATATTGCATCACCTCGATAGCTAGGATAGGGGTGTATTATCTTGAAGATCTAGATGAAAATGCTGTACCACACCCTTGGAATGTAAATAACTTGCGAAGGTATTATTATTAATAAGTCTTTTCTATCACACATCGTTTATTACATGATGCACTACATATCATTTATTTAAGTATCAAACAGAACCTTGGCTATGCCTGACTCCTCGCACCACATACCTTAGATAAATTGATATTTTCCAATATTTTTCTAAGTGTTAAACAAAACCATAGTTATGTTTGGTTCCTTAGACTATCTACTTTGGGTAAATTAATGCTTTAGGTTATTTTTCTAAATATCAAACAGAACATTGACTCTGCTTGGCTTTTCAGACCACATAACTTGGGTAAATTGATATTTTACAATATTTTTCTAAATTTTAAACATAACCATAGTTATGTCTGGTTCCTTGGGCCATCTATTTTGGGTAAATTAATGCTTCAAGATACTTTTCTAAATATCAAACAAAACCTAGGCTATGCCTAGCTCCTCGAACCACAAACATTGGGTAAATTGATATTTTCCAATATTCTTTTAAGTGTTAAACAAAACCATAGTTATGTTTGGTTCCTCAAACCATCTACTTTGGGTAAATTAATGCTTCAAACTACTTTTCTAAGTATCAAACAGAATATTGGCTATACCTGGCTTCTCAGACCACATACCTTGGGTAAATTAATATTTTCAAACATTTTTCTAAGTGTTAAATAAAACCATAATTATGTCTGGTTCCTCGGACCATCTACTTTGGGTAAATTAATGCTTTAGGTTACTTTTTTAAGTGTTAAATAGAACCTTAGTTATGTCTGATTCCTTAGACCATCTACTTTGGGTAAATTAACATTTCAATTTATTTTTCTAAGTATCAAACAAAACCTTGTTTATACTTGGATCCTCAGACCACATACCTTGGAGATTTCCATAATAGTGATTTAAGCAAATGGAAGTTCATGAGCATCACTTAAAGCATTTGTAAGTATATCAAACATACTTGTTATCTGGTCAATATCTGATTATTTCCTAGGCCTATTAGGAATAATGTAGATGAATGTTCTAGTGTATTGTGGAGTTAGTAGTTTTTAATCTGCTTTGGTATTAGTTAGAAAGGTGTGGTAATTGTACCACCACTTGTGCAGATAACCAAATAGGGTCATATCTCATGGTTATGTTAGTTGAGCGTTAGATAAAATGGAAACTATGCAAGAAGAAATACAAATATCATAATCATGAAACAAGAACTTGCATTTTTCATTGATCTAAGCCTTAGGAAAAGGCAATTTACTTACAAAAGATCAGATTACATTACAGTTAAAAAAAGAAGAAAAAAAAGAAAAAGGAAAAGACAAGGACAAATCAAGGCTTCATCGTTATTACAAGCTTGTCCTTGGAAGTTTTGGGGGCTAATTAGGAGCTGTGGTGGTAGAAGCAGGTCCTTTATCCTTCACGTCTTCCTTAGTGGGAATAAGAAGGGTTGCTAAGACAATCTCCATGGGTTGGGACGATTCTTTCTCCTTGGCAGGTTCCTTGGGGGCAATTAGAGGCTGGGCAGTATCATGGACCACCTCTTTAGTTGCTTTAATTGCTTTTCTAGTGGCCTCAGATTGCTTAGCTTCCTCGGATGGATGACCAGAAGAAGGAAGGACTTTGATTGGGCTGTCCTTTCTAGCATCTGCTCTTTGGGAGGCAGCATTAACCATGGGGACAAGCTCGAATGGCTGGAGGATAGTAAACACTTTTTGCTCTCTGAAGGGTAGAAGAGGCATCAACCCTAACCTAGTTGAATGCCTCATTCCACACTTGGAGGTAGTAGTGTCTACATACCTCCGAGACCTCCAACCTAAGGGTTCCTTGGTCTCAACCACCCTTGCTTCGTACCCATCCTACTCGCCTAGTCCTTGGCCTTCTCGGCCTCCTCTTTAGCTTTTTTAGCTTCTTCTCTGGCTTTATTAGCTTCCTCCTTAGCCTTTTTAGACTCCCTCAGAATTTTGGTGAAGGCCTCTATTTGTTTCTTCACCGCTGCGTAGTTATCTTCGGTCTGGCGGAGTTGTAGACGCTGGGCCTCAACCTGCCCCTCGGCCACCACTAGAGCGGCCTCATCGCTCTTCTTATCACTCTCAGCGAATTCAATTTGGCAGTGACTTCGTGCAGCTTTTTTTCTGCCACCTCAAATGTCTTCAAGGCAGCAACACGCCTGGCCTCCTCGTCCTTCATTATTTTGTGCGTGCTGATGATAATTTCTTCATCTTTATGAGTAGCTTGGACGACCTTCCCTTAGAAACAAAATGAAACATTGAAACACGCACAGGTCAGAGAAATTAGGTATGGAAGATACATGTGCAAATAATTCCTAAAATGTGGTAAGTATATATATATATATATATATATATATATATATATAACAAACAATACTGAACAAAGAAAAAATGAAGAAGAGTTCGCTAGTAGTCTTACTAGGGCAAGCTTCCTCTTCGGTGTGAGGAAGACCTCATACTTCCTCATCTACCTCAACTCGGACATGTCTTTGAGTAATAGTAAAGCTTGCTCCAACTCGTCGGCCACATAAGCAGCTATTCCTGGCTGTGATATCCTGATGGAGGTTTCAATATTTATAGCAGCTCTGTCTAAGATCATGGCCAGAGACCAGACTAGAGCAGATACTAGAGCTTGAACATCATCCCTCCTCTCCAGGGTCGTTTGGGTTGTCCGAGCCTGTTTAGCTTCCTTTTAGGGCTCGGTTTCTTTGGGAGGATGGCTCTTCCCCCCTTCCACTGCCTTCTTACCCTTAGGCTGATCCCTTTTTCTCTTGTGATCGACTGGGTCTAGGCGTTGGGTTTAGAAGGGTAGGAAGTTTGGGCTGGGTGGTCTTCTTTGGCTCTTGACCACCCACCTGGGACTCTATAAGATCTCAGAGGCTTTTTTTGGTTCTGCGTTGGATTGGCATGGCTTCCAAGATGGCAAATTCTCATTGTCGGTGGCTTGCTTGTTTTGGGGATGTGAGGCTGAGGTCACCAGGTGGACTTCCCAGGGAGGATTGTAGGTTGAAGATCTCAAATTCATTTTTGGACTTGGATTCCGAAACGTCAACTATTTCCTCCTCTTCTTTGATGATGGGTTGGGAGGAGGTAGCATCACCAGTCGTGTGTTGAAATGGAAAAGCTACTTTAGAAACACCTTCTGGGATAGGTTGAGTGGTGAGAATGCCTTCTAGGATAGGAACGCCTTTGGGAAGGAGAAAACCTAGAATCGTGACGCTTATTCGGTTCAGACGGGGATCTTTAGCTCTTATGACGCACTTCGGTGCCTGGAAACCCTTGGATATGGGGGTGTAGCTAAGAATTATTGGAAAATCACATGTTTGTATCGCATACAAAACATACACAGCAAAATTTTAATGGATCTATTTCATTCGCAATCGATAACATGCACTATGTAAGTTTTAAAATTTGTGAACAAGATAGCGTACCTTGGTGTGGTGAATTTCAAAACAAAGATCAGAAGTACTTGGGAACACTTTTAATCTTCACTCCAATTCCACTTTACGCTCAAGAAGTGTGGTTTCTCGATCAGTTTCCAGTGGAGAAAATTAGAGAGTGTCTCACACTTACATATACACCATTTCATACCCTTACCAAATTTTGTATGTTTGTTTCAGCAATGACGTTTTCTAGAAAACAAGTCATTTTTCAAGAAGTATTTTCTATAAAACTATCTTATTTTTCTAATGTTTGGTAGCAACTTTAAATGAGTTGAAAAATAACCTCCTAACTTCCCTTAATTAGCTTGCTGTGGACATAGTTGTTTTTCCAAAAAATATTTAATGGAAAACAATCTCTAAAAATAAGCTATATTTTTTATGTTGACCAAAGATAGTTTTCCTTTGACTCATCTTTTTTTATGGTACCAAACACTAAAAAACATGGAAAACTATCTTTACATAAAATTTTCCATTGAAACAAACGGAGCGTTAATATCTAACTGATTATCTAATTGGGCTGGCCTTTTGGTTCTTCCAATTGGGCTTAAGTGTGTGGCTTAGAGTGAGACCAAAAGGGACCAATAAGACACTAGCTCCAATGGGCCTTGGGCTTTTTTGTCAACTCTTGAAAAGTTCAAAGTTACCATTAATTACATTTAATACCACTATATAAATAAAATTGCACTCTAGGCCTTATTTATAAATTATATCCTAAGACTTTATTATACATGCAACCCCTTCATAAAATATTCATAGTAATACAAAGTCATGAAAGTGGACTGTCACTTTGTAAATTACTACATCTTAATTCTTTCAGTACATAGTTTAATCCTTTAAGTTATTCATCATATATTTATGAAATTTAATTCCATAAATATATACTTTAGTAACTCCTTACTAAAATGGTTAGGCCTAACACTCTGAATAACCAAACCCATTAAACTTATCTCAAGGGAATATTTTATATCTCCGTTAAGAGACTATGAATTCCATCTTGAGAATATATGTTCCATCAACACTAAATGTGGCTACCCAACATACTGAGGTTTTGATCGTTACTTAAACCTCACTCCTGATATATCAAAGCAACCTAAACTTCATGATCAGGTCCATTATCCTCTCAGGATTAAAAGTTGATGTAAATAGAAGTTGTGAGTTTATTATTCGTTTGACAATCATTAGAAAAATAATAAATCTTATAGCAGTCCAGTTCAATATGTTTTAACTCTTAAAACATATCAATATACCAACTAGAAATCTCTGTTTCCATGATCAAGACAAATCATCTTAATTGATACATTATAGTCTTCATAGATGAAATGTCCAATTTCATCATTGACTACGAACTACAATTCCGAGTCTACAAAGAACTTATGATTTATATCTTCTATGACTAAATCACATAAATCACTTACTATGCATCTCATGGATTATATGATAGTGTCTCATATTCATGTTACTATCATTTTAGATAATAATAAAACAACTTTATTAATCACAACATAATGTCATACATAGCATCATACAATAGGATTTAAGGGCACACATTCTAACATTAAGTGCGTTGCTCGGAGCTGACCATCACTATGAACAAACACATCGGCCTTCTATATCTCATCCAAACTTGGCTAGTTAACAAGATCGAAGTTTGGAATAGCGGTGCGTTTATCTGTAAAATCATTAACAAAAATCAGTGTAAATCAAAGGAACATTTCTATACAGACAGGAATAGAAGAAAATGCAAAGGGGGTGATTTTGAAATAATCAAACTAAACCTAGAACCCTACCTGATTCCCCCTATCTCGTCGGGTAAGGAAGGCTATCGTGTTACTCCCATGATACAATCAAGCAGTCTTTGTTTAGGCCTTTGTTGGAATCGGGGTAGCATTGGATAAGCCTAACCTCGAGAAACCTAGACTTTAGGTAGTACCCCTACCATTTTAGGTGATGGAGGTTATAAATCTAGTTGACATCATGGTGGCTAAGTCCTAAGTTCATTCTTTCATTGAGTGTGTCTACGCAATCTAAAATTCTAAACAAATTTAAGGCACATTGGGTGTGAGCTAATTGGTGAGCCCTAAGGTAATCCCTAGTGACTGTGCCCATGGGGATTCTCATCCCTCCTTCTGTAAAGGCGATCATAAGGATTACTACTTCTCCTTACCGCCTTTTCTCATGTCATTTCCCATCCTTACAATATCTAATTGAAACTTCTAGGGGGGATACTATATGTGGCTTTAAAACTCTTTATTTTCTCCTCAGAGTCTACCAAACCAGCAAACCTAACCATTTCTAAGAGAGGTTTGAAGGTACTAAGAAGATAGAAGAAAGGAAGAGGAGCTGAGGAGAAAAAGACACAGAGAAAAGAAAAGTAGATGACAAAGTAAACAAAAGGGGTTATAAAGACTTACACAAAAGAGAAAATTCTCCTCGGACAAGCTCTTGGTAATTAGAAGGGCACGAGTAGATTAGGTAAGTTTTGCAGGTTCAGTGTATGAGTGCTAAAGTGAGGTGAGTGATTAATTTGGGCAGTATTTATATCAAAGGAGAGTCATAAGTAGGAAAATTCTCGCCATGGTTTAAGCAAAATCCTCAACCGTTGGATCTGCATCACGTTGTAGAACATGGGGAACAGGGAGCCGTAAAAATTATTGAAGGCACGTCTTGTATGCCAAAATGTCAAGCGAGTGCCTTAGGCAGTTAAAAAGGAACTTACACAATCAGGGATGATGTATGACGAGCGCGAAGTCATTATAGTGACATCAAAATCCTACGTTCTTCTCGAGGAGCTAGTATGGAGAATTCCGAAGGGCTATTGTGGGGGTGATAGGTCCAGGAGTATATATTGGGCCAGAGGCCTAATTCGAGGACATTAAGTAGTCCGAGGATCGACAAACATCTTCCTAAGAATCCATGCTGGAAAGTTAAGAAATGGTCTGATCATGATCGTCCAAGAAGGTGGTTTGAGGAGGAATATTTCCTAGGCTGAGCAAAGCTGAGGTCAAAATGTACGACCTACCACCCAGAAGCAACGTTCTAGGAGATATTGTAGGTAAGGATATACATCATAAGAGCACAAAATAGGGAAAGGCTATGAAATATCTAGGAGAAAGTTCCTACCATAGTATTGAATACTCTGTAGCTAACTATTTGGCTGTATTAGTGAGGAGGTTATGCATGTTCATCAGTGTGTAGCCTTACAGCTACTCTTAAATGCCCTAGGGAGGTGCTGATTGGACAAGTATCCATACTAACAATCTGATCCATACGTAGAGGGTAGAGAGAGGAGGAAGGACGGTATAAAAGGTAGAGGAAACCCCCAGAATGGTGGATTGGAGAGGAAATAGAGAAAAACACTGTAGACTAAAGAACAATATTTGTAAATTGTCATTAAGTGAGATATATAGAAGAACTAGCCTCCTTGAATTGAGTCTGAGGACGATTTTCATTATATAAATTAGCTTCATCTTTGTTCTATAGGGATCTTGACCCATTACAATTGATATACAAATTCGTTAGAACCTATATTTCCAACCCACTCTTCAAAAATTCATTGTATTGGGCTCTTTGAGCCTATCCCCTCACTATTTTGAGTTTAGGTACAAGTTTTATCCTTGATATGAAGGATTCTAATTCTAGCTCTTCTCTGTTTAACCACAGTTTGGAAATATTTTGCATTCCTATCTCCATAAAGAATCCATTTGGTTCTTGCTTTTTGAGCCCACTTTAGTTCTTCTCTATTCAAGAGGTCCTCTAACTCCTTTCTAATAGCTTTTTCCTTTTTAACATTCTTTAGAAAGGTGATAGAGTTTTGGATTTGTTGCGGCTGTGCTTTCTTCAGTTTTATATCACTTTCAACTTTCCCAAACACATTTTTATTCTAAACCATGGCTTGTCTCTTGACACTTAAGATTTTATTCCTTAGTTGTTCAGCTCTAGATCCATTGGATTGCAACCCCCAGGGGTGTTGTATCATATCATTGCAATTGGAGTGGTTGGTCCATATGTGCTCAAACCTAAAAGGTCTTTTCCTAAATGGATTTTGGTATTCAAAGTCTAAAATGATTTTCTCCATGATCAGACCAGATAATTGGAAGGTTTCTAAGGGAGCGCATAGGGTACATATTGACTTAGTTAACACTAGCAAAAGCCTTGTCTAGTCTCTTCATAACAAAATCATTTTCTTCTCTATTATTCATCCAAGTAAAACTTTGCCCTGTGGTAGAAAGATCACATAATTGTAAGTATACAATCACTTGTTAGAACATGTTTGCACTAGCAATACTCCCCTGTGTAAATGACAATTTTTCATCCCATAACAAAATTTGGTTGAAATCCCTAATGTAGAGCCAATTGGGGTGGGCTATGTTTCTTAGGGATTGTAGCTGTTACCACACTTCACCTCTTCTAGCATGGTCAAGGTGACCATACACAAAAGTAATAAATAGGGGTTTGCCTTTATTATCCAATAAATCTATGTGTATAAGGTAAGCAAAATCATGAATTACACTAAGGCTTTGTCTAGGCATCCATGCTAGTACAAGACCCCTACTTAAACCAACCCTTGGAACCTCCCAACCATAAAAAAAAAACCCATACTTAACCCATACTTCTTTACTTTTATCTCTTACTAATTTTGTTTCCATAAGGAACATATTAGGTTTATAGGTTTAAACTAGTGGGCTTTTTGTTGGCATTGTAGAATTGCAGAGGATTACCCCAAACCTCTACAGTTCCAACTCAAGATCCTCATGGTTATTGGGGAAGCTGATTAGAGTCAATTTTCAAACACCCACTTGGAATTTCTAGAGCTTCCTTAGCAAAGTAAATATCATAATGTATAGAAAGGTTAAGTGGATTTCTAAGGGATTTATTATTGTTACCTTTCTTTGAGAAGAAACCATAGAGTAGCTTTTGATGAATGTTCCTTCCCAACCTCCCAAGCTCTGATCCGATTCTCTTCTTCGATGTAACACAGTCCCCTTCCAACCATTCATCACAATGTAAACTAGACAAGGGACCTGGGTCTAAAGAAGTTGAAATTGGGGAAGGTGGGCCTAGGCCAAAACCAACTGGGTCCAAGCTGATCACATTGTTGGGTCCAGAGTCTAAGATAACAGTATGTGCAACCTTTACAAAAGGCTCTGTCATATATTGTGCCATAAAGTGATTATGGACCAAAGCTTGAGGCCTTTTAATTTGAGGCCCATTACTTGAACTTCCAGCTTTGGACCCTTTGGGTCAAAAACTCAATCAAAGAATCTGGTGCCTCAAGAATCTGTCCTCTACTCCATGCATCCCTACATAGCCACTTGGGATGCTCTTCATTACGTTTATTCATGTTAAACATTGAATTGTATCTGTTTCGCTTTCTATTTCGGAGCTAGCCCTAGGAATCTCTCTCATTTCTCCATTAGTCATAAAAGGGCCATCATCATCACCTAAGTCCATCAGAGTGTGAAGCAAGTTAGAAGTGTCCATGGAGGGCGAACAGTAACGGTTGAAGTGCTCTTAGGGTCTAAGTTAGGCTTTAAAGGTAGTAAGAGGCACTTGTTTAGTATTAAGATTGTGATTTGGATTTGTGTCTTGGGAATGGTTAGAGGAAGAAACTGGTGAGTTAACAGGAGTGGGTGGCACTGAGGTATTGCCTAAAGATTTGGAAAAGATGGTCGAATTTAGGGTTACATGTTCATTTTTTAATTAGGTGACTGTGTGAGGAACTTGAATTGGGGATTGGTTATTTGGATTTGGAATATAGGGGGGTTTTTGGGTGAGGGAAATTTTGTGGGCTTTCCTCCTAAGGCTGACGTAAGGAGTTTGAGACTTGTTGTTTTGGGTTGGGGTAAATAGGGGAATTATGGTTATGCGTATGATGATCTTGTTATAGGTTTCCATAGCGGACTTGGGTTGTCCAACGACACCTTCTATTATAGAAGGCTCTAAGTTCATTGTGGAAATGTGGCTCTAAAGAGTCAAACCAAAATTCTACCTAGTGAATACGTTGAATCTAATGTCATCAACGAATCGGCATATGTTCAATCTCATCCATACTCTCACTGCACTAGTTCTTTGCATGTCTTATCAACCTACATCGAACACAGAGTTTATGAACCCTCTCATATCTACATTGCACCTATGTTCGAGATCCATCATCTTGCTTAAGCATGAAACCCAAGGTGACTAGCATCCACAGATCTTTCCTTACCCTGATACACATGAACGTGATATTTGAGGAATCCAATCTTCCCATTAACCCTTTCAAATATACCCATTAATTGACCCATATGTTTTGCCATTTCTAGATACTGGTACTTTAATGGTAAACCATGCAGCTATACCCAAAGAGAGACATAGTTTAATTGCAATCTGTTAAGGACTAAGTTTGGCTTCCATTTCTCCAAGACGAGAAATGCTACATCCACTGCCCATGGTCCTTTATTGCAAAAGTGATTTAGATCCTTTAGCAACTCAAAGTGAATAAGATAGAAGAAGGCATTTCTTCCCACAACAAAAATAACACCTTTAATTCTCCATGCAATGTTGATTATGAGTTGAAGATGGGGAACAAAGAACTTTCTATAATCTAAAATGAAGCCAATAGCACATTGACTCCAAAAATCACGCTGCATGTGGATATTATCAAGATTTTAGTTAATAGCAGGACCATGCCGAGCAAAAGGCATTTCACTATCCTCGCTGTGCTGAGAGGATGAGTCTGATTCTTCAACAAAGGGATGCTGACATCTGACCCACTACTCTTAGTCCAGCCGAACTTGCTCGCTGCAAAATGGTCCTCCGTGTTCAGGTAAAAGAACAGAAGTTTAAACTAGGGTCCAAAACAGAGTAAGACCTAGAGAAACAAAAGACAGGGAGAGTAAGGGACAACTACGGAGTCAAAAAACAAAACTAGAAAAAGGGGTTAAAAGAAAAGAGAGTGGGTGAAAAAGGAGTTGAAAAGAGGTAAAGCAATTGTTTAAGCAAAAAAGGGGAAAGGCAAAAAGTATAAGGAAAAAGTCCACTTCCTGGGTTCGTCAATGCTAAGCTCAAGAAGCATAGAAGCTAGTGGTTGATAGGCCAAAAATGTAGCGGAAATTAACCAAGTGAATTAATCAGATTCAATTACATGCAATAAGCGTGTCAGCACAAACAAATCATTGATAAACTAAATATGCAGTGGAAATTAAATGACACGGTGATTTGTTTACAAATGGGAGAAACCTATACGGAAAAACCACACTGGGTGATTTTAAGGTCACCACTCCCGAGAATCCACTATTATCAAAACAAGCGGTTACAAGTAAAGGAATCCTCATACCTTATACCAACCTACAGTTGAACCCTTACCTTAATACCTAATTGAACTTGTTCTGTAGTGACAATTTCTCCTTGTATAGCTCCCAGTACGTGACTAGCCAATAGATGCACGGATCCTAGTACACGACTTGATCACCAACTTGAAAAGGATGTTGGCGGCAAAGCTCTTCTGTTCTTCAACACATGAAGATCACAATGTTGTTTGGTCATAAAACCCTACGGTGTACAAACATAATAGCTTCTTCAAGAACTAGGGTAAACTAGGTTTTTGGTCACACTTGTGGAATTATGCTCTTGTGTAATTGTGCTATTGGCTATACAACCTGATACGGCCCTTAAAATAATCTTTATATATGTTTAGTGTTGTAAGAAAAAAAAAAACCCAAACATACTTTCACCGATTGGATGAAAATCAAAACTAAAAATATGAATTTCATAAACCTTGACAATACCCTAGTTGTCGAGCCTCAAGCTGGAACAGTTCTTTTAAACCTCAATAGATGCTAGTTGTCGAACTTTAATGAACAACACTTCTTCACTTGTTTTTTGGACAGACTCGCATGGCTTTAACACTTGAACTTGAAACCTTGTTTCTTGAAGCATTAAACACATCCTAGATCTACCCAATTACAAGTGAGGTGCGTTTTGTCAAAGGATTAGCTAATACATAAAATGTTGACATATGTTCCTAACATCCAATCAATATGTCCTAACAATCTCCCCCTTTGGCAATCTGTGACAAAACCACAGCAAACAAATTAACATATAAGAGGAGTCATAAATCATTCAACTCATATTCACTTGTTGAATATAATAAAATCTATCCTAACACAAACTCTTGAAAAACTTTGCAAGAAGAGAGTTCATGGCAAGGAAGACTTTGAAAACCTGTATTTCTAAAACACTTAGACAAACTCATCAAGGCATCTTTGTGTAAAATAGAAATAAAAGATTACATACAATAAATAAGAAACTTATGTATAAAGGGATAAAAGAAACAGCACATGGAGAGATAGGTGAAATAACATACATCAACATATATATAAAGCAAATATAAGTACAATGCATGTTAAATGGTCACAAGAAAAAAATACATCAAAATCCTCACTACATCCCTAAAAAAAAAACATGAACACTCCTTCTAAACAAAATCTCCTATACTAACCCTCCCACTATGAGTATGACTATTCTCATCCCAAAACTACTCCCCCTTTTTGTCATGAGTGACAAAGGGTAAGAGTATTAAGTAGACATCTCGTCATCATCGGAAAAGCTAACATCACCATCCCCATCATCATCATCATCGTTAGAGTCATTATCGTCCTTGAATGCCTCGAGAGGAGGAGAAGAAGACTCTACAAAGCCACCAAGGTGAGCTTGCCGTCTAGCAATATGGTCGACATGGGTGTTCACTTGACACAACTCATCACAAGGAGTGTCAAGGAGAGCATCCATGCACTGAAGCTGCACCTTGATCACATCAAGAGTCACACCACCAACAGAATAAAAGGGAGTAGAGGTGGATGGAGCTAAAGGAGTGGGAGGATCTGCTGACCCAGACTGCCTCGAACGTAGCTGCGCCTCGCTCCATTTACAGTAGTGGTGTCTATGGCACATTTGACATGGAAGTGGTCAGAAACAGGAAAGGGAACAGAAAAACGGAGTAAAATCCTCGTGATAGTAGAAAGGAAGATGAGCTTATCATGGGTCATCGTATCCTTATACATATCTATAAGGGAAAGAATGAAATGAGAGGAAAAGTCAATGGTAAGATGCTAAATGAGGGATAACAAAAATCGAGCATGGGGCTCTGTAATAGAGTTATAATGAGAGAGAGGATGCAAAACAAAGGTCATAACCATATTAATGAACCTAGGAACTTTAGCAAATGTCGAACAAGAAGTAAACTGACGATCACCCCAATTTGAAGGTCTCTCACAAAAAGAGGATATAAGCTCGTCTTTAGACACGGTCTTCATATGATCACAACCAAGGTAGTCAGGATGTGCTACCCTAGGGACATGGAGCATGTAGGATACAATATTCTGAGTGACCATGATGCACGTACCCCGAATGCGAGTGAAAAACTGAGGTACTAAATAATCAAATCCATGCATGTTGGAGTAGAACTCCTAGATAAGCACGATGGACAAGTGACTAGGACGTCACATAGTGACTCCCAATCCCTACTATGAATGACAGTGGGTAAGTTAGTGTTAGAGAAGTCTGACAAAATGACTTGGCATTCCAAATGAATGCCTCGTCTAGAAAATTTCTCCAAAAAGTCCTTGCGGCTTTATCATCATGGAACCAAATATGTGAAAGGGTATGATCAGAAGAGGTAGATGCCCCGAAATGAAGAGGGTTCCGAGATAGAGTAGACTTACGTTTAGGTTCCCTGATGCAACTAAAGTAAATAAGAGAGAGAGAGAGGGAGAAAGAGAAACACGTAGAAAAGCACCAAATACAATCAATATATAAGAATACAGAGAATGTAAGGTACGTATGTATGAAAATGCATGAGCATGTGAAATACAATAGTAAAAAAACATCATGAGCTTAGCCCAATCCAAACATATCAATACACAATCATTTCCACATTGTAAATAGACATCTAAAATGCATGAAACATCGTTATAATGCACATGTGATGCAATGCATGATGTTTTAAGATCAAAAATACAAAATACATCCCAAAATTTTCACAATAACTTCATCAATTTTGAAAACCCCAAAATTTTAAAAAAATCCCAAAACAATAGGTTAAATGCATGAAATGCATGAAGAAGAAGGATTAGGACCCTTACCAAGTGAAGAAAAACTTGATCTAGGCCGAAAAATCCTTGAGGATGAAGTTTTGAGTGAGAAAGAGAGGTTTTGGTAGGTGAAGAGGCAATAGGAATTGAGAGAGATCGAGAAAAATGAGATTCGAATCGCGCTGACCCTAAATATAGAAGCTCAGTAATTCTCGATAGATCAAGAGGTGTCGAGAGGTGTCGAGCTTTAAAAGGGTCGACAGATGCAGCTATCGAGTAGGTGTCCAAAGGTTACCACAGCAAAAACAAGCTTGATGGATCGAAGAGCTACCGAGGAGACAGAAACCTTCTCGATGAAGCGAGGAGCTATCGAAATTGCGATAAGAAAAAGCTGAAGAGCTCGATAGATAGCCTAGCTGTCGAGAGGTGTCGAGGAGTTGTCAAGATTGCTTTAAAAACATTTCTTCAAGAAGAGAAAAACACAAACATGAATGCAAGAAAACAAGCAACTCAATCGAGGATCCAAACAACATTTAAACCTCTCAAAAACATCTCTTAACAAGAAAAATATCATGCATTTAGATCCAAAATACATACACACACACACACACACACACACTTAAAATGTCTAACCAATTTTATATTTTAAAAATAAGTCAAGATAGTTTAAAGAGTATAACACAAGTAAACCTTGTGATGGCTAGATCACGTTGTACCTGCATATGTATCAAAAGTAGCAAAGAATATTGTGTGTTGTGTGAGAAAACATCACAAGATTGCATAAGTGTCTTTATGTTATGACGATTTGAGATATGAGTAAATCACTTTAACTCACACACAATTAAAACTGCTTGATAGGGACTATTACCTTCGAGGTACATCCTATAACTCCCACATCTCTTAGTATACATGCTTGCAATCATGTTTTAAAGCATTTTGATCTTTTTTCTTTGCATATTTTTCTTTTATTAAGCATATCATGCATGGGTATAGAAGAGAGAGAAAAGAAATACCCGATGATGTTAAGCATTTGACATTGCACTTTTGCTACGCCAAAGCATACGGATGTCATTTCATGATTGGGCAACAGTGGTGTGATGGTTATTTATGCCTTTCTCTTAGGATTTTTTAGTCCTTCCCATCAAAAAGAGTGATAGGAGTGTTAAGTACAAGAGATCCCTTAACTTTAATCATCACAAACATGAGCCATAAAGCTCACTTGCTTAGCTATGCATAGAGATACTTATCTAAGCTACAAAAGATATAAAGTTTAGAAAACTTTGTTTTATTGGCCATTCAAGGTACATAAGTACCAATATACACAACACACACTGTTTTTGTATTTTTTTTATTTTTCAATTTTTTTTTTTATGAATGAAAAAAAAAATACAAAACTGAAAAACAACCAAACAAAAACATGTCAAATACAGCAATGCATAAAAGCTAGACTGTCTAAAAAAAACACACAAGTAATGCAAACATAATAGAGAGAGAGAGAGAGAGAGGATAAATGACTAAATCACTTGGAGCCCTTTTCCTTCCACACCTTGGAAGAACCTTTTCTTTCAGCAAACCCTTGAACTGGTGGTGAGGGGGAAGAATATAAATCGTTTAAGTTTGAAAGGAACATGAGGGCTTTGAGAAGATCTCCAAGAAAAGTAAGAGAGGGTGGAAATTGACTACGGTTTCCTGCCGAGACCATGCTGTTGCTCTGCTAAGTGGCTTGCCACTTGTAGTAGTTTGGTCGAGTGTGTCTAGTGGCTCTACAGTGATGACAAAGATGCTACTTCTTCTCTTTGGACTTTTGAGCACTACTCTTCTTAGCTCTAGGGTTTATGGTTTCTTTCTTAGAAAGCTTAGGGAGTACTCCTAAGATAGATTTACCCTTGTCTATGTTCTCACTAGCTATCATAGTTTTAGCATCATTATTCTCAAAATAAATATTATTAGTAGGAGAAACAAAAATAGTAGTACTAGAAGAAGCTATATTAGGAGAAGAAAAATCATACCCTAAACCGGTTCAATCGAAGGCAGATTTCTACATGCTGAGCATCTCATCAATTTTTTCATTTGAGATCCTCTCCAACTGCGCTCTCACTTGGAACAGTTCCACCTCAAGCTTCTTGGTTTTCTCAGCCAAGAAATTGTTCTCAAACCTCAGTGCTCCAATAGTCTGATTTGCTTCATCAAACTTTGTGGAAAGTTGTTCTTGTTCAAGCTCCACATTACTGAGCATCTTGGTGGCCAACCTATACAGTTTCTCATGTTTTTCAGAGACTTTGTATAGCTTTGGATAGGTTGTGTGGATGACATCTTATTCATCCATTTTCTCAAATTTTGACTCCACGAAGTCTTCTCCTTCATCCACATCTTCTACAATTCCCTCAGTAGGATTGACACTAGTGGTGAAGGCATTTAGAATACCGTCATCCTCATTTTCGGAATCATCCTCAAGTTCAGTGTCATTAAAGATAGCAGCAAGTGCCTTGCTTTTCCCAATAGACTTGAGATAAGTGGGGCATACTTGTTTCATATGACCGAATCCTTAACATCCGAAACACTTAGGCCTTGAAGGAACAGTGTACTGACCGCCATCCCTAGTATCCTTCTTCCTTTCGTCTTGGCTCTTAGACTATAAAGAACTTGATTGCCTACGGTCCTTGTCGAAACCCTTTGCATTGGCATTCTTTATGAGCTTTTTGAACTGCCAAGTGATGTAGAACTTCATTTTAGAATCTCCATCATCGGAAGACTCATTAGTGTCACTGCTCTTGGTCTTCAGTGCCATACACTTGCTCTTGCTTAACTTTCCCAGCCTAGACAAACCTAATTCATAGGTCTGCAGATTTCCAACAAGCTCTGTCAAAGGAATTTTATCAATATCCTTTGACTCCTCAATCGTAGTGATCTTAGCATGGAAACTCTCAGGCAGAGATCTGAGCACTTTTCTCACAATATTGGGTTTGGGAATGGTTTCCCCAAGATTACATGCTAAGTTCACTATGTCCTTGAGCCTGGTATAGAACTCATCAAATGGCTCATCGTCCTCCATCTTTATTTCTTCGAAGCTAGTAGTGAGTTTTTGAAACTTCGAACCCTTGAAAGCCTTGGCTCCTTCATAGGTTGTCTGGAGAATGGTCCACGCCTGCTTTGCAGTTTCAGTGGAGGAGATCTTCATGAACTCCTCATTTGTGACCACACTGAATAAGA
This sequence comes from Castanopsis chinensis, assembly GCA_032878915.1. NCBI lineage: Eukaryota > Viridiplantae > Streptophyta > Magnoliopsida > Fagales > Fagaceae > Castanopsis > Castanopsis chinensis. The sequence continues at coordinate 3,465,809 of JAVQMG010000116.1, read as the reverse complement.
CATTCAAGACCCTGCAATTAAAGTTAGCCACCTTGATCTTTGTATCTTCCCAATCGGACGGCGCGTTTCTTGGCTTGGTCCAGCCTATCTTCACAGCTTGCCAGACCTTCTCATCTAAGGATTGCAAGAAAGCTCTCATATGTACTTTCTAGTATGCATAGTTAGTTCCATCAAATAAAGGAGGTATAATAAGTGATTTTCCTCTATCCATGACAAACAGGGGTCAATGGATCTCACAGCAAAGATTAAACCCTAATCAGAGTGTGCCCGATTAGATACCACTTGATAGGCCAAAAATGTATTGACCCATTGTGATGAATTAACCAATTAATTGTTTGAAAAATACATGTTTATATCTCATACAAAGCATACGCAGCCGAAAATAAATGGATTTACTTCATTCATAATTGATAACATGCACTATGGAAGTTTCACAATTTAAGAACAAGAAAGCGTACCTTGGTGCAATGAAATTCAAAAACGAAGATCAGAAGTACTTGAGAACACTTTTAATCTTCACTCCAATTCCACTAATGCCCAAGAAGTGTGGTCTCTTATTCCATTTTCCAAGGAAGAATGTTAAAGTGTCTAACACTCACATACACACCATTTCACAATGATCTTGTTCCTATTTTTTTCGGTATGTTTCTCCCTTTGTATTTAACCGATTATCTAATTGGGCTAGCCTTTTGGGCCTTTCCAATTGGGCTTAAGTATGTGGCTTGGAATGGGACCAAAAGGGACCAATAAGTCACTAGCTTCAATGGGCCTTAGGCTTTTCTGTCAACTCTTGACAAGTCCAAAATTACCATTAACTATATTTAATACCACTATATAAATATAATTGCACTCTAGGCCTTATCTGTAAATTATATCCCAAGAATTTATTGTACACACAATCCCTTCATAAAATATTCGTAGTAATATATAGTCATGGATGTAGACTCACTTTAAAAATTACTACATCTTAATCCTTGAGTGCTCGGTTTAATCCTTTAAGTTATTCATCATATACTCATGAAATCCAAATCCATAAATATATACTTTTGTAACTCCTTATTAATGTAGTTGGGCCCAACTCTCTGAATAACCAAACCCATTAAACCTATCTTAGGGGAATATTTTGTATCTTCGTTAAGAGACTACGAATTCCATCTTGAGAATATATGTTCCATCAACACTAAATGTGGCTATCCAACATACTGAGATTTTAATCGTGACTTTAGATCTTAGTCTTGATATATCAAAGCAACCTACACTTCATGATCAGGTCCATTATTCTCTCAGGATTAAGTAAAATATTCGTAGTAATACAAAATCATAGATGTAGACTGCCACTTTAAAAATTACATCTTAGTCTACCCGGTTTAATCCTTTAAGTTATTCATCATATATTTATGAAATCCAATTCCATAGATATATACTTTAGTAACTCCTTACTAAAGTAAAGTGGTTAGGCCCAACTCTATGAATAACCAAACCCATTAAAGTTATCTCAAGGGAATATTTTGTATCTCCGTTTAGAGACTATGAATTCCATCTTAAGAATATATGTCCCATCAACACTAAATGTGGCTGCCCAACATACTGAGGTTTTGATCATGACTTTAGATCTCACTCCTAATATATCAAAGTAACCTACACTTTATGATCAGGTTTATTATCCTCTCAAGATTAAGAGTACATGTAAATAGAAGTTTTGAAATTTATTATTCGTTTGACAGTCGTTAGGAGAATAATAAATCTCACAGCAGTCCAGTTTAATATGTCTTAACTCTTAAAACGTATCAACATACCAACTAGAAGTCTCCACTTCCATGATCAAGACAAATCATCTTAGTTGATATGTTACAATCTTCGCAGATGAAATGCCCAATTTCATCACCGACTACGAACAAGAATTCTAAGTTTACAAAGAACTTGTGATTTATATCTTTTGTGACTAAATCACATAAATCACATACTATGCATCTCATGAACTAAGATAATGTCCCATAATTCATTTATAAATAGTCTTATACAATTAAACAAATTAATTTTTTATGTCATGCTAATCAATTGGATTTTAGGGCATAAACCCCAACATTAATTAGCCAAGTGAATTAATTAGGTTTAATTACATGCAACAAGTGTTGCAGCACAAACAAATCACCAAATAACTAAATATGCAGTGAAAATTAAATGACACGGTGATTTATTTACGAATGGAGACCTACACAGCAAGAACCCCACTGGATAATTTTAATGTCATCACTCCCGAGAATCCACTATTATCAAAAGAAGCGATTACAAGTAAAGAAATCTCAGTATCTTATACCAACCTACAGTTAAAGCCTTACCCCAATACCCAATTGAACTTGTTCTGTAGTGACAATCTCTTCTTGTATTGCACGGCTCCCAGTACGTGACTAACCAGAAGATGCGCAGATCCCAATACGCGACTTTATCACAAACTTGAGAAGGATGTTGGCTGCAAAGTTCTTTTATTCATTAACTAATGAAGATCACGAAGTTGCTTGGTCACAAAACCCCACGGTGTATAAACACAACAACTTCTTCAAGAACTAGGGCAAACTAGGTTTCTAGTCACACTAGAGAAATTATGCTCTTATGCAATTGTGCTATTAACTGTGTAACCCGATACGGCCCTTAAAATAATCCTTATATATGTTTAGGGTTGTGAGAAAAGAAAGCCCATACACATACTCACAGATTGGATGAAAACACATAGCCATCTATCGAGCTAGCTATCGAGCCACGGGCTTCAGTAGCCTGTAAACCTCAATAGATACTAGCTATCAAGCTTTAAAATCTAGCACTTTCTCACTTGATTCTTGGACAGACTTACATGGCTTTAACACTTGAACTTGAAACCTTGTTTCTTGAAGTAATAAACACATCCTAGATCTTCCTAATTACAAGTAAAGTGCATTTTGTCAAAGGATTATCCAATACATAAAATGTTGACATATGTTCCAAACATCCAATCACATATGTCCTAACAATCTCCTCTTTTGGCAATCCGTGACAAAACCACAACAAACAAATGAACATATGAGAGAAGTTATAAATCACTCAACTCATATTCACTTGTTAAGTACAATAAAATCTATCCTAACACAAACTCTTGAAAAAATTTATAAGAAGAGAGCTCATGGCTAGGAAGACTTTAACAACCTATATTTTTGAAACACTTAAAACAAAACTCATCAAGGCATATTTGTTTAAAATAGAAAGAAAAGATTGCATACAATTGTTAGGACATATGTGTTTCATTTGTTTAGAACATATGTCATTCTTTTATGTAATTGGCTAATCCTTTAACAAAACGTACTTTACTTATAATTGGGTAGATTTAAGATGTATTTAATACTTCAAGAAACTGTGTTTCAAGATCAAGTATTGAATTCATCAAGTCTGTCTAAGAAACAAGCTGAAAAGTCCAAGTTCATTAAAGCTCGACAGCTAGCATGTGTCGAGATTTAAAGAGCTGTTCCAGCCCCGTGGCTCGACAGCTTCTCGACAGGTGCTTGATAGCTTCTATCTGATGAGAATTAAGAATTTCAGAATCCTGATATGATTTTCTTGGAATCCGTGGATGTGTCTATGGGCCTTCTTTTCTCTTAACCCTAGACATATAAAAGGATTATTTTAAGGGCCGTTAAAGAGTTCAAAAGTTGCACAAGCATTGAGAAATCCTTGTTTAAGCAAGTTGTGAATGGAGACAAAGTTCTTGCCTTAGTTTATCTCTCTTATGAAGAAGTTGTTGTGTAATGTGCACTGTAGGGTTTTGTAACTAAGCATCTTCGTGATCTGCATCGTGTGGAAAAATTGAAGAACCTTGCAGCCAACAATCTTCTCTAGTTGGTGATTGAAGTAGCGTACTGGGATCCGCGAAATTGGTTAGTCACGAACATGGGAGCCATGCATTGAAAGGAGAAATTATCACTACAAAACAAGTCCAATTGGGTATTGGGGTAAGAGTTCAACTGTAGGTTGCTAAGGTACTTGAGATTCCTTTACTTGTAACCGCTTGTTGTCATAATAGTAGAATTTCGAGAGTGGTGACCTTAAAATCATCCGGTGGGGTTTTTTTGTGTAGGTTTTCCCCCATTTGTAAACAAATCATTGTGTCATTTAATTTCCACTGCATACTTACTTTAATTGGTGATTTATTTGTGCTACCACATGGTTTGCATGTTAAGTTAGGGTTAATCTTTGTGTGTGATCCATTGACCCTTGTTTGTCATGGATAGAGGTCAGTTTCTTATTATACCTCCATTGTTTGATGGTACTAACTATGCATACTAGAAGGTACGCATGAGAGCTTTCTTGTAGTCTCTAGATGAAAATGTGTTGTAAGCTGTGGAAATAGGATGGACCAAGCCTATAGAAGTGCCAGCCGATTGGGATGATGCTAAGATCAAGGCGGCAAACTTCAACAACAGAGCATTGAATGCTTTATTCAGATAAACACTCAAGAACACTCCCTATATCCCCTAAACTATCCCTCCCTTTATGAGTATGACTACTCTCATCTCAAAACTACTCACTCTTTTTGTCACAAGTGACAAAATGGTAAGTACATCAAGTAGACATCTCATCATCACTAGGTGAGCTAACATCATCATCATCCTCATCGACATCATCACTTTCAAAGCCATCGTCACTCTCATCCTCGGACGCTGGTAAAGATGGAGAAGAGGAAATAGTGAAACCACCCATGACAACCTGTCATCGTGCGATACAACCTACACTGGTGTTCACATGACACAACTCATCACTAAATGTGTCAAGGTGAGCATCCATACACATAAGTTGTTCCATGATGGCCTCAAGAGTCACTCCACCCGTTGAAGACAAAGCATCAGAGGTTGATGGAGTAGTAGAAGTTAGAGGAGTAGCCGTCTAGGTTTGAGTCAGCCTCAAGCAAAGCTGTGAAAAACTTTGCTTAACGGTAGCAGCATCAATGGCACACATGAAAGTGAAGTGGGGAGACTCAAGATAGGAGACAAAGAAATGGTGAAGAAGTCGCGTGATAGCTGAAGGGAAGATGAGCTTATCATGGGTTGTCGTATCCTTATAGACATCTATAAGGGAGAGTATGAAGTGAGAAGGGAAATCAATGGTAAGATCCTCAATGAAGGAAAGAAAAAAGCAAGCACAAGGCTCTATGATAGTGTTATAGTAAGAAAATGGAGTTGAATGTACATATGCATGAGAATGCATAAACATGTGACATGCTAATATAAATTCATCATGGGCTCAACCATATCCAAACCTACCAGCACACAGCATAGCAACAAAGTAAACACACATCTAAAATGCATGAAACATTGTTATAATTCATATGTGATGCAATGCATGAAGTTTAAAGATCATTTTAACAAAAACCGCTCCCAAACTTTTATCAGAAACCTCAACAATTTTGAAAAATCCCAAAACATTTCGAAAACCCCAAAAGTTAGGTCAAAAGATATGAAATGCATGATTAATGAGTGAGAAAGGATCATACCAGAAAGGAAAGAAAATCTTGAAACCGAAAAATGAGTGGGGAAGAGGTTTAAAGTGAGTGAGAGAGGTTTTAGGAGGTGAAGAGTCTAAAAGTGTCGAGAGAGATCGAGGAAATGAGAGTAGAAATTGTGATGCCTCTTTATATAGAATCTTCATAAAGCTCGATCGATCGAGAGCTATCGAGCTTTAAAGAGGTGCTTTTCAACTGTCGAACCAGCTATCGAGGCTCTAACGAGAGGTTTTCACATCAAAGAAGCTTGATGGATCGAGGTAGCTATCGAGAAGCTATCGAAGAGACAGGAAGTTTCTTGATTGACTGAGCTAGCTATCAAGAGCTTTCAAGATTGCGATAAAGAAAAGTTGGAGAGTCTCGATAGATAGCCTAGTTGTCGAGAGCTATCGAGGAGCTATCGAGATTGCTTAAAATAGTTTTTCACAGAAGAGAAAAACACAGAAATAAATGCAATCAAGCATGATACACAACCAAAGATCCAAATAGAATTTGAAGCTCTTAAAATCATCTCTCAATGAAGAAAAATGTCATGCATTTAGATCCAAAATACACACACACACACACACACACACACACACACACACACACACACACACATACAAAACAAGACTAACCAATTTTATATTTCAAAAACAAGTTATAACAGTTTAGTGAGCATACATTAACGCATATAAACCTTGTGATAGCTAAATCACATTGTACCTGTACATGTATCAAAAGTAGCAAAGAATATTGCATGTTGTGTGTGAAAACATCACAAGATTTCATAAGTGTCTATGTTATGAAGATTTGAGATATGAGAAAATTAATTTAACTTGCACACGATCATAACTGTTTGATGGGGACTATCACCTTCGAGTTACATCCTATAACTCCCACATTTCCTAGAATACATGCTTGAAATCATGTTTTGAAGCATTTTGATATTTTTGTTTTTATTTTTCTTTGCATATTTTTCTTTAATTAAGCATATCATGCATGGACATATAAGAGAGAGAAAAGAAATACTTAATTATGTTAAGCTTTTTGACATTGCAATTTTGCTATGCCAATGTATACAGATGTTATTTCATGATTGGTGCGCAACAATGGTGAGACGGTTATTTATGCCTTTCTCTTAGGATTTTTTAGTCCTTCCCATCAAAAAGAGTGATACGAGTATTAAGTACAAGAGATTACTTAATCTTACTCATTACAAACAAAGAGCCATAAATCTCACTTGCTTAGTTGTGTATAAAGATGCTCATCTAAGCTACAAGAGATACAAAGTTTAGTAAACTTTATTTCATTGGCCATTCAAGGTACACAAACAAAGAGCCACAAACTTTATTTCTGATTTTTCAATTTTTTATTTTTATTTTTGTGAATGAAAATAAAAAATTAGAACACAACTAAAAAACAACCAAACAAAAACATTTCAAATAAAGCAATGCATAAAAACTAAACTGTCTCAAATAAAAAAAACAAAAAACACAAGTAATGCAAACATAACAAAAAGAGGGAGAGAGAAAAAATGACTAAATTACTTAGAGCCCTGATCCTTCCACACCTTGGAAGAACCTTTTCTTTGAGCAAAGCCTTGAACCGACAGTGAAGGGGAAGAATTGAAACCGTTTAAGTTCTAAAGGAATATGAGGGCCTTGAAAGCTGATTCTGGTTTCCCGACGAAATCATGTTGTTGCTCTGTTGAGTGGCTAACCACTTATAGCAATTTGGTCGAGTATGTCTAACTACACCACAGTGATGACAGAGATGCTGCTTCTTCTCTTTAGACTTTTAAGCATTACTCTTCTTAGCCCTAGGGTTTTTGGTTTCTTTCTTAGCAAGTTTAGGGGGATGCTCCTAAAATAGATTTACCCTTGTCTATGTTCTCACTAGCTATCACATTTTTAGCATCATTATTCTTAGAATCAATATTGTTAGTAGGAGAAACAAAAACAGTAGTACTAGAGAAGTAATATTAGGAGAAGAAAAATCATACCCTAAACCAGTTCAATCGGAGGCAGGTTTTTGCATCCTGAGCATTTCATCAAGCTTTGCACTCGAGGTCCTCTCCAACTAAGCTCTCACTTGAAATAGTTCTACCTCAAGCTTCTTGGTCTTCTCATCCAAGAAATTGTTCTCAAACCTCAGTGTTTCAATAGTCTGATTTGCTTTATCAAACTTTATGGAAAGTTGTTCTCATTCAAGTTCCACATCATTGAGCTTTTTGGTGGCCAACCTATACAGCTTCTCATGTTTCTCCAAGACCTTGTATAACTTTGCATAGGCTATGTAGATGTCATCTTGCTCATCCATCTTCTTAAATTTTGAATCAACCAAGTTTTCTTCTTCATCCACATCTTCTAAAATCCCTTTCAGTTGGACTGAAAGTGGCGGTGATGGCACTCAGGATTCTGTCATCCTCATTTTCGGAATCATCATCAGGTTCGGTGTCACTTAAGGTAACAACAAGTGCCTTGCTTTTCCCAATAGACTTGAGATAAGTAGGGCATTCTTGTTTCATGTGACCCAAACCTTGACACCCGAAACACTTGGGTCCTGAGGGAGCAGTGTACTAACCGCCATCCCTAGCATTCTTCTTCCTTTTGTCTTAGCTCTTAAATTATGAAGAACTTGATTGCCTACGGTCCTTGTTGGCGTTGGCATTCTTCGTGAACTTTTTGAACTGCTGGGTGATGTAGGATTTCATTTTAGAATCTTCATCATCTGAAAACTAATCCATGTCACTACTCTTGGCCTTCAATGCCATGTTCTTGGCTTTGCTTATCTTCTCGATCCTAGACAAACCCAACTCATAGGTCTGCAGATTTCCAACAAGCTCTATCAAAGGAATATTGTCAATATCCTTTGATTCCTCAATGGTGGTGATCTTGGCATGAAATCTCTCAGGCAGAGATCTGAGCACCTTTTTCACAATCTGGGGTTCGGGAATGGTTTCCCCATGATTGAAGGCTGAGTTCACTATGTCCTTGAGCTTGGCATAGAACTCATCAAATGACTCATCTTCCTCCATCTTGATTTCTTCGAAGCTAGTAGTAAGCCTCTGAAGCTTCGAATCCTTAACAGCCTTAGTTCCTTCATAAGTTGTCTAGAGAATGGTCCATGCCTCCTTTGTAGTTTCAATGGAGGAGATCTTCTTGAACTCCTCATTTGTGACCACACAGAATAAAGCATTCAATGCCCTACTGTTGAAGTTTGCCACCTTGATCTTTGCATCATCCCAGTCGGCCGGCGCTTCCTTTGACTTGGTCCAGCCTATCTCCATAGCTTGCCACACCTTTTCATCTAAGGACTGCAAGAAAGCTCTCATGCATACTTTCTAGTATGCATAGTTAGTTCCATCAAATAAAGAAAGTACAACAGGTGACTGTCCTCTATCCATGACAAATAGGGGTTAATGGATCTCACAGCAAATATTAAACCCTAAATAGAGTGTGCCTGCTTTGATACCACTTGATAGGCCAAAAATGTATTGACTCCTTGTGATGAATTAACCAATTAATTAGTTAAGTGAATTAATTAGGTTCAATTACATGCATTGAGCATGGCAACACAAAAAATCACCAAATAACTAAATATCTAGTGGAAATTAAATGACACGGTGATTTGTTTATGAATGGGGAAAACCTACACGGCAAAAACCCCACTGGATGATTTTAAGGTCACCACTTCTGAGAATCCACTATTATCAAAACAAGCGATTACAAGTAAAGAAATCCCAGTACCTTATACCAACCTACAGTTGAACCCTTACCCTAATACTTAATTGGAATTGTTCTGTAGTGACAATCTCTCCTTGTATTGCACAACTCCCAGTACTTGACTAACCAGAAGATGCGTGGATCTCAGTACGTGACTTTATCACCAACTTGTGAAGGATGTTGGCTACAAAGTTCTTATGTTCATCAACCAATGAAGATCACAAAGTTTCTTGGTTACAAAACCCTACGGTGTACAAACCCAACAACTTTTTTAAGAATTACAACAAACTAGGTTTCTGGTCACACTTGAGGAATTATGCTCTTGCGCGATTGTGCTCTTAACTGCGCAACCTAATATGACCATTAAAATAATCCTTATATATTTTTAAGGTTGTGAGAAAAGAAAGCTCAAGCACATACTCACTGATTGGATGAAAAACAGTTCTGAAAAACTAAGTTTAATAAACCTCAATAGATAGCTGTCTATCGAGCTAGTTGTCAAGCCACAAGTTTCAGCAACTTTTAAACCTCGATAGATACTAGCTATCGAGCTTTAAAATCTAGCACTTTCTCACTTGATTTTTGGACAGATTTGCATGGCTTTAACACTTGAACTTGAAACCTTTTTTCTTGAAGTATTAAACATATCCTAGATTTACTCAATTACAAGTAAAGTGCATTTTGTCAAAGGATTAGCCACTACATAAAATGTTGACATATGTTCTAACATCCAATCACATATGTCCTAACATTCACCATATCAACCACAAGCTAATGGGGCCGTAAAAGCACTTTCTCACTTGATTCTTGGACAGACTTGCGTGACTTTAACACTTGAACTTGAAACCTTATTTCTTGAAGTATTAAACACATCCTAGATCTACTCAATTACAAGTAAAGTGCGTTTTTTCAAAGGATTAGCCAATACATAAACTGTTGACATATGTTTCTAACATCCAATCACATATGTCCTAACATTCACCATATTAACCACAAGCTAACAGGGCCGTAGAAGCAGCCAATAAGAATGTGAAGAATATCCTATCCAAGATGGTAGTGACATACAAAGATTGGGCCAAGAAGCTTTCATTTGTCTTATGGGGATATAAAACTTCTATCTGTGCATCGACTGAGGCAATCTTTGAGAGTGCTGGTGGAAATTGAGGTCCTAGAAGAGGATTGGGCTAAGGCGAGATATGAACAATTGGTTTTGATAGATAAGAAGAGGGACAAAACCCGATATCATGCACAAGGGTACCAAAAAAGAATTGCTAGGGCATTTATAAAGAAAGTGAAACCAAGAAACCTTAAAGAATGGGACTTGGCCCTAAAGTTGCTTAGAGATGAAGCTTTTGATCTAAGAGGAAAGATGAAGCCAAGGTGGTTCTGGGTCTTTTATCATTTAGAAGATCATGTTTAGAGGTTCCATAAGCATCACAGATTTGGATAGGGAAGAGATGCTTCGCCCTATTAACATGGATAGACTCCAGAAATATCACATTAAAAGAAAATAAAAAGAGCCTGCTAGGTTGAAAACCCGAAAGGGCCGCCTAGGAAAAAATTAAGGAGAAAAACCCCGCTAGATTGAAAAACTGAAAGGGCAGTCTAAGCAAAAATTAAGGCAAAAAAACTCTGCTAGATTGAAAAATTGAAAGGGCAGTCTAGGCAAAAGTTAGAGGCAAAGACCATGGGCATGGGAAAATTTCCCGAAGGGATGTCATGGTGGCAAGGAAAAAGAAAAGAAAATACAGAAATAAATAAATAAATGAGATGAAAATAAGCAAAGATAATAATAATAAAAAAAAAAAAAGTGATTCTCTCATTGATCATATTAAAAGATAATAAGATTGTTTTCATAGGGGATTTGGAGCATTCCAATCCTTTATTAAATTCAAAAACAAAAACATAAGAATCATAAAAGTTGAGAAAAGTAAAATATGGGGCATATTAGGGTGGTCACTTTGTCCTCCTTACTTTCTTGCTAGTCCTCATGTAAGCTGTCTCATCCCTTAAAATCCACTTCATGTCATCCTCCAACCATTGCTTGTACCTCATAGTGGGGTAGATGTATTGAGTGGATACAAGGTCTTTCATCACCTTACGGCATGGCCAAGCCTCATTGATCCTACCCAAGATCCTATTGGTGAACACCCTAGTGTGGATGGTACCTTCATCATTAGGAGCTCCCTAATGTTTCTTCGAATTGCTAGAGATATGACAAGTGGAGTAGTAGGAGTAGCAATGAAACCCAACTAAAGTCACATAGCAATTCTTTTAACAACTATGGACCACGCTTGAGATATGCCACCATTCCATAACCTACTGAATGTTTGTCTCCTTGAAGTGACCCATAAATTCCATGTATGCCTCAAAGCTCATGTCATTCTGCTGAAGCCGAAGGTCTCTAAAATGCCTAAGAAGGTAGGTGCTAAGGGGTACAGGAGGGAGTTGAAGCAACCAAAGCCTCTCTTATAGCCATCTTTGAAAAACAAAAAAAGTTGTAAGGTGAAAGATGATATAAAGTGACTTGATAGGTCAAAAACCAAAAGACAATCCATGCAAGATTATAGGAATCCTATTATGAAAGGCATCCAAACCATTGAGGGTTTTGCCAAGATCAAGCCTATTGTATTACCTCTCTTTAGCTCATAAGCCACCATGCACATCTGGAGGTCCACACAATATGCCCTTTGAACCAAGAAATACCTTGCAAGGGCACACAAGTAAACGGCACGGAGAAAGTACGAGTATGGTCTCTCACCCTTATGAAGGGTTGAATTGGAAAAATATTCTAAGACCAACCTAAGGTTGAGCTTGCTGAAAACATACCACCTATTTGTCGTAGCAACAGGGACACCTAACACAACTCGTAGCAATGAAGGAAGATCCCCACCCATGGTCAGAAAGATGACGTAATCAATCTCCAATTTACCCATAATAGCCCAAAATTCTTCGATAGTGAGGCATAGTTCTATTCTGTTGAAGCAGAATACATGTCGAGAAAGACCCCAATAATTATCAGGAGCATGAAGAAGAGGCTCATCCACTTTGATTTGATTGTAGGGAAAGATATAAGAAAGACCATAGGAAGAAATGGAATCCTTGGAATCATGATTAAGTCTCATAATCCAAGTAAAGATATCAAAAGGAGAGTTTTCTGCCATTGGGGTACATCAAAAAAGGTTTCTCTAGGTTGAAAATACGTTGGTGAGGGTTTTGGACTGAAATGGCAACTCTTATACCTAACTAAGTTGTTAGGGTTCTTCTAATTCGCGGCCCACGTATGCAAAGTCAAAGCTGTGTACGCAGGCTCATCTCCACGTACGTAGGTGCTTGGTAGAAACCCATGTTCCCTTATTTTGAGAACAATTTTTTTTACTTCAAAGCATTCCAAGGATTCCTGTGACCTAAAGGATCATTGAAGATGCATTCCAAGCATAAGATTTCAAGCATCAAAGAAGCAAAGTTGTATAGCAACATACAATTCATCACGTATCTTGTAAATTAAATGTTAAGTTCCAATCAAAGGAATAAATGTAAAAATATGTTCTTAAATACAATTATTTGTCTCAAACATAATCCAAATGTTTGCTAAGGGAGATGACAAACATTAAAAGAAAAAGAAAAAAAGCTGTGTGTTATGTGCCTATATGTCCTAAACTAGAGGTAATCAATAGTGCCGCCTCTTCCCTAGTTGATAGTTAGGAGTCACCTTTGAATCCTCCTCCTCACCATCATCATCATCATCATCACCACTGCCTGGGTGGGCCACTCCTTCAGGACCATACAGATTCCTCGAATAGTTGGTCACCTCTAGTTTGAGATTCCTAGCCAGCCATACCAACTCCTCATGCTCTTGGATAGTGGGCTGCAATTCAAAGAAAGAAAGGTTAATGACTGAAACAAAAAGAGAAAATTGGCAAAAAGAGAAAAAACAAAGGGAAGAAAGAACTCACCGCTCGAGTGTTGGGAGGAAAAGGATACCCCATAACATTAGGATTACGAGGTATAATGTGCTACTGAGTAAATCCATCAGGGCCATGAGCATAGACCATCCAAGGAAAGTATGGAGGGTCAATGAGCTCACTAGCTGTAAGCTCCTCTTGTTACAGTTTTCCACATTAGAAGGCATGATAAGCAAGGTAAAGGAAACGAAGAGAAAAAGAAGAGATTAAGCATATACCTAAGCAGTGAGGGAAGGCATAAGGCCGGTGATATTGAACTCTTCATAGTCCAACCCCTCAAAAAGTCGTCTAGCGTAGGGAACGTTACTCCCTCATGAGTGGTACTTAGCATTAGTCATGGAGTGTGGGGTAAGCATGAACTTAGAAGGGTCTATCGGAATCTGAGGATCAAGCACCCTCTCTGCCAAATATAGTGCCCTCAAGCCCGCTTCTTCAAAGGGTCAAATGATCTTTGAAGTAATGAGAATGGCAGGCTCCAAGTCTCAAGAAGCAAGAAGAGGTTGGCCAACCCATAAGGTCTAATCAACCTATAATAACATGAGGTTAGAAGAAGGATATCCTAAGAAAAATGCATGAAAAGTGTGAAAAAATAGAACTCTTGAACTTACCTTATCAAAAGTTAACCCAGCAAGGTGGACCCCTCACTCGAGGAAAATCCTTTAGAACTAAGTCACTGCCCGTAGTTATGAGGCCATATATAACTACCCACTATTGCAAAAAGAAGCACAAGCCACAGGTTAGATACAAGATGGTAGATTGCAGGATGACAAATGCAAGATGACAATTTTCAAAATAGTACAATTTGCAAGAATACAAGCTACAAGTGGAAATGTAAAGAATGGAAAGAAAACAAACCTCAAGGAGTTTCCAAGACACCACAAGCTGCCTCAAAGTGCCTTGGTTTTTGAATGTCAGGGTAGAATAAAGATAGGCAAGACATGCCTACCCCCAGTTGGCCCTCCATGCCTCTCTCAAGTCCTGAAAGAGGGTCAACCACCACAAACACACCATCTACCCACCATTGGCAAAAAGGTAAGCTCCCATCAAGTCAAGAAGGAAGGCCTTAGCCATCTGAATGTGCTCCTCCATGGTCTTTTGTGGGAGATGCATGTAATCCAACACCAAGTCAAAGTAATGGATGGTCTCAATAGAGTACTTCCTCCCCAACATGTTAAGGCCCAACTGGATGCCTGATGCACCATCGAGGTTGATGATGGCCCCTTTGAAGCTAAGACTAGTCACGCACTAGAAGTCGTAGGGAGTCACTGTCATCTCTCACTTAGTAATATGAAAGGTGTTAGGACATATGTGGAACTTGTCATTAACATATGTCACTTAGAATTGGCTAATCCTTTGACAAAACGTACTTTACTTGTAATTGGATAGATCTAAGATGGTTTAAGTCTTTAAGAAACATTGTGTTTAAGTTAAGAGTTAAAGCCATGCAAGTCTGTTCAAGAATCAAGTGAAGAATTGTTGTATTTTAAAGCTTGACAGATTGTATTTGTTAGGATGTGTGCCCTTAAATCCTATTCTATGATGCTATGTGTGACATTATTTATGACTTAATATTGTATTTAATAAAGTTATTTTATTATTATCTAAAATCATGGTAACATAAATATTGAAACATTATTATATAGTCCATGAGATGCATAGTTTGTGATTTATGTGATTTAGTCATAGAAGATATAAATCACAAGTTCTTTGTAAACTCAGAATTTTAGTTCATAGTCGGTGATGAAATTGGGCATTTCATCTGCGAAGACTATAACATGTTAACTAAGATGATTTGTCTTGATCATGGAAATGAAGATTTCTAGTTAGTATGTTGATATGTTTTAAGAGTTAAAACATATTGAACTAGACCACTTTGGGTTTTATTATTCTCCTAACAATTGTCAAATGAATAATAAATCTCACGACTTCTATTAACATGAACTCTTAATCCTGAGAGAATAATGGATTTGATCATGAAGTGTAGGTTGCTTTAATATATCAGGAGTAAGGTCTAAAGTTACGCAAAACCTCAGTATTTTGGGCAACCACATTTAGTGTTGATAGAACATATATTCTCAAGATGAAATTCATAGTCTCTTAACGAAGATACCAAATATTCCCTTAAGATAAGTGTTAGGACATATGTGGTTCACTTGTTAAGAACATATGTCGTTATTTTATGTATTTGGCTAATCCTTTGAAAAAACACACTTTACTTGTATTTGGATAGATCTAGGATGTGTTTAATGCATCAAAAAACCTTGTTTCAAGATCAAGTGTCAAATCCATGCAAGTTTGTCTAAGAAACAAGTTGAAGAAGTGCCGGTCATTAAAGCTCGACAGCTGGCTTGACAACTTCATCTATTGAGCTTTAATAAGCTATTCCAGCCCCGAGGCTCGACAGCTGGTCGATAGCATCTTGACACCTCTAGCTGTCGAGGTTTAAGAAAAATAGTTTTTCAGATCTGTTTTGATTCCAATCCATGGATATGTCTTTGGGCCTTCTTTTCTCATAACCCTAGACATATAAAAGGATTATTTTAAGAGCCGTCAAAGTAGACATAAGTTGCACAAGTATTGAGCAAAGTCTGTTCAAGCAATTTGTGACCGGAGACAAAGTTTTTCCTAGTTCATCTATTTGTGAAGAAGATGCTGTGTCTTTGCATCATAGGGTTTTGTAACCAAGTATCTTTTTGTTCTTTATTGCGAGGATGAACTGAAGAACTTTGCAACTAACATCTTTCTCAAGTTGGTGTTTGAAGTCGCGTACTGGGATTTGTGCAATTAGTTAGTCACGTGTTAGGAGCCGTGCATTAAAAAGGAGAGATTGTCACTACAGAACAAGTCTAATTGGGTATTAGGGTAAGGGCTCAACTGTAGGTTGGTAGAAGGTACTAAGATTCCTTTACTTATAACCACTTGTTGTAATAGTAGTGAATTCTCGGAAATGATGACTTTAAAATTACTGGTGGGGTTTTTGCCTTAGAGGTTTTCATCATTCGTAAACAAATCACCATGTCAAATTTATTTTCCGCTGTACTTTAGTTTATTGGTGATTTGTTTGTGCTACCACACGTTTGCATGATAACTTGGTTAATTAATTAAACTTGGCTAATTAATCAATTAATCCATCACAAAGGGTCAATACGTTTTTAGCCTATCAATAAGTTTAATGGGTTTGGTTATTCAGAGTGTTAGGCCTAACAACTTTAGTAAGGGGTTAATAAAGTATATATTTATGGAATTAGATTTTATAAATATATGATGAATAACTTAAAGGATTAAACCGAGTACTCAAAGGATTAAGATGTAGTAATCTTCAAAGTGGCAGTCTATATTCATAACTTTGTATTACTAAGAATATTTTATGAAGGGGTTGCATGTACAATAAAGTCTTAGGATATAATTTATAAATAAGGCCTAGAGTGCAACTATATTTATATAGTGGTATTAAATATAGTTAATGGTAACTTTGGACTTGTCAAGAGTTGATAGAAAAGCCTAAGGCCCATTGGAGTTAGTGTCTTATTGGTTCCCTTTGATCCCATTCCAAGCCACACACTTAAGCTCAATTGGAAAGGCTCAAAAGGCCAGCCTAATTAGATAATCAGTTAGGTACCAAGGGAGAAACATACAAAAGTTTTATTAAGGAACAACACTCTTGTGAAATGGTGTATGTGTGAGTGTAAGCCACTCTCTCTAATTCTCCCTTGGAAAACTGATTGAAAGACCACACTTCTTGGGCCTTAGTGGAATTGGAATGAAGATTAAAAGTATTCCCAATTGCTTCTGATCTTCGGTTTTGAATTTCACTACACCAAGGTATGCTTTCTTGTTCTTAAATTCTGAAACTTTTATAGTACATGCTATCAATTGTGAATGAAGTAGATTCATTTATTTTCCGCTGCGTATGCTTTGTGTGAGATAAAAACATGCATTTTTCCAACATTTACTACAAGTTTAAAGACTATAAAAGAGAGATGAAATGTGACTACACATGATTCTAGATAATGGTGTACACTAGACTAAGTGTAATCTTAACCTCGGAGCTATGCTATTATTACTTAGAGGCTAAAGGTAATATGGCAAATTATTAGTGTTTGATAAGAGTTATCATAATAGCACTAATAATGAGAATAGTTCTCAATTAATCATAGTGTTTATAATAAACTTACTTTCAAGGAATTATAAATATGGGATTGGGTTATCGTTGCATATATTTTATTATGGTTTTATTAAAGTTCAATATTATATGCTTATATACTAAATTGATAATGTCCAGTTTACTTATTATATTCATGTTTATTGTTTTCAGATTTTATTAGGGCATCATTTAGCCCACTTGTTTCTATTCTTAATAAAATAAAATGATTGGATCCAACTATGTTGACTAGAAAAGCACAAATATGTGCTTACTCAACCATGTCCTAGCTTCCCTTCATTAGATGCTCCTCTTGAGGAAAAACAGCGATATGATCATTGGCAAAAATCTAATGAGATGGCCAAGTGCTATATCCTAACATCTACTTTAAATATTCTACAGCATCAAATGAAAGACGTAGAACTAGCTTCAGACATTATGCTAAGTCTGAAGGAGATATTTGGTGAGCAAGGCCATTCTGCAAGGCAAGAAACTATGAGGCAAATTTATAATACCAAAATGACTGAAGGTAGTTTAGTGAGGTAACATTGTCTAAAAATGATCTTTAATCTAAATACATTGGAAGTTTTAGGTGACGACATTGATGGAGAATCCCAAGTGGATATGATACTCCAGTCACCACCAGAATCATTTAAGGAATTCAGACTTAATTATAACATGATCAAAAAGATTTATTCATTTTCTGAATTAATGAATGAGTTAGTGGTGGCAGAAGGCATTCTTGGTACATCTAGTGTTGAAGCCAATTTGGGTGAAGCTTCTTCTTCTCAATCTAATTCGAAAGGAAAAGGTAAGAAGAAGAAGGACTTCACCAACCAAGATGGTAAACAAATTGCCTTAGGAGTTGCCAATAAGGGAAAGAAAAAGGAGTACACCAAAAGAAAGTGTTTCCATTGTGGGGAGAAAGGGCATTGGAAGAGGAATTGTCCAAAATTAATAGTTGCCAAGAAAAAGGGTATGAAATGTTCATTCCTTCTTGAAATATGTTTAGTAAAAAATCCCACTAATTCTTAGTATGTGGATTCATGTTGTACTAATCATATCTACAATTCATTGCAGGGGTTCCAAAAGACCAGGAGACTAAATGAGGGAGAACTGTTTCTTACTTTGGCTGATGGGAGCAAGATTCCAGTTGTAGCTTTTGGAGTGTTTAATTTAAGTTTTATTTCTAGAGTTTTAATATTGGAAGACTGTCTATATGTACCTAATTTTTGTAGGAATATAATTTCTGCAACTTATTTAGGTGAACATGGGTATTGTGTTTTCTTGAAAGGCAATATTGTAATAAAGAAGGATAAAGTGTTTATCTGTTCTAGCAATATTGTGGATGGACTTTATATTTTAACTCCTGATAAGCATGAATTATACAATTTGGAATTAGATAATAACTCTCACGAAAAATCATTAAAGAGAAAGTTTCCTTCTAAAGATGCATATATTTGGCACTTGCGTTTGGGTCTTATTAATTCAAATAGAATTTAAAGACTAATCAAATATGAACTCTTAGAGCCATTGGACTTTGATGAATTTCTTTGTGAATCTTGTTTGGAGGGTAAAATGACCAAACAACATTTTAATGCAAAAGGTCGAAGAGCCCAAAAGTTGCTTGAGTTAGTTCATACAGATGTATGTGGTCCTATGTCTACCCAAGCAAAAGGAGGTTATGAGTATTTCATCACTTTTATGAATGATTACTCAGGATATGGTTATGTGTACCTAATGAGACAGAAGTCCAAAGCCATTGATAAGTTCAAAGAGTTTAGGGTTGAAGTTGAGAATCAATTGGGTAGACACATAAAGGCCATTCGATTTGATCAAGGTGTCAAATACCTTCTTGGGGATTTCAAGGA
Source organism: Castanopsis chinensis (assembly GCA_032878915.1). Taxonomy (NCBI): domain Eukaryota; kingdom Viridiplantae; phylum Streptophyta; class Magnoliopsida; order Fagales; family Fagaceae; genus Castanopsis; species Castanopsis chinensis. Next base: position 3,446,601 of record JAVQMG010000116.1, on the reverse strand, counting down.
TTACCTAATTCAAAATGGGATTGTATCCTAATTGACTACACCTAGAACTCCTTAACAAAATGGTGTAGCAGAAAGAAGGAATAGGACTCTTTTGGAAATGGTTAGGTCCATGATAAGTTATTCAACATTACCAGTTTCTTTTTGGGGATATGCACTAAAAACTGCAATGCATATTTTGAATTTGGTTCCATCAAAATTTGTTCCCAAAACACCCAAGGAATTGTAGAGTGGGCACAAGCCCAGTATGAAATATCTCCACATTTGGGGTTGTCTAGCATATGTGTTGAAAGGAAAGTCTGATAAATTGGAAGCAAAAACAAAAGTATGCATGTTTTTATGGTATTCAAAGGAAATTAAGGGTTATTTATTCTATAGTCATAAGGATAACAGAGTGTTTGCTAGTACCCATGCCAAATTTTTAAAAGATGATTATGTGAATAACTTTAATCTTAAGAGTAAAGTTGTTTTGGCTGAAATAGATGAACCTGTAGTTGAACAATCAATGGATGAAACTAGGGACGATGTAGTTGTATTAGATACACCACAAGATACTACTCATAAGATGTCTAGTACACAGGTGCCTCATCGTAGTGGTAGGGTTGTTGGGCCACCTATAAGATTTATAGGTTTGGGAGAAGCTTATGAAGCCATCTCAGGAGAGGCTGAATCTGATCCTTACATGTATGAAGAAGAAATTAATGATATAGATGCACATCATTGGGTCCAAGCTATGAAATTTGAATTGTATTCCAATCATGTATGGGATCTTGTAAAGGCGCTTAAAGGCATTAAATCTATTAGTTACAAATGGGTTTACAAAAGGAAGAGAGGGATAGATGGAAAGGTTGAAACCTTTAAAACAAGACAAGTAGCCATGCTTAAGTCTATCAGAATTCTCTTATCCATTGCTGCTCATTATGATTATGAGATTTGGCAAATGGTATCAAGACTGCATTCCTTAATGGTAATCTTGAAGAAATCTACATGTTGCAAGTGGAAGGTTTTATAGCAAAGAACCAAGAGTATATGGTATGCAAGTTGAAAAGGTCCATTTATGGACTTAAGCAAGCATCTAGGTCATGGTACATCAGAGTTGATCAAGTAATTAAGTCATTTGGTTTTGAACAAAATTTTGATGAACCATGAGCGCATAAAAGACATAGAAATAAAGTAGTAATGTTCCTAGTGCTATATGTTGATGTATTCTTTTCATTGGAAATGATGTAGGGGTAATGTTCCTAGTAATGTTCATATGCTTCTACAGTGGGAAGTCTCATGTATGCCATGCTTTGCACTAGACCAGATATTTTTTATTTAGTTGGCATGGTCAGCCGATATCAATCAAATCCAGAACCAAAACATTGGCAAGCTGTAAAGTATATTCTCAAGTATCTAAGGAGAACAAGAGATTGTATGCTTGTTTACCGTTATGAGGATTTGATTCCAATTGGCTATACAAATTTAGATTTTCAGTCAAGTCTTGAGTTTAGAAAGTCCACTTCAGGTTGTGTGTTCATCTTGGGAGGTGGAGCCATATGTTGCTGCTTGTGAAAAGGGAAAGGAAGCTGTTTGGCTGAAGAAATTTCTTTCTAATCTTAGGGTTGTGAGAATTGAGCAAGTTCCTATTACATTGTTTAGTGACAATAGTGGAGTGGTTGCACAATCCAAAGATCTAAGGAATCATAAGAAAGGAAAACACATAGAAAGAAAGTTCATCCTTCGAGAAATTGTTGCTCGTGGTGATGTTATAGTAGCAATGATAGATAGTGCAATGAATCTAGTGAATCCCTTTACCAAAGCCTTGCCCCAAAGGACTTTCGAGTCACTTTTAGAGGAAATAGGAGTTAGATTAATGCACAATAGTCTTTAGGGCAAGTGAGAGATTGTTAGAATGTGTGCCCTTAAATCCTATTGTATGATGCTGTGTATGACATTATGTATGACTTAATGTTGTGTTTAATAAAGTTATTTTATTATTATCTAAAATCAAGGTAACATGAATATTGGGATATTATCATATTATCCATGAGATGCATAGTATGTGATTTAGTCACAGAAGATATAAATCACATGTTCTTTGTAAACTCAGAAGTTTAGTTCGTAGTCGGTGATGAAATTGGTCATTTCATTTGCAAAGACTATAACATGTCAACTAAGATGATTTGTCTTGATCATGGAAATGGAGATTTCTAGTTGGTATGTTGATATATTTTAAGAGTTAAAACATATTGAACTGAACTGTTGTGAGATTTATTATTCTCTTAACGACTGTCTAATGAATAATAAATCTCACGACTTATATTAACATGAACTCTTAATCTTGAGGGAATAATGGACTTGATCATAAAGTGTAGGTTGCTTTGAAATATCAGGAGTGAGATCTAAAGTTACGATCAAAATCTCAGTATGTTAGGCAACAACATTTAGTATTGATGGAGCATATATTCTCAAGATGGAATTCATAGTCTCTTAATGGAGATATAAAATATTCCCTTGAGATAAGTTTAATGGGTTTGGTTATTCCGAGTGTTAGGCTAACAACTTTAGTAAGGAGTCACTAAAGTATATATTTATAGAATTGGATTTCATAAATATATGATGAATAACTTAAAGGATTAAACTGGGTACTCAAGGAATTAAGATGTAGTAATCTTCAAAGTGGCAATTTTTATTTATAACTTTGTATTACTACGAATATTTTATGAAGGGATTTATTAAGACCTAGAGTTTAACTATATTTATATAGTGGTATTAAATATAGTTAATGGTAACTTTAGACTTGTCAAGAGTTGACAGAAAAGCCTAAGGCCCATTGGAACTAGTGTCTTATTGGTCCCTTTTGGTCCCATTCCAAGCCACACACTTAAGCCCAATTGGAAAGGCTCAAAGGGCCAGCCCAATAGATAATCAGTTAGGTAAAAAAGGAGAAGCATACAGAATTTTTACTAAGGAACAACACTCTTGTGAAATGGTGTATGTGTGAGTGTAAGCCACTTTCTCTAATTCTCCCTTGGAAAACTGATTGAGAGACCACACTTCTTCGGCGTTAGTGGAATTGGAGTGAAGATTAAAAGTGTTTCCAAATGCTTCTAATCTTTGTTTTTGAAATTCACCGCACCAAGGTACACTATCTTGTTCTTAAATTCTGAAACTTACATAGTGCATGATATCAATTGCGAATGAAGTAGATCCGTTAATTTATCTGCTGCGTATGTTTTATATGCGATACAAACATGTATTTTGCTAACAGTATCTATCGTGGTTTAAAAGGAACTTTTAGCCTGATGCTCGACAGCAACTCGATAGATAACCTATCTATCGAGGTTTATGAAAATCAGATTTCCAGAACTGTTTTTCACGCATATCCAAGCTATATGTGTAGGGTTTCTTTTTTCACAACCCTAGACATATATTAGGATTATTTTAAGAATAGTCTAAGGTGATACAAAGTGATTATTCACTCAAATTATAACCAAAGGCAATTTGCCCCAGTTCATCATTCTCTTGAAAAAGATGCTGCGTTTGTTCGCTGTAGGGTTTTGTAACCACGAAGCTTCTTGATCTTCACCGTGTGGATGAGCTGAAGAACTTTGTAGCCAAAATCTTTCTCAAGTTGGTGTGTAAGCCACATACTAAGATCTGCACATCGATTGGTTAGTCACGTACTGGGAGCTGTGCATTGAAAGGAGATTGTCACTACATTGCAAGTCCAATTGTGTATCAGATTTAAGTAGAAATGATGAAAATGGTGTTTTTGATGTAAGAGCGAAGATAAAAAGAAGAATGTAGTGATATTCAAGAGCAACAATGTCAAAAAGATGTGTTTGTATTGCATATGGAAGCAAAACAATTGAAAAAGTAATGAAAATGGGCAGAGTAAGGTTTCTACTAGGCGTCTCATGTATGAGGTCACAGCCCATGTATGCAGACAAGACCCTACATACGCAGGCCCATCCCCATATACATAGACCCTCAAGAATATACCTGGATATGCAAGAATAGAGCTATATACACATGAGTATAAGCTACGTACGAAAGCCTAAGCCTATGCACTTAAAAGCATAGACAAAAGCAGGTCTTTGACATTTTCAAGAATACATCATCCAAAATCAACCCTAGACATGTTCCTACCCCTCTTAAGGTGTTAGGTTTTCATCTAACTCATCCCATAGAAAAAACCCAAGAATTTACATGGCCAAAAACACATTAAATTGAAAGATTGGAGAGAAAATTGAAAATGAGAAAAAGCTTGAAAACTTATAGATTCAGCCATGGGAATGTGATTCTCTGGTCAGTATGTCAATAGTGGAGACCCCATTAACCTCGGGGCCCTACTCCAGAAAGTGAGGTGGAATACATATGAGGAAAGGATATAGGAGGTCTTCTTGCCTTTGGGTACCATTGGAGGAGATGAAGAGAGAGACAAAATGAGAGAATGAGGGAGTTTAAAAGAGTCAGAAAGTGAGAGGAAAGGAAAGGAGGGGGAGGTTTTTGTAGAGAGAAAAGGAGTTATGAAGAATATGATGAGATGAGGGAGATGAAGAGAATGAAGCGGAAAAAGAAATAGTTGGTAACTGTTGAAAAAAATGAAAAGGAGGGAACACACTTGATGGCTAAACTATGTGTAGTTTAGTCCTCACCACTAAACTACGTGTAATTTAGCCGTGAACAGTAAAAAATAAAAATAATAATAATAATAATAATAATAATAATAATAATAATAATAAATAATCATTTTTCCTTTTTTTGGAAGAGAAAAACATCTCAAAATTGCCCTAATTAGACACAAAATTATCAAAGAACTCCACAGTAAGTAGTAAAGGAAGTAGAAGATTCTTCCCCCAATCAAGCATGTACATCCCAAAACCATTCCAGTGGATCACACAAATTCAAAAGCATCATCCCTATGAAGGAACTAAAAGATTCTTCCTCAATGGTTCAAGCATATCAAGAGCACTATCTCTTGTAAGGAAGTAGAAGATCCTTCCTTAGTGAATTAAGCATATCAAGCATTCATCGTTATGGAGGAAGTAGAAGATTCTTCCCCAATAGACCCAAGCATATTTAAACAATCCATAGTAAGGAAGTAGAAGATTATTCTCAAAGTATCCTCAGCGAGTCCAATACACCAAAACAAAATCCCCAGTAAGAAAGCAGAAGATTCTTCCTCAAAGTCCTTAGCAAACCATGAAGGAAGCAGAAGATTCTTCCCAAATAGATCACATATCCACACTACTCCTCATCGAGTCCATTCCTACTCCTTAGTGAGTTTCTAATCCTCAGTGAGTTTCTAATCCTCAAGCAAGTCATGAAAGAGGTAGAAGATTCCTCCCCATGCACATCTACTCCTCAGCAAGGTTTCACCATCCCTAGTGGATCCAACAATCAAGAATACTTGTGCACATATCTTGAAGGAATCAAACTTGCAGCTGCAATAGAAAAAGGTGGAGGTAGAGATAGATAAAGAGACCAAGGTCAACCCAGGACAAGAGCCTCACCGAAAAAGGTAGAGAAAGAAGTGAAGAAGACAACAGAAGCAAGTCACCCGAAGAAGTATGAGGCAAGAACCCTAGACAGACACCACAGAGACTATATCCTTTTATTTTTTGACGGGTTAGCTTGTACGATTGCGCTTATTTGTTTTCTTTTATCTTTTTAAGTGACCCTGGGATAGTGAGTCACTTGCCAAAATAGGTTTTGGGATGGTGAACCTACGTTGCTCATTTCTCGAACAACAACGGTGGGACTTTAGACATATGAATCCCATACAGCTCTTCGAAGTTACACTCTGCCCCATGTATGCGTCATGTGAGTTGTGCACGTGGGTTAAACCTGAGCTGTACATCGAAACAAAATGTTTTATCTCTTATTATTTTGATTTCATCAGCGAGGCTCATGAATCAAATGAGGGGATTTGTAGACATCATATTTTGTACCATTTACGACTCAGGCCCTTATTCCCCAATGATGCTCTAACTCTAAGGCCCAAAGCTAGTTTAGAGCCCAATTAGATATTAAATTGACTCGGGGAGTGCGAAAATGAAGAATGTAACCTTTTTAAATTAACAAAAACCATTTTTAAAAAATAAAAGACCAAATTGGCCCTCGACCCATGTACGTGGGTAGCAGCCTGCGTACGTGGGCCAAAGCATGCATGTGCAGTCACATTCTTGCGTACGTAGCTAAGGTTTTAGAAGCATGAAAGAGGCAAGTTTTCTACAATAATGGCCAAGGTATGGAATGAATCCCACATCGCCTGGGAGTCGTTCCAAACCCCATATTTTCCACTATGTAAAGCCTTACATGGTATATTTTCAAAACATACAGAAATCCCACGAGAAAAACCTAAGATTCACTAGAAAATAGTAAATCAAAAGAGAGTTTTTCACAAAAAAACCTCAGGTAAATTTTATTTGATTGGGACCTTTTCTAGCCCTAATTCGTTTAGTTTAACGTTGCTAATAACTTTTTCATTGGTTTGTGAATAGACTTAATTGAGGGGAACGGTCAAAATCAAGCTTAGAAAGCTATTATGTGAAGTATCTAGTCTAAACTTCTCTTTTTCCTTTCTTTTATTTTCTAGCTTTAAATCTTCTTGCTTGCTTTGTTTGTTTATTAGAATATGTTTTAATATGCTTTTCTAGGTTAGGTTCAAGTTTTGTATGCTTAAATATGCATATTTGATTGTTAGAATTAGGCTTTTAGTTCATGCTTTGATTTCTACTTAGTTTGTTTCTAGGTTAGGGTTATAAACAAGTCTCATGCACGAATGCATTGAGCATGCGTAATAGGTTAAATCCTGCATACGCAAGCCTCTAGCTATAAACATAGGCACTTACCCAGAAACCTTAATCTAGATTTTTTATGTTGTTTGGTTTGTTTCTTTCACATGCTTTTTCTCTTTCTAAAGCCCCATTTTCATGTGTTTATATGTATTTGTGCCTCTGTCTTATATGCTCGTTTGTCTTTACATGCTTAGACTAGGGTTTTATGCTTGTTTTCTTATTTTTATGCTATGAGCATGCATTCATTTGTCCATGCATTAAGTCAAGCATTGGTATGAACGTGCATTTGGTGGTGAATTTCATTTGAATTTTTGTTTTATGTCCAAGTGTATGCTTTATATGATTTTGTGATTGCCATGATACTTTGCTGCCATGATTAAGTTGTTGCCTTGTTTTAGATGTATGATATGGTTTTCACATGCAAGGAGAATGCTAGGTTTTCTTATTTGTGTTTGGCTCTCTTTTGCTTTATGGATAGATAAGTATGCTTGTTTAGGGATAAATATGCCATGTTGTATGCTAAATGCATCATTAGTGTGTTGTGTGTGTGTGTGTGTGTGTGTAGGTGAGTCTAGAATACATGTGTTGATTTTTTTTAACAGACTTAAGACATAAGACAATAATGGGAGGCCAACCTTAAGGTTGGGCGATCTTGGGTGCCTAACACCTTCCTAAGAGCATACCTAAACTTCAAACGCATACTCTAGTAGTAAGATCAGAGGTCCTTCCTTGAGAGGACACTATATATATGGTTCCTAGACCATTGCAAAAACTAGGTGGCAACTCCCCCTTTGTGTCCACAGGGCCTGATAGTAGGCGTGATGAATTCTGTCTTCCTTCTTCTTTAAGGCTTATCACTCTTCTCCTTACCCTCCTCCAGCTCAAGGGACTAGTCCTCCCCTTTTTGAGGTTTCCATACATGCATAGTTTTGTTTATGTCATACAGATCCTCACCCTTATTAGGGGAAATCTCTTCCCACCTCATCAAAGAACTAGTCAATGTCATCCTCACTCCAATAGCTAATCACTTCATCAACTCCTTCTTCTTTTTCATTTTAAGTCAGCACGAGGTCTTGGTCGTTGTTAGAAGAAGGGTCCATGTTGCTTTCAAGCATAAAGTGAGCTAGGGTGACTTGAATTGTTCCCACATTCAAGGTCCATTCTGGGCAATCATGATCTTCACGCAATCTCGCATCTCCCAATTTAGAGAAGTCGTTGGCATGGGCCTTCTTGAGCGTCCATGGTCCAATAGTACTCTTTAATTGTGGCACAAAATTAGGTAGAAGTAAGCGAACCTTCCCTTCTAGCCTTATCTTCTTCAACTTCTTCTTCTTCTATCTTGGAGAGGTGACTTATTATCTTCTTAAGAAACTCAACTTGGGCCTCCACACACTTGAACATCTTTTGCATAAGGTCCTTTTCACTTTAAGTGTTCATCTTTCCCTTTTAAGAGGTTTTTCCTTTAAATGTCTCGCCTTTCATTGGACTTGGATTGTGTAAAGTTGTTATTTACAACTATTTTGTGTTGGCTTTAATTCCGTTCCAAATTTGATTGTAATTTTGTTCAATCATGTTTACCCTGTATTTTATATGGGATTTCATTGTATGGGTTGTGTGTGAGAAAGAGTGTGAAGACTCAAGCTTGCATTGAAGAAAGAGTGGCTTTCGTGGGTATCTCACGACTAAACTTCACACAAAGTAAGCCACATGAAGAGCACATGACAAGAATACGAAGAGTCATGACAGGAATGCGAAGAGTCATGACAATCTGGTGACAGATGGTTTCACGGACAAGGCCTTCTCGCGAAATACCCACGAAACATTCTATTTTGCTATTTTGGCTTATCTTCTTTGTTAAGGACATATTTTATGTAATTGGCTAATCCTTTAACAAAACACACTTTACTTGTAATTAGGTTGATCTAGAATGGGTTTAGTACTTCAAGAAACATGTTGTTCAATCCAAGTATTAAAGCCATGAAGATTGGACCAAGAAACAAGTGAAGAAAAGCTATTCATTAAAGTTGGATAGATTCTCGACAGCTGTCGACAGATAATATCTATCGAAGATTAATGAATCTTGACAGATTTCTCGACAGATATATCTATTGAGGTCTCAACAAATAGCTCGACAATTGTATCTAACGAGAATTATAAAATTTAGATTTCTAGATCTAATTTTCGGCCCATGCTGACATGTATGTGTAGGGTTTATTTTCTCACAACTCTAGATATATATAAAGCTTATTTTAAAGGCCGTCACATAAGAGAATACAAAGGGAACACATGTGAAAAGTGACCAAGTGCCTTATTTTCTATAAAAGAAGCTACTGTGTCTTTGTGCCTTAGGGTTTTGTAAACAAGTGCTTCTTGATCTTCATTGTTGATAAAGTGAAGAACTTTGCAGCCAACATCTTCTATAAGTTAGTGTGTTAGGCACGTATTGGGATTCATGCAAAAGGGTGACGTTCATATATTGAAGAGTTCAGAGGGTTTGAAGCGGTAGAAGATTTTTACTGTAAGTTCATCTACGAGGATTGTAGAGTCTAGGAACAAAGGTTTTATACTAGATCTGAAACTTCTCTTTACTATAGTGGATTGCTTTCTAGGAAGGTTTCCCCCCAGGTTTTTTACTACGAAAATAGTTTACTTCGTTGGTTTTCCTCTGTCATCATATCTTGTCTTATTTACTTTTCTACTGCATGATATTGACATGATATTGATGTTTAGTTATTTTAACAAGTTTTATACATAATAAATCTAATTAACAACTTGAATTTAAAACTTGTTAATTTTATCAACTAGGGTCTAAATTTCCCAACAAGTGGTATCAGAGTGAGTACACTCTAATTGGATTAATTTCCTAAATATGATCCTTGACCCCTGTTGTCATGAAAACTCTTGATTGCTTTGATTTGCATGATCTTGTGTTGAATGGTGATGGTGATATTCAAGATGACTATTGCAAGCTTTATAATTTTTGTATGAATTCTCTTGAATGTTCTACAAAATTAAAAGCTAATTTTAAAAAAGTCAAACTTGAAAGAGATGATTTGATTGCAAAAGTTGATGAAGCTAATAATTTGAATACAAATTTTAAAAATCAAATTTCACCTCAGGTCGACAAAATTAAGAGTTTGGAAGAGCAACTAGTTGAATTTAAAACTCAAGTTGAAAAATTAACTAGTTATCTCAAAAGAAAAATATTTTTGTATTCCTCCATTTAAAAGGAATAATGAAGAGTTGAAGGCTAATATTGCTAGGATAAAACTCCTCCTAGGTTGAATAAAAATTCTGAATTTGTCCCCATTTGTCATCATTGTCATATTGTTGGTCATATTAGGCCAAATTGTCATAAATTGAGGTCTCTGTCAACCTCTAAGGTTAGACCTACTTCTAGGGTGCCGAGTAATCCTAAAAATGCTCATGTTTGTCACCATTGTGGTGTTTCTGGACACATTTGTCCTAATTGCTTTAAGTTGTATACTCAAAAGCAAGTGTCCAAACGGTCACAAGTTTCCTCTCAAGGGCCTACACTTGTGTTTGGAGAGTTATTAAAATCTTTGAGCTTTTTAACTCAATTTCAAGAGAATTTTAATTCTTCTATGTCCTTTAGTAGACATACTAGGACACATGTCTTTTCATCTTTATGGCCAAAGACTTGTGCTATTTGGGTGAGAAAGGATCCTAAGACTTAATTGTCTTTTCTGTTTGTCCTGTACTTTAATTCTGAAGTAGGACTCTCTTTGCTTGATTTCTTATCTGCTTTTGGAATCATGCTTTCATGCATCTGCATCTATCTTCATACTTTCATGTTGTTTGTTTGGTTGTTTAGTTTTTATTTTTTTTATTTTCAAAATAAATAAATAAAAGAAAAAAAAAAAAAACACAAAAACACAAAAACAATGTGTGCTTGTTTACTTTGGCACTTGTGTGCCTTGGATGGCCATTGAAACAAAGTTTTCCAAACTTTGTATCTTTTGTAACTTAGATGAGCATTTCTATGTACAACTAAGCAAGTGAGCTTTGTGGCTCGTGTGTGTGATGAGCAATATTAAGTAATCCCTTGTACTTAGCACTTGTATCACTCTTTTTAACGGGAATGACTAGAAAATCCTAAGAGAAAGACATAATTGACCATCTCACCACTATTGCCCGCCAATCATGAAATGGCATTTGTATGCTTCGTCATAGTAAAAGTGCAATGTCAAAAGCGTAACATCATTGGGTATTTCTTTTCTCTCTCCTATATACCCATGCATGATATGCTTTGCAAAAGAAAATATGCAAAGAAAAATAAAAGCAAAAAGAATAAAAATTCTTTATATATGATTGCAAGTGTGTCTTCTAGGAGATGTGAGAGTTATAGGATGTACCTCGAAGGTGATAGTTCCAATCAAGCAGTTATGATTGTGTGTGAGTTAAAGTGATTTTCTCATATCTCAAATCGTCATAACATATAGACACTTATGTAATCATGCGATGTTTTTCACACAACACGCAATATTCTTTGTTGCTTTTGATACATGTGCAGGTACAATGTGATTTGGCCATCACAAGGAATACATTTGTTAATATATGCTCATTAAACTATCTTGACTTGTTTTTGAAATGTAAAATTGGTTAGATTTGTTTAGTGTGTGTGTGTGTGTGTGTTGGATCTAAATGCTTGACATTTATTTTTCTGAGAGCTTAAAATGGTGTTTGGATCTTTTGTTGAGTAGCATGCTTGATTACATTCATGTTTGTGTTTTTCTCTTCTTTAAAAAACTATTTTTGAGCAATCTTGACAGCTTCTCAATACCTCTCAACAACTAGGCTATCTATCAAGTCTCTTGATCTTCCTTTCTCGACAGCTGCTATCGCAATCTCGATCCATCAAAGCTTTTGAGAATTTGTCTCGATAGGTTCTCGATAGATTCTCGATATATCGAGAAAGTTTTTGCTTGCTTAATAGCTGTTTGATCCATCAAGGTTGGCTTTTGCTCGTTAGCTGCTCGACAGCTTCTTGATTTATCGAGATCCTCTTGCAGTCATTGTTTTTCACATGTTTTGCATCTTCCTTTTATCTTATCATCTATAGCATCTTGTTTCTTCACATTCATGCATTTATATGGATTCTTTGTATCCCCTTGATCATATTTGATCATCTTATATTTCTTGGGTCAAGCTTTCTAGCTTCTTATACCCTTTATCAATCATGACAAAAAGGGGGAGAAATTGTGGAGAAAATGTGGTTTCATTTTAAGATTCTACATGTTAGGGGGAGAAATACATGCCCTTGTAAGGGGGAGTTGTGTTTCATCTTGTTAGGGAGAGTTGTGTTTCATCTTGTTAGGGGGAGTGCTTACTTTCTTTTTCTTGTACACCAGTCTTGTGACCATGTTTACATACAATGTGCTTATCTTTGATATACAGATATATATATATATATATATCTTTATACACATGTTTCTTTATTGTATGCAGTCTTTCATTTCTATTTCACACTAAGATGCCTTGATGAATTTTGTTTAAAGTGTTTCATAAATACAGGTTATCAAAGCCTTCCATGCCCTGGACTCTCTTCTTGCAAATTTTTTCAAGAGTTTGTGTTAGGGTAGATTTTATTGTATTCAATGATTGATTATGAGTTGAGTGATATATGACTTCTCTCATATGTTCATTTGTTTGTTGTGGTTTTGTCACAGATTACCAAATGAGGAGATTGCTAAGGACATATTTTATGTAATTAGCTAATCCTTTGAAAAAATGCACTTTACTTGTAATTTGATAGATCTAGGATGGGTTAAATACTTCAAGAAACATGTTGTTCAAGCCAAGTATTAAAGCCATGAAGATTGGACCAAGAAATAAGAGAAGAAAAGCTGTTCATTAAAATTGGATAGATTCTTGACAGTTGCTGACAGATAATATCTTTCGAGGATTAATGAATCTCGACAAATAGCTCGACAGTAGTATCTATCGAGAATTACGAAATTCAAATTTCTTGATCTGGTTTTCAGCCCATGCTGACATGCATGTATAAGGTTTCTTTTCTCACAACCCTATACATATATAAGTCTTATTTTAAAGACTGTCACATAAGAGAATACAAAGGGAACACACGCAAAAAGTGACCAAGTGCCTTATTCTCTCTAAAAGAATTTACTGCGTCTTTACATCTTAGGGTTTTGTAACCAAGTGCTTCTTGATCTTCATTGTTAATGAAGCAAAGAACTTTGCAGCCAACATCTTCTTCAAGTTGGTGTGTTAGTCACGTATTAGAAGTCGTGCATCATTGGTTAAGATCTGTGCAAAAGGGTGACGTTCATATGTTGAAGAGTTTAGAGGTTCTGAAACAGGTAGAAGGTTTTTGCTATAAGTTCATCTATGGGGATTGTAGAGTCTAAGGTTTCGAGAAGGTTTTCCCCCAGGTTTTTTATTGTGAAACTAGTTTGTTTCATTGGTTTTCTTGAGTCATCATATCTTGTCTTATTTAATTTTTCGCTGCATGATATTGACATTATATTGATGTTTGTTTTAACAGGTTTTATACATAATAAATCTAATTAACAACTTGAGTTTAAAACTTATTAATTCTATCAATCAGGGTCTAAATTTCTCAACATGCTCCACCATGTCTTCACTCACACTATATATACCCACATTACCCACATATTGCATGGAGTTCTTTTCAGAGAGAAAACCCTAGCAGACACATTTGAAATTTAGAGATTGTTATACCCACAATTATCTACACAATCCTTTGTGGTTTTCCTCATACTCCTACCTCTCTATATCCATATCCTTGAGAGGTTGATAGCCCAAACACTTACCACACCCAATCAGAGTGTCAAGTTTGGTTTCGGTGTTGCTGGTAAGCATTGGAAGAAGCCAAGCTTAGGCAGATGCGACCGGGTGTATTGCGAGATCTGGAAAGCTAGACAAGATACGATTCAGAGAAGCCTTGTTGGAATAGGAGCTTGGAGAGCTTAGGTGCATTGGGTAGATTAGGCTTAGAGGGTCTCTTGCTATTCGTGTATCCCAACTTATTGTCTAGTGGATCAATTTACTGCTTGGAGGGGGACGGAGAGGTTTTTCGCTGAGTTCTTCAATTTCCTCTTCGATAACACATCGGCGTGTTATCTTGTGTTTACATCTTTCTTCCCTACTCTTTTAGCTTTCATTTTACTGCTGTTGCATAATGAATATGGCTTAGAGTAGTTTTATTTGTTGTTCACTCGCATTTACTCTATTACACACTTAGTTTGAGTTAGAGTAAAATCAACTGAGGCGTAATCTTTTAATTTGGGGTCTAAACAACTCTTATGTTTTTAACACAAATCCACATTCAATTGGTATCAGAGTGGTTGCACTTCTTGTAGTTTCATTACCTAAATGTGATCCTAGAACCCTTGGCTTGCTATGGATAGTGCTAATGACTCTATAAGTATAACCTTGGCTTGTGATAATGACTCTATAAGTATCTTTGAAGACTATCGTAGCAATGAGCTTTTAGAGTTATTAAAATCTAAGAAACATGCTAAAATTTTTGTACACATGCTAAATCCTTAGAACATAGGAATCATGATATTTGTAGTAGCTTGTGTGAGTTGAATTCCTTAATTGCTAAATAGAAGAGAAGGAATAGACATTTGTGTGACAAACTTGATGGTTTGAAAAGAAAGCTCCACTCATCTATAAATGAAGTAAAAGAAGAGGTTTGTGGCTTTAATGGTCAAGAATGCTTATCTCATGCTTGTCTTTTTGTCCACACAGCTTTAAAAGTTTTTAATTCATGTTTGTGGTATCTTGAGAGCAGATGTTCTAGGCACATGACTGGAGATAAAGCTATTCAAAACTCTTAAGGAGAAGGAAGATGGTTTTGTGACTTTTGGAGATGGTAGCCACTCACAAGTTCTTGGAAAGGGAACCTTTAATATTCCAAGACTTCCCCTGTTCACCGATGTTCTTTACATCGAAGGATTGAAAGTGAACTTGCTGAGTATCACCCAGATATGTGATGAAGACTTCATAGTTCAATTCTAAAAGAAAATGTGTCTAATTCTCAATGATCATGGGAAAGAGTTTGAAAATGCAAAATTTGAAGCATTTTGCAACGAGCATGGTATCAAAAAGGAATTCTCCACTCCAAAGACTCCACAACAAAATGGGGTGGTTGAAAGAAAGATCCGGGTGATCCAAGAGATGGCACGACTAATGTTTCTCAATAAAAACATTCCATAGAAATTTTAGGCGGAAGAGGTGAACACATTGTGTCACATTGGAAATAGGATTTTCTTCCGAGCTGGAACAAAGAGGACATCGTATGAGATTCAGAGGGTAAAGAAGCCGAAGGTGAAATACTTCCGAGTGTTTGGAAATAGCTACATTCTCAATGATAGGGAGAATCTTAGGAAGTTTGATGTTAAGAGTGATGAAAGGATCTTACTAGGATACTACACAAATAGCCGGGTATATAGAGTGTACAATAAGTGCAATAAGATAGTGATGGAATCTATAAATGTGGTCATAGATGACACCATCTCGGAAAAGAATATTGATGAAGATGGTGAAGCACCAACCCTTAAGAAGAATAAGGGTGATGATAACATGTCTCAAAGTGATCATGGTGAGAGAGAATCATCAGAAAAGGAGTCTACACATCCTACATCAAGAAGGGAGACTAGATCAACACAAAGGTCTTCAAGCCCACTCACCCCCCCGGAAGTTCAACCTTCAATTTCACATGATGGGGAACCCTCCACTTCCAAGAAACCATTATCAAAAGTATCTCAATCTTCCCACAAGCAACATCATTGGTGATTTAGATGAGGGACTTCATTTGAGAAGAGGACCGAGCTATAGTGTGAATCATGTGACATATAATCACAATCTTGTTTAATTGGAACCCAAGAAGGTGGAAGAAGCCTTGAAATATGAGAATTGGGTGATATCTATGCACCAACAGTTACATCAATTTGTTGGAAATGATGTATAAGAATTGGTACCAAGGCCCAAGGATACACTTGTGATTGACACCAAGTGGATCTTTAAGAACAAGATCGATGAAGATGGTGAAGTCGTCCGAAACAAGTCTAGATTGGTGGCTCAAGGATATACTCAAGTTAAGGGCATAGACTTTGATGAGTCATTTGCTCTGGTAGCAAGATTAGAGTCAATTCTAATTCTTCTTTCCATAACTTGTATCATGAACTTCAAGCTATACCAAATGGATGTGAAGAATGCTTTCTTGAATAGATTTTTGAATGCCTTCTTGAATACCTTTTGGATCATGGTTTCAAGAGAGGTTAAGCTGATCAAACACTCTTTGTTAAAAGAGGTGAGAAATCTCTCCTTGTTGCTTAAGTATACATGGATGACATTGTTTTGGATCTACAATTGATCACCTTGCTTAAGAATTTTTAGAATAAATGAAAAAGGAATTTGAAATAAGTATGGTAGGGGAGCTAAAGTACTTCTTAGGGCTTCAAGTGAAACAAAGGAAAGATGGGATATTTATCTCTCAAGAGAAGTATGACAAAAATCTTGTCAAGAGATTCGACTTAGACTCCAATAAGCATGCATCCACTCCTATAAGTTCATCGGCAAAACTGAGTCTCGATCTAGCTGGTGTGGAAGTAGATCCAACACTTTATTGAAGCATGATCGATAGTCTTCTCTTCTTCACGGCAAGTAGGTTGGACATCACCTTTAGTGTTGGCATATGTACTCAATTTTAGGCAGCACCCAAAGAGTCCCACCTAACAGTGGTCAAATGAATATCCGTTATATCAATGGCACATCCAACTATGGAATTTGGTATTCAAGAGACTCTAATGAGTGCTTAGCTGGATATTCTGATGATGATTGGGCCTGGTACGTTGATGATAGGAAAAGCACCTTGAATAGTTGTTTTTACCTTGGGAATAACTTGGTGTCATGGATGAGCAAAAAGCAAAATTCAGTCTCTCTATCAACGGTTGAAGCTAAATACATCGCAGCAGGGAATTGTTGTGTGCAACTATTGTGGATGAAGAAGCTCTTACATAATTATGGAATCAATCAAGACACTATGTGTGTGTTTTGTGATAACATAAGTGTCATAAACCTGTCAAAAAATCCAGTTCAACACTCAAAATTGAAACATATTGAGATTTGGTACCATTTCATTCTAGATCTAGTGGAGGACAAGATTGTGTGGCTAGAGTTTATCGACACCAACACTAAAAGGCGTACATATTCACCAAACCCCTTAATGGTCCCCAGCTTGAGTCTCTCTATAAGACTATCGGTATCGATATCATCCGTTTACTTCTATCTCTTCTGTGACCTTGTGTTGTTCATTGTTGCATACTTGCTTTATAGGTCTCACTTATGTGGTTACATGTTTCTTTTTCAAGTTTTGTTTTGTACTTGTTGTTGTTTTTGTTGATCTTACTTTACATGTTCTGTTTTCGAGTGTGTTGAAAAATTCAAAAACCAATAAAATTTAAAAATTTTCAAAAATGTTTGATCGCCTGTGTTGTGTTTATCACATGAGAGTTTGGCCTAATACCTTTGTACTAATAGTGTAGTGTATTTACGAGCTTAGCTTGTTTTGTATGCACATCTATCTTTGTGGGAAAAATCTTGAAATCTATGTGTGATTGTTGTAAATCGGTCTTCAAGCTTGTCATGAATGATTAGTCAAATAGTCTTGTTGATTTTGATACATGCATAGACTTGTGCCTTTATATCTTCCCACAATTTTTATGTTTTTGCTCTATAGCTCAACAAATGTCAAATCGCGTAAAGAGATAATGAGCTATAAAAGCCATCACACATACTAGTATTTGACTAAGAAAAAGGGAAAGATACTTGTATTGAAATGTATGGTGCCTTAAAAAGCCTAAGGCTTACTCACAAAATTGAAATATCAAAAATTTCATGCATCGATCTTAAAATGAGATATAGTGTTCTTATATGATCAAAAGTTATAAGTTGTAAGAAGCTATAAAGAAAAGCTCCAAAGTTTTGTGATCATTTTCTTATGGGAGATCGTATATGTTTATTTCTATAGTTAAGATAGACCACTTGACTTAGTATTAGTTGTGAATAATTTGATTGAATTGATCATTGAAGCTTCACTCTAGACTAAGAATTATTCCACATTTGAAACACGCACACAACACACAAGTTTGTTGTCCAATGAATGCTTATCTCATTTGTGTGATTGTACATGTTCAAATGTGATGTGTATACTCAATTTCTTGTTGATCAAACCCAAAAAGATTTTTTAGTATTTTGTGTGTTTTTGAAAGTGTTTTTATGCTTTTTTGTTTTGAGTTTTTGTTCATATTGTATTTTCTTTTCATCAAAAAAATCCTTCAGAGGCATTTTTGCTAGAAGCTAGGGAGTAAGCTCTTCCCGAGAAAATGAGATAGGCAAAAAAAGAAATCACTTGAAATTTAGACAGAAACTTTCGCGACTGTCTCATGACTATCTCACTAGTAAGTCTATCCCGCGAAAATTTCTATGCTTCAGTGGCATTTTTCACGTGTAACTTTGCCAGAAGCCATCCTGCGAAAAATGTGTGTTTTCATTTTTTAAAGGCTGGTCTTGACAGTTTTTCAAACATAATCATTTTGCCTCCCTTAAGCCTCTATCAACCCTAAACCTATTTTTTCTCAAAAACTCAATTAAATCTCAAGAGTAATCATCTCCAAATCATCTCTAAGGTATGTTCATTCAAACTTTTCTCTTTATTTCATAAGATTATGTCTTAGATTAGATTTTGCATGAGTTGGGATATTTTTGAAAAAGGGTTGGGAATCTTCTATTTTGTGAAATTTTTTTCAATTTCTTGATTGGGCTCTGTCCCATTTGTTTTGTTTGTGTTTGTGTTGGTCCTTTATGGCATTTTAACATGTATTTAAGCAAGATTCACACATGTTCATGTATTACTTACATGTTAATTTTATTAGTGCATACCAAGTGTTTGATAAAATGCCCAAATGGCATTTTGGTGTTGTTTTGGACTCCAATGAGTACCAAACTTTGGGGATTACCATGATTATGCAAGTTTATTATGTTTTGATCATTGGTTGTGAGTTTTACACATTTTGACCCAAATGCATTTAGTCATGCCTTGATCATGCATCACATATGCATACCACATGCATGCTTGATGCACACACTTGTTCACTTGTCATGTTTTGCATATCACTCATGCTAGATAATTGTTATAACATGTTTAGCACAAAAACATGATTTTGTGACTTTGTTTATGTTCTTTTTAGGACTTTGTAGTTGTTTTATGGACAAACTTGGTACTAATCAAGTTTGTGTTCTT